>JBBDGP010000848.1:392500-1592500 GCA_037952835.1 Lithobates septentrionalis
TCTGCATTCTTTGTAGCCTATATCTACAGTGCATTCGGTGATGTACTGTTTCTAATACACTTCAGGCGGTGTACACAGTATCTATTACAGTGTGTACAGTTTCTACTACACTTCTGGTGGTGTACACAGTATACACTACAGTGCAGCCTTATTACAGTTTCAAATACAGTGCAGGCAGTGTACACAGTATCTAATACAGTGTGTACTGTATTAGTGGATAATGAAGCCATTCTCATCCTCCTCATCCTCTGTCACCCAGGCTCAGAGTAATTTGCCTTCCAACACAGCTGCCAAAGTGGCCTATTCCACCAGCTCCTTGTCCACAATCACTCCTTCTGTAGCCCCACCATCATGCACGGAGGAGTCCCCAGAATTATTCGACCACAGTGTTGGATACATGCTGCTGGAGGATGCGCAGCGATTCAAGGCTCCGATGCTGGTTCCCAGGTTGAGGAAGGAAATAACGTGAGCCTAGAGAGAGGGAGTGCTACAGAAGAACAAGAAACTGGCAGTCATGTTCCCCCAGCTGCAGCATACTGCCAAGTTTGCTTCAGTGACAAGGAGGGAGGGGATGATGAGGTCACTGACTGTACTTGGGTGCCTGAGAGAAGAGAGGAGGAGGCACAACTCCAACAAGGCAGGATGTCCTCTAGGGGGCAGTTTAAGGGCAGCCACCCTATTGTATCACACCGCAGAACTCTTGGTGTGGGCCTTTTTGGACACGTGTGCAGCAGATCGCACAGTTGCTGTTTGCAACCTATGTTTGAAGCGGATCAAGCGTAGCCAGAACAGCAGCTGCTTGGGCACCACATTCTTGACCAGACATAGTATGACCTGCCATGCAGTCCTTTGGCAACAGCACTTGAAAGATCCACATCAAAGAAAAAGGCAGACTTCTCCTTGCACCTCATCTGGGATCTCCAACCCTACTATACCTCCAGTCCTCTCAAAAACCTGCACTGAGAGGAATGAAGGTATAGCAATAGGTGTCACAAGTACTCGCAGCCAATCTGCTAGCAGTACACCACCAATTGATTTTAGCAGGCAAATTTCCCTACCCCAGTTGCTGAACTGTAAAAATAAATTCGGTCCCAGCCATCCACATGCTCAGTGTCTAAATTCTAGCTTGGCCAAATTTCTAGCACTGCAACTGCTGCCTTTTCAGCTGGTAGACTCTGCCCCCTTTCGTGAATTCTGAAATGTGCTGTACCTCAGTGGCAGGTTCCAAAATGCCATTTCTTTGCACAAAGGCATTTCCGGCTCCCTACTGGCATGTGGAAGGCAATGTTTTGGCCTCGTTGGACAGGGCGGTCAGCAGTAAGGTTCATATTACCTCTGACTCATGGTCCAGCAGGCACGGGCAGGGACATTACCTTTCCTTCACGGTGCACTGGGTAACTCTGCTGGCAGCTGGGAAGGATGCATGACAGGGTTCAGTGTTGTTGAAGCTTGTTCCGCCACCATGCCTCCAAAATGCTAGGAGTCATTATGCCACAGCTCTCTCCTCCACCCCCTCCTCTTTTTTTTCCTCTATGGCCTCTTCTGCAGATTTGTCCTCTGAACCAGCGGTGCTCCGTAAGGGTTCAAGGGGCTACGTAAGCAGTCAGGCTAAACGATGCCATGCACTGCTTGAGTTGGTCTGCCTAGGGTACAGAAGCCACACTGGGGCAGAGATTTTGTCAGCTCTGCAGGGGCAGGCTCAGAGGTGGTTGACGCCATGCCAGCTTTAGCCAGGAATGATTGTATGCGACAATTACACCAACCTTCTCTCTGCCCTCTGACAGGGACACTTGACCCATGTTCCATGTTTGGCACACGTCCTGAATTTGGTGGTGCAGCAGTTCTTGAGCAGGTACCCAGGCTTACAAGATCACCTGAGGCAGGCCAGAAAAGTCTCCGGTAATTTCCGCTGGTCATACAATGCCAGTCCTCGGCTGGCTGACAATCAAAGGGAATGCCACCTGCCCACCAACCGCCTCATTTGTGACATGCCCACCAGGTGGAACTCAACATTGGCAATGCTGCAGCGGCTGCACACACAGCAGAGGGCCATCAATGAGTACCTGTGCGAGTATGGCACCAGGACAGGGTCAGGGGAGCTTGGCTTATTTTAGCTATGCAGTGGCTACTGATCAAGGATGCATGCACTGTCCTTTCATAATTTGCGGAGGCCACAAGGATGGTGAGCAGTGACAGTGCATGCATCAGTGACACTGTCCCTCTAGTCTTCCTGCTGGAGCACACGCTTCGTGGAATCATGGACAGGGCAAAAACAGTGGGGCGAAGAGGACTTCCTTTCCTCTCAAGGTCCCCTTTATCCAGATAAGATTCCTGTGGGCCCGCCAAACACACAGGAAGAAGAGGAGGAGGAGGATTGTGTCAGCATGGATGTAGAGGATAGCACTCAGTAGCAGTCTTCAAGGGATGGTTTTCAGTCCCCAGAAACCCAAGGAGTTGTACATGGCTGGGAGGAGGTAGTTACGGATAATGTGATCCTTAGTGACCCAGAGGACTGAATCGAATGCTTCTGCAAACTTACGCTGCATGGCCTCCCTGATTCTGCAAAGCCTGCCAAAGGACCCTAGGATTGATGGTATCAAGGAGAGGGATCATTACTGGCTGGCAACCCTTCTTGATCCGCTTTACAAGGGTAAAGTTGCAGAACTCATCCTGCCTTCGCAGAGGGAGCAGAGGATGAAACATCTTCAGGAGGCCTTGAAGAAAGGTTTGTGTAATGCATTTCCAGACCCTGGGAGGTCACCATTTCTTCGTGCTGGACAACGTGTTGCTGAGGCTTCGTTCAGTCAGAAAAAGAGCGGTGGAGAAGGTGGCCGCCTGACTGATGCCTTTAAACTATTTTTCAGTTCTCAGTGCCAAGGTCTGATCACTTCAAGCAACCATCACCAGCGTCTGCATTATATGGTGCAGGGATATCTAGGGGCAAGAGCAGACTTGGAGACCTTTCCAACAGAGCATCCACTGGTTTACTGGGTCTTGCTTCCAACAATATAATATAATATAATATTTCACAGCAGGGCCTGTTCCTGCACCCAACAAGAGTAACTGGGGACCCCCACGCCATTTTTAAGAATAAATTTGGTGCAGGGTTTCCCTTAATACCCATACCAGACCTGAAGGGCCTGGTATGGATTTTGGGGGGGGGGACATCCACACCATTTTTCTGTGTATTTTGGTATTTTTATCTATATTGCCAGGATCCAACAATACATTATAGCCGCGAGCAGTTTTAAATTACATTTTTTCCTTTAGAAATGTCATTTAGCTGTGGTACTGTTATAAACATGGGAAAGATGCGCTACTTTACAGGTATACTAAGGAGACCCCCCAGGCACGATACATGAAGGAATATTTCATTTTTATTTTTATTGTTTCACAATGGCCGTTTTTAAAAACTTTTTTTGCATTGACACATGTCCCCTGACACAGGACCCACATTCACAAACACTTTTTATGGCAATAACTTGCATATAAGCCTTTAAATTGAGCACTTTTGATTTTTCACGTTCGCATCCCATAGACTTTAACGGTGTTCGCGTATTCGCACAAAATTTTGCCTGTTCGGCTCATCCCTACTGCTGACTTTTAATTTTTTTCACTCAGGTTGGACCTCCTTTTTTAATGTCTGTATAAGGCTGTTATGAAGAACAGCGCTGAATGTATTACATCAATAGCATTTGCAACATCCAGATATTAACTTATTTCATTATAAATCCAAACCTGTTATGCCCCGTACACTCTGACTTTCCGACGGAATATGTGCGATCGGAGCTTGTTGTCGGAAATTCCGACCATGTGTGGGCTCCATTGGACTTTTTCCATCGGAATTTCCGACACACAAAGTTTGAGAGCATGCTATAAAATTTTCCGACAACAAAATCCGATCCTCTAAATTCCGATCGTGTGTAGACAAATCCGACAGACAAAGTGCCACGCATGCTCAGAATAAATTGAGAGACAAAAGCTATTGGCTATTATCCCGTTTATAGTCCCGACGTACGTGTTTTAGGCCACTGCGTTCAGAACGATCGGATTTTCCGACAACTTTGTGCGACCGTGTGTATGCAAGACAAGTTTGAGCCAACATCCGTCAAAAAAAATCCATGGATTTTGTTGTCGGAATGCCCGATCAATGTCCGACCGTGTGTACGGGGCATAAGTGTGACAACCTATTTTTCATAAACCCATATTGTTTGCTGTTTTTAATATCTTCTCTCAGAATACATAAGTTTTGCAACAAATAAAAAAAAGGCAAGTTTACTGCTGTACAGTTACAGTATTTGACTTGTTTACTGTCAGAGAACGGTCCACAGAAGAACTGGCACATCTGCAAATGCCGAGCGGAATCGCAGATTGGCACATAGAAATTCGCTAAAGCTAATGCTCATGCGCACACGGGCACGAACAGCCTGGGAGATTAATGCGTGACAGATTTTGGCGCCCAGTGGACTATTTAAAGCAAGCAGCATGAGCCACTATTTGCTGGATAATCTTCAGCTCCCCCATGTGTTCCTGAGTTTCTGTCCCTTCTATTATTGGATTTCCTGTTACCGACCCAGGTTGCTTTTGACCAGTCTTGTCTCCAACCCTGGCTTTGACTCTCAACTTGTTCCAGTGACTCTGTTTCTGCCTGCTGATCCATGTATGACTTCTGGCTTACTCTTCTGACTCTGCTGCTGCCTGATTACCAGTGTATGACCCCGGCTGACTCCTGACTCTGGTTGCTGCCTTACTCCTGGCTGATATTTCTGGACCAGCTCCTGACTCTTCTCCTGGCTCTCCCTTCTGCCAAGTCTCATCTGATACTCCTGAGGGACTCCTGCCCAGCAGTGCATCCTGCTTGTTAGCCACCATCCAGCGTACATCTCCTCACCACTTCAGCCTGTTGCAGCTAGCAACCCCTGCTTCTTGGAGCATAGCACTCCCTGTTACCACCTTTTTTTTAATATACTGTCACCAGTTAATTAACCTGATCACTGCCACACCAGATATATGTTGACACCTTACTACACTGGTGACAGTATGTAAAAAAAAAAGTGAAGAAAAAACACATTTTATTCAAATTCTTCATTTTCAAAAAAAATTGTGACAAAAAGGTATAACTTTGAAAACCTGGCCATGCATCTTACTAAATACCTCAGACTGTCTAATTTCCAAAAAAGGGTAATTTGGGGAGTATTTGTACTGTCCTGGCATTTTTAGAGCCTCAAGAAATGAGATAGGTCAACAGTACATCAGAACATTTTTAAAATATGTATACATAGTTTGTAGATGCTAGAACTTTCACACACACCAATTATTATACACTTATTGGGATTTTGTTTCCCAAAGACAAGTAGCAGAATACATTTCGGCTTAAATTCATGACATTTTTATTATATTACATTGGCCAATAGTTATGTATAGAGACACAGTCACCTTGACTTATCAAAACAAAGTGTCTTTGCAAATGGGCCACCTGTCCATCTGATACTTACTTCGACAGTGCTCTCCGACACCAGAGTAACCAATGCTGATTGATTTTGGATGCTAAGGGGAGCAATGACATCACTTTCTCCATCATGTGACAGTTCTCACGCCTAGTGATTGTTTGCCATACCTAGGCACTGTCACATGGGAGCAGGTCACATGCTCCCCGAAACTTATGCCGCGTACACACGACCGGACTTTCTGGCAGAAAAGGTCCGACAGAATCATTCCGTCGGATATTACGATCCTGTGTGGGCTTCTTCTGACTTTTTTCTTCAAAAATTCAGATGGACCTAGAAATAGAACATGTTTCAAATCTGTCCAACGCAATCAATTTCAATCGGGAAAACCGTTCGTCTGTATGCTGGTCCGACTGACCAAATACGACGCAAGGCAGCTATTGACTATTGGCTATTGAACTTCCTTTTCTAGTCCCGTCGTACGTCATCACGTTCAAAACGAACGGAGTTTGGTCCGTTCGTGTGTGGGCAAGTCCATTCAGTCGGAAGTCCGTTGGAACTCCGTCGGAACTCCGTTGGGAAGACCGTCAGACCTTTTCTGCCAGAAAGTTTGGTCGTGTGTACGCGGCATAAGCAGCACCAAATATTTTCATGAGCTGCAGAAGTAAAAGGAGTGGTGGGGAAGCACTTGCAACGTAAGTATCAGTAGGTCAGGGGGCTCCAATACAAAAAAAGGGGGCATAGTGAATGGGCAAAATGGCAATGTCTCTTTAAGGCAGATGCATATGTATGTTAGAATTTATTCATAGACATCCTTTGGTCACTAAGAGTATCAGCCACCTATGTATTTTAGCTTGATAAACCTTGAACATAGCTTTAAGTAAGAGGACCACGCAGTGCAATCTTTTAGTACAATAATCACGCCCTTCAACAGCTGGTACTTACCTCAGTCTCCTGCAGCCCTATTCAACTCCCCCAGTATTCCTGAGTCGGTTCTCTGTGTGATCTATGTCAGATATTACACAGAACTAAGAACTCTCCCCTCATCCCTAGGCGACAGTGTATAGGCCTGAAGATTAGCTACTCAAGCACTCTACTGAATTGTAGGAGGGTGGAAAGAGAGTAATGGGGCGTACACACGGTCGGACTTTTCAGCTACAAAAGTCCAACGGACGCTGACGCACTAAAGCTGGCTGGAAATCCGATCGTGTGTGGGCTTCTCCGGACTTTCAACTGACTTTTTCAGCCTCAAATCCGACGGACTTTAGATTTGAAACATGCTTCAAATCTTTCCGACGGACTCGAGTCCGGTCGAAAAATCCGCTCGTCTGTATGCTAGTCCGACGGACAAAAACCCACGCTAGGGCAGCTATTGGCTACTGGCTATGAACTTCCTTATTTTAGTCCGGTGTACGTCATCACGTAAGAATTCGACGGACTTTTGTGTGATCGTGTGTAGGCAAGTCTGTTCGTTAGAAAGTCCTCCGCAAGTCCGTCGAAAGTCCGCCGCAAGTCCGTCGAAAGTCTGTCGGACAGGCTGTCGGACTTTTGTAGCTGAAAAGTCCGACCGTGTGTACGCGGCATAAGGCCCCTTTCACACATGCAGACTGTTTGTCAGTTTTTTATCCATCTGTTGATGGACATCAGTGCATCTCTATGGAAAAACAGATGTAAATGGATGATCATCCATCTACATCTGCTTACATCCACTTCCATCAACATAGTTTTTTGGAACAGATCATAACCCTACTTTTCTTCCATTAAAAAAATGTATTGGACGTAAAACGGATGTATATGGACAAATGGGTCATTTTTGCATGAAAAAATGGCTCCAGGACTCAAGTGGTTAAGGACTCTAGCTGGCAGATGTAAAAAACTGATGTAAAAACAGTATGAAAAACTGATGTAAACTTTATCAATTTTTTTCTTTGAAAAAACATGACTGAACTAATCAAACGAATAGTCTGCATGTGTGAAAGGGGCGTTACACTTTCTTCTTTAAGCCAGGAGGGGTAGCTATTTTTTGGGGCTTCAACAGGTGAATGAAATATTGGAGAAGCACATAGATGGTAAGTGCCAGCAGCAGAGTAGACCTACCATACAATACAAAATATGTCAAAAACATTAAATAGGTTACATCTCCTGAATATAACAGATTTGCTTTAAGAGACTTCATGCTTGTGTATTACACAGAACTCAATGGATCAAAATAGTGAGAGTATTTTCCTTTCAGCAGTATTAAAAGTCCTGATTCCCTTACACCAGCAGATTTCTCTCTGAAAAATGCATCTTCTAATCAGCACTTGAAATATTAAAATGTATTTGATTTTCACAAAACAGCTCCAAACTATTTATGAGTATATACCAAATTTTAGAAATATTAGTTTTTTGTTAACCATTAATTTTCCATAGTTTAGTTTGGTTAGAGAATATTTTAGAATAAAAATATGTAAGCTGTCATTGCTGACTTTTATAAGGAGCACATTCTGAGATTTGCCGCAATATTTAGTGAGTCACTGACCTGAGCAAACAAAATTACTGTAATCAATAGTATTCACAACAATAGTATTCACAACGTGTACAGAGTTCGGTGGTCAGGAGTATGTAATGTACAGTTTAGATTACAGAATGCAGCAGTATGTAATGTACAACATTGTGTATATAGTGCAGGGATCAAGAGCATGTAAATACAGAACAGCATATAGAGTTCAGTGGCCAAGAGTGTGTAATATAGTGCTCCTTCTATTGCTGATCAGTAGGAAGAAGAAATTGCCCCAGCACTGGCGATCAAGAAAAAATGCCCAGGGTCAATCAATAATGAGAAGGAAAATGACCTGGCATCATTGTCATTGTTAGAAGAAATATCCCGGTGTCAATGAGGGGAAAAAATGCCCTGGAATTAGTGTTAGTGGGAGCAATTCTCCCAGTATTCCTTTCAGTGGGAACAGTCTCCAGTATTTTTATCAGTGGATGCATTTCCAACATTTCCCCCAGGATTGGTCTCACTGTGAAAAATACCTCCATCATTTGTGTTCAGTAGGTATTTAACTGTTCAGCACCACTGCCTAACTCTGCCTGTCCTGATAATATCATGAGAAATATGCTAAAAAGTGTTTCAGCACTTCAGATATGGCATAAGATTGCGGGACCGCAAACATTTTGTCAAATCCTGGGGCATTAACATGGATAGTTTGGGGGTATGTTTTATTTGTAAATCTTTACACAGTATTAATCTTAAGTACAGTACTTCTGGAGCTCGTATGAAAAAAAACTACTACAAGTATACAATCTATTATTATACTTGTGTACTGATGAGTTGTGTCTCTATTTGAGTTCTTTGTTAAGGTAGTATTGCAATCAGCTATTTTTAGCTTAACACACTGAACACAATAAAATAAACCTTCCCCAATAAAATATTTCTTAATATTCTTACCCCAGCACTTGTACTTTACAACTTTCAATGCTGCTGGCCCCTGTTCTTTCAGTGCTGCTTCTCTGAATTTCCAGTCTTCACAGGAAATGGTTAACAGTAAAGAGTGCAGTTTCCAGCCGATCCGTTAGCTTGGAGAAGGAGGAGGGGGCAGGAGAAGTTAAGTGCCTTGCTTTTGTAAGCTACATGGCTTTGTTTTTCTATTGATGCACACAGTGTAGGAAGACGCAAGTCCCTGCATGCAAGGGTGGTTCCAAAGGATGGTGAAAGAGAAGGGAGCCATCCTGAAATAGGAAACCTGGGCCACCAGTTTAACTGAAACATAGGCAAGGATTAAAAGATAAAGAAGCTGCATACTCAGTAAATGATTAAATCAGCTGCTGAAATGTTTAACTGCTTGCTGCCCGCCCATCGTCAAATGACGGAGGAGAGGTGCGGCTCTCGTTCTGGGTGGACATCATATGACGGCGCCCCAGAACAGCCACTCTTGCGCGTGTTCCTAGGACACGGCACGACATTGATCTCTGTAAAGAGCAGATGACATGGCTCTTTAACCATGTGATCAGCTATGTCCAATCAGAGGCGGTCATATGTAAATGCGGAAGTGCCGTTAATCGTCTCTCCTCGCCTTATACTGACAGAGTGTGTGGCGAGGAGTGCCAATCAACAGTATCTCCTCGCAGGAGGACCAGGGCAGGAAATCAGGGCACTGATTATCAGTGCCCTGATTACATGAAAGCCCCAGCAGTGCCCATTAGTGGCACCAATCGGTGCTCATTAGTGATGCCAGTCAGTGCAGCCTTTCAGTGCCCATCAGTGCGTGCTCTTCAGTGCTGCCCATCAATACCCATCAGTGCCGCCTATCAGTGCCCACCAGTGACGCCTATCAGTGCCCACCAGTGCCACCTACCAGTGACCACCAGTGTTGCCTATCAGTGCCGCCTAACAGTGCTCATCAGTGCCATATATCAGTGCACATAAGTGCGGCATATTAGTGCCTCCTCATCAGTGCCACCTAATCATTGCCCATAAGTACTGCCTCATCAGTGCCCATAAGTGCCGCCTCATTTGTGCCCATCAGTGCAGCCTATCAGTGCCCATCAGTGCAACCTCATCAACGCCTATCAGTGAAGGAAAAAAATTACTTACTTACAAAATTTACTGACAGAAACTACAAAAAACTTTTTTTTTCAAAATTTTCTGTCTTTTTTCTTTTTTTTTTTAAAATTAAAAACCCAGCAGTGATTAAATACCACCAAAATAAAACTCTATTTGTGTAAAGAAAATGATTAAAAATTATTTTGGGTACAGTGTTGAAAATTGGCCTGGGCAGGAAGGGGGTAAAAAGACCCAGTATTGAAGTGGTTAAAAACGGAGGGCTAATATCCTTTTAATGTAGAAAATATTTTCTTAAGTTATATTTATTAAGAGGTTTGATACATTATCTAAAAGACCATAAGGTGTCCTTACTCTGCCACCTACAAAATGTTCCAGGACAAGTTTATTTAGGAACTTAAAATTTATTTCTTCTCATTTGAATATCGTATCATAGTTTAGAAGGTCGTCATGTCAAGTCTATTTATTTGTTTGGAATGAGAAAAGTAAACATATCCCTGGCAAACTCCTAAGGGATCTGGTGAAGAGCAGCTTTTCCAGGGTAATTTACAACGTGTGAGCCTAGGTCACCACATAGACATTCACTGACTAAAGGAAACCGTAGCTGAATTCCTGAAAGCTACAAGGTGCAGTGTAACGAATGATGAATGCTGCAAATGTTTCTACCATGTGCTTGTTAAAAAAGAACATTCCTAGCAGTTGATGTCTTAAAGCATTTCCCCTTATTTAGATATATGAAAATAAGAATCAGACTCAATAAACATTGCTGACTGTGCTTTATTTTAATTGGGGAACCAAGTGATCTTTAAACAAAGTTCATAAAGTAAAATGTTATAGCAAAAGATGTATGAATCAGGTGAATTACTCTGAACATCTTCTAACATGTAAAAAACTTCTCAGCATATCTGTCACTTTTGGAACCTGAAGAGCATTTGTACTGAGCTAAATTATAATCGATCACTGTTGTTAGCAAAGAAATACTACCAGATCTCTGAAGAAATAATAAAATGTATGTGTTCTGCAGAAAACACTTATCATCATATAATGGCAATAAAGAGTTGGTAACATATTTATGGTGTTCAGCATTGGGTGACACCAAAACAGATTAACCTATATAGTGATGTTGGTGATTTCTCTGTGAAGCATGTTAGTCTTGTGAAGCCTAGTTCTTTTTAGGTGCTGAATATACAGTTTCATACAGCAAGCATGTCTCCTGTTTCCTGTGTCTTGAGATGCCAAGTACAGAAACATTAAAATAGAACATTACATAATGTAAAAAGCTGGAGGTATTTGAAGCACCAGGAACTCTAGAAACATGATAAAGTCCACTGCCTTAACAGAAATTGGAATTTGCTTGCAAAAAAAAACTCAGCATGAACTTGGATGGTGTAAACCTTTCAGAGGAAGCAAACATACTGATTTGATTGCCAATGACCTTATAAAGAAAAATAGGCAGAAGAAAAATGTGCTTATTGTTATGGGGTGAAAAGAAAGGTAAGGGCATTTACAACACATTTACATATAGAAGTGTTTCTCAACCTTTTTTCAGTCAAGGCACTCTTTAAAAATTCTGGACAATCTTAAGGCACCCTTTAAAAATGATGGACAGTCTTGAGGCACCCCATTCTAAAATGTAACAACTATTCAGCAACATCCACACACATAGGATGCCCAACGTCAGAGGTGATTTATTCTTTAAAAGTAAATAAACCTTTGCAAACTGGTACTGACTAGTATTCCAATGTTTCTCTTCTCTCTCTCAGCTAATGTGACCCCAACGCTGATGGAGAGGGGCAGGGGGAGAGTCAAACATAGATGCTATGAAGTCGACTGACATCCTCCTTATCAACTGATGATGCCATTGGTCGTTAGGACACCGGCAGCTAGAAGGTTGCAATGGTGTACAATGAAAACCTGTGGCTTTGTGTAATTAAAAGGCAGGCTTCATCCACATGCTGGTTTGTATACATTTTTTGGGCAATTTTTAGGCATTTTGCTGAGGCACCCCTGAAGAAACCTCATATCACCCCATGGTGCCTGGGCACCCTGGTTGAAAAAGGCTGACATAGAGAATTGTCTTTAGAGATGAGCAGTTAAAACATATTAGAAAGATAAAATGTTTATGTGACCAAAAAAAATATGCATTATATAGCAGAATACAACGTATAATAAAGATATCTGAACAGTTCAATCCTGGACTCTGAACTATCCTTTCAGCCCCACATCCAATCGCTTGCTGCCTCAACCTCCGCAACATCTCCAAGATGCGCCCTTTCCTAACCAATGTAACCACAAAGCTTCTAATCCACTCCCTGGTCATCTCTGGCCTTGACTACTGCAACTCCCTCCTCATTGGCTTATCTCTAAATATAGAAAAAAAGAAGGGGGACCCGGTTCAAGTGGCCAGGTAAGGGGTTACTTTGGCAACAAATAATGGTGTGCGTATCAAATGATTGCCTTCTGTATTTCCAAAAAGATATAAATTTCTTTATTGTAAGTTAAGCTACAGTTATCATCATAATGTAACAACCTGGATTTAAAACTTAAGTAATTGGAATATAATTAAGTCCAATAGGACCCAATTACTGCATGCATGTTAGAATGACAGGCCAGACAAAAAAAAAAAAAAACAATACAAAGGACAAAAAACAACAAAAAAACACACAACGCAGACCTGCGTCCGGACGCATAAGGGTTTTGCCAGTTGCCGGCCGGTGTTAAATCAATACGTGATTGATACAATTAATTGGTGGGATGTAAATATCCCGGGTATACCAAAATAACCGGTTGGAAACTAGAAAAATCCTTGGGATTGGATGGAGATGGATGGAGGGAGGGAGGAGCGTGATGACTAGTCCACTGCAGATAATTTATCTAATTCGGTGACAAGGGGGATCTAAATGATATAGTCAGGTGACAGCTGTGGAAGTCCGCTAGGAAGGTGACCTGTCCCACAAGGAGATATCCGGTGGTTGAAAGAAATTGGCTAAGTTCAATTATTGGTGATAATCAGCATAGGTGGATTCAATTGAGGAATCGTTTACCTTGAAATAATGGATATAAGTAATCACTTCAATTTGACAAAAATAGGGAACTTTACCAACTGTTGCTCTATTTAAATAGAGATTGATCATCTGGATCTCTGGTATCATCCTCATGAGAAGTGGATCGGTGTTGATGATTAGTTCAGCTCCGTGTTATTGCATCGATAGCTGGAGGGACAGCGGGAGGAACAGATAACTCACCGCTGACTCTACCTCGTTCTCAGTCCGATACAGTGACACCCGCATATGAGCCGACCGACCCAAGGGGATTCCTGTGTAGGGCACAAATCCACAGCGTGAAGATGAAGGCGTTCCTTCAATGTCGGGTCTAGCGGGTGGATCGGGCTGGCTCGGTTACCTTTACACTGGCAGCCGCCTTCTAGTGTTTCCTCACATCCAAAGGAGGTGCGCCCGTGACGAGTCGGCGTTGATGACGTCAACGCGTTTCACTATTGCCTTTACCGTAGCTTCATCTCGGACGACACCATTATTTGTTGCCAAAGTAACCCCTTACCTGGCCACTTGAACCGGGTCCCCCTTCTTTTTTTCTATATGCTGAATATGGTTACAGCAACAGTTTGTACGATTTAATGTTGTAATTGATCATTTAATTATCTGACCATCCACAGGTGTTTCCTGTTCCAACTTCCCCTTCCCTTTTGTTTTATCTCTAAATAGTCTACCCCCCCCCTTCAGTCCATCATGAACTCTGCTGCCAGGCTCATCCACCTTACAAACCGCTCGAAATCTGCTACCCCTCTCTGCCAATCCCTCGACCGGCTGCCACTCAACCAACGACTTCAATTCAAGATACTAACAGTAGCCATCCACAACCTGGCCCGCCAGCTACATCACTAACCTGGTCTCAAAATACCAACCAAATCATTCTCTTCCCTCCTCCCAAGACCTCCTGCTCTCTAGTTCCCTTGTCACCTCATCCCATGCTCACCTCCAGGACTTTTCCCAAGCCTCTCCCATCCTCTGGAATGCTCTACCCAATCTGTCCGACTATCTCCTACTTTGTCTACTTTCAGTCGATCCCTGAAAACTCATCTCTTCAGAGAAGTATTTGTACTGTCTACCCTCAAGTTGTAAAGCGCTGCGTAAACTGTTGGCGCTATATTAATCCTGTATAATAATACTAATATTAACAATACACTACAAGTAATGTACTCACCTACCATCTGACGTTCAATTTGCACAGGAGGACTCATAGGTTTAGCATGTTGCATGAATCATTTTGGCAGCACTTTTAAAGAATATGATTCTAATTTTAAAGCCATGCCGAGAAGATTCAGGGAAAAGGAAATACCGTCAATGGAAAAAAATGCATACTATGAGTAAGCAAAGTAATTTCCCCATATATTGCCATTAGCATACCTTAAACCAGATCCAGAAAATACAGCAATCCTTCCAAAGACCACCTGAAAACTGGTCAAAGCTTTGAAACTGTTCTAGGAAAAGTAAATTACCTTGCAAAAATTGTAAAAAAAAAAAAAAAAAGTAATTTTTTCTATTAATGAAGTTTCAGAAAAAGGCTCTTCTTTTGCTTCTGAAGAATTAGAAAGTACTGTATTATTAAAGCCTATGATTTTTTTTCTTGCAAAATCCAGTTCTAACTATATACAGTCAAAAGAGCTCATTGAGGGGACAGTTCAAACTGTTTAACATTTGTTTTTAAAGACAAAGCAATGTGGAAAGGATCGATAAATTGCAATGCTGGAGAATAGGAATACACCAGTTGAAGGCCTGGAATCAAAGAGCTCAGCTTTTTTGCTCATGAGCCAGCAAGTGTGCCCCACCATTTTTTTACATCTGTTTATTCATGAATACATTTTGTCATTGCAATTTAAACAAAACATTATATATTGCATAAACATGCTTACATTGTATTTATTTATTGCATGCACCCACACTTTCACACAACAATCTACTCTTAACCCTCATGACCTATTATTGTTAAAGAGGTTGCAATACAACAATTCACTTATAGTAAACATTAGTAAAAGTAATTTCAACTACTATAATGCCCTGTACACATGATCTGACATTTCGACAACAAAATCCATGGATTTTTTCAGACGGATGTTGGCTCAAACTTGTCTTGCATACACATTGCATACACATGGTCACACAAATCTTGTCGGAAATCCCGAACGTCAAGAATGCGATGACGTACAACACGTACGATGAGCCGAGAAAAAGGAAGATCAATAGCCAGTGCGGCTCTTCTGCTTGATTCTGTGATTAAGTCACAGAGGCATTACTTTCCATGTTTGTACTACTTTTACAACCCGTTGGCATTATTCTGCAGTGTATGCATGTTCTTTATAGCATGTCAGAGAGTGGGGTACCCATAGATTTGGCAATTGTTGAGCTCAAGGACATCTTTCAGGTGTTCAAAGGAAGATTGTGCTTCACTTTGTCTGTTATAAGCAAGCATTGCAACTCTAGGTCTTCCAAAGTCTCTGTCCAACCAGTCACAGCTCTAGGAAATCATTTTATACAGTGCAGGACCAGCAGTTCTGCATTCTATGGGAGGACACCGAGGGCATGCCCATATTCCAGAGCATTGGTAAGTATATTTGCATCATGATCAGAACTCTATATAAAGAAAGTTAAATAGCCTTGCAGTTCTGTTTTAGTATTTAGTTTGCAGTTGTTGCTTACTTCTAGGGCAGATGAAACATTTCAGGGCAATTAAACCTTCTCTCTATAGGGTTCTGATCATGATGCAAAGACCTTAATAAGGTGATATAATTTTCAATGCTCTGAAATATGGGCATGCCCTCGGTGTTCATCCATAGGATGCAGGACTGCTGGTCCTGCACTGTATAGAATGATTTCCTAGAGCTGTGACTGGTTGGGCAGAGGCTTTAGAAGAACAGAGGAAGAATTCAGCTGGAACAAGAAATATGGTATGTAGACCATTTCTTTTGGAAATTCCACTACCCCATATCCGAGTGGCCATTTAGGGTGACCGTATTGGGTAGTGTGATACATCACTTTCTGTTTCACACAAAATTCTTCTATATGCAAACTTTATACTGCAACTGCTATCGGATGTATATATAGAATCATTTCTATGTCCTGAATTCTTATCTGTATCTATATGTTTAATGCTATGTGTATAATTCTAAATTTATGTTTTTATGTTGAATGATACTCAATAAATTGGATTTTATTCTAAACAAACTTAAAAATCATTGCCTTAAAAATCCCCTTAGAGGTTTATATTTTTTTCACATGTATCTGGGATGATGGCAATGACACATCCACACCACCAAGGTCACATTTATACATGCTGGGATCACCATTGAGGTATTTGTATATCGCTATCATATCTCCTCTCAAGTGTTTCTTCTCCAGGGAGAATACGTTTAGTGCTTGTAGTCATTCCTCATAACCGAGGTCATCCAGTCCCCTTATTAGTTTTGTTGCACTTCTCTGGACTCTCTCAAGCTCTAGCACATCCTTCCTGAGGATTCGTGACCAGGACTGTATAGAATACTCCAGATGTGGCCGAACCAGAGTTTTATAAAGTGGCAGGATTACAGTTTTATCTCTGGAGTAAATTCCCTTTTTAATGCATGCTAATAGCTCCATCCTGGATTCCCCCAGATGTTCTCCCCCTAGCGAGTAATGCCGCGTACACACGGGCGGACTTTTCGATGGTCTAGGTCCGGCTGACTTTTCAACGGACTTTCCGACGGACTCTCCGATGGACTTTCGAATGAACAGACTTGCCTACACACGATCAACCAAAGTCCGACAGATTTGTACGTGATGACGTACGACCGGACTAAAATAAGGAAGTTCATAGCCAGTAGCCAATAGCTGCCCTAGCGTCGGTTTTTGTCCGTCGGACTAGTGTACAGATGAGCAGCCTTTTCGACCAGACTCGAGTCCGTCGGAAAGATTTGAAACATGTTTTATTTCTAGGTCTGTCGGACTTTTGGGAAAAAAAGTCTGCTGGAGCCCACACACGGTCGAATTGTCCGACGGAGTCCAGTCCGCCGGACCTAGTCCGTCGAAAAGTCCGCTCGTGTGTACGCGGCATAACTTGCATTCATATTTTTAGCCCCCAAGTACATTACTTAACATTTTTTAACATTAAACCTCATTTGTCATGTAGTTGCCCACCCTATTATTTTATTCAGGTCTTCTTGTAAAGTTTCTATATCCTGCTGTGAAGTTATTGCCCTACTTATTTTTGTATCTACAGCAAACACTGAGATTGAGCTATTTATACCAACCTATATATCATTTATGAATAAATTAAACAGAATTGGTCCCAGGACAGGA
The DNA here is from genome assembly GCA_037952835.1 of Lithobates septentrionalis. Lineage (NCBI taxonomy): Eukaryota > Metazoa > Chordata > Amphibia > Anura > Ranidae > Lithobates > Lithobates septentrionalis. Next base: position 409,843 of record JBBDGP010000848.1, read on the forward strand.
GCCTTGGGTTACTCCACTTACCACTCCAGACCAGTCTGTGTACAAAATATTTATCACCACTATTTGGGCATGCCCCTGTAACCAGTTTTCAATCCAAGAACAAAGTATAATCCCAGACGATGTCCAAGGAGATGAAACGCGTCGGGTAGGACCCCACTGCCGCTATTTTACCTATATAGCGCTGTTTTTATTCATCTTCATGTGAGTGTATTTCCTTCTTTTTAAATAAATTTGGTACACATTTTTAATACGGGATTACACTACTGTGGCCTCTTTTTGTTTCTTCTTGTCCAATATAATTACCATCCACTGCGGGCATCACCCCTAAGGCACACACCGGTCCATAGATCATCTCAGGATCTTCTTTCAACTTCCACGGAACTCCATCAGCCGTTTATCACTCAAGCTTGTTTGACCCAATTGAACATATGTTTCTTTGGGTTCATGTTCTGGTAAGCCTCCCTATTGTTGGTGGTGGTGTCTTTCCATTCCCGATGTCATGTGCACACTGACATGTTTTAGGTATGAAGTCACATATATATTGAGGATTATCATCCCATCATTTTGTATGAGTCACATACTTTTTGAGGACTTCATTATTTTTTTATATACCTTTTTGATGTCCCACTCTTTCAATTTTGATTTGCTGATTTGAGGATGTAATGGTCTACATGCTACATAATATGTGGTTATTCTACTTTTTATATTAGTGCTACACTTATTTTGTTCTCCAATCCAAGAACAAACCCTATGGTACATGCCTCCAGACCTCAGTTTGTAAATTAGGTGCTTATCTGGGACTGTATGAAATACTTTTGCAAAATTCAGATACACTACATTTATAGGCCTACCTTTATCTAGATGGCAGCTCACTTCCTTGAAGAATGTTAACAGATTGGTTAGGCAAGGGCAACCTTTTGCAAACCCATGCTGATTACCAAAGATGGGCCGAATACCCCCCTGTTTGGTTTGCACCAGAACTCCCGAACAGAGAAAAAGTTCTGACCTGTACGGCGAACCCTACTAAAGTCTATGGGACCCGAACTTGAAAAATCAAAAGTCCCCATTTTGAAAGTTTATATGCAAGTTATTGGTCATAAAAAGGGTATGGGGGTCCAGGTATTGCCCTGGGGACATGTATAAATGCAAAAAAATTTCTAAAAAAGATTGTTTTTTCAGTAGCAGTGATTTTAATGATGCTTAAAGTGAAACAAAAATAAAAATTTCTTTAAATATAGTGCCTGGGGGTTCCTGCCTGTAAAGTGGCGCATCTGTACCGTAGGTAGAACCTACTGCAGTAAAAATGTAATTTCTAAAGAAAAAAAATGACATTTAAATTGCGGGTAATCGTATTGTAAAAAAGAAAAACCCTTCAGGTCTAGTACGAATTTTAAGGGGAGCTCCACGACAATTTAAAAAAAAAAAAAACTATCCAATACTCATTCACATGGGGGGCGGCATCTGGGGCCCCCTCATTAAAGGAGGCTTCCAGATTCTGATAAGCCCCCCACCTGCAGACCCCCACAACCACCAGGTATGGTGGTTGGCCTGGTATGGTTCAAGAAGGGGCACTCGCTCGTCCCCTCCCTTTTCTGGTTTGCTGGGCTGCATGCTCGGATAAGGGTCTGATATGGATATTTTGGGGGACCCCCATGCCCCCCAGTGGGGAAGCCCATTGACAACTGATGACTCAACGGTTGTTAAGGACACAGAGGCTGGCTTCCTGACTCGCTTCTTAACAACCAACTATTTAATGCACCCTGATTGGGCAAAGCTTTGCCCAATCAAGGCTTAGAATGCACTGTGCAGGGTGCAGTGCATTGCAGGGTGTTCAACGGGACGAACATCCACTGAACGCCCTGCAAATTTGGGTGTTAGCCGAACGGCGATGTTTGAGCTGAACTTTTGCTCGGGCCGAATCGTTTGCCCAACTCTACTGATTACTACTAATGCTGTTTTCATCAGAAAATTCTTGGATATAGTCCCTTATCATCCCCTGCAATAGTTTACATACTACCTTTTGAATATTTGTACCACATGGGCTTTTCAACAATCAGCTGGAACCACTCCTATCAGTATGCTGTCCATAAAAATTTGTGATAGCGGTCTGGCTATAACCTGACTGAGTTCTTTGAGGACTCACAGGTGTAAGCAATCCGGTCTTGGTGATTTATTTGTGTTAAGCTTTTCTAGTCTTTTTAAGACACTGGCTTCCGTTAGCCACAAGGGTGCATTCTGTGATGCATTACTAATGATACAGTCTTGATTACTTTATCACTCTTTTTCCTGTGTAAAAAAGGAGAAAAAAGCATTTAGTACAGTTACCTTCATCTTGTCATTTGTAACCAACTTCCCTTTATCATCCTTTATCGGGCCAATATGCTCTGACCTCATTTTATTACTGTTAATATATTTAAAACGTTTCTTGGGATTTTTTTTGCTCTTCTCTGTTATGTGTCTCTCATAGTCTTTTTTAGCCACCCTAATTGCATTCTTATGCTTCTTATTGCATTCCTTGTAGTGTTGGAATGCTGACAATGACCCACTGGCTTTATATTTTTTAAAGACCATTTTTTTCCTTCTTAATATGACTTTTTACATTATAGTTTAGCCACCCAGGTTTAACCTTTGCTCTTCTATATTTATTTCCCATTGGAATGCACTTGATAATACCTTTATTTAATATGTTTCTAAAGTACTCCCATTTTTCCTCAGAATTCAATGTTTTTAGGATTTGGTCCCATTTAAGTATCTTTTTAGTATTAGCTTTGTTTCTCACAGTTATATGGGCTCCCGTAAGCCCCGATCTCCTGGACATACCCAGGGGTATATAAAGCTTTCTCTCAAGCCTCCTGATGCTCAAAGAGACTGCATCTGATGAGACAGCCATATATGGGCATGTGAGCTTTCACCATATCACTGGTTCTCATATGTTAATCCAGGTATGCAGGCCACCTCATTAGAACCATTACCACTTGAAGCAGATCCAGGAGTCCATTCAGTTTCCCACCTGGATTAACACAGGTGATAGAGGTGTTGTTCTAAGACAAATGTAAGTAGCCATTTGTACTGGATGTTTATCTGTATCTACCTAAGATTTCATAGACCATACTGCCACCTAATGATTTTTAGGGATCTTTATTCTCTGTTGTATATTGTATTGTGTTATATTTTTATCTCTTTGCCACTCTGACTCTGTTGGCATTGTCAGTTTCAGCTCTGAATCTGTTCAATAAAGTTCAAGTTAAAGTCATCCTCTGTCTGTTAATTAATAATTTGTCTGATAACAAATCCTGTTGTGCTACTTGAATTTTTCAAGGGTGTCACCGAGGATCAGAACAGCAGATTTTTTTGTAGCAAGAGTATCACTAATGACTGAATTCATCTGTACTACTCTGGGACAGGTGCTTTGCTCCCGTATTGGATGTAAGGTATTTATGTAAGGTCTTGTTGGGCAACTTACTTTTTAATGTATTTACAAATGATATAGAGTTTGGGATTAAAAGTACCATTTTTATGTTTGCAGATGACACCAAGCCTTGTAGTGGAACAACATCCTTACAGGATGTCTCCAACTTACAAGCAGATACACTTTTTAATTATGTAACTAGATAACAAATCAGGTTTTAAACATGCATGCAGCATACATTTTAGGTAGAGTACAACTGGTCCAGAAAAATCATAGACTTAATAATAGCATGCAATGCCATGCTGCAGTTTCTAAAGCAAGCAAAATACTTTCTTGTATTGCAAGAGGTATAGACTCCAGTTATGCAGACATATATTTGCCCTGTACAAAACATTAACACCTCACCCAGGAATTGCAGTTCAGTTTTGGGCACCAATTCATAAAAATATTGTGAAACTGGAAAAAGTGTGCAGAAAGGCATCCAAACTAATAGGAGGCATGGAGGAACTCATGAGGAAAATTAGCTAAACTGAATGTATTCTCTCTTGAGAAGAGGTGCTTAAGGGAGGATATGATCAACATCTACAAATACATGCATGCTCCTTATAATGCACCTGGTGCAGGGGCACAATTTAGTGTGTTTAGTGGAAAAGAGATTTTGCCTTCACACTAAAGCTACAAGATAAATAATGGTGTTGTGGTAACTTGACACAAAAAAAAACAAAAAAAAAAAATATTCTGGAGATCACTAGAAAAAAAAATATTATTCTGAGATCACTAGGAGAAAAAAAATTGAAATACGTTTATCAGAACTTTGTGAATATCACCAGAAAAGCAGCTCCATTATTATACCATTATAAAGAAGAAGAGAATGCACTGCATTAAAAGAGATTTCATAATTTGCCGCGTCACGAATGTGATATCTCCATTACGACCGCTAGTTTTACAAGACCGACCGCTTCCGGCTCGTCCTTGCTTCCGAGCATGCGTGTTTGTATTTTGGACTTTTGTTTGACAGACTTGAGTACACACGCTCGGAAAATCCGACAACACACATTTGTCCCCGGAAAATTTGAAAACCTGCTAGCTATCTCCATCTCTTTTAATTTGTTGCCCGTCATGCATCCAAAAGTCTCCTGGGCATCCGGGGCCATGCTAATAGCACTTGTGGCATGCCTGAGAAACTCAGCCGTGGCCTCATATTCCTGGCCCTTTTAGTTGGAGGGCGGAGGGGAGGAACCTGGGATTCGGTCTGGCTGCTTGGCACGGCTTCCTCTTGGCTGAGACTTCTCTGTGTATGAAAAAGGGACATATTTTTAGGTTTTTGGCCATCAATCACACACAATTTAGAGCTCATGACTGTTGCAAATTGAATGTTAACTAATAGAAAAGACTATCATTCTGACCCCAGCATTTTTCATTCTTGTCCCAATCATTTTTGGCCACTGCTGTCTATTGATATGAAACCACTTTGTTAAAGCAGAAATTTGGGATCAATAATGTCTAGTTAACATCATTCAATTTTTGACAACATGCGCAGTGTATATATGGCTTTCTATACACTGCGCATGCGTCAAACTCTGCCCCTGTCCTTCTTTCTAGTGTATTTCCCACCTCTTCTCTTTCGGGGCAGTGGGAGAGCAAATGGTGGAGAGACAGCAGGTGTGTGCTGATAGCAGCAATGAGGAAAGATCGGAGCAAGCCAGTTCCAGATCCAGGAGGAGATACAAGGCCTTAAATATGTCTTTTGAAGAAATGGTGGAGATGGTGGACATCTTATTGAGGACAGACTATGATGGGAATCATGGACCTTACAGAAGCCCAAATGCCAGAAAGGCCAAGATAGTGGCTAACGTTATGAGAAGTCTGCACAGGAATTTTGGGGTACGACAATCCAAGGATCAGTTGAGAAAACACTGGTCAGACCTTGAAGTGGTGTTCCACCCTAAAAAAAAAATGCATAAACGTGCCTAAAATTTTTTTTAAAAAAATGTGGAAATTTTTTTTTTACTTACCTCTAAATGCCTGTTGCTAGGGGGGCCCTCGTAGTCTGCCTCTTTCAGTGCCTGGGCTGGTGACATCACTTCCCCTCGGCACAGGAAGGGCTCAGCTCTGCTCCCTCCCTCTTGTCAATCATCTGGGACCCATTACAGGTCCCAGATGACTGAGCGGCCAATCACGGCTTGCGGCGCCGCTCACGCATGCGCAGTGGGTGCCCGGCTGTGAAGCCACAGCCCGGCGCCCACAGTTGCAATGCCGGCGCCACTGAACGGAGGGGGAGACGAGCGGAGCCTCTATCCCCCGCATCGCTGGACCCTGGGACAGGTAAGTGCCCAATTAAAAGTCAGCAGCTGCAGTATTTGTAGCTGCTGACTTTTAATTTTTTTTTTTTTTTTTAATGGGAACTCTTTAAATTGAGAGAGGAAGATCAGTAAAGAAAGATCAGGAAAGTGCTGCAAAAAAGTATTTGTCGTGTGTTCCTATTATTATTATTACTTTCGTCAGGTCCATGTTCTTTTCCTTACTGTTGTACAATTTTAAAATGCCAAGTTTTATGTTCGTAGACACAGGAATCATTTGTGGGACATTGAACATCGTTCGTTCGACCACTAATACTTTGTTTTTGGGAGATGCAGGTTAAATGCATTTGTTCAGGCCTATTTTGATTAAAATAAGTTAATTAGATTGTTGTGTAGATGTGTTTGAAACTATAATGAAATGTTAACTTCATTCAGTGTCAGTAGAGGACACTCAGCAGCTGTTTACGCATCTGGACTCAGGAGCACTGGTGTGGGACACCATAACACCCTTGGTTGGGGGTGTTGTGGCTGCATTGGCCACGGTCCGCCATGCTGCTGTGGTGGGTGGGGTGTCTGTGGTGTTGGTGGCGGTGGTGGAGGAGGAGTATGGTCGATTTTGCATTTTCGGGGTGATTTGACCCTTGTTATGGTGTCCCACTCAGGTGCTCCAGTGGATACTAGGGGTCTCTCCATGTGTTAAACTTGCACAAAACAGATAAGTATTCCAGCTTTTGAAAGGGAAAAAATCATGTATTCAGCTTGGAACTCTGCCAAAACAGACAATTGGAAGACACTTCCAAGTAATGTTTTATATTACTATTTCTAGCTTAACATATCTGTCTGCTAAGTATTTAGTAGTTTTTTGTGTATTCACATAGGGGAGAAAAGAAGAGGGATATCTGAGATGTGTGGGGACACCAGTAACCCAGCACCTACTGAAGAAAGGCAACTCACCACACACCCTAAAGATGTTGATGCTGATGTGCAGGAAGTACTGGGGGAAGTTGTCGAAATGGTGTCGACCACAGGTCAGTGTCTGAGACCACAGCTTCAGGTAATAGATGGATGCCTGCATATTTTTAATACATGGTGTGTTTTTTTTCTTTTTAGGTGATGTGGATGTTGTGGAAGAAGAAAATTACTTCAGCAGTTCAAGTGACAAATCCTGATCAGTGAGCTCATGGTTTGCAATCGGGATTTGGAAAAAATGAAACAAAACATCCATAAAGTACAAAACAGACTTAGCAACATCACAGATATTTTAGGGAAAATATTAAAAAAAAAATTATACTTATCGTTATATTGTATGTGTTTGTACAGTTTTAAATGAAGCGCAAAGCCAAATTTTGAAGATGCACACAAATTGGGACTCAAAATTTGGATTTCCCTCATAGACCCATGCCTAAAATTTGTCTTTCCCTACATCTATTTTGCTAAAGCCCCAAAACACACATGTGCTATCTCCTATTACGGGATATCAATGTACGCGTTTTGGGGGTGCAACCCCTTCCTCCAAACTAAAGTAGGTGAGAGGAAGGGGTTGCCCCCCTGAAACACGTCCATTGATCCCCCATGATGGGAACTAGCACATGTTGACACACTGGGGCTTTTTTCAAAAAGGCAAAACAACTTTGCACTACAAGTGCAATGCAAGTGCACTTGAAAGTGCACTTGTAAGGCAAAGTGGATTGGCCTTTCTGAAATAAGCCCCAGAGTGTCAACATGTGCTAGCTCCCATCATGGGGGATCAATGGACGTGTTTCGGGGTGCAACCCCTTCCTCTCACCTACTTTAGTTTGGAGGAAGGGGTTGCACCCACAAAATGAGTACATTAATATCCCGTGATGGGAGATAGCACATGTTGACACACTGTCTGTGTGTTTTGGGGCTTGAGGAAATAGCCTGTTTGTACCTACACACATTTCCGGCAAGGGTTCAAAAGGAACATTTAACAGTTATGCCTCTACGTGTACGTGGCTTCAAAATTTGGCTTTTCGGGGGGTGAAATCCCCCCATCTGATGAAGGCAAGATCAACACAGCTTTGAGATACTAAGGTCTCATATGGCCTTCACTTTAGCAAAGTCGAACTTTGTAAGTTCCTGAGTTGGGGATGCGTATGTTATGTTTTTAAACATGCCTGTTTAGCCCCAAAAAGGCTAAATACTGTCAAACATACATGTTATACACCAAGATGTTGGTTTGTTCAAAAACCATTCTAACGCACATGTGAATGTGCTTGGAGTAAAATGTTTTATACTCAAAATGTGTGGCTTCTTATTTCAATGCTCAATACGAATGTATTTGTTAAAGGGGTTGTAAAGGTATTTTTTTTTTTTTTAAATAACAAACATGTTATACTTACCTTCACTGTGCAGCTTGTTTTGCACAGAGTGGCCCTGAACCTGGTCTTTTGGGGTCCCTCGGCGGCTGTTTCAGCTCCTCCCCGCAAGGACTCACCACCTTAATTTCGAGCTCCCTCGCATGGTGGTTAGTTCTTGCGGGCGCGCTCCTGTGATACAGCCGGCGGCTATAGCCGCTCACTATATCACTCGGCCCCGCCCCCCGGCGCGCCGCGTCATTGGATGTGACTGACAGCAGCACGAGCCAATGGCTGCGCTGCTTTCAATCCACTATAGCCAATCAGCGGCCAGACTGAGCGGCGAAGAGGATGTCGGGAGCGAGCGCAGGACTTTCGAGGGGTCAGGTAAGTAAAACGGGGGGGCTGGGGGCAGCGGTATTGTCGGAAGTTTTTTCACCTTAATGCATAGAATGCATTAAGGTGAAAAAAACGTTTACCTTTACAACCGCTTTAAGTTGGTGTAGTTACAGTGACAATGTGCTGTAAAATGTGCCAAACTCAGGCAATTTTAGGAACTCCAACCAATTAATTCAAGGAGTTGAAAAAGCTGAATTTTTTTTATCATTAATGCATTACATACATTAACAACAATAACATTGTGTGTGTGTAGCAGACCCACAGCACAAAATAATAGTTAGCTGAAGAAGAGATTGTCACCCCATGTAGCAAATAACTTACGTTTACACTATTGAAGAAAATGGCCAAAATTAAAAGGCCATTTGAGAACCTAAGAGACAGATAAACACAAACAGTAAATCAAATGAAATATGGGTTTAGTTTTCCAAAAAAATTGTATTGTACATCCGCCACATTTTGCTGTAAAGCAACTGCTCCTCTACCCACAAAGTACTCCAGATATTTTTGGCGGACTTCTCTAGCACTTTGGGTGGGTAAGCCAGCACAGCCACTTTCCAGAGCCTTCAGCACTGTTGCTTCAGCTGCAAAGTCCGCCTCCGTTGACACTGAGGCCAGATACCTGGCTGCATTCCTCCTTAAATAATTGTGAAGAATGCAGCAGCACAACACCACATGATTTAGTTTATATTCTGCCAGGTTCATTGCTGTAAGGAAAAGCCAGAACCAACTTGACATGATGCCAAATGCATTCTCCACCATTCTTCGGGCACGAGACAGCCGGTATTTGAAAATCCGCTGCTCTGTGGTCAGGTTCCTCATGGGGAATGGCCTCATGAGATGTTCCCCCAGAGCAAAGGCTTTCTTCTGCAACAAACATAAAGTTGAGGCCCTCCACATTCTCCTCAGGAGGTGGCAACCTCAAGGTGCCATTTTTTAGCCGACGGTAGAACTCTGTCTGGGCTATCACCCCTCTGTCCGAGTTTCGCCCGTTCTTCCCAACGTCCAGGTATAAAAATTCATAATTGGCCGATACCACAGCTAACATAACTATACTACAAAAGCCCTTATAGTGGAAGTAATAGGAGTCCGAGTTGGGTGGTGGGACAATCCTCACATGCTTCCCATCAATAGCACCACCACTATTGGGAAAACCCTCTGGTGGTGGAATTGGGAAGCCACAGTCTGCCATTCCTGTGGGTTTGAAGGAAACTGTGGAGTCAAACAATAAAAAAAATGTACTTTTGCACATAACATTGAAAGCAGATTAGACACAAACATTCTTGGCCAACATAGGTATAACATTTATTGAAATGAGTATTTAAAGACAAAAGTATAAGGTCAACTTATCAGATCCCCCCCCCCTCCCGGTGTCTAATTGTAAAAATTTTATGGTGGGGGGTGGGTAGATATTTTGGACAGGTAACCCTCTCCACTTCATTGAGAGCTGAATGCATAAATAATGTGTGTTAATTTAGCCAGCCCTTCCTTACTTACACTAGGTAAGAAGTGTCATAATCCAAAAATATGGATACACACTGTCCAAATTGAAGTACATTTTTACATTCTGAAATTACCTATCAAGTAATAGGAGACCAAAACTTACAACAGTACCATTTGAAAGTATTCAGGCAGGCCCTTGCACTCCATGCTTTGGTGAATTCATCCAGAAATATGACCACAAAAGAGGTATAGTGTGTATGGGTTTGGCAAAGTCAGTGGATAGAGTATTGGTATTGCTTTACTTAGCATTTGTGGGTGGAGGGGAGGGTTCAAAATGAGTTTGGGCCCCCCAAAAAATAGCCTCTTGCACTCTGCCTAAATTTGAGGACAACAATAACATTTGTACACATTTTAGAGGGTGTTTAGGGTAAGCACAAAAATTTAGCTGACAAAATACATTGTTAAGTTACTAGGCTAGGTGTGTATGGGCCCAGGATAGCATGCTAGGGAGGTTAGTGAAGGCAAAAATGCATGACGGACAAAAAAGGAGCATTAAAAGCTTACAGCATGCATGAGGACAAAGAGGACATTCACAGCATATTACAATAATGGTAATTATAGAATGAAGAAATGAATACAATACATTAGCAAACATTAAATATATAGAATGTGATGTTAAAGGCTAAAACTTACCCAAATATAGTCCTTCTGCAGGACTTGTATGATGGCAGAACAGGTCTCTGGAATAATGATTCCCAGAGTCTAGGGGGAGATCCCAGTGGTAAACTTAAGGTCCTGGAGACTTCTCCCAGTCGCCAAGTACCGCAAGGTGGTGACGAGCCTTTGCTCGGGAGTGAAGGCTTGCCGCATGCATGTGTCCTGCTTAGTAATATAGGGGGTCAGCAAAGCCAATAGACGGTGAAAGCAGGGGTCTGTCATCCAGAGATAATTCCTGAAATCATCCCTCATCAAAGGCATATTACATAATTGGTCACGATTAAGCAACCGATTTCTGGTCCAAGAACTCCTCTTCCCCCTGTTCCTGGACTGGAATTAGGTCAAAGCAATAACTCCAAGCCCAACAATAGCACGATCTCTCCAACGAGAACGCCACATGGCTAGTAGACGAACGGCCGTTCAGAAACAAACTGACAAGAACGCACTGAAAATCAGAAAGGACCTGACAAGCACGACCTGAAAATCAGAAACGACCTGACAAGCATGCACTGAAAATCAAAAACTAAATGACAAGCACGAGGCTGAAAAGCGCGAATCGACACTCACCAAACTTCTCCTAAAACAAGATTGGCAGAAGGAGCCCAAAGGGTGGCGCATGACTACTGAACTTCCTTTTTATCGGCTCGTAGTACGTCTAGTATGTCACTACGTTCGTAATTGTTGGCCAACATTTGTGTGGCCTTGCCTATGCAAGACAAGTTTGAGCCAACGCCCTTCGGACAAAATTGCAAGGTTTTGTTGTCGGAAAGTCCGATCGTGTGTGTGAGGCATAAGAGTTGTGACAATGTGGAATAGGCTCCCTCAAAAAACAGTTCTGGCCAGCTCAGTAAATTGTTTAAAAAAAGAGCTGGATACATTCTGAAATGAGCAAAACATAAGTGGATATTAACATTTATAGTTAACAACACCAGGGATTGTTGATCCAGGGAATGTCTGATTGGGGGATCAAGAAGGATTTTTTTTTCCCCCACTGAAGCAAATTGTACCATGCTTTTTAGGGTTTTTTTGCTTTTCTCTAGAAACAACAAATTGAATTAACCCAAATTAAGCTCACTAACTGTACACATTGCCCACCTTTTCTTCTGCACACACTGTCCCCACACTGTACACCCCCCACCCCACCCCCCGGTACACTGTGCTGGCTCCATATACTCACTGTCCTTTCCCTGTACACACTGCCTCACTCCCTGTACACACAGTCCCTCCTCCCTACATACAATGCTCCGATCCCTGTACACACTGTACCCCTACATACACTGCATCCCCCTCCTCGCACACACTGCCCCCTACCTGTACACACTGTTTCCCCCCTCCCAACACACATTCCTTGCACCATGGAAACCTCATTGCTGCTGGCTGAGAGGGAGTAGGAGAGATTTTTTTGAAATCTTGGGACAGTCCCATGGAATCTGGGGCAGTTCGAAGGTATTCAGGACTCTTTATTTCACGAATGCCAAGAGTTGTCAACTAAAACATTTATCATGTTAGTGAAAGTTTTGGTGTTTATTGGTTCTTGATAGGCATGAGCTGAACTTCCACCAGAACATGCAAACAGGCAAAAAATTTGTGCCAACATGCGAACATCGTTAAAGTCTATGGGACACGACTGTGAAAAATCAAAAGTGCTCATTTTAAAGGCTTATATGCAAGTTTATTGCCATAAAAAGTGTATGGGGACTGGGGGGCTGGGGTACTGCCCCATGGGATATGTATCAATGCAAAAAAAAAGTTTTAAAAACGACCATTTTTTCAGGAGCAGTGAATTTAAGAATGCCTAAAGTAAAAAAATAAAAATGAAATATTCCTTTAAACATTATGCCTGTAAAGTAGCTCATCTGTCTGATGTGTTTTACTGTATCGCAGCAAAATTACATTTCTAAAGGAAAAATGTAATTTGACCACTTCAGCCCCAGAAGGTTTTACCCCCTTAATGACCAGAGCATTTTTTGCTATTCGGCACTGCGTCGCTTTAACTGACAATTGCACGGTCATGCAATGCTGTACCCAAACAAAATTGACGTCCTTTTTTTCCCCCACAAATAGAGTTTTCTTTTGGTGGTATTTGATCACCTCTGCGGTTTTTATTTTTCAGCCTCATTTTTGTTCAGCCCCTCTTTAATCCTAGCACCATCTGCTCTCAACCCAATTTGCACCCCCCTGCCTTTTTATCCTGCACCCCTTTGCTAACACCCCCACCAAGTTTACTCCCACTCCATTCCCTTTAATCTTCACTCTGCTTATTTTTGCCAACACCCCCCCCCCCCCCCCACACTTGCCTTCAGCCCCCACAGTTTTTATTTTTTATATACAAAAAAAAGAGCGACAATTTTCAAGAAAAAAACTATATTTTTCACTGTTTACTATAATAAATACCCCACATTTATTTTTTTAAAAACAAATTTCTTCATCAGTTTAGGCCGATATGTATTCTTCTACATATTTTTGGTAAAAAAAAAATCACAATAAGCGTATATTGATTGGTTTACGCAAAAATTATAGCGTCTACAAAATAGGGAATGGATTTATGGCATTTTTATTATTATTTTTTTTTTTACTTGTAATAGCGGTGAGCTGTGATTTTTATTGCGACTGTGACATTGCGGCGGACAGATCGGACACTTTTGGTACCAGTGACATTTATACAGCGATCAGAGCTAAAAATAGCCACTGATTACTGTATAAATGTCACTGGCAAGGAAGGGGTTAACACTAGTGGTTTAGGGGTGATCAAGGGGTTAACTGTGTTCTCTATGAGTGTTTCTAACTGTGGAGGGGATGGGCTTACTGGTACATGACAGAGATCACAGTTCCCGACCACTGGGAACAGTATATCTCTGTCATGTCACCTGTCAGAACAAGGAAATGCCTTGTTTACATTTCCCTGTTCTGCCTGTGTACAAGGCAATCGCCGGCCACCGGAGGACATCGAGTCCTCCCTACCCACGGGCACGGTCCCACAGCGGTCCTGCAACTGAGCCTGCGCTGTCCAGCTATGGCGATTCATGCAGGAGAGCCATTGTGCCGCCGTCTTAAAGCGGTTAAACTTGCTTGCAGCTGTAATGTATTGCCGGGTCCCGGCAATATAGATAAAAATCAAGGGAAAAAATGGTGTGGGTTCACCCCCAGTCCATAGCAGGCCCTTTGGGTCTGGTATGGATAGCAGGGGGAACTCCACGTAAAAAAAATTGGCATGGATCCCCCCAAAATCCCCACCAGACCCTTATCTGAGCATGCAGCCTTGAGGACAGGATAGGGGGGGCGAGTGAGTGCTCTCCCTTCTGAACCATACCAGGCCACATTCCCTCAACATGGGGAGGGTGCTTTGGGGTCCCCCCCAAAGCACCTTGCCCCCATGTTGATGGGGACAAGGGCCTCATCCCCACAACCCTTGCCCGGTGGTTGTGGGGGTCTGCGGGTGGGGGGCTTATCGGAATCTGGAAGGCCCCTTTAATACGGGGGCCCCCAGATCCTGCCCCCCCATGTGAATGGGTAGGGGTACCCATTCGCCAAAAAAAATGGTCAAAAAACACAAAAGGCAGTTTTTGACAATTCCTATATTAAGAAAAACAATAACAGCACTGACGGACCAGAAAAATAGAAAAAAAGCTCTTCCTCGATGGGAGGCGTCCGTCCGACTGCTGTCTTTTCTCACGGTGACAGCTGTTATAAAGGCAAGGGATGACCCCGCCCCCTCTGATGGCACATGACGTCAGAAAGGGGGGGTCACTCGGTCACATCACAGGGTGGCCCTGTCCTTGCCTATATAACAGCTGTCATCGCAAAAGGACAGTAGTCGGCGGGACTCCTCCCATCAATGCAGAGCTTTTTTTTCTATTTGTCGGGTCCGTCGGGCGGTGTGATTGAAGATGGATGGACATCGCAGGACTTTTTTTTTTTTTAATGAAGGAATTGTCAAAAACTGTCTTTTGGGGTTTTTACTTTTTTGACACTTTTTTAGTGAATGGGTAGGGGTCCAATGTACCCCATACCCATTCACATGGGGGGCAGGATCTGGGGGCCCCCTTGTTAAAGGGGGCTTCCAGATTCTGATAAGCCCTCGCCCACAGACCCCCACAACCACCGGGCAAGGGTTGTGGGGATGAGGACCTTGACCTCATCAACATGGAGACATAGTGCTTTGGGGGGACCCCAAAGCACCCCCCATGTTGAGGGCAAGCAACCTGGTATGGTTCAGGAGGGGGGGCGTTCGCTCGTTCAGAAAAGGGTCTGGAATGGATTTTGGGGGGACTCCCAAGCCTTTTTTTTTACATTTTGGCACGGGGTTCCCCTTAAAATCCATACCAGACCTGAAGAGCCTGGTATGGATTTTGGGGGGGACCCCCGTGCCATTTTTAAAAAAATGTTGGCACTGGGTTTTCTCTTAACCACTTCAATACTGTCAGGGCTGGCTCAGCCCTTTCTTCTCTAAGCTGGGCGCTCAGCTGTCGGCTAATTGCCAGCTCTCATCTCTCTTCACAGTTAACCAGCTTTTGTGGATCTGCTCGTCAGTCCCGCCCATTTAAAGATCTCCAGCTCACTTCATTCCTGCCTTCGCCTTGGTCACATCACAAGAAACCATTTCCTGCGTTCCTGTTTAAAGACTGGCTTTGCTGACATCCCTTCTGGCTCCTTATCCTGTTTGCTGTTCCTCTACTTAGATCCCTGACTTCTGGCCTGGCTGATTACCCGATCTGGTTACTGAACTCTGGCTTGGCTGATTACCCGATCTGGTTACTGAACTCTGGCTAGGCTGACTACCCGATCCGGTTACTGGACTCTGGCTATACTTTGACTACGCTTACTCTATTTACCTTTTTATTTTTATTAATAAACAAGTGTGATTTTACTGTACTTCTGTCCTGGTCTAATTCATGGTTTCTGACAGTAGGCGAAGGCCATGAATTCAGAAGATACAGTCAATCCACTTGTTGATAATATTTTTTCCAGATTGGATGAGCAAGATCACCACATGGATTTGTTTGCCATGGCGTTACAAATGCTCCTGAGTCGCACGGCTCACCTGGAATCCCCCACTGTGGCTGCTCCGGTACATCCTGAGTTGCAGGCCGTCCCTGCTGCTGCACCAGTCTCTGTGCAGGCACCCACCTTGAGTATTACCTCTATAAGAGGTATGTCTGGTTCCGCCCCAATGCAGAGGGTTTCTCAACCAAGTTGAAATATACTTTGAGATGCTGTCCCAGGCGTTTCCCACGGACAGAAGCAAAGTAGGGTTCGTGATATCTTTGCTTTCTGAGAGAGCCTTGGCCTGGGCTAACCCTCAATGGGAGACACAAAAACATGTTATCTTGAGTTACCTTGAGTTTGTGGCCTCCTTTAAAAAGGTATTTGACGTTCCTGCACGCTCTGCTTCTGCTGCCAAGTGCCTCATGTCCATCAAACAGAGTACGAGAACTGTTGCCGACTACGTCATTGAGTTCCATACTCTGGCAGCAGAGGTTGCTTGGAACAATGAGGCCCTTGTGGTTGCTGTTTCTCATGGTCTCTCGGATTCCATCAAGGATGAGATAGCAGCCCGAGATATACCCACTGAGCTGGAGAGCTTGATCTTGTTTGCCATCCTCATTGACTCCAGACTCAGAGAAAGACTTTATTTTAAGGAGCGCTTGCGGAAGCCTCATGTATGTTTGCCTCTGAGCTCTGCAGTCCCACCCGTGTCTTCCCCTCGTGACCGGGTTTACCCTTTGTCGGTCTTAGGGGATAAAGCCATGGAGGAGTATGTTGCAGGCGCACTTTCTCAGGGTTTCATCCACAAATCCTTGTCTCCTGCTGGTGCTGGTTTCTTCTTTGTGAAGAAGAGGAGCGGTGAACTGAGACCTTGTATTGATTATAGGAGTCTCAATCATTTTACGATTAAGAATGTCTACCCGATCCCGTTGATTACAGAGTTATTTGACCGCCTCAAGAGAGCAACGGTTTTCACTAAGCTTGATCTGAGAGGGGCTTACAATCTCGTGAGGATTAAGGAAGGGCTGAGCCAGCCCTGACAGTACCCCCCTCCTCAACGACCCCTCCCATTCGGAGGGGAAAACGTCTGTGGAAATCACGGAGATAGGGCAGGAGCATGTACGTCCAAGGATGAGATCCAGGAGCATTCCTCCGGACCGTACCCCTTCCAATGCACCAGGTACTGTATGTGCCCACGGTTCCGTGGGTGCATACAGTACCTGGTGCATTGGAAGGGGTACGGTCCGGAGAAACGCTCCTGGGTCTCATCCTCGGACGTACATGCTCCTGCCCTCCTCCGTGATTTCCATAGACGTTTTCCCCTCAAACCCGGTAGTCCTCCAAGGGGGAGGGGTCATTGAGGAGGGGGGTACTGTAAGGGCTGGCTCAGCCCTTCCTTCTCTGAGCTGGCCGCTCAGCTGTCAGCTAAGTGTCAGCTCTCATCTCTCTCCACAGTTAACCAGCTGTTGTGGATCTGCTTGTCAGTCCCGCCTACTTAAAGATCTCCAGATCACTTCATTCCTGCCTTCGCCTTGGTCACATCACAAGAAACCATCTCCTGCATTCCTGTTTAAAGACTGGCTTTGCTGACATCCCTTCCTGCTCCTTATCCTGCTTGCTGTTCCTCTACTTGGATCCCTGACTTCTGTCCTGGCTGATTACCCGATCTGGTTACTGAAATCTGGCTTGGCTGACTACTCGATCCGGTTACTGGACTCTGGCTATACTTTGACTACGCTTACTCTATTTACCTTTTTATTTTTATTAATAAACAAGTGTGATTTTGCTGTATTTCTGTCCTGGTCTGGTTAATGGTTTCTGACAAACACACTGTGTTATATATATGCACTGGCTGAATATCTAGTCTACACTGAATGCAGAGTATATATATATATATATATATATATATATATATATATATATATATATATATATATATATATATATATATATTTATAATTAACCTGCCTGCCTAATCTAGCTTAATCTATCTCCGTCCACACACTATACACGGCTGCTATGTAAGCAGCCTTATATAATGTGGGGCGTGGACTTAGTCCCCCTGAGCCATGATTGGCCAAAGGCACCCTGCCTTTGGCCAATTATGGCTCTCACAGCAGAGCGCGCTGTGATTGGCCAAAGCATGCAGGTCAGGTGCATGCTTTGGTCAATCACCACACGTTAATGCACTGCAATCTCCCAGTGCATTATTGGGCATTCCGTGGCGCTCGAATTTCCCACAAATGCCCCATATGTTCGGTTCGTTTGCAAGCTCATCCTTATTTCTGGATTAGTAGCTTAAGACCCAAAACTTGTTTTGGACAACACGTTTTCTGGCAGTTCTGCAATTTTTTCAAATGTAAGGTGATTGTACGTAAATAACAAATATATGTGAAAGTAAAATATAAGAAATAAACTTATTACTATACATGAGTTCCAAATTACGGAGTGCATACTGAAACTGTAATTATCAGTTATAAAACACTGGTTGGTATTAAAAAAAATGCACATAAGATTAAAAGTCATGCTGATGGCGCATGCGCGGCTTTCCAAGATGGCGAACGTGTGACTTGTGAGCTCCGGTCCCGTCCCGAGATCCGCGGCCCCTGACGAGCTACAACAGCCACCGATCAAGCCAGGGGTAAGCTTCTACGCCTCCTCAAGCCTCCCCGGCACTATCGTGCCTCACAGCCCCCGCGGCCCTCCTCCACTATGGACCGCTTCCTAACTAGGCCTCAATACCCAGCCTCAATTTCACAGGGGGATCCAGAGGACTACGTCAGCACACTGATGGCGGAGGTTCCTTCACAGCAGATCCCCCTTCTCACACATCCTCCACTCCTCAGCTGACACTGACTTCTGAGCTGATGGATCTCAAGCTCCAGGCCTTGGCCCAGCAAGTAACCAGGGACATCGTCCAGGAGATGGGGAAGATTTCCAGAGAGCTTAGGGGGGAAATAGACGCCCTTGGTGAACGCACAGCAACCCTGGAAACAAAATTTGACGAGACAGTATGTACAGGTTCTAGAAGAGGAGAATGCTCTTCTTAAAAATTCTGTATCTCAATTACAATTACAGCAAGAGGACCTTGAGAACAGAGAAAGGCGCCAAAACCTTAGAATCCACGGTGTCACTGAAAAGGTTGCTGACAATAACATACGACTTTACCTCCTTGGCCTTTTCAATGCCCTGGCACCTGAAATAGTGGACATAGATTGGCATCTTGATCATGCCCATAGGTCCTTGGCCCCTAAACCCCCTGCGGGAGCCAGACCCCGTGACATAGTGATGCATTTCCACTTTTATGAAAGCAAAGAGGCCCTGACAAGGGCCACTCATAACAGGTCCAGCATTGAATACAAAGGAGACAAACTGTTCAGTGACCTATCTCCCATCACATTGGACAAACGACGCTCTCTACGGCCCATCACCACTCATCTCCAACAGCATAAGGTCCCTTACTATTGGGGCTTTCCTTTTCGCCTAAATGTCACTATGGAAGGGGTCCAACACACCCTACGTGACCTCCAGGAAGGAGATGCCTTGCTTAAACGCCTGGGTCTACCCCGCTCCCTGCAGAGTCTGACCAGATCTCTCTCGCCACCCCACAGCACCTCGCGGCTCCAGCCAGGATTTGGACTCCAGTGAGAGGAAGGGGTTCAAGGGCCTATTCCACCCCTCAACGCTCTCAGCGCTCCAGACCATCCACCTGATTTCCTGAAGAATCCCCACCGGGTCTTCTCTTTTCTTCCCCCATGGGAACACGATCCCTCAGTCGACCCCCTTTGGGAGACAGTTTTTTCCTCACCACTAGGCATTCTACATTGTTCCTATGCATCACCCTTTTTGTTGCACTGTTAACATTATTTGTTCCCTGAACTGTTGCCTAACGGGAGTCCTTCCCCCCACAACTGCTCACAGCACTGAAGCTCTGAGGAGTACCTGAAAAGTTAGCAGCATTACCGGATCATCGTGACGGGATGCCACGCTCCACCCCCCATGTTGGAGACTGCTTTGCTCCCCTACAGGTCCTCAGGCTGTGGCCGAGGCCCCTGACAGGCTTTTGCCTCTCAGGTCTATTCCTGATGGGGTTTTTTTTGGGCCTGACAGGCCTTTTTGTTGTTATGCTACACGTTCTACATTGGTCCCTTTTTTGGTTCCTTTTTTTGGACCACTCCACAACATTTTTCTCCAGAGGGTTTTTTTCTTACAAATTTTTTACTATTATTTTTATTTTACTTTTAATTATTGTTATTATTTATATCTCTATGCTTATTTTTATTTATTTTTTGTTATTATTAACAATATAAGCCTTATCGTTGATTATCCTCTTTACAGTAAGTTCCATGGCAGATTATGGTTTGTTAAAAGGCTACATATGTGTCTTTATACTGCTGGGCTAGCGCCCATTGTTTTGAATGTTTTCTGGCCTAAATGTTTTGACCTAACATGGCTCTAAAACTAATGTCATATAATGTAAGGGGCCTGAATTCTATTAAGAAAGGATGGCTGGCATTGCGGGAGTTCAGGACCTCCGGCGCTGATGTAATCCAGGTTCAGGAGATACACTTCCGAGCTGGAGGATCCCTGCAATTCGCCTCTAAATATTTTCCGCTGTCCTTCCTGGCGTCTGACCCATCTGGAAAAGCGGGAGTAGCAGTATTGATAAGACGCTCTTGCCCTCTCCAGGTCGGGTCAACCCACTTAGATCCCCAGGGTCGTTATATAGTTTTACAGGGCACTTACTTGTCTAACCCTATAACGATCATGAATATATATGCCCCCAACTCGGGTCAGGTCAAATTTCTTACTGATGCTTTTGAACGCCTACAAAAATTCTCCCAACCCTTTGTGGTAATAGGTGGCGACTTTTTTTTTTTTAACCACTTCAGCAAACTTTGTCTGGAGGCTTATTCAACTTAACGTTCATTTTCTGTCTCCTTTTCAGTTTCTCATCATTTCAGTAACTGTTGCCTTTTTTTTATATATAAAGCTTTATTCCGACAGGAAGCGAAAAGACAAATAATCGTTGTCTAAACAGCTAATTACTATCAGTACATAAAGGCAAGATGTGGGATCAGTATATTATCATGGGAAACAATAAAAAAAAAAGAAGGGGCTAAGGACATGGGCGTCCACAGAACTTTTTTCAGGGGGGGCATAATTTTATGGACACCCATGCTCGGTCCCTTTTCAACAATGTCATGAAGGGGAGGGGCTTAGTCATTATCACATAAAGCTCAGGCAGGCAGGTAAAAGTTTGAGAAACCTGATGCAAAAGCTTAATAGAAGGATCAAGCTGCCATTGTCTGATTAGCAATTTCTAATCTGTTTTTATGTTTACACTATTAAATGCACCAAATTATTCATACACACATGATCAAGGCACTACAACTGAGTTATAAAAAGAAAACACATGTAGAATCTGCATTTGGTGTTAACAAAGGACAAATAAAATATATGATGGCATGGTGCTTGTAGGTCACCATTTTTGATGCCTATTAGAGCCTATGGCTCTAATCAGGTGCTTAAAAACACCCCCCACCGCTGTAATTCAGGCGTCCTGCGCCCGAAAAGGGGCTGGGCGCCTGAGTAGGGGGTGGCAGCAGCGGCCACAGATAGATTCATGCAATGCATGAATCTATCTATAGGTGATAGAGGGGTGGCAGGAGAGAGGGGGCGGCGCTCCCGTGCGCCCTTAATGCACGGGCTGCCATTGTGTTCTGGCCATATTTTGATCTTGATGAAAACAGCTATACAGACTGTATAATACAGTCTGTATAGCTGTTTCCATCAAGATCAAAATATGGCCACAACAGTTCCAGTTGTATTGCAATACAAAAAGATGTACACAGTGGTATCGTTGTACAGGCACTGCTGTTACCTGTGGTTCTTACAGGCACTGGCAGCCAGGCAGTGTATTTTCTGTCGTCTCGGCCACTGCACGCCACGTACCTGTGACCTGTGGGTGGAGCCGGCGCCGCGCCGGCTGGATCGGCTTAGGCACAACATATTTACACAGGCACAGGCAGGCTGAGGCAACAGCCAATAACGGAACAGCCGGGTCAGTGTCACGGTGATGTTAAGCAGAGGCCCGAGCGGCAGAGCCAATCTGATGCTCGGGCCGGGGGTGAGGAGGGAGGGATGGATGCATGTGTAGTCGGAAAAGACTGAGAGCAGCCCCAGCCCCCCAGGCCAGCAGCAGGCTTTGAAAAAAAAAGACCACGGCCGCCGCGGCGGCCATTGCAACACAGGGGGAAAATCAAGTGTCTTCACTCTGAAGGACTTCAACACTCTTACGATTCCAGGGGGGGCAATTGACCCCCCTTGCCCTATGGTGCGGACGCCCATGGCTAAGGAGGTCCCCGCTCCCACTCCTACGACCAGTCACAGAGTTAACCAAGGTAATATATATGTCATGGTACCTACATACTAACACCCTTCCCTCTCTCCCCCCTTACTTTCCTACGCATGGCCTTTAACAAGCTAAGCTTCTACTGGCTGTTATTTAACTTTAATAGAGCAAACGCCCCATAGCTCCTGTTTTAGACTGGAATTCCATTTCCCTAGTGAACTGGCGGTTTTATCATTGTATCCCACTCCGTTGTATTCTTTGCTTCCTATTACGATCAACCCATTTTTTCCAACCAAGGCGTCCACATTCTGTCAAATTCTTTAAAGATGCCTCTCTTGATATACTCTATTCTTTCCCTGCATAGGGTTTCGTTTAAAGTAGCAATCCAATCTTTTACTGTGGGGGGTTCCTTTGATTGCCATCTCAGTGAGATCATTTTTCTGGCCTGGAACAAGCATCTCAAAATTGTCAGTGTGGTACTTTTCCTCTCCCTCTGTACCCATCTATACCCCAGGATGCATACTATGGCCTCCTTCTCCACTAAAGTACCAAATATATCTCTCAAGCTTTCAGTCACCCCCTCCCAGTATCGGAACAACTTGGGACATTCTCCACAACATGTGAATGAGATCCCCAGTCCCCGGACATCTAGGACAGCTATCGTTAGATCTTCTTCCGAACTTATAGAGACGTTTAGGTGTATAATAAGCTCTGTTTAACAACATCAGGTGCGATATCTTCTGTGGGGGGGGGGGGGGCCGATAACAATGGTCCCATCTCTAAAATTCTCTTCCACTGCACTAGTCATTGCCCCTACATCCTTTTCCCATTTAGCTCTTACGTCATGGAGTAAACCCTCACCATTATCTACATTACTTAGTTGCTTCTAGATCTTAGATATTAACCCCTTAGAGGGGGTTACCTGTAATATACATTGAAATAGTGGCATTTCTTTCCACACTAAACTATGGTTCTTAAATTGAGCTTTGAGAGCATGTTCTAACTGACAGTACGTAAAAAAGGACCTCTGCGGCAAATTAAATTCACATTCCAACTCTGGAAGTTTCTTTAGTGTATTACCTGTATATACCGTATCGGCGTATAACACGCACTTTTTTCCCCTTAAAATCAGGGGAAAGTCGCAGGTGCGTGTTATACGCCGATCCCATGCGATCCCGAGCTGCACAACTTCAAAATCGCCGACCGCGATTTGAAAATGGCGCCGTCGGCGTCGAAATACACAGAGCCGGTCCTCGGCTCTTTCCGGTGGCTCTCGTTCACTTTCGGCTCCACTCGTAGTCCCGAGCGGAGCTATCCGAACCTACTTGGCTAGGTTGGCTAGGTGCCTTTAACAATGAATTACTCGTATCACCCAGGAATAGCAAGATATCGTCCGCATACAGCGCGATTCTTTCTTCACCCGTCCTTCTCTGGAAACCAATAATCTCGGAACTCGCTCTTATGGAGATAGCCAGGGGCTCCATCGCCAAAGGGAAAAGCAATGGAGATAATGGACACCCCTGTCTCGTCCCCCTCTCAAGTTCAAACCAGCCCGATAACTCACCATTAATTTTTAATCTTGCCTTAGGTCTATCAAACAGCATTTTAATCCAACCAATAAAAGAGGAACCAAATCCAAATTTCCCCAACACTCGCCAAATATATCTCCACTCCACGCTATCGAAGGCTTTAGTCACATCTAAAGTCAATACCGCCCTTGAACCCTCATTCTCAGTTGGAGACTGTAGATTTAAGAAGGCCCTTCTAATATTCAAACTCGTGGATCTATTGGCTATAAAACCCGCCTGATCCATATGGACCAGGTTGTGAATAACTCTATTTAATCTAGCTGCCAAGACCTTGGCCAGAATTTTGGCATCAGTGCATAAAAGAGAAATTGGCCTATAAGCGGACACATCGAGGGGGCACTTCCCATCTTTCTGCAGTACTATGATAGTTGCCTCCATCATAGAAGAGGGCAGATGGCCCCCCTTGGTTGCCCCTCCTAGAGCTTTAAGCAACTCTGGGATTAATACATCACCATAGTGTTTATAGGCCTCAATTGGAAGTCCATCTGGGCCAGGAGATTTTTGGTTTGCCATACTGGTTGAAGTTCTGCAAGTGTTATTGGTGTTTCTAATAGATCCCTTTCCTCCTGCGAGATGGCCGAAATTACCAGATCCCCCAAGAACTCCTCCATCACACCCTCCATTCCTTTTTTCTGCGTGGTATAGAGAGTTTCATAATAGTCCTTGAATATTTGCACTATCTTTGAAGTATTTAAAAATATATCACCTCCTAAGGACCTGATGGCAAGAATAGTGGATGGAGCAGTATTGGACTTCACCAACTGTGCCAGCACCTTTCCCACTCTTTCGCCCTCTACCAAGGAGACCTGTCGCTGGAGGAGGCGCCTAGTCTCTGCCTTCTGCATAAGAACTACCTTGTACTTTTGTTGTTTATCCAGCCAAAATGTTTCCTTATCAGGGGTCGGGTCTATTATATAATTATTTTCAGCCTCAAGCACCTCTCTTAAAATGTTTTCTTCCCCACTCCTAGCCTCTTTATTAAATTTGGCCACCTGCTGCATTAGTACACCTCTAAAGAAGGCCTTCAAGACATCCCACATCACGACAGGCGACACTGTTCCTTCATTAATTTCTACAAATTCTCTCAATTTAGGGAAAACCCCATCTGCTTTTTTAATTAATTCAAACCAGTACGGATTTATTTTCCACTCTTTCCAGGTTTTGTTCCCTCCCAGGTTCAATATAACCACCACAGGGTCCGCCGTGACCACCATACGTCTAATTTACCGTTTGGAGTGTTGTTTTGGTGATGACCATGATTGCTGTGTCTCTTCGCTTGATTGCTTTTTGTGAAATGTGAGTTCAATGGTGGAGGAGAGTGTTATTTTTATTAAAGTTTTTGCGTTACTGCACTATTGGATCGCTTTTCCTTTCTTTCATGTGGAGAGAGCGTTTGTAATTACACTCTGGATTATTAAACGGAGATTGATTGGAGGTTATCCCTACTGTGTGGGAAAAGCCTGTGAGCCGAACACGAGAGTGTAAGGCAAAAAAGAGCTGGTGAGTTTACTCGCTGAAGGGGAGTGGAAGTCACAGTTACAGCGGTGTGGTGGAAGATATTATCACTGAAGATTATATATTTGATATTATCACCATTATTCACTATGTTTCACTCAATTTTTGGACTTTATATGTTCATTGTTTATTTTTTATTTTTTAATTTTTGATTTAAGATTATTACACAGATGGTTCACATTATGTCTGTCAACATCACCCAGTGACCACGCCCCCTAAAACGTCACAGTCCCAGCATGCCCAGGGACTGTGACATCAAAAGGGGGCGGGGTCTCTGCCTATATAAGTCACAACGCAGCCCTCAGAGAGCAGTCCAGCTGGAGAGAGCGTCGTGTCAACATCTGGAGAAGAGAAGAGAAGACAAGAAGCCCAGAAGCCCAGAAGTCCGGACCTCCGCTGGCAAGAGAGCTACCTGAAGACAGTGGAGGAGCCGGCAGAAGAACTGGAACACCGGGAGAAGATGAACCAGAGGGACCCCCGAAGCCGGAAGAAGACCCCCGAAGCCGGAGGAAGATCCCCCCCCCGGAGCTGTTTAATAAAATATTTTAAAAACCTGTTTAGTGTTTTATTTACACTTTTTCCCTGGGTGAATGGGTGGGGGTACCATGTACCCCATACTCATTCACATAGGGTGGGGGGGGGCCGGGATCTGGGGGCCCTCTTATTAAAGGGGGCTCCCGGATTCCGATAAGCCCCCCGCCCGCAGACCCTGACAACCAATGGCCAGGGTTGTCGGGAAGAGGCCCTTGTCCTCATCAACATGGGGGCAAGGTGCTTTGGGGTGGGGGGGCCCACAGGGCGCCCCCCTCCCCCAAAGCACCCACCCCCCATGTTGAGGGCATGCGGCCTGGTACGGTTCAGGAGGGGGGGGGCGCTCGCTCGTCCCCACCCCCTTTCCTGACCGGCCAGGCTGCGTGCTCGGATCTGGGTCTGGTATGGATTTTAGGGGGGACCCCACGCCGTTTTTTCGGCGTAGGGGGTTCCCTTTATAATCCATACCAGACCTAAGGGCCTGGTATGCACCGCGACGGGGCTCACAAGGTGTCAATCTCGCCGATAAAAGCGGCAAGATTGACATCCTTTTCTAGTCCCATCGCACCTGAGTCACGTTCAAAATGAACAGACCTATCCGTGTGTGGGCAAGTCCGTTCATTTTGAAAGTCCGGCGATAGTCCGTCGGAAAGACGGGCGGACTTAGCCCGCCGCAATAGTCCGGGCGTGTGTGGGCAAGTCCGTCCGTTTTAAAATCTGGCGCACCTGGCGGACAAAGTCCGGCAAAAAGTGTGCCGGACCAAGTAGGACAGAAAGTCCGACCGTGTGTACGGGGCACTATTCTCCATTTCCTCCGTTTTGGAAGCCTGCTTAGATATCTGTTCCTTCATCCTTTTCATTTCTTTCATTAATGGGGATATATCATCTTCTAGCTGGCTGACCCGTCCCTCCAAGGCAGTCGTTCTCTCTGCTGTTTTTTGTAAGTCCTGTCTGACCAGTATCAGATCCTCTTTTACTCCCTTCTTTAATTGAGTTATTGCATACACTCACTGCCATAAGTACATCCATTAGGGTTGGCTCTTTCTCTGGGGGCAAAGTTGGGTCAGTTGTTACATCTGTACCTACATTTTGATCACTAGTTCCCTGACCTTTATTGCTATGTATTTTAGTTGACTGAGCCGACGGTGCTGCGACAGATAGCTGGGTCTGGGTCTGGCCCTGGCTTTTCCTATCTGATGCGACCCCCTGCTGTGCTTTAGACTGTGACCCCTTCTTTGGAGGGGTCAAAGCGGAGGTGTGAGCATATTGCTCCAACTTCGCTGCTGCTGCCACTGCTATTGTTTGCTGAGAGTTTTTTCCTTTCGAAGATCGTAAGTGCTGCATTATATATACTTTAACAAAGGGCCGTCCTCAACCTATAATCCAAGGGAAACTACTCTACACTTATCAACACAGCATACACAATATACCCAAACAAAAATACATTAATTGCGGAGATGTAAAACAAAGTCCAGCACCCTGAGAACATATACACTTTTGCTAGTACAGCAATTAATGGTGTCTTGCCTGCAAGCTTCTCAGTTGGAAAAGGGTTCTGGGTCAGCCTTATGATGATTACCTAGGAACAGTGCAAGTGAAAAAGTGACCTATAAAGTAAGGAAAAAATAGGGAAGGACAGAGAATGTTATATCTATCCTTTTCACACCTGTCCCTTTTGCCAACTAATGATATCAAAAACCTTGACACATTAGGCAATTGAACAGCATGAGGTCTTGAACTTTAAATTTTTAAAGACTCTTAAGGGCACTTAACTTGTATTGGTAGACCTAGTGCTGGCCCCCATACAGGAGAAGTTCCACTTAACGGCAGATTCCAGTCAATGGTTTAAAATATATTGCATATGTACTAAAATTCGGGTATCCATATACTTATACCCCCCTTAGAGAGCCTCCAATTCTTTCTCCGGTGGTGAGCGAACGAGCAGTGACCATTACATACAGCCATTGCTCGCCGCCCGACTGCTGCTTCCCGAGTACCTCACAGCGGCGTGTGACATCACTCCCGGCTGTCCTACAGTGCTCTCAGCCGCTCCTGAAGGATCGAGGATAGATCGGGGAAGATCAGAGCAGAGCGAGGCAGCCTCGGATCCACGATCACATCCAGCGGGACAGAGCACTCCGCTCAGCATCTGAGCGCCTGCAAACCGACCCGAAAGTGCCGCTGCTGTGTCTCCAGTGTGAAAGCCCTCGGGGCTTTCACACTGGAGCGGTGCGCTAGCAGGACGGGAAAAAAAGTCCTGCTAGCAGCTCCTTCACCGCTCCTGCCCATTGAAATCAATGGGAAAGCGTGGCTATACCGCCGGCAAAGCGCCTCTGCAGAGGCGCTTTGCGGTGGTTATTAACTCTTCCTTGGCCGCTAGCGGGGGGGTAAAACCGCCCCCGCTAGCGGCCAAATACCGACCGTAACGCCACACAGGATGCTTACAATAGCAGCGCTTTACTGCTGACGCCGCCCCCGCCCCAGTGTGAAAGGGTCCTACTTCCTCATTTCAGCTCCCCTGCTGTCACACACGGTGTCGTCCGACCTGGATCCCATTACCTGGTCGGATCACACTCTCTTAACTCTAGATCTTAGCCTCTCCACTGCGTTTCCCAGGAAAAGTCATTGGAGACTCAATGGATCTCTCATAAAACACTCCGAAACAAAGGACACACTCTCTTCATTCTTTCGAGGACAGTGTATTGCTGTTGGCTCGCAAAGGAAGAAAAACATAGCCCACTTGAAATCATCTTTGCTGTCTAAACTTTCAGTTGCTGAAAGATCTCTGCTCCGCTCTCTCACGGTGGGACGGCTGTGAGCGGTAACCTTCTTACGTCACCAAATAAAATCTTTAGACATGTCAACAGTAGGCAAATCGCTCCTAAACAAAAATTCTATGAATTTTCAAATAAGCCACACAGGATGCTGGTCTCTAGACTCAACCCAAGACCCTTTCTCCCCTTTCCAGACCACATCAAACACCCCAACGAGACTCCCTCCTACTGCTCACAGACCATGATTCAGGTGTTTGGCGAGTTCTATGACAAACTTTATAATTGTCTCACACCCAACCACCATCCCCCATTTGACATGGCAGCTTTTGAAGAGTTTATGTCAGACCTGCGGCTCCCCAAGCTAACAGACTCAGACGTACAAATATTAAATGCCCCTATCACAGAAGAGGAACTGACTAACACTGTCAAATCCTTGCTGAACCACAAAGCCCCTGGTCCAGATGGTTCCTACTATAAGACCTTCCTCCCAATCCTGTCAACGCATTTGATCTCCCTATATAACTTTCTCCTCCAGGGTGAACCCCCCACCAACAATTTCTCCACTCCTATATCACAGTCATACCGAAACCAGATAAGGACCCTGCGCTCCCAGACAAATATAGGCCAATAGCACTCTTAAATTCAGATTACAAGCTATATACAAAAATTTTGGCCAACCGCCTCTCGCAATTTCTGACGAGACTAATTGACAGAGACCAGGTGGGTTTTGTCCCCACCAGACATACAGGAGATAATACCCGGCGAACCATAGATCTTATTGATATGTTGAACAGAGTCCGTCGTCCCGCACCTGATACTGATACTAAGCCTTGATGCCCAAAAGGCATTTGACAGACTAAGCTGGCCCTATAAGTTTGCAACCCTCACTAGATTTGGCATTCGGGGTCCCTTTCTCCTAGCCCTAAAATCCCTTTATTCCAACCCCACATTGCAGGTCCAACTAGCTTCCTTCTCTTCCCGTTCTTTCCCCATGTCAAATGGAACTAAACAAGGTTGCCCCCTACCCCCCTCCTCTTCATGTTATGTCTAGAGCCTTTAGTGGAGGCTATCAGATCCTATCCTGACATAAGAGGGGTTCTCATGCGTCAAAGGGAGTACAAACTATCCCTATTTGCTGATGATGTACTCCTCACCCTAACTAACCCTCATACCTCCCTCCCGTCCCTTCAGGCCTTATTATCCCAATTTAGCTCCCTATCTGGTTACAAGGTTAATACATCAAAAACAGAAGCCCTACCTCTTCACCTGCCTCCTGATGACCTCCTAATGCTTAAAAATTCATACCCATATCGTTGGTGCACATCATCTCTCAGGTATCTAGGGGTTTAACTCACGCCAGCATACTCCTCCCTTTACTCGACCAATTATCTCCCCCTGTTCAGGAATATAAATGCCATGCTGACTTGTTGGAACCCCCTCCCGATATCCTGGATAGGTAGGATTAACGTGCTAAAGATGTCTATTATGCCGAAATTATTATAATTCTTCAAAACACTTCTGGTTCCCATCCCAACGGCACAGTTAAAAGTACTTACAAGGTGGTTTCTTAACTTTATATGGAGAGGAGGAGCCCATAGAGTGGCCAGCTCGGTAGTCTTCTCTCCTAGAAATCAGGGAGGTATGGGGGCCCCAGACGTTCATAAATACTATTTAGCCTCCCACCTCCTTGCAGTGGTGGCCTGGTCCAGTCTGAGACCCCCAAGCCGTTTGGCAGAGATAGAGATGGGATCCCTGTTTCCGACCCATCCATGCTCCCTAGTCTGGTCTCCTGAGTTAGTCTCGGACCTCAGGCTACAGGGTCTCTGTCTGGGCCCCATGTTGTTCTCACTCAGGATCTGGCGGTCTTGCCTCCCCAAATTCTCTCTTTCTTCCCCATGCCCCCCCTCTCTAATGTACTCTTTAACCCTTTAATCCCTGATAGCCTCTCACATATCCAAATGTTCCCCTGGGCTAAGGAGGGTCTGTTCCAACCTCGACACTTTGTCAATCCAGTCACCCGCAAATTTCGATCTTTCCAAGACCTCCAAGCCAACTTGACTTGAACTTCTATGCTCCCAGGGACCATACCAAACATGACTCATTTCTAGTATATACCAAATTCTCCAGGAGAATGCCCCACTCTCAATGGTACCCCACTCTTACACGAGCAAATGGTCACAACACACTCATCAACAAATTTCTGACACACAGTGGGCTAAAATCTGGTACTCAACCTCTAAGATTTCTTCATGTGTAGCCCAGAGGGAGACAGCATATAAAGTCTTATATTTTTGGTATAGGACCCTGGAGGTTCTACACCGTTATGATCCCTCTCTTTCTACTCTGTGTTGGAGATGTGGGAAAGCCAGAGGGAATCAATACCACATCTTCTGGCAATGTGAACTGATTGTACCTTTTTGGTCCATGGTGCTAACAATGCTTCAGCAGATAATTGACGCCCATTTCCCAATGGGCCTAGTACACTTCCTTCTAGGCCTCCCACTCCCAGGCCTGGGGAAGGCTTCGAACAAACTCGCCTCCTTTATCTTATTAGCAGCAAAAAGAGCTATACCTATCTGCTGGTTGTCCACACATCCCCCAACCCAAGAACTGCTATTGCAAGGTATTAAGGACATACGCAGAATGGAGCACTTGACGGCTATGGTGGAGGATACAATTGATAGGTTTGACAAGATTTGGGCTCTATGGGATAGCTCAACCTTTAGCTCACCTCTTTAGTTTTTGAGGCCCCTAGTTAGCCTGGTGCCACCCAGCCCCAAGCTCCCCATACAGACCTAACCTCCTACTGTATCCTGCTCCTAATCCATTTTCCTCATTCCCCTTCTCTGGCTACTTAGCTACACAACCCATGCCCTTTTCTTACTGATCATGGTTCTTTATTCATAATTGATCACCTTTGCTGGATAATCAGCATGTAGTTTATATCTTTTATCTCCTTGCTCTAAATATCTGCTACATATGTCCACAAGATTTATTTGATACTGCCTTGTTTTATGTTTATGATTTCCTTTTTATTATTATTTTGTCATTATTTTTGATTCCTTTGTCTTCACTTACACCTTCCACTGCTTGTATAATTTCCATGTTACAGCATACTCATACTGTTGGATATGTATCCGTTATCTCTGAACATTTTTTCAATAAAAATACAATTTATAAAAAAAGTCATGCTGACAAAAACCTAAATAGTGAGTTTCTAAAATTTCGTATAAATTAAGTCCATTGTTTTATTTTATTATATAGATCTATAAAAACAGAAACCTTATAAAGACTTAATCATAAAAAAAACAATTAATAGTGAATTAAATCAATAATGAACTCCATGACTGATAAAAGTATTAAAGGAATAAATATCATCCAAGCAAACCAGCAATATAAAAATAAAACTAATAAACTGAGTAAATTAATGAAAGAGTTGTTTCAAGCATTTACCAAAAAGAAGCGAAAAGAAGGCTCTTAAAAAATAAAAACTCATTAACCACTTCAGCCCAGGAGGATTTGGCTGCTCAATGACCAGAGCACTTTTTACAATTTGGCACTGCGCTGCTTTAACTGGTAATTGTGCTGTCATGCAATGCTTTACCCAAACAAAATTTGGGTCCCTTTTTCCCCACAAATAGAGCTTTCTTTTGATGGTATTTGATTGCCTCTGCAATTTTTATTTTTTGCGATATAAATGGAAAAAGACCGAAAATTTTGAAAAAAAAATGATATTTTCTAATTTTTGTTTTAAAAAAAAATCAATAAACTCAATTTTAGTCATACATTTAGGCCAAAATGTATTCATGTCTTTGGTAAAAAAAAATGTCAATAAGCATAGATTTATTGGTTTGCACAAAAGTTATAGCATCTACAAACTAGGGTATATTTTCTGGAATTTACGCAGCTTTTAGTTTATGACTGCCTACCTCATTTCTTGAGGTGCTAAAATGGCAGGGCAGTACAACCCCCTCCCCCCAAATGACCCCATTTTGGAAAGTAGACACCCCAAGGAAATTGCTGAGAGGCATGTTGAGCCCATTGAATATTTTATTTTTTTGTCACAAGTGATTGAAAAATGACCAAAAAATAAAATTACACAAAGTTGTCACCATATGATATATTGCTCACACATGCCGTGGTTATATGTGGAATTACACCGCAAAATACATTCTGCTGCTTCTCCTGAGTATGGGGATACCTCATGTGTGAGACTTTTTGGGAGCCTAGCCGTGTACAGGGCCCCAAAAACCAAGCACCGCCTTCAGGACTTCTAATGCCGCGTACACACGATTGCACATTACAACAACAAAATCCATGTTTTTTTTCCGATGGATATTGGCTCAAACTTGTCTTGCATACACACAGTCACACAAATCTTGTCTGAAATTCGGAACGTCAAGAACGCGGTGACGTACAACACATACAATGGCACTAGAAAAGGAAAGTTCAACAGCCAGTGCGCCACTCTTTGGGCTCCTTCTGCTAATCTCATATTAGTAGAAGTTTGGTGAGAGACGATTCGCACTTTTCAGCCTAGTGCTTTTCCGATCGTTACTGCTCTTCAGTTTGTGCTTATGAGTTCGCATCTGGTTTTCAGTGCGTGTAGTCAGTTCGCATTTGTTTTTCAGTGCGTATTTTATAGAACGTATTTGATTTTCAGTGCATTCTTTTCCGCTCTTCTCAGGCCTTTCTGATTTTCAGTGCGTTCTGTTAGTTCGTTCTGACCAGCCGACCGTTTTGAAGCCATGTTGCGGGTATGTACTCGTCGTAGAGTTTGTGCTGTGCAGGGGCTTGGTGTTGGGGCTCTTACTTTGACCCAAGCCCAGTCCATGAACAGGGTGGGGAGGAGTTCATGGATGAAGAATTGGTTACTCCAGCATGACCAATTCTGCCATATGCCTGTGTTGCGGGAGATCCGTGACAATAATCCTGATGATTTCAGGAATTATCTCCGGATGACAGACCCTGTTTTTCACCGTTTGTTGGCTTTGCTATCCCCTTATATTAGCAGGCAGGACACCTGCATGCGGCAAGCCATCACTCCCGAGCAGAGGCTAGTTGCCACATTGCGGTACTTGGTGACAGGGAGAAGTCTGCAGGACATCACGTTCTCGACAGGCATCTCCCCTCTGGGGATCATTATTCCAGAGCAGTGTTAATTTTGGCAGCAAATTTCGATTTAGTTTTAGTCTTAGTCTTAGGACTAAATGGCATTTTAGTTTTAGTCCCATTTTAGTCTTCTGCAATTGTTTTAGTTTTAGTCATATTTAGTCGACTAAATCTCTAGTACATTTTAGTCGACTAAAATGTCCTATGTTTTAGTCGACTAAAATCTCCAGTACATTTTAGTCGACTAAGGCCTCTTTCACACGATCGGACCGTTCAGGTCCGCCTGTCAGTTTTGACGGCGGACCTGAACAGGTGCTCCATGTTAGCCTATGGAGCGACAGATGTCAGCGGAGACATGTCCGCTGACATCCGACCCGGTTCGATCCGCTAAAAGCAGACGGATGGCCCTACGTCCAGGTCCATCGCTGGCGGATCGGATCGGGTGAGATCTGATGAAAACGGACATTCTGTCCATTTTCATCCGATCCCTCCATAGGCGGCAGCGGCACCTGACAAGCTCCTCCCCGCTTAGTGAGCAGAGAGGGACCTGTCATCCACGGGCTCAGCGGAGATCAACAGACTGATCTCCCTCTGAGTCGGTGGACAGAGGCGGACTCCATGGAAGCGGAGTCCGACTCGTGTAAAAGGGGCCTAAAACTCATTTTAGTTGTCTAAAACCTAATAGGTGTAATTAAATTGTAATGCATTAGTTAACATGGACAATTTCAATACTTTTCCAAACTCATTATATACTGCTGGAGTGAAAAATCTAATATGTTATTTATTATGGCATTGAGGTATGAATATGCACTACAGACCAGTGTTAATTTTGAAGTCAAATTTCAATTTAGTTTTAGTCTTAGGCTTTTGACTAAAACAGCATTTTAGTTTTAGTCCCATTTTAGTCTTTTGACTAAAATGACATTTTAGTTTTAGTCGTATTTTAGTCATCTCAGTTTTAGTTTTAGTCGTATTTTAGTCGACTAAAATAATATTCATTTAGTCGACTAAAATGTTTTAGTCATTTTAGTATGTATGAATGTGAGTTAGGGACGTTAGATTGTAAGCTGTATATGTAAAGCGCTGTGTAAATTGACAGCGCTATATAAGTACCTGAAATAAATAATAAATAAATAAATAGTCGACGAAATTAACACTGTTCCAGAGACCTGTTCTGTCATCATTCAGGTCCAGAAGGACAATATTAGGGTAAGTTTTCTCCTTTAACATCACATTCTATGTCTTTAAAGTTTGCTAATGTATTGTATTTCTTTCATCATTCCCTAATTACCATGATTGTAATATGCTGTGAATGTCCCCTTTGTTCTCATGCATGCTTGATTTTTTTAAACTTCCTTTTTTGTCCTTCATGCATATTTGCCTTCACTAACCTCCCCAGCATGCTATCCTGAGCCCATACACACCTAGCCTAGTCACTTAACAATGTATTTTGTCAGCTCCATAGTAGTGGTTTACCCTAAATGTGTACAAATGTTATTTGTGTGCTTAAATTCATGCAGAGTGCCAGAGGCTTTTTTTGGGTCCCAAAATCATTTGGAACCCTCCCTCCCCCCCAACCGCTAAGTCAACCGGTACCAATCCTCTATCTGCTGACTTTGACAAACCCATACACACTATACCTCTTTTGTGGTCATATTTCTAGATGAATTCACCAAAGCATGTAGTGAAAGGGCCTGTCAGAATACTTTCAAATGGTACTGTTTAAAGTTTTGTTCTCCTATTATCTTGATAGGTAATTGCAGAATGTAAAAAAGTGCTTCAATTTGTACAGTGTGTATTTATATTTTTGTATTATGACACTTCTTACCTGTCCAGTGGGCTGCCAATAGTGTAAGTAAGGAGGGGCTGGCCAAAGTAACACACATTATTTATGCATTCATCTCTCAATGAAGTGGAGAGGGTTACCTGTCCAAAACATACCCCCCCTAAATTTTTTACAATGACCTATCAGAGAGGGTGAGGAATCTGATAAGTGGACCTTATATTTTTGTCTTTAAATACTCCTTAAAATATACTGATGTTGGCCAAGAATGTTTGTGTCTAATCTGCTTGCAATGTTTATGTGCAAAATTACTAAGTTCTTTTTTCTTTTTTGACTCCAGTTTCCTTCAACGCCACAGGAATGGCAGACTGTGGCTTACCAATTTGCCCAGCAGTGGGACTTTCCCAACTGCGGAGGGGCAATTGATGGGAAACACGTCCACATTGTGCCACCCCCCAACTCGGGGTCATACTATTATAATTACAAGGGGTGTAGCAGTATTGTGATGTTGGCGGTGGTGTCAGCGACATATGA
Source organism: Lithobates septentrionalis (assembly GCA_037952835.1). NCBI lineage: Eukaryota > Metazoa > Chordata > Amphibia > Anura > Ranidae > Lithobates > Lithobates septentrionalis. Next base: position 445,605 of record JBBDGP010000848.1, read on the forward strand.
GTTTCTCTATGTGGACGTGGGGAAGAATGGCCGGATGTCGGATGGTGGAGTCATCGCCCAGACAGAATTCTACACATGGCTCCAGAATGGTGGCTTGGGATTGCCGCCTGCTGAAGGACTCCCGTTTGTCTTTGTCACTTATGAAGCATTTGGGCTGGGTGATCACCTGATGCGACCGTTCCTGATGAGGACCCTCACCCCAGACCAGAGGATTTTTAACTACCGGCTGGCCAGAGCCAGAAGAGTGGTTGAGAATGCTTTTGGGATAATGGCTAGCGGGTTCCGCCTATTCCTTACGGCTATCAACATGGCGGAATATAAACTTAACCATATAACCCTTGCATGCTGCATTCTCCACAACTATTTAAGGAGAAATTCAATTAACTATGTTGCCTGAGTTGGGCCTGAGGCCGGACTTAACGAACAAACCCTGATGGCGCTTGAAGCTGGTTGTCCTGGCTTGCCCCCCCAAAGCTCCCGCAAGGTCCGTATCAAATATATGGAGTACTTTGTGGGTAGGGGGGGCATTGATATGCCAATAAAACTTTCATAAACATTTTAAAAATACATTTTTTTAGTTAAACTGAAATAAGATTTCCTTTGATTTACTGCTTGTGTTTCTTTTAGCTGTCTCCTAGGTTATCCAATGGGCTTTTTTTTTGGCATTTTCTTCAATAGTGCAAACGTAATTTATTTGATACATGAGGTGACAATCTCTTCTTCAATGAACTATTATTATGTTGTGGGTCTGCTACACACACACACCCTGTTTTTGTTGTTAATGTATGTAATGCATTACTGTTAAAAATATACATCATTTTTAGCACCATGAATGAATTTTGCTGAGTCACGAAAATGGTATGATTGTGGCAAATTATAAAGCACTGTGGGAGTTATTTACTAAAGGAAAATCCACTTTGCACACCAAGTGCACTGCAAAAGTGCACTTGCAACTGCACTGAAAGTGCACATGTAGTGCAAAGTGGAGTTGCCTTTAGTAAATAACCCCCATTTCAGTGTAAACACCAACTTAGTCCAAAAAATTATACTGAGCATTGAAAGAAGAAGCCACACATTGTTGAGTAGAAAACGTTTTACTCTGTGCACATTCACATGTGCGTTAGAAAAGGGTTTTTGAACAAACCAACATATTTTAGTAATAACATTTTTGTTTTTGACAGTACAAATAGCCTTTTTTGTGTTAAAACAGGCACGTTTAAAACCATAAAACAATACACAACTCAGGAACTTACAAAGTTCAACTCTGACAAAGTAAAGGCAATATCAGACATTATTATGTCCAAACTGTGTTGATATTACCTTCATCAGATGGGGTGATGTCACTAACTGTGAAAGCCAAATTTTGAAAATGCACACAAATTGAGTCAAAATGGTGATTTCCCTCCTGATCCCATGCCTAATGTCAACATGTGCTAGCTCCCATCATGGGGGATCAATGGACGTTTTTTGATATCTTGTGGTGGCAGATAGCACATGTTGACACACTGTGTGCATCTTCAAAATTTGGCTTTCTAAAAATAATTTAAAATCTGTGAAAATAATAAAAATACAAACAAACTAAAAACATTTTGGGGTGTTTTAGATTCTGCCTAAAACATCAATGATGTTTTTGAGTCTTTTTTCCACATTATTGATGTCTTCCTTGATCTTCTATAAATCACGATTGCAAACCACGATCTCTCCGATGAGGACGTGTGCACTTGAACTTGTGAAATGAAAATCTTCTTCCACAACATCCACATCACCTAAAATAAAAATAAAAAACACACCATGTATTATAAATATGCAGGCATCCATCTATTACCTGAAGTTGTGGTCTTAGACACTCACCTGTTGTGGTCACTATTTCGCCCACTGCATAAACCTCTCCTTCCTCCACATCTTCTGGTTGTAGTGTGGGGATTTGCTTTTCTTTAGGAGGTGGGGGGTCCCTGGTGTCCTCAGATGTCCCGAGTCTTTTCTCCCCTATATGAATAAAAAAAAGGTATACTTAGCACACAGATATTTGAGGCCATAAATAATAATATGAAACATTGCTTGGAAGTGTCGTACAATTGTCTTTTTTGGCAGAGTTCCAAGCTAAAGACATTATATTTTTCCCTTTATAAAGCTGGAATACTTACCTTTTTTGTACAATTTTCACACATGGAGACACCCCTAGTATCCACTGGAGCACCTGTGTGGGACACCCTAAAAAGTTTGTTCTTGTGTCCCATACTAGTGCTCCTGCATCCAGATGTGTAAACAGCTGTTGAGTGTCCTCTCCTTACACTGAATCAAGTTTGCGTTTCATTCTAGTACAAACCCATCTAGACAATAATGTCAGAAACTTCTTTTAATACAAATATGCCTGAACAACTGTAGTTAACCTGGATCTGCGAAAAACATCGTATTAGTGGGTAAATGAACGATATTTACTACGAACGATTACTGTGCCCACGAACCTGAAACTTCCTATTAAACTGTACAACAGTAAAGAAAAGCACATGGAACAGCATGCAAGTAATAATAATAATAGGAACACATGACAAATACTTACTTTTTTGAAGAACTCTCTTGATCCTTCTGTACTGATCCTGCTCCCTCAATTTCAGGTCTGACCAGCGTTTCCTTAATTGATCCTTGGATCGTCGTACCCCAAAATTCCTGTGCAGACTTCTCACAACTTTAGCCATGATCTTGGTCTTTCTCACATTTGGGTTTGGGTAAGGTCCATGCTTCCCAACATAGTAGGCCCTCTTCAAGATGTCCACCATCTCCACCATCTCTATAAAGGACATATTTGAGGCCTTAAATCTCCTCTGGGATCGGGACGTTTGTGGCTCCTGGCTTTCGTCATTGCTGCTGTCTGCATGCACTTGCTCTTTCCCCGCCATGTGCTCTCCCACTGTGCCGAAAGACAAGGGGTGGGGAATAGACTAGAAAGAATGTCAGGGGCAGGTGCAATTTCACGCATGCACAGCGTATATAAAGTGTAACACGCGTGCGGCGTACGTACAATCTGTGAGTGGAGGAAGGAGTAGCGGAAGCGCGATTGTTCTAACAAAGGTACAAGTTTAACTTGGTGCATCAGTGGCCTATACTACCTCTAGATTGAGGCCTATATTGAGACAAGATTAGGAGAGTTTAGCCTGACATTAGGGTTTGTGGTGTATCTTGCAGAGAAAATGGATGGCTTTAATGATCACAACTTCCTCCCCCTATTCATAGCCAAGTACAGGGTGCTGCCCTGTCTGTGGCAGGTGAAACATCTGCATTATAATCATAAACAAAAGAGGCAGGCAGCGCTGGAGAAACTGCTTGAGTTGGTGAAGCCGCAGATCCCCACGGCAACCATCCCCTATTTGAAGGCAAAAATTGGTGAGCTGAGGAGCACTTATAATAGGGAGCACAAAAAGGGCCCTACCTTCCACTCTTCCTTCCATGCTTCTTCCACCCCAGCTGAGGCTTCCGACGTCCAACCTGGGCCTTCCAGCCAGGAAGAAGTGGAGGAGCCCAGCTTGAGCCAGGTATAGCATTGTTCTACAGATTTCTTGTCGTAAAATTAATGATGTTAACTAGATGTCATTATTGATCACTAATTGCCCATTTAATAAAGTGTTTTACATATCAATAGACAGTAGTGGCCAAAAATGTTTGGGGCAAGAATGAAAAATGCTGGGGTCAGAAGGATAGTCTTTTCTATTTGTTAACATTCAATTTGCAACAGTCATGAGCTGAAAATTGTGTGTGATTGATGAATAAAACAAATAATACTGTGTCCCTTTTTCATACACAGGAAAGCCTCAGCCAGGAGGAGGGCGTGGAATGTGGCAGCTAGGAGGAGGCTGTGGAATGTGGTAGCCAGGAGGTGGTGGGGGTAAGCGGCAGCCAGGAGGTGGCCCTGTAGCCTGACCGAATCCCAGGTCCCTCCCCTCCGCCTTCCAACCAAAGACCCAGGATTGGGAGTAACATGGAGGAGGCAGCGCTTGGGCTGATTTGGGAGGCTAATGCTGCCCTCAGAACCACCCCCACTCTTCAAGAGGCCTTTGCCATCATGGCTGCATGCAAAATGCAGAAAATGGAGGAGGGCCAACGCCTCACCTATGAGGAAATTATGTATCTGTCCCTAAATAAGGGGTTGAGGGGCCAACTCACAAACAAAACACACCTGTGTGAGTTTGACCATCCTCCTCCTCCTCCACCTCCTGCCACAACTCCAAAACCACAGCCTGGAAGCAAGCCTGGAAGGAAGAGTGGAAGGAAGACAAGTGTGTGATGGCCTGGGTTCAGTTCGGTCTGACGAAAGACGCTGGCTGTTGTACGACCACAGCCTGGGGACAAATATGTCATCTGCTGCTGTTCCTGATCTCTTGTAGTCCGGGACCGGATTGTGCTCACTATTATATGGACTGCTCGTTCTACCAATTTTAGCTGAAAAAATGGGTGGTGTGTGCCCTGGGGTACAAAGGCTTCGCCAATTTCACAATTTTCTCCAGCATTGCCTTCCTCTTTATTTTATTATGACCCATAATAAATGGCTATTTTTGGATTCACAAATACTTGCCTATGTGTTTTACTTAAAAAAGGACAGTTTGTTTGTGAGTAGGCAGGTACATTTCCAAAATACAGTGTCAAATTAACAAGGGACACCAACACCAATGTCATGGTTATGCAATAGAGTTTGTTTGTCAGCTTACCTGTCTCCATGTGTTCATCCCCAAAGACCAGCTGTCTCTCACCTGACTGCTTTTATTAACTCTCCTCTAGCATGGCTCCACCCCAGCTCCTATCAGAGAACTCTATATTAACCTCTACACTGCAGGTCAGCCCTGCTGATCAACCGTTGTGTGTTTGGCTATCTGTTCCTGCCTGCCGTGTGTGCTACGTTTATTTCTGTTACCGACCTTAGCGTGTTCTATACTATTCCTGTCTGCTCGTGACCCTGACCTTTTGGCGTGTCCCCGACTATCCCTGTTTGCCTGTGACCCTGAACCTTGGTGTGTACTCTGTTGTCCTTGTCTGCTTGTGGCCCTGACCTTGGCTTATTCCTTTACTATTCCTATCCTTCTGTTGCCTACTGTGGGTGTGAGCTGGGGGACCCTGGGGGTCGCGACCTGGAGCCAGTTGCAGCCCAGTCCATCCTCACTACTAGAGGCTCTGGTGAACACCTGCTGGCTCTTAGACTCCGCACCCCAGGGAATCCTATGCTCTAACCCCGGTGGGATCCGTGTTGGTGTTCCAGCGGCCCTGCCTTCCTTATACCCTGACTCCCATCCGCAGCAGTCAGCCGTAGGGTCCACTGCCTTGTGGTGCACTCCTGATCCCAACGGTGTGCATCTGTCACCTAGCCTCAAGGTGACCCGACAACCAACCTCCTTGAGGTTAAAAAAATACTAGATAATAATTGTGTTGTGGTAACTTGACACAAAACAAAAAACAATATTATGGAGAGCAATAGAAAAAAAAGCAGGAGATCTTGATAAAAAAAACACTATAAACAAAAATTAAACACATTATTATGGAGATCTGACGAAAAATAAAAAAACATATTCAGGAGATCACGAGAAATAATAAAGAAATCATTTTTTAAGAACTCTGTGTGAATATGAGCAGCAAAACAACTTCATTATTCTAACATTATAAAGAAGAAGAGAATGCGCTGCATTAAAAGATTTTTTCCGTCCTCACTACTGTAGGTAGTGAGGAGTAAAATCACAATTTTACGCCTTTAGAAAGCCTGAAGGTGGTGCTTGGTTTTTGGGGTCCTGTATGCGGCTAGGCTCCCAAAAAGTCTCACACATGTGGTATCCCCGTACAATGGAGAAGCAGAAGAATGTATTTTGGGGTGTAATTCCACATATAACCATGCCATGTTTGAACAATATATCATTTAGTGACAACTTTGTGTAAAAAAAAAATTGTAATTTTCACGAAACTTGTGGCAAACTATCAAATATTCCATGGACACAACATGCATCTCAGCAAAAAGCTTGAAGTGTCTTCTTTCCAAAATGGGGTCATTTGTGGGGGTTTTGTGCTATCTTGACATTTCAGGGCCTTCAAAACTGTGATAGGTAGTGGGGAAGTTTTAATAAAAAATTTTTTGTTAAATCATTTTTTTTTGTTTAATCATTTTTGTTATCTCAGGGAATCTAAATATCCCCTATGAGAGCAATAGGTAGTGACAGGTACTCTTTTTTGAAACAATTGGGGTCTATTAGACCCTAGATCTCTCGTAGCTGTCAGTTTCTTAGGCCATAGAGATGATTGGAGCCATTCTGGTCTCTGATCAGCTCTATGGTCATCTGGTAGAACCACCGGCTGCATTTTCGGGTTCCCTGTTGGGACAAGAGAGCCTGAGAAAACCATGGAAGATGGTGGGGGGGGGGGGGGAGTTCCTTTTCACTGCTTGTAAAAGCAGTCTGGAGGCTAATTAGCTGCTAGGATTGCTTTTATATGAAAGCTGACCGCTGTCTGAAAAGAAGGATACCAAGGTGATACCTAAACCTGCAGCATCATTCTGGTATAACCACTCAAAATCCAGCCAGCAACATACTAGTACGTTGCTGGTCCTTGTTGGGCATATATTGTAATGTTCTTTTCTTCATGCAGCCTGTGGGCTGAACGAAAAAAAAGAGATTGATCGGTGGGTATGCCCACCATTAGAATACGCCGTTCATCGACCCACTTCTAATGATGGGCATACATGCACCATTTTTTTTTAACCACTTCAATACCGGGCAATAGTCATATGGATCTCCCATCCTGGGCGGGCGTCATATGACGTCCTCGGCTTCTCGCCGTTCCGGGGGCCCGCAGAGGGGCGATCGGGGATGAGGTGTCTCCCTCGAACACAGCCCCCCTCATGACTTTACCATTAAAATCAACAGCACAACCATTGGTCCCTCCACACATGCCAGGGTGCTGGGTGTAATCCTTGACTCTGACTACTCCTTCTGCCCCCACATCCAATCACTGACTAAATCCTGCCGCCTTAACCTCTGCAACATCTCCAGAATTTGACACTTCCTGACTAATGACACCACAAAGCAACTTATTCACTCCTTGATTATTTCCCGCCTTGACTACTGCAACTCTCTCCTTAATGGCCTACCCTTACGCAGGCTATTCCCCCTTTCAGTCTATTATGAATGCTGCTGCTACACTAATACACTTCACTAACCGATCCGTGACTGCTGCTTCTCTCTGCCAATCCCTTCACTGGCTTCCCCTACCCCGCCGTATAAAATTCAAAATTCTAACCACAACATACAAGGCCATCCACAACATCGCCCCCAGCTACATCACCAACCTCATCTGCAGATATCGCCCAACTTGTCCTCTCCGCTCCTCCCAGGACCTCCTGCTCTCTAGCTCCCTTGTTACCTCCTCTCACGCTCGTCTTCAGGACTTCTCCAGAGCCTCTACCATCCTCTGGAATTCCCTGCCTGAGTATATCCGATCAGCCCCTAACCTGTCCACCTTTAGGAGATCCCTGAAAACTCACTTATTCAGGGAAGCCTATCCCACACCCACCTAACAACCCCATCAAATCATTCCCTGCATCTATTACCTTTTGTACCACCACCCCCTCCCTTTAGAATGTAAGCTCTACGAGCAGGGCCCTTCTGTCCCTTCTGTATTGAACTGTACTGTAATTGTTCTGTCCCCCCTCTACATTGTAAAGCGTTGAGTAAACTGTTGGCGCTATATAAATCGTGAATAATAATAATAATAATCAGTGCTGCAGCTAAATGGCGTACCTGAAAACAAAAAAATGGTTAACAATAATACACAGTAAACAGTAAAGTATAAAAGAATTACATACCTGACACATGATAAAACATAGTAACAATAAAACATTGCATTGTAGAATACAGTAAAAAAGAGCAGAACAATAGAGAGAGAAAAGAGAGAGAGAGAACAATAAAACGACAACTATATTTTCTTTGTGAAGTACAAAGTTGCAGTAATGACGGTACGAGAACTGTTTGAGTAATCACAGATCCATCCATTACTCAGGATAACCTGGATGCCTATTTAGAAAAGGCTATAAAGATAGCAGCTGAAAGAACAGAAGAAGAAAGATCAGGTCAAGATAAGGTTGATGAAGAGGTGTTTAAGAAGGCATATATTCCCCAAACTCTGAATGAGGTGAAAAACTACAAAAGGGATGTTGAAGTAATGCAGAAGTTAAAAGAAGAGGACCTTTCAATGAACACCCAACATGATAATATTCTCTATCAGACCGTCACTGGCCTAAAGAAGGACTTGTTGGGTGATGAAATTATACCAGCTCTGCTGCAGAGCACTGATCATGGGCAGCAGGACGACTCTGATTCAGATGGTCACAGTGGAGATGAGTCCGTTTCAGACTCTGAAGAAATTCACAGGAAAGATCCGACGCCTAACCTAGACACGGATAAAAAAGAAAAGAAGAAACTGGTGAAAGAAGCAGTGGCGTCTCCAGCTTTCATATTTAGGGGGGGCACATGGGGGGACAGGGACAAAAATAGGGGGGCAATATAAAATTCATATATATAGATCTATCTATCTATCTATCTATCTATCTATCTATCTATCTATCTATCTATCTATCTATCTATCTATCTATCTATCTATCTATCTATCTATCTATCTATCTATCTATCTATCTATCTATCTATCCATCTATCCATCTATCCATCTATCCATCTATCTATCTATCTATCTATCTATCTATCTATCTATCTATCTATCTATCTATCTATCTATCTATCTATCTATCTCTATCTATATATATTTTATCTATCCTGGGGCCCTTTACTACGATCCCACAACGGCCCTTTCACATGTTCTGCAGTGAGCTCCCTTCCTACTGTATTGGGGCCCCCCCAGGGTGACAGAGAACAAGAGATATATGTCACCAGCATACCAAGAAAATATAAGGGTCCAAAGCAGTGGGAGAACTATCAGGGTTGCAAAGGTTGTCTTGCCACCGGGCCCTGGTGTTCTGTCACTGTGGGGTTTCCCAGCCTCCTCTTGCTGTCCTGCCCTTGCTATTGACAGCGCTGGTCTGGCATCTCTTAGAATTTACAGGCTGGTTCTCTTGTCCTAAGGACGGGAGAAATCAGTCTGTTTTTTCAGTAACTGAGAGTCCTGGTGGAGTCCTTCCTGCAACTCGCTCTTCTCCCTGCCAATGAGGATGCAGGAGAAGGAGCAGATCGGGCAGTCGTGGTTGTGTGAGCGCTTGATTTATGCAGTGGCAGCGAGCAGAGGGAGGGGGGAGGAATGTGTTACCCCAGCGATGGCCCGAGTAAGATGCGGCACATCCGATATGAATACAAACAAAAAGAAATTGCCTTTTTGTAAAAAAAAAAAAAAAAAAAAAAATTTAAAAAAAATAAAAAATTTTTTTTTTGGGGGGGCACATGGTGGGGCCAAGCATAATGTTGGGGGCGTCAGGGCCCCCTCTGGCCCCCCCCTAGGGTCGCCATTGGAAAGAAGCACAGAGAGAAAAGAGAAAAAGCAAGCTCTCAAAACACATGAACAAAAGAAAAGAGAAGACAGCAAAGACGAAGAAAGGCAAATAATGTACAAGGTCTAAACAGTACTTGCTGTGTAATTTCTTACAGATGAGCTGGCAACATTTACAGTGTGCATAGACACACAATTTATATGATTTCCATAGACATCAGACTTTTACTCTGTCTGTAGTTATGATGGATTTCAATCACTACTTTGATGTCTATGGGACAGACAGTGTTTGATTTCTTCATGTCACCTGCTTCAGGAAAAAGCAGACTAAACTGGACAATTTTAACTGATCTTGCTTTGGCACTTATTTGGATTATTTTCTAGCAGTTAGATCTTTTACTCATGCCCAAGGCCATTTCTGTCTTTGCACTGCACTATAGACACATAAATATTGACAGGAATTGGAAAAAATCAAACTGCCTATATTAACTATTCCCAAGGCAACATAATTACCAGTGTGTAAACTTTAATTGGAGAAACAATTTTGTCATGTTTAACGTAATATATATATGACCATATCTTAATAGAGATATATTAAAGATTTTGAGATCATTAAAAAAAAAAAAAAGACAACTATTTTTGTTTTTTTTATTTTATATATTTTTTTACTTTTTTTTTTTACACTTTTATTTGTAACTGTAACGGTTGTAGTGGTTCTAACGGTTGTTGTGGTTGTAACGGTTTGGTTCCAGGTTCGGGTCTCCCAAAATGCGATGGCATCTTTGGAGACCCTGTGAAAGTGTGTCCTAGTCTGTGCAGTGCTGTACCCTACGTTAATACTCCACTAGTGTGTGGTAGTGTTCAAAAAATTCACGAATGCAAAGACCAGGATGGTCAGGAGGGACAATAATAGCGGGTGTCACGCCTATATCCGCGCTTTCTACAGACACAACATTTTCTTTGGGGGGCTCATTGGGTAGGGGTACCAGGGAGGACATATGGAAAATGCCTCTCATGCAGCTGGCTTACTGCATTTGTATTGTGAAGTTGGGCCACAGCACCATCTGTAAACAGAAGGGCTGTGATGATCCCTTCCTGGAATTTAAGGAAGGATCCAGTTCGTCCTGAAGCTTTGTATAGCAGATAAGCATTCAGCAGAGCCCATTGAAATAAGTATACAGACACTTTTTTGTACCATCATCTGGCCTTACAAGCAACTAGGTACGTCGCCAACTGGTCGTTGAGGTCCACCCCTCCCATATTAAGGTTATATTCGTGGACACAGAGGGGTTCCTCCACAACACCATTCGCTGTAGGAATTTGGACCGTCGTGTCTGCGTGAAAGGAGGACAGAACAAAAACATTCTGATTATCCCTCCACTTCACAGCGAGCAAATTATTACACTTCAAGCAGGCTCTCTCCCCCAGCCTAAGATGGGAATCTACAAGCCGCTGGGGTAAGCCCTGGCAATTAGATTGCACGGTGCCACATGCACCAATTCCATGATCAAACAAGTGACTAAAAAGTGGCATGTTTGTGTAATAATTGTCCACATACAAGTGATACCCCTTTCCAAATAAGGGTGACACCAAGTCCCACACAATCTTACCAGCGCTCCCTATGTAGTCTGGGCAGTTCTCTGGCTCTACGTGACTATCTCTTTCCTCATAAACCATAAAACTATATGTATAGCCTGTGGCCCTGTCACAGAGCTTATACATCTTGACCCCATACCTGACACGCTTGCTGGGAAGATACTGTTTGAAAGGCAAGCGACCAGAAAACTCAATCAGGGACTCATCAATGCAGACAACTTGATCGGGAGTAAGCAAGGCTGCAAACTGTTGGTTGAAGTGGTTTACGAGGGGGCCGAATTTTCTAGAGCCGATCGTAACCAGGGTCACCATGAGTACGACAGAGTTCATTATCATTGAAGTGCATGAACCGCAAGTTCTGCTCATATCGTGCCCTGGCCATGGAGGCAGAGAACACAGGCATATGGTGAATTGGGTCACTGGAGCAATATGACCTCAACTCACTCTTTTTAGTTATGCCCATGAGAAGGGATAGGCCCAGAAAGGTATTAAATTTGGAAACCGTAAGAGGGTTCCATTCTCTGGCAAGGGTCAAATGGGGACTAGCGTTGATGAATTGACCAGCATACAAATTGCCTTGGTCCACAATAGATCTATAGAGATCTTCCGTGAAAAACAGCAAATAAAAATCAAGTAACGTGAAATCAACTGTTTCCACCTGAATTCCGGGTTGGCCAGTGAATGGGGGAAGTATGGGTGATGCAGAAGTGGTGGGCTCCCAATTAGGATTGGCAAATGCAGCAGGAAGGGCACTATGGGCTCGACAGGCCTGTGTTTGTCTTCTCCTTGGTGGCTGCTTGACACTAATACCCTGTACACACAATAGCATTTTCTGAAACAAATGTTCGATGGGAGCTTGTTGTCGGAAATTCCGATCGTGGGTAGGCTCCATCGGACATTTTCCGTCAGAATTTCCGACAAACAAAATTTGGGATCTGGATCTCAAATTTTCCGACAACAAAATCCGTTGACGGAAATTCCGATCATGTGTACACAATTCCGACGCACAAAATTCTATGCATGCTCGGAATTAGGGATGAGCCGAACACCCCCCGGTTCGGTTCGCATCAGAACATTCGAACGGATCGAAAGTTTGCGCGAACTTTCGAACCCCGTTAAAGTCTATGGGACTCTAACGTGAGAAATCAAAAGTGCGAATTTTAAAGGCTAATATGCAAGTTATTGTCCTTAATAGGGTTTGGGGAACCGGGTCCTGCCCCAGGGTACATGTATCAATGCAAAAAAAGTTTTAAAAACTGACGTTTTTTCGGGAGCAGTGATTTTAATGATGCTTAAAGTGAAAAAATAAAAGTGAAATATTCCTTTAAATATCGTGCCTGGGGGGTGTCTATAGTATGCCTGTAAAGTGGCGCGTGTTTCCCGTGTTTAGAACAGTCCCTGCACAAAATGACATTTCCAAAGGAAAAAAGTCATTTAAAACTGCTTGCGGCTTTAATGTCATGTCTGGTCCCGGCAATATGGATGAAAATCATTGAGAAAACCACCCCCCCCCCAGCCCATTACCAGCCCGTTTGGGTCTTGTATGGATATTAAGGGGAACCCCGCACCCAAATAAAAAAAAGGAAAGGCGAGGGGCCCCCAGGCCCTATATACTCTGAACAGCAGTATACAGGCGGTGCAAACAAAACAGGGACTGTAGGTTTGTTCTTAAGTAGAATCTGTTTGTAATTTTGAACTGGTAAAATTTTAAACGTGTAACTCCAGCCAAAAAATCTATCTATTTTGGAAAACATAGGGAAGGATTATCACCCCTGTAACATTTGTTTTGCTGTCTGTGCACCTCTTCAGAAGATTTCACCTCACTTTCTTTCCCAATGACAATTGGATTTTGAAAATGTGGGGTTTTTAGTGAAACAAGGAACTCTTACAGGAGAGAATTTCCCTTCCTAGCGGTAGATTTCCTCTCACTTCCTGTTGTCTCCTTCCGTTTGCAAGTAGGAGTCGTTTGTAAGTTGGATGTTTGAAAGTAGGGGCCTGCCCTATATACTCTGCAGAAATTTGGACCTTAGGTGTTGGTGTTGCCACTACACCGTAAGCCCTCACAGTTACTCTTGGTGGGCGCAGGAACAGGCCCTGCTGTGAAATATTAGATCAAGAATAGTAATTACATGCCCCTGTTGAACAGGGTCAGAAAAATTGGGCCTTTGGCGGTAGACGGTGTGGTGGTGTTGCCACAACACTGTAAGGCCTCACAGTTACTCTTGGTGGGCACAGGAATGGGCCCTGCTGTGAAATATTAGATCAAGAAATGCAATTACATGCCCCTGTTAAACAGGGGCTGAAAAATTGGGCCTAAGGCACTGGTGCTGGTGCCACAACACTGCAACCCCTCACAGATACTCTAGTTGGAGTGCAGGAATGAGCCCTGCTGCAAAGTATTGCATCACAAATTGTAATTACCACCGTTAAACAGGGCCAGAAAATTGGGCCTTAGTCACTGGTGGTGGTGCCCAGAACCAAAAATGTTCTTACAAAATATCAGCATGAACATTGAGGAGGAAGAGGATAGTCACTCAGCATATCAGGATAGTCACTCAGCATCAGCATAGGCAGTCTTGAAGGGATCTCACATTTAAAAAAAAAAATTATTCGGTTACATTAGCATCAGGTGCTTGGTAGCTGGTGATCCAAGACTGATTCATTTTTATGAAGGTCAGCCGATCGACCGAGTCGGTGGACAGGCGCACCCTGTGATCGGTTACAAAGCCTCCAGCAGCACTGAATGTGCATTCGGAAAGAACGCTGGATGCAGGACTAAATTGATAGACTGCTGCCCTCACATACGCTGACTCCACAGGGGGTGGAATGAGCGGAAAAAGTGAAAAAAGAAAAGTGTGTGAGTGTGGCGCTGTCCCAAAGTTGCAGAAGAAATGTCTGCATATATACAGTTTTATCAAAAGTGTCACGTGTGTATTCCTTTAAGTGAAATATGTATGGCAGTTATTACCACTCCTGTGGGTTAAAGTGACTGGTGATTTAAACATGAGAAGCATAATGAGTGCAATACATCGCATCCAAGGTGTTTAGTGCTATATTCCCTCAAAAGGAAAAAACAGTATTAACCACTGCTAAGAGCATGAAGCGGTCTGTGTCTAAACACTAGAAAACACAAAGTTGCAATAAATACATCACACGTGACATGCAAAAAATTCTAAAGTGTCTAGTGCTAAATAAATAAATATTAAAATGTTGTTCTACAAACGTTGCAAATAACAAAGTGACAAGTGCCCTATGAAGAGGTCACTCTGAAAAGTGCTAAACACACGTGCCATGCAAATGGTTCTATGATAGTAAACAGTTCATATGGGTATGTCCCCGGTGCACTATAAGTGAAAAAAGGCGTGCTTTGTGGGATTCCTCAAAGCATACAACAGGTGTTAATCCAGTGCTGGTGTCTTGCGTTGTGATTGTGCAGAGACTCACCAGCTGTATATCCCCTGCAGGGGTAACGAGTAGACACAGTATGTGCCACTGTGCAGCAGTGCTTGGCAAGACCAGGACCAGGATGATATCATAAGGACATAAGAAGAAAGGATTCCATAGTGTAAAACCACTATTTATTAGGTCAGATAAAAAGGGTACTCACATTGTAATGGAAAAATGAGCAGTGTACAATGCTTACAAAGATGTTCCTAAGCGTCAGCTTTGCAGGGAGATGTCAGCAAGGCGTTCAGTCAAAGGCCACGCCCTACGTACGTTTCGTCACACGGACTTCTACGGGAGCGTGGTCCCTGCATCGTCTCCCCTATCTTTATATGCTGTGCGGTCCTTAGTGCACCTGTGTTCCAGCGGCCATATTTGGTATGTGTTTGTGTTCCAGCGGCCATGTTTTTGTGTGTCGGCGGCCATTTTCCCTGGGACAATGCAGACCGAAGCCCGCAGCCCCAATGAAGTGATTAAATCCCCGTGGAACAGCCTGATACAGCGCTGGTTTCCTGGTGACACCTTACTAATATATGGGTCCATTGCATGTGTGTCACAGTAGTAACTATTACGTTATTTATGCACAATTCTCCCGCACAGAATATAGGTGTGTAGTAAATGGTTTGCCCTTACTTAGGAAACCTAGACAATAGTAATATAGACAACAGTAATATACTAAACCATATTAAAAATATTAAAATTGTGGTTCTACAAAATTAATGACATGACATATATCCTAGCAATACGATATACAAACAGGCAAATAGTTATATTTAAAATGCTAAAAAATGCTAAAAATTAAAAAAAAAAAAAAAAAAAAAATTTTTATTAAGAAGATATATATAAAAATAGATAAAAATATGTTTAAAATTATGTGAAAAAGCGAGACAAGAAAATCATATACCAGTTATATCAGACAGGTAGTAGGTGTATGTTAGAATACTAAAAGTATTTTGAATAACTTGTTAGCCAATAAGGGGAGCATTATCATCAAAGAGAGGAGCATTATCATTAAAAAAGAGATAAGGAGCGTTTATCATCAGAAAAGGAGGGTTTCTTATAAAAGGCGTTCAGTAATTGGTAAGAAAACAATTGAGATCCACATCTATGTTCATTCCAAACGGTTGAAGTGTGTCTAGCTGGAAGATCCATCTGGTCTCATTTTGTGACACCTTTGTTTTCTTGTTGTCACCCCTCCAGTGTCCTTTAATTTTGTCAATTCTGTAAAAAAGCATACCACTGGGGTCCCTATTGTGATGATCTCTAAAATGTCTGGATACGCTATGTTTTTTAAAACCGTTCTTTATGTTTGTGACGTGTTCTCTAATTCTAATGTGCAGTTTTCTGGTAGTGCGTCCCACATACTGTTTACGGCACGGGCATTCTAGCACATAAGTAACGTGTGTATTGTTACACGTTATTAGGTCCCTGATTGTGTACTCTTTGCCGTTTCTTTGTGGACTTGAACTTCATAATTTTTTTGTTTGTTTTTTTGGTTTCTCTACACGGTAGACATTTTCCACATTTATAAAAGCCTTTTAAATTGTTGCCTATTTTAATTTGTTTTGGGGGGTCAAGTGCATTGTGCACTAGTTTATTTCTAAGGGTTGCAGCCTTCCTATAAATGAAGATGGGTTTTTTTGGTAACACTGTTTTTAAAACTTGGTCTGACTGTAAAATGGGCCAGTGTTTTTTGACAATTGATTCTATTGATCTGTATTGTCTGTTATATCCAGTCAGAAAAGCAAGACCCAAGGACTTGTTTTTATCCCGCTTGTGGGTGTTCTGTGTTCCTTCCATTAACTTATGTCTATCCATATTCTTTATTTGTTCTTTTAATGTCAGCAAATCCCTCTTTTTGTATCCTTTATCCACAAATCGCTTGATCAAATTATTTGTTTGTTCCTCAAAGTCAGTTATGGTACTACAATTTCTGCGTATCCGCATGAACTGTCCCTTAGGGATGTTTCCAATCCACTTTGGGTGATGGCAACTACTAGTGGGGATGTAGTCATTTCTGTCTGTATCTTTAAAGTGCGTCTTTGTGCTAAGGTGTCCATCTTCTTTAAATATCTGGAGGTCGAGGTAGTTAATGTTACGCCTGCTCCAGTTCCCAGAAAAGGATAAACCATAAATATTATGGTTTAATTCGTCAAAAAACATTTGTAACTCTTCCTCAGTACCACCCCAGATAATTACAATGTCATCTATATATCGTCGATAAAATTTCAGATGACTTCTGTTGGTACTGTAAATTTGTTCTTCTTCCCACTTATTGAGTAATAGATTAGCAATGCTCGGGGCGTATTTAGCCCCCATGGCTACCCCTTTCACTTGAGTGTAGTAGTCTCCCTTGTGCCAAAAATAGTTGTGGCTCATTGCTAATTTAAGTCCTTCTAGGAGGAATTTGATTTGTTCTTCTTTGAGGTCTGTCTGTTGGTATAGGGCCCATTCTGCTCCATTAATGCCATCTGTTTGTACAATATTGGTGTATAATGAGTTGATATTGATTGTTACGAGTATATCTTCTTCTTTGACGTTTAGATTTTTAAGCTCAGTAATCAACTGTTTGCTGTCTCTTAGGTATGATTTGCCCCTAATGACCAATGGCTGTAAATATCCGTCCAGATAGGCCCCTAGTCTTGAAAACAGGCCATCGATGCCACTTATTATAGGTCTTCCTGGCGGGTTGGTTTGGCTCTTGTGGATTTTTGGGACATAGTAGATCACGGGAGTTTTTGCTGTCTCTGGGATCAGGTATCTGGCTTCTTTTTTGTTTAGAATTCCTTTTTTCTCCCCTTTATGTATTGACATGGACATTCATTGTACTGTTCATTTAAGCACAAGAGAATCCATTTTGTTCTCTCTGTTGAAATGTGTTCTGTAACCTTCACCTAACACACAGACACTTCTCCTACTAAACGCTCTCTACTCCCCCCTCCCTTTCCAAGGTTTTACTTTTGCAATTGTTCTATTCGCTAGTTTTTAATAATATATTTCTATTTGTTAGCTTTTAATAACATATTTCTATTTCTTAGCTTTTAATAACATCTCACACCACCCCTTTCTTATCTATGTATAAAATAACATGTAATAATAAATTTTTCACTGAACGGACATTTTAAACACAGTGATTGAGTCCTGTGAATCTGTTCCTGCAGCTGCAGTATTAACTTTGTTTTAGAGTCCCAATCAGAAATCAGTCATATCAGTCTTGGCGAGCCATAACAGGAGTTTGGCAGAGTCTCCAGAAGGAACCGCGCTTTGATCGGGATCATCGGGAAACGCAGACCTCAAATGCCGGCTAGGTAAGCTGCCCTTAAGCTTGCTATATTTCTGCCTTTTCCTATGTATCCTATCTGTCGGTTCTCAAGGAAACCAGACCACTCTCGGACCTTTCTGGTTGGGTAACATGTGTGTGTGAATGTGTTTGTGTCCCCCTTCACGGGTTGGACTGTGTGTGGATAGGGAAAATCCTCTGCAGTTCCCTGCGTTGACTCCTTGTGGGCGACCTGGGTCAGAGGCACATGGTAGGGTCAGATAAAACTCACAGAGAAGAGAAGAGACGAGGAGGGTATCTTAATGAGTGTTTTGTCTATTGTCATAAACCCCTTCTATCCACGTAGATAAGTGGAGACTATTCTTGTAAATCTGCAGATTTGCTGTACTATTTGTTTTAGAGGCAAGAGGGTATAGGCACAATTAGAGAAGAGAGAAGACTGGCCAGTCATTATGGGCATTAAATTAATTAAGGGAATGAAGGGAGAGAGGCCCTCAGAAAATGCCCAGCGCAAGATGAGCGCTAGAGAATCTATGAACCGAAGGTACGGTTCTGCCTATACTGAGCCCCTAGATAAATGGGTAGAATGGACAAAGGGAACAGCTAAACCTTTAAAATCTGAAGGGACTTTTGATTTAAAAGTATGGCAAACTTTTCTGCACGATTATGGCCCACTACTGTGCAGTGAAGGAACGTGGAGAATAGCTTGCACATGGGAGACAGAAGCTAAAGTAGCAAATCAAACTGGCTTGACGGAGATATTTAACCACCTCAATACCGGGCCAATTTTGACATTTCTCTCTTCCTGTAAAAATCATAATTTTTTTGCTAGAAAATTACATAGAACCCCCAAACATTATATATGTTTTTTTAGCAAAAACCCTAGAGAATACAATGGCGGTTGTTACAACTTTTTATCTCACACGGTATTTGCGCAGGAATTTTTCGAACGCGTTTTTTTGGGGAAAAAAACAGTTTTGTGTTTTAAAAAAAAACAAAACAGTAAAGTTAGCCCAATGTTTTTGCATATTGTGAAAGATGAAGTTACGCCGAGTAAATAGATACCTAACATGTCCCGCTTCAAAATTGCACACGCTCGTAGAATGGCGCCAATGTTCGGTACTTAAAAATCCCCATAGGCGACGCTTGAAATTTTTTTACTGGTTACATGTTTTGAGTTACAGAGGAGGTCTAGTGACAAAATTATTGCTCTCGCTCCAACGTTCGCGGCGATACCTCACATGTATGGTTTGAACACCGTTTTCATATCTGGGTGGGACTTACGTATGCGTTCGCTTCTGCGTGCGAGCACACGGGGACAGCGGCGCTTTAAAAAAATATTATTTTTTTTATTGATAATTATATATATATATATTTTTTTTTTACACTTTTTTGAAAAAAAAAATTTTTTGATCACTTTTATTCCTATTACAAGGAATGTAAACATCCCTTGTAATAGGAATATAACATGACAGGTCCTCTTAATAGTGAGATATGGGGTCAATAAGACCCCACATCTCACCACTAGGCTGGGAAGCCTGAAATAAAAAATATAAATAAAACGATCGCCGCTTCCCAGCCGATTTTTTTGAACATCATAACATCGCGCCCGGCCTCCGATGATCATAGAGACTCCGGCGACCATCTGGTCCGCCGGAAATCTCTATGATCTACATCCGGCGCCGGCGGATCCGCTCTCCGCCTCACCGATCGTAACGGTGAGTCGGAACAAGCACCGGAGGGTGGCGGGAGGGGGGGGACGTCCCCTCTCGCCTCCCATAGGAACGATCAAGCGGCGGAACGGCCGCTATGATCGTTCTTATGGTGTAGAGATTCGCCGGCTGAAACCGGCAATATCAGAATGATGTCTGTAACTACAGGCATCATTCAGATATACCCGCTCAAAGCCCAGGACGTCATATGATGCCCGTGGGTGGTAAGTGGTTAATAAAAGTACTGCCCAAATTTACTACGTTTGGCCAGAAGACTCTGTAGAGGAGGACCCCCCACCTTATGTGGCTGCCAGTTTGACTTTAAGGGGTCCACGCACAAAAGCAAAAGAATTAGATTACATGGAACACACAAAAGATGAGCTATGCAATATAGTAGAGAGCAGAGGTTTAACAGCCCCATATCAACCTACAAAGAGGGATTTGGCTCGTATCCTAGAAACAGATGATTGGCATAAATCAAAAGGCACATATGCAAACCTAGATCTCTCTGAACTTAAGGCTTTGGCCAGAGAAAGAGAGATAGAGTCTGAACTTCCAGAGCAAACCATAATTTCCAAATTGTGGCAGCAAGATGAAGTGAGAAGGAAGGGAGATGCCAGCCCTTCTGCCCCTGGCCCCTGGCATAGAGAAATCTGTTGCAGTTTATCCTGTCAGAACCCAATTAGTTTTTGAAGGTGATGCTGTTGACAGTAAGTCTCAAATTAAATGGCATGTACCTTTTAGTCCCCAAGATATGAGAGCCATATTAGAGGGATTGGGAGATCCTAGAAAGAATCCAATTGGGTTTGCAAACAAACTTAGCGCTGCACAGGAAGCATATGAGGCTTCTGCTACTGACATTCACCAGCTTCTTATTAAAGCAGTGGGAAGCAACATGTCTGGCTATATACTTAAAGAATGTGGTGTAGACGTCAAAAATCTAGGTAAGATGGTTAGTGGACGGGAGGTTTGTGAGAAATTGAAGGAAAAATTGCCCCAAATATATGGACAAACCAGACATGCTGAATTTATGAATGCTAAGCAAGGGAAAGAGGAAGCAGCAGGGGCTTATTGGAGGCGGTTAAGTGATATGGCTGAAGAAGCAGGCATTAAAATAGAGGAAGAGAAGGCGGGAGAAACTGCAAGTCCATCTACACAACTGGTGAAACAAAGGTTTCTTGATGGTTTAATACCCCAGTTGAAAGAAAAGTTGTTCACAGCAAGGCCTGAGGCAGGCAATATGTCTATTCGAGACGTCCTGCCTATCCTGTTATCCATAGAAAACAGGATTAACCAAAAAGACAGCAAACCCAAGGTAATGTACATGGGGAAGCAGAGAGGAAAAGGAAGAGGAAGAGGCAAAGGCAATTTCAGAAATCATGGCAATCGGGGACCAATTATATGCTACAATTGTGATGGGGAAGGACACATAGCCAAATTCTGCCATCTTCCTGACCGTAGACTAGAAAAGAGCTTAGAGGCCCCTCATGCTGATCCCAGTTCTCTGCCAAAAGCAGTGCATCAGGCATAGGAAAATGGCATGCCAGTATCAATCATGTTAAATAGGGGAGACAATGGTCCTGAGGCCAGAGTAAAAGTATTTTTACAAGAACTCCCCTATCCTGGAGGAGAAACAGAATTAACCTGTTTAATTGATACTGGTGCAAGCCGAAGTGTTTTTAATATAGAGGACTTACCTCCAGGATTATTATCTACAAATGTTATCTCTGGTGTTGGCCTAACCGGGACCTCTACTGATTTGGTTGAGTCCAAGCCACTTAAACTCAGGCTAGGACAGCAAACAGAAATTGTCACTAAAGTGTTAGTTTCAGACACAGTTCCTACCAATCTTTTGAACCAAATTTTAGCAAACATAGACTACACTCCTACAGGAGTCCAAGTGGTCAGTAGTCTATCAGGAGAAGTTTTAAATTTTGCCTGTGGAGTATTTTTAATCCAAGACTCCACTCTGCCATTTCCACCAGAATTGAAAGTGATTCCCACTGAATTATGGGCCACCAGTAAATATGATGTAGGTCTGCTGGATTGCACCCCAGTCATGATAAAAATTAAACCAGGAGCCCATCTCCCACAGATTAAACAGTACCCACTGAGTATTACTCAGACTGAGGGGATAAAGGATCAAATCACTCAACTGAAAGCAGCAGGGGTTGTTGTACCAATTAAGTCCCAGGTCAATACACCCCTGTTCCCAATTGCAAAGAAGCCAGACAAGAAGGGTGGGCAGGTGACATATCGCATGGTGCATGATTTGAGAGCCATTAACAATATAATTGAGGCAGATACAACGATCGTGCCCAACCCCCGCACTTTACTAAGTGGAATACCTGCAGAGAACAAAACAAGAGGGACTTTTGGACTTTTTAGGCACAACTCTAGCAAACTGGTTATAAAAAATAATATTTTATTTACTTAGAAAAATACATAGCAGACAAAACATATTGTCTAAAAACACACCACAACATGTGTATATATTTTAAAATGCTCGCTATACAACACCATCTATAATATAATATTCGGACGTCTGGGTATACTTTCCACAACAAGATCAATCCGAAATGGTGACTTGATAGCGGGTCTGTAGTCAGTTCAAATCATGTAAATCTTGGATACTCGACATGTTTCGCGTAAGGTTACGCTTCTTCAGGAGCAATACAGGATGTGTTGTGGATTGTGGACACCGTGTAAAATCATAACAAGGGTAATGATCCGCAAGCCCACACGGGCCGGAAGACCGGCAGACAGATATATCTAAAACACGTCGGAATGTATGTGAGATGGTACTAGCTTATTGCATAAGCCTGTTCCAGTGTTAAGTTTTTGCAGGTGTAGTTTTATATTTTTTCTGTGTGACTCTGGATTTCACAGTGGGACTCAGGTACTCCTAGGCAGGGGGTGCCAGAGGCCTAGTGTAGCCAGAGGCAGTCTACCAAGGATCTCTCCTGCATATGATGACAAGACGATCTCCGGCGTGTGGTGCCTTCCTAGGGCTGAAACGGAGTGAGTATCCAAGATTTACATGATTTGAACTGACTACAGACCCGCTATCAAGTCACCATTTCGGATTGATCTTGTTGTGGAAAGTATACCCAGACGTCCGAATATTATATTATAGATGGTGTTGTATAGCGAGCATTTTAAAATATATACACATGCTGTGGTGTGTTTTTAGACAATATGTTTTGTCTGCTATGTATTTTTCTAAGTAAATAAAATATTATTTTTTATAACCAGTTTGTTAGAGTTGTGCCTAAAAAGTCCAAAAGTCCCTCTTGTTTTGTTCTCTGCATAATTGTTAGGACGTGGCACAGTTTTACTTTTTTGTGTGTGTCCACGGTGCCACTCCGTGTGAAGATACACTTCCAATTTCGCATAAGTGGAATACCTGCCTCCAGCACCTGCTTTACAGTGATTGATCTTGCAAATGCTTTCTTTTCGGTGCCCCTGCACCCAGATTGCTGGCACCTTTTTTCATTTACCCATGATGCCCAAAAGTTAGCATGGACAAGATTGCCCCAAGGCTGTGTGAGTAGCCCCTCTGAATATAATACTGCGTTAAAGCAAGTATTGGACCAATGGTCCCCCTCACACCCAAACACAGTTTTGCTTCAGTACATAGACGATTTGCTTATTTGTTCTGATACAAAGGACATTTGTAGCAGAGAAACAGTAAGCCTTCTCCTGTTTCTCTATAACAGTAACAACAAAGTTAGCAAAGATAAGCTGCAATACTGCCAAGAGAAAGTGATCTTCCTGGGTCACTGCATTTCACATGGAATCCGTCACCTAACCCCAGATCGAGTTAAAACTCTACAAAACTTTGAAAAGCCAAGAAATGTACGACAACTACGTGCCTTCCTGGGGTTAGTGGGATATTGTAGGGACTGGATTCCAAATGCATCAGAACTTATGGCTCCTCTATATGAGGCTACCACTAGAAACCCTTTCAAACTCACATGGGACAATGAATTGCAGATGAAGGAGCTTATTAAAATTTTGTCTGAAGCTCCCGCCATTGGACTTCCTGACTATACTAAGACTTTCTCGTTGTTCTGTCATGAAGTCAATGGATTTGCTGCAGGTGTACTCACCCAGCTACATGGAGACAAACAGAGGCCTGTGATGTATGTATCAGCCTCATTAGACCCTGTCATCAAAGGCTCCCCCAGTTGTATGCGAGCGATAGCAGCCTGCATTTTGCTGCTAGACAAAGTAACGGAGCTTGTACTAGATTCTGCTCTGATCCTGTATGTGCCACATGCAGTACAGGAAATCATGAATCAAGTAAATACTAGACATGTGTCTGCCAGTAGATTTAACAAGTACCAGTCTGCTCTTTTTGCTCCATCGAATTTAACAATTAAACGATGTGTTACTTTAAATCCGGCTACTCTTCTTCCTATAATTGATGAGGAAGATGCAACAAATGGTACTGATGTAGAACCTGAGAGTTTTTCTCATGATTGTATGGCTCTTATGGAGGTGGAAAGGGCCTCTGTCACACCAGCTAAAGATGAGCCCTTATCAGATTGTGACACACACTTATTCGTAGATGGTTCCAGATTTTACACTGATGATGGTCAGCCACACACAGGGTTTGCTGTAACCACTACAGACACCATTTTACATCAGGAAGCATTGAAACCCCAGATGTCAGCACAGGAAGCGGAGTTGTATGCTGTAGTCAAAGCATGTCATCTCCTAGAGAATCAAAGGGGAAATGTTTACACTGACAGCAGATATGCATTTGGAATAGCCCACAATTTTGGGCCTATCTGGAAAGCACGGCACTTTCTGACTAGTGCAAGGAAGCCAGTGAGACATGCAAAACTCATAGAGCGGCTATTTGAGGCCTTTCAGAAACCAGCAGAAGTTGCCATCTTGAAGGTAAAAGGGCATGCAAGGGGAAGTGACATGACAGCCAGAGGAAATGCTTTAGCGGACCAAGCGGCAAAGGATGCTGCCCTTATGGCATTTGGAGTCACATCCACTGTAGGGGTCGCCCAGGTAGCGGGGACAGATTCCCCTCATCAAGAGCAGTGGGATGTAGAAACTCTATGCAAGTATAGGCGCAAACACTGGAGATGGCGATAAAAGAACAACACAATGAACCACACCTCCCCCTGGTATTTAAAACAAAAATATATATATATATGTGTACATCGATAGTCTCAAAGAGCAACAAAAGCACTAATAAGGTTGTAGCAAGATGTATATAGGTATACAATATGGTCAATAAATATATAGAAAAAAGTCCAGGGGTCCAAAGGAAAAGAATGATAAATCCACAAGTAGGGCTGCCTTCACTGAGAACTGAAACCAAATTCCAAATCCTAGAAGAAACAAAAGAAAGAAAGGCGCCTCTGGGTGTAGACTTAAAACAGTTTATTGCATAAAAAATAGTAGCGGTCACACTCACATTGGTGAAGTCATCAAAGGCATGTACAGTGAGCAGTCCATAGAACATCATCCATCATAGGGAATGGGTCAGATCGGTCTATCCTCCTGATACTCGGCTGGGAGCTCTGCCCGTGTGTGGAGTGGAGCACCGCTGAGAGTGGTAAGGGCCGGCCACAGCGGTGACACGTTTAACCAGAAGCAAAGCTGGAGGCGGTGACAAAGACCTGGAGGCACAGGAAGAGAAACACAGCAACCGGCGAGGAGGAGTGACGTCACTGAAAGAGCGACGCGTTGCGGGGCGTACGGGCTGCGATGACGTGACAGCCACGCCCCTTCATCAGGCTATAGGTGGATGGGGATGGATGCCATAAAAGCAGAGAGAGGAGGGAGGGGCCAGGACAAGAGGTGCAGTGATAGGCCAGAGTGAACAGGAAGAGAAGGGGAGGAAGACCGGAACTACAGGCCGAAGTGTCAGCAGAGGAGTAAAGGAAAAAACAATGGAATAAAAAATGTATATAAATGATAAAAAAGAGACCGACCGAAAAATGAATGTATTGGACAATACAGATGAGGATAATTTGCAAAAAAAAAAAAAAAAAATTATATATATATAAATATATTGGACTATATCACTTTTAGTTTTAGACTTATATGTGTGCGTGTTTTGCGTTTTTACGCCTACACGCACACATATTTTATTTCATGTATTTATATATATGTGTATATATTTTTTTTATATATATATATTTTTTTATGTGATCATGCTGGGAAGAGGCCTGTCGTGTGTGTGGTGGAGACACATGTTACTATAACACCCCCCCTCTCTTCCCTCCCCCTCCCCCCCCCCCTTATTCCATATTGCTTATATATAATTTTTTTACTTATTTATTTATTTATATATATATAATTTTTTTTTTTTTTTTTTTTTTGCAAATTATCCTCATCTGTATTGTCCAATACATTCATTTTTCGGTCGGTCTCTTTTTTATCATTTATATACATTTTTTATTCCATTGTTTTTTCCTTTACTCCTCTGCTGACACTTCGGCCTGTAGTTCCGGTCTTCCTCCCCTTCTCTTCCTGTTCACTCTGGCCTATCACTGCACCTCTTGTCCTGGCCCCTCCCTCCTCTCTCTGCTTTTATGGCATCCATCCCCATCCACCTATAGCCTGATGAAGGGGCGCGGCTGTCACGTCATCGCAGCCCGTACGCCCCGCAACGCGTCGCTCTTTCAGTGACGTCACTCCTCCTCGCCGGTTGCTGTGTTTCTCTTCCTGTGCCTCCAGGTCTTTGTCACCGCCTCCAGCTTTGCTTCTGGTTAAACGTGTCACCGCTGTGGCCGGCCCTTACCACTCTCAGCGGTGCTCCACTCCACACACGGGCAGAGTTCCCAGCCGAGTATCAGGAGGATAGACCGATCTGCCCCATTCCCTATGATGGATGATGTTCTATGGACTGCTCACTGTACATGCCTTTGATGACTTCACCAATGTGAGTGTGACCGCTACTATTTTTTATGCAATAAACTGTTTTAAGTCTACACCCAGAGGCGCCTTTCTTTCTTTTGTTTCTTCTAGGATTTGGAATTTGGTTTCAGTTCTCAGTGAAGGCAGCCCTACTTGTGGATTTATCATTCTTTTCCTTTGGACCCCTGGACTTTTTTCTATATATTTATTGACCATATTGTATACCTATATACATCTTGCTACAACCTTATTAGTGCTTTTGTTGCTCTTTGAGACTATCGATGTACACATATATATATATATATTTTTGTTTTAAATACCAGGGGGAGGTGTGGTTCATTGTGTTGTTCTTTTATCGCCATCTCCAGTGTTTGCGCCTATACTTGCATATTGTGATACTTTTGAAACCTCCTGTGCTGCATACTGGTTATTGTGTATCACAACCTCTCCATACCCTCCCCACCTCCTCCCCTTTCCCCCTTCTTTTTTTTTTTTTTCCCCCCCCTTTCTTTACCCTTCGTACCAACTTAGTCCTTTGTGACTTTTTCACTATAGAATCATGGATATTGTCTCTGCCATAAAAAATCATAGGTATGCGACACTTGATCATTTGTATACCCTGCTTTCCCCATTATCTTTTCTGACACTGTGAAACTCTCAGGTAAAACACGCCACAGTCTCTGTGGCAAGTTTAAACAACTCGAAAGAATAATCCACACTATTAATTTTCAATGGTGGGATAAATTCTTTCTACAGCAATATATTGATGTAAAAATCACACCTAGAGGGTTACGAGTTATGAAAGATTGTCCCAACTTTCTGAGTGAAGATAGCACTAAAGAATGGGCCAGTATTGCAGAATTTTGCACGACCAAGTGGATGGGAATATTGATTTCCCATAGAGCCAATAGGCTCAATAAATTCACTCAGCAAGTTCAAGCCATTATTAGTGATATTGTGAGTTTCAATGTTCATATTCCACCATCATGGCTTGAAATACTAAAAGAAAAAACTAAAAAAGATGAGGATGATTTCATTAACGTTAAGATGGGAAAATTTAAACGGGATTTAGATGACTATAATTCCAACAAGGTCTTCTCATGGAACAAAAAGAATAACCAAAACTCTACTTCCTTTCCACCTTCCACTGTTACTACCTTACATTCACCTTCACGGAGTCGATGTGATCAAGCATCTTCCTATCCACCTATCCCTTCATTGTTGGATATAAAACCTTATGATACTATTATTCCTGCCAGACATCTGAAGAACCCCCTCACTTGTTTTTCTTCCCATCAGTCTTTTCCACATGTCTCTAGACTGCCCAATCATACTAGGCACCTTCCAAATAAGTCAAAAAGAAATTTCACCAATAATAATAAGAACAATTCTGAATTAATCAATGCTCTCAATCAGTTCTATAATAGACCCAGCACTTCCCATATTTCACCATCTACCTCTACAGCCTATGTATCTAAAACCGGTCCTTCTACTCTTAATATTGCTGGGGAGACCTCTACTATCATCCCTATTGGTCCTAAACACACTGATCACCTGGTCACCAGAGACCCCAGGCCTAGAGTATCAGATGAACTTTTGAGGGACAAAACATTGCCCCCTGATACCCCTCCACCTAATACTTCTACCAATAATGTTCCGACAGCCAATTGCTCCATCTCTCCTTTTTTAGTGTCCGGTCCTCCTCCAACCCCAATGTCAAGAAAAAGAAAGCTCACAGAAGAGGTTGCAGAGGAGGACGAACTAGAAAAACACGTCAGTGCACTCAAACATCCGAAACGATAAAGATCTTTAATTTATCTTCTCATTCCTTGTCCCCTGCAGACATTTCTCTCCTTAATCATGGATTGAATTTTGCTCCGGTCAATAAACCTAACCCTTTTGTCCTATTTAAGGATCTCAACAGTTACATACGGAAGTTGACTTTAAAAAGACATTTTGAGATAAAATCACTGAAAGATAAAAATACAGATGTTGTAGACACCACACAGATCCCAATCACATCCCCTAGAGCCTCATCAGATTCTAGTGTGGAGCTTCTTGACCTTAACACTGATGACTCATATATGCTTAATAGTGATGAATTCACATCACTAATGCTCACACAACATCTAGCAACATCCCCTCCTATCATTCGTTCCACACTGAAACCCAAGTCCATCTTTTTTCCTACGCAATCTAAAGGTCCATATATAGAGAGTTTCTATAGAGTGGTCTATGCAGACTTATTAAAAATGTGTAACTCCACGTCCAAAGCCCACAATCTTTCTCCCTCTGAAATCAAAGCGCTTGGCCACCTTACACACGCTGAAGACTTGGTGATTAAGTCAGCTGACAAGGGAGGTGGTATAGTGTTACTTGATAGGTCCGATTACCTGAAGGAATCTTACCGACTTCTTTCTGACAAAGCGACCTATGCCAAGCTTAAAAAGGATCCCACTGCAGAATTTGCACTGGAAGCTGATACACTTATCAACACTGCCCTAAAAGAAGACATTATCACGAAAGCAGAAAGTTTATTTTTGCGCAAGTCCTTTTACCAAATTCCTTATTTTTATTATTTACCTAAGGTTCATAAGAGTCTGGTGGACCCTCCCGGCAGACCCATCGTAGCGGCGATGGACAGTGTTACTACTGGATTTAGCTTATACATAGACCAGTTCCTACAACCTATAGTCTCATCCCTACAGTCCTACATACGCGATGGAACACATTTGCTTGAACTCCTGTCTTCCTACAGATGGGAGTCTTCTTATGTCTGGCTTTCGCTTGACGTGTGTTCTCTCTATACTTCCATTCCACATCATTTTGGATTGAAGGCTTTGGAGCAATTTCTATCCATGGACCCTTTGATAAATATGCGTCAGGCTAGATTCATCATAGAAGCCACAGAGTTCTGCCTGAAGCATAATTATTTTACTTTTAATGGAGATTTTTATCAGCAAATACAGGGTACTGCGATGGGAGCTAATTTCGCTCCTTCTTATGCCAATTTGGCTATGGGCTATTGGGAGAACGAATATATCCATAACCATAATCCCTTCGCAGCCAATATAGTCTTTTTTGGCAGGTATATTGATGACCTGATTATCATTTGGGATGGTGACCCTGAACTCATCATTCCCTTCGTCAGACATTGTAATGATAATCCCTATGGACTTTCATTTACATTTGTTACAGACGGTGCCACTTTAGCTTTTTTGGATCTGGAACTAGGACATGATGGTCCAGTTATCACTTCCAAGAATTACATCAAGCCCACAGCAGGCAACTCGTACTTGCATTATAAGAGTTGTCACTTTTCAAAATGGATTACCAACATCCCAAAAGGACAGTTCTGTCGCCTTCGACAGAATTGCACGAAAGATTCTGATTACATCGAACTCAGTGCCAATCTAAAAAGGAAATTTCTGGATAAAGAATATCCAGAAGCTTTGGTTGACGAAGCATATAATTATTACCTTCATGGTAAACCTCCCAAAAATAATCAATCCCAAAAAGACTGTTCCAGTAGGTTTGTAACCACTTTCCATCATAAACACAAATGTATGGAAAAAATCTTGTCTAAACATTGGGATATTTTACAACAGGATCCCCATCTTTCAGCTGTACTCCCCTCTCATCCCAAAGTTATATATCGCAGGGCCCCCAACCTTAAGAGTAAAATTGCTCAGAGTAAGCTCAAATCCATCGTAGCTTCTCCTGATGTACCCATATTAATACCTCTGGTGGGCATGTATCAGTGCCGTAAGGCCTTGTGTAAAACTTGCCAATTTGTCCATCACGGTCAAAAGTCCTTTGCCACTAAAGGCAAAACCTACACGCTAAAGGACTTTTACAATTGCTCATCGGACTTCGTTGTCTATGGCCTTGGTTGCCCTTGTGGGCTGATCTATGTGGGTCGGACCATTAGGGCACTTAGACAGAGGTTCGGTGAGCACAGAAGGCTTATTGAAGGTGGCACAGATCCGCATAGTGTCCCGAGACACTTTACGGTGGCTCATCAGAGCTCTACAGTAGGTCTCAAAGTTTGGGTGATCGAACAGATCCCCAAATCTCTTTCCCCTGCCGAAAGGTTTAAGAAGCTCTGTGCCCGCGAAACCTTTTGGATTTATACTTTAGATGCTTTGTCGCCAGGAGGAATTAATGAATGTATTGAGATTTCCACCATTCTATGAAAATAATTACCCCCCATTGTTTTTATTATTTTATTTTTTTTCCATCATTTTATCTTTGCTTTTAACAGTGGTTTCTACCATCCTTTCCCCAGTTATATATGATTGGTATGTCTATCAGGTCCCATATTGGACTATATCACTTTTAGTTTTAGACTTATATGTGTGCGTGTTTTGCGTTTTTACGCCTACACGCACACATATTTTATTTCATGTATTTATATATATGTGTATATATATTTTTTTATATATATATATATTTTTATATGATCATGCTGGGAAGAGGCCTGTCGTGTGTGTGGTGGAGACACATGTTACTATAACACCCCCCCTCTCTTCCCTCCCCCTCCCCCCCCCCCCTTATTCCATATTGCTTATATATAATTTTTTTACTTATTTATTTATTTATATATATATATATATATAATTTTTTTTTTTTTTTTTTGCAAATTATCCTCATCTGTATTGTCCAATACATTCATTTTTCGGTCGGTCTCTTTTTTATCATTTATATACATTTTTTATTCCATTGTTTTTTCCTTTACTCCTCTGCTGACACTTCGGCCTGTAGTTCCGGTCTTCCTCCCCTTCTCTTCCTGTTCACTCTGGCCTATCACTGCACCTCTTGTCCTGGCCCCTCCCTCCTCTCTCTGCTTTTATGGCATCCATCCCCATCCACCTATAGCCTGATGAAGGGGCGCGGCTGTCACGTCATCGCAGCCCGTACGCCCCGCAACGCGTCGCTCTTTCAGTGACGTCACTCCTCCTCGCCGGTTGCTGTGTTTCTCTTCCTGTGCCTCCAGGTCTTTGTCACCGCCTCCAGCTTTGCTTCTGGTTAAACGTGTCACCGCTGTGGCCGGCCCTTACCACTCTCAGCGGTGCTCCACTCCACACACGGGCAGAGCTCCCAGCCGAGTATCAGGAGGATAGACCGATCTGCCCCATTCCCTATGATGGATGATGTTCTATGGACTGCTCACTGTACATGCCTTTGATGACTTCACCAATGTGAGTGTGACCGCTACTATTTTTTATGCAATAAACTGTTTTAAGTCTACACCCAGAGGCGCCTTTCTTTCTTTTGTTTCTTCTAGGATGTAGAAACTCTAATTCAGTTGCAGAACCAGGCCCCTGATGAAGAGAAGGATAAGTGGATCAAATGTGATGCTACCCAAAATCAGCAGGGCCTGTGGAGCGCTGACAACAGGTGGTGTCTACCCAGGAGTTTGTACCCAGTTTTAGCACAGCTGGCACATGGCGTCAGTCATCTTGCTAAGGGCGCGATGGTGGCACTTACTGACTACTATTGGATAGCACCTGGATTTAGTGCATTTGCAGCCAGGTTTTGTGCTTCATGTCTCACTTGTGCTCTGTACAATGCAGGGAGGCCTGTCCATGTTCCCCAAAGGCATTCTCCAAAGCCAGATTTCCCTTTCCAAAGAATTCAAATAGACTACATTCAGATGCCCAGAATAGGCACCTATGAGTTTGCTTTAGTGTGTGTTGACATGTTTTCAGGTTGGCCCGAGAGCTGGCCAGTAGCCAAAGCAAATGCAAAAACAACAGCAAAGAAAATTTTGAATGAAATAGTTTGTAGATATGGAGTTCCTGAAACTATTGAGAGTGACAGAGGAACCCATTTTACTGGGGAAGTAATGAAAGAGGTAATGGAAGCCCTTCACATACAGCAAGCTTTCCATACACCTTATCATCCACAAAGTAGTGGTAAAGTTGAGAGACTTAATGGAATTTTGAAAAACAGATGTGCAAAAATTAAAGCAGATACAGGAAAAGGATGGGTGGAAGCTTTGCCATTAGCCCTATATTCTGTACGAACTACCCCTAAACAACCACATGGGCTGTCCCCCTATGAGATTTTATTTGGAGGGCCACCCAAAACAGGGCTATATTTTCCCCAACAGTTGCAGGCTTCTCACTCTAATCTCTTAGAATATGTTCAGATTTTGCAAAGAACATTGAATAAAATACATGAAGGTGTTTATAAATCTATCCCCGACCCAGATTCTGTTTCAGGTATTCACAGAATCCAACCAGGTGACTGGGTGGTGGTCAAGCGACACGTCAGAAAGCCGCTAGAACCAAAATTTGACGGACCACATTTGGTGCTTTTGACAACCGGTTCTGCTGTCAAGTTGGAAGGAAAGCCCACCTGGATTCACGCCAGTCACTGCAAGAAAATCCTGAAGTGATGATATCCTTTGAAAAAAAAGATGATAATGTTTCTTTTCTTTTTGTTATTTGTGAGAACTGAGACATGGAAAAATAACCCTTTCATCCAAATGTTAAAATTGTATGCAACCCATAGCAACGCTAGTAACTGCTGGGTGTGTTCTCACTTACATCCCCAAACAGGAACAATACCCATGATAGCAATGCCTCTCAATTTCACTGATCTAAACAGGACCAGAATAAATGGCTCATACATAGTCTCCACAGCTAATGAGCACAGATCAGTAACTTTGATGGTTTCGAAACAGATAAACACTCCACAGATTTGTTTAAACATCACATGCCCGTTTAACACTAAATGTACACGGTTGGGCAATTCAGATTGCACCGGAGCAAAAATTACAGTTTATGGAGGAAACTATGGTCAATATTATTATATCCCAGATCCAGAACTAAATAGAACCCTTTATAGTACAAATTGCTCACAGTTCCCAATATGTAAAAATATCGGTTTCCTGAGATTCCATGTTATTGCTTCCAGTTTTTTAGGAGCAGGCATACCGTCCATACGTAGAGGGTTATATTATATATGTGGAAATAAAGCTTACGCCTGGCTTCCTACTAATGTTACAGGTACATGTTATATTGGGAAGTTAGTACCTGCTTTGGCTGTTCGCAAAGATACAGTGCGACCAGATCAAAGTCCAGAATACCCTTTAGTGTTCAAAAGAGAGCTGTTCACTGAAGGTGACATGGCATGGTCATGGTTCCCTTCCTGGACAGGATGGGGAATTGAAGCAATGAAAAGACTAAATAATTACACTAGAATTGTAGATGAGATTATTAACCTTACTACCACTGATATAGGTTTATTAAATGAAGAAATGGCTCAGCTTAAAAAAGTAGTATTAGAGCACAGATTAACGCTAAATTATCTCACTGCAGCTCAAGGTGGGATGTGTAAGATATTTCGCACTGACTGTTGTATATACATTTCTGATAATGAGGACATTATTAAAGGGCATCTTGCTAAGATAAGATAACTACAGAATAAGGCCAGAGATATTGCTAAAGATGGATGGAACCCCTTTCAGAGTTTAGGAGGTTTTGGTGATTTTTTATATGGCATAGCAACATGGTTACAGAAACTAGGCGCTTACATTGTGATGTTCCTATTTCTCATGTTTGTTATTTACTTCCTCATCAGGTTATGCCTCTGTGTTACTACCCGCTGTACCAACAAATGTACCACCAGCCCTGATGAACCCATTATTGTGAGAAAGCTAGGAGAGAGCTGAACAGGACGCCGTCTCTCTGCGCCAATGTAACAGGAGTTACCAGCAATCGGCTGAACGTAACGCGGAGAAGAATGGTGTCAAATAAACAAAAGGGGGGAAATGACATGGACATTCATTGTACTGTTCATTTAAGCACAAGAGAATCCATTTTGTTCTCTCTGTTGAAATGTGTTCTGTAACCTTCACCTAACACACAGACACTTCTCCTACTAAACGCTCTCTACTCCCCCCTCCCTTTCCAAGGTTTTACTTTTGCAATTGTTCTATTCGCTAGTTTTTAATAATATATTTCTATTTGTTAGCTTTTAATAACATATTTCTATTTGTTTAATAACATCTCACACCACCCCTTTCTTATCTATGTATAAAATAACATGTAATAATAAATTTTTCACTGAACGGACATTTTAAACACAGTGATTGAGTCCTGTGAATCTGTTCCTGCAGCTGCAGTACTAACTTTGTTTTAGAGTCCCAATCAGAAATCAGTCATATCAGTATATAGGCTTTTAATTTCTTGTGATATTCCACCTTTGGGTTACCCTTCAGTTTTTTATATGTGTTTGGAATGTTGAGTAGTTTTCCCATCTCTAGCTCGTAATCCTGTTTATTTAATATAACTAGGCCTCCCCCTTTGTCTGCTGGCCGTATAACGATATTCTTTTTCTTTTCTATTTCTTTGATAGTTTTCCAAACTCTCGATTTAGTTTTTCTTGGGTTCATCTTCCTGATGTCTTGTTCTACCATTTTTTTGAAGGTTATCAGGCTCTCATTTTGCTGGGTATTGGGATTAAATGTGGAATTGTTTTTCAGTTTCGAATGTTTGTATATTGAATCTTCATTTTCTTTTTGTGGTTCTTGTTCTCCTTGGTCTTGCCAAGCACTGCTGCACAGTGGCACATACTGTGACTACTCGTTACCCCTGCAGGGGATATACAGCTGGTGAGTCTTTGCACAATCACAACGCGAGACACCAGCACTGGATTAACACCTGTTGTATGCTTTTGAGGAATCCCACAAAGGACGCCTTTTTTCACTTATAGTGCACCGGGGACATACCCATATGAACTGTTTACTATCATAGAACCATTTGCATGGCACGTGTGTTTAGCACTTTTCAGAGTGACCTCTTCATAGGGCACTTGTCACTTTGTTATTTGCAACGTTTGTAGAACAACATTTTAATATTTATTTATTTAGCACTAGACACTTTAGAATTTTTTGCATGTCACGTGTGATGTATTTATTGCAACTTTGTGTTTTCTAGTGTTTAGACACAGACCGCTTCATGCTCTTAGCAGTGGTTAATACTGTTTTTTCCTTTTGAGGGAATATAGCACTAGACACCTTGGATGCGATTTATTGCACTCATTATGCTTCTCATGTTTAAATCACCAGTCACTTTAACCCACAGGAGTGGTAATAACTGCCATACATATTTCACTTAAAGGAATACACACGTGACACTTTTGATAAAACTGTATATATGCAGACATTTCTTCTGCAACTTTGGGACAGCGCCACACTCACACACTTTTCTTTTTTCACTTTTTCCGCTCATTCCACCCCCTGTGGAGTCAGCGTATGTGAGGGCAGCAGTCTATCAATTTAGGAATATACTTCCCACCTAGGCTTCTAATTACACCCATTAGCGCGGAC
This sequence comes from Lithobates septentrionalis, assembly GCA_037952835.1. NCBI lineage: Eukaryota > Metazoa > Chordata > Amphibia > Anura > Ranidae > Lithobates > Lithobates septentrionalis. The sequence continues at coordinate 481,324 of JBBDGP010000848.1, forward strand.
TCCCTATTTTCTCTGTTACACCTTATACTTGGTATTTCATACCAAGTAGTAGTCTGCTGCAATGGATATCTTTAAATATCTTAATAACAGAAATATAAATCTTATGGAAGTATTCAACCAAGAACAAGTAGTAAACAAAAAAGACATGGATAGTCTTTTTAAACAATTAAGACACACCATAGAGAAGCAAATTAGAGTTTGGTGGGACATAGCCACACTTGAAATGTACATCACCGAAAAAATCACCCCCAGGAGGCTTAGATGGGATGTCTCGCCAAACGACGCAATCAACGATAAAAGCCTAATGGAGGAGTGGTATAGATTCTTCAATGACAGCGAAAACGCTTTATTACGCAAAATAATCGTACGAAGACAATATAAGCTGAAAAACATTGAATCAGAAATCCTACAAATTAGAGATCAGCTGATACCATTCCTTGATTCAAGGGAATACAAAGACAAGGACAACACCTTACAAGAAATAGTCAAAAAGTACGACAACGAGATACAACTAAAGAAACAAAAGAAATTTAGAAGAGACGTACTAGACTACAAGAATCAACATGTCTATAAGTGGCAAACGGATGAGACATATGTGGAAGAAGACCACAACACTTCAATGATGGAGGAAGCTGATGATAGCTCAACAGAAGAAGATGCACCAACATGGCAAGAGACAAACACCATAACTAACAGGACACAAAGGGAATCATTAGGACAGGCGCCAACATCTGAAAACGTTAGGCGAGGGAATAGTCCTGAATATAGGAGAAATAGACAATATGAAACGTATGACAACAGAAGACAACAACAAGTAAACATACCTTTCACACCAAGAACACCGAGGTACAGAAACAGATACTCACCTTTGAGGTATGAACAAGAATATACCCCTTATGTAGAACCCCAACAGAAAAGGGTTTTTTTTCCCAGGGAATATCGCGGAAGACCACCGGCCTACAGACAAAGAATGTCACCATACAGAAGAGAAAGAGATCCCCAAGGATGGAGACCTTTCAGGATCCCAGACAGGAATTCCAACAAGCATCCAAGATCATGGTGGAACCCAAGGGTGACAAGAAATGTAGATACAAGAATAAGAAACAGAACTCAAGAGGGCACGCAATGGGAAGAGAGAACAAATCAGGGGTACAGAATACCGAGAGGAGGAAGAGAAAACGGACAAGAGGAAAGAGAGGAGGGGCAAAGAAAAAGAAGAAGAGAGTACTAGGCGGAGGCATTTTTAATCTTACTGAAGCTACTTTCAACGAAAACGAAATGAGAGTACTCGATTTGGGATTAAAATATGCACCAGAGAAAAGTCTGGATCCCTTCGAAGTATTCATAGATTTGCAAAAATTTGTTAGGAAGTTGAACATTAGAAAATTTTTTGCAATAAAAGGAGAACAAGAACCACAAAAAGAAAATGAAGATTCAATATACAAACATTCGAAACTGAAAAACAATTCCACATTTAATCCCAATACCCAGCAAAATGAGAGCCTGATAACCTTCAAAATGGTGGAACAAGACATCAGGAAGATGAACCCAAGAAAAACTAAATCGAGAGTTTGGAAAACTATCAAAGAAATAGAAAAGAAAAAGAATATCGTTATACGGCCAGCAGACAAAGGGGGAGGCCTAGTTATATTAAATAAACAGGATTACGAGCTAGAGATGGGAAAACTACTCAACATCCCAAACACATATAAAAAACTGAAGGGTAACCCAAAGGTGGAATATCACAAGAAATTAAAAGCCTATATACATAAAGGGGAGAAAAAAGGAATTCTAAACAAAAAAGAAGCCAGATACCTGATCCCAGAGACAGCAAAAACTCCCGTGATCTACTATGTCCCAAAAATCCACAAGAGCCAAACCAACCCGCCAGGAAGACCTATAATAAGTGGCATCGATGGCCTGTTTTCAAGACTAGGGGCCTATCTGGACGGATATTTACAGCCATTGGTCATTAGGGGCAAATCATACCTAAGAGACAGCAAACAGTTGATTACTGAGCTTAAAAATCTAAACGTCAAAGAAGAAGATATACTCGTAACAATCGATATCAACTCATTATACACCAATATTGTACAAACAGATGGCATTAATGGAGCAGAATGGGCCCTATGCCAACAGACAGACCTCAAAGAAGAACAAATCAAATTCCTCCTAGAAGGACTTACATAGTTACATAGTTAGTAAGGTTGAATAAAGACACCAGTCCATCGAGTTCAACCTGAGCGAGTGTGGGTGCGTGTCTACAATTATCCCTATTTTTATTCAAGGTACCCATATAGCGCTGTGTCAATTTTTACGCAGCGCGCCACACATATATCGCATACTCACATTTGTCCCTACCCTCAAGGAGCCCACAATCCAAGGTCCCTAACATTCATATACCAAGGCCAATTTTGGACTTAAATTAGCAATGAGCCACAACTATTTTTGGCACAAGGGAGACTACTACACTCAAGTGAAAGGGGTAGCCATGGGGGCTAAATACGCCCCGAGCATTGCTAATCTATTACTCAATAAGTGGGAAGAAGAACAAATTTACAGTACCAACAGAAGTCATCTGAAATTTTATCGACGATATATAGATGACATTGTAATTATCTGGGGTGGTACTGAGGAAGAGTTACAAATGTTTTTTGACGAATTAAACCATAATATTTATGGTTTATCCTTTTCTGGGAACTGGAGCAGGTGTAACATTAACTACCTCGACCTCCAGATATTTAAAGAAGATGGACACCTTAGCACAAAGACGCACTTTAAAGATACAGACAGAAATGGCTACATCCCCACTAGTAGTTGCCATCACCCAAAGTGGATTGGAAACATCCCTAAGGGACAGTTCATGCGGATACGCAGAAATTGTAGTACCATAACTGACTTTGAGGAACAAACAAATAATTTGATCAAGCGATTTGTGGATAAAGGATACAAAAAGAGGGATTTGCTGACATTAAAAGAACAAATAAAGAATATGGATAGACATAAGTTAATGGAAGGAACACAGAACACCCACAAGCGGGATAAAAACAAGTCCTTGGGTCTTGCTTTTCTGACTGGATATAACAGACAATACAGATCAATAGAATCAATTGTCAAAAAACACTGGCCCATTTTACAGTCAGACCAAGTTTTAAAAACAGTGTTACCAAAAAACCCATCTTCATTTATAGGAAGGCTGAAACCCTTAGAAATAAACTAGTGCACAATGCACTTGACCCCCCGAAACTAATTAAAATAGGCAACAATTTAAAAGGCTTTTATAAATGTGGAAAATGTCTACCATGTAGCGAAACCAAAAAAACAAACAAAAAAATTATGAAGTTCAAGTCCACAACCAACGGCAAAGAGTACACAATCAGGGACCTAATAACGTGTAACAATACACACGTTACTTATGTGCTAGAATGCCCGTGCCGTAAACAGTATGTGGGACGCACTACCAGAAAACTGCACATTAGAATTAGAGAACACGTCACAAACATAAAGAACGGTTTTAAAAAACATAGCGTATCCAGACATTTTAGAGATCATCACAATAGGGACCCCAGTGGTATGCTTTTTTACGGAATTGACAAAATTAAAGGACACTGGAGGGGTGACAACAAGAAAACAAAGGTGTCACAAAATGAGACCAGATGGATCTTCCAGCTAGACACACTTCAACCGTCTGGAATGAACATAGATGTGGATCTCAATTGTTTTCTTACCAATTACTGAACGCCTTTTATAAGAAACCCCCCTTTTCTGATGATAAACGCTCCTTATCTCTTTTTTAATGATAATGCTCCTCTCTTTGATGATAATGCTCCCCTTATTGGCTAACAAGTTATTCAAAATACTTTTAGTATTCTAACATACACCTACTACCTGTCTGATATAACTGGTACATGATTTTCTTGTCTCGCTTTTTCACATAATTTAAAACATATTTTTATCTATTTTTATATATATCTTCTTAATAAAAATTTTTTTTTTTTTTTTTTTTTTAATTTTTAGCATTTTTTAGCATTTTAAATATAACTATTTGCCTGTTTGTATATCGTATTGCTAGGATATATGTCATGTCATTAATTTTGTAGAACCACAATTTTAATATTTTTAATATGGTTTAGTATATTACTGTTGTCTATATTGCTATTGTCTAGGTTTCCTAAGTAAGGGCAAACCATTTACTACACACCTATATTCTGTGCGGGAGAATTGTGCATAAATAACGTAATAGTTACTACTGTGACACACATGCAATGGACCCATATATTAGTAAGGTGTCACCAGGAAACCAGCGCTGTATCAGGCTGTTCCACGGGGATTTAATCACTTCATTGGGGCTGCGGGCTTCGGTCTGCATTGTCCCAGGGAAAATGGCCGCCGACACACAAAAACATGGCCGCTGGTATGGGGCTGCGGGCTTCGGACTGCATTGTCCCAGGGAAAATGCCCGCCGACACACAAAAACATGGCCGCTGGAACACAAACACATACCAAATATGGCCGCTGGAACACGGGTGCACTAAGGACCGCACAGCATATAAAGATAGGGGAGACGATGCAGGGACCACGCTCCCGTAGAAGTCCGTGTGACGAAACGTACGTAGGGCGTGGCCTTTGACTGAACGCCTTGCTGACATCTCCCTGCAAAGCTGACGCTTAGGAACATCTTTGTAAGCATTGTACACCGCTCATTTTTTCCATTACAATGTGAGTACCCTTTTTATCTGACCTAATAAATAGTGGTTTTAAACGGTTTCACACTATGGAATCCTTTCTTCTTATGTCCTTATGATATCATCCTGGTCCTGGTCTTGCCAAGCACTGCTGCACAGTGGCACATACTGTGTCTACTCGTTACCCCTGCAGGGGATATACAGCTGGTGAGTCTCTGCGCAATCACAACGCGAGACACCAGCACTGGATTAACACCTGTTGTATGCTTTGAGGAATCCCACAAAGGACGCCTTTTTTCACTTATAGTGCACCGGGGACATACCCATATGAACTGTTTACTATCATAGAACCATTTGCATGGCACGTGTGTTTAGCACTTTTCAGAGTGACCTCTTCATAGGGCACTTGTCACTTTGTTATTTGCCACGTTTGTAGAACAACATTTTAATATTTATTTATTTAGCACTAGACACTTTAGAATTTTTTGCATGTCACGTGTGATGTATTTATTGCAACTTTGTGTTTTCTAGTGTTTAGACACAGACCGCTTCATGCTCTTAGCAGTGGTTAATACTGTTTTTTCCTTTTGAGGGAATATAGCACTAGACACCTTGGATGCGATTTATTGCACTCATTATGCTTCTCATGTTTAAATCACCAGTCACTTTAACCCACAGGAGTGGTAATAACTGCCATACATATTTCACTTAAAGGAATACACACGTGACACTTTTGATAAAACTGTATATATGCAGACATTTCTTCTGCAACTTTGGGACAGCGCCACACTCACACACTTTTCTTTTTTCACTCTGGAAACACATTGTACAAACCTTTCTGCAAGGCCTCCCGAAGATATTTCATCCTCTGCTCCCTCTGCGACGGCAAGATAAGGTCCGCAACCTTACCCTTGTAACGTGGATCAAGGAGGGTTGCCAGCCAGTAATGATCCCTCTCCTTGATATCACGAATACGAGGATCCTTCCGCAGGCTTTGCAGGATCAGGGAGGCCATGCAGCGTAGGTTTGCTGAGGCATTCGGTCCAGAGTCCTGTGGGTCACTAAGGACGACATGATCCGCAGCCACCTCCTCCCAGCTACGTACATGTCCATGGGTTTCTTCGGACTGTAAATGATTCCTTGAAGACTGCTGCTGATGCTGAGTTCTAGGCTCCACCTCCATGCTCACACAATCCTCCCCCTCCTCATCCTCTTCCTGTGTGATAGGCGAGCATGCAGGAACATTGTCTGGATAAAGGGGGCCTTGAGAGGTAAGGAAGTCCTCTTCTTCCTGCCTCTGTTCTGCCTCAAGTGCCCTATCCATTATTCCACGTAGCGTGTGCTCCAACAGGTGGACAGGAGGGACAGTGTCACTGATGCATGCACTGTCACTGCTCACCATTCCCGTGGCCTCCTCAAATGGTGACAGGACAGTGCATTCATCCCTGATCATGGCCCACTGTCGTGCGGAAAAAAACTAGCTCCCCTGACCCTGTCCTGGTGCCATAGTCGCACAGGTACTCATTGATGGCTTTCTGCTGCGTGTGCAGCTGCTGCAGCACGGCCAACATTGAGTTGCACCTGGTGGGCCTGTCACAGATTAGGCGGTTCTTGGGCAGGTTAAATTCCTTTTGGAGGTCAGCCAGCTGAGCACTGGCATTATATGACTGGCGGAAATGCACACAGACTTTCCTGGCCTGCCTCAGGACATCCTGTAAGCCTGGGTACCTGCCCAAGAACTGCTGCACTGCCAAGTTAAGGACATGAGCCAAACAGGGCACATGGGTCAATTGTCCCTGTCGGAGGGCGGAGAGGAGGTTGGTGCCATTGTCGCAAACCATTCCTGGCTTCTGTCAGCCTGCCCTGCAGAGCTGACAGAATCTCTGCCCCAGTGTGACTCCTGTCCCCCAAGCACACTAGCTCAAGCACCGCATGGCATCTTTTTGCCTGCGTGCTTGTGTAGCCCCTTGAACGCCTATGGAGCACCGCTGGTTCCAAGGACAAATCAGCACAGGAAGAGGCCATGGAGGAAGAAGAAGAGAAGGGGGTGGAGGAGAGAGGTGTGGCAGAATCACCACTAGTAGAAATTTGGAGGCGTGGTGGCAGAACAACCTCCAACACTACTGCACTCTGTCCTGCATCCTTCCCAGGTGCCAGCAGAGTCACCCAGTGCGCGGTGAAAGATAGGTAATGTCCCTGTCCATGCCTGCTGGACCATAAAACAGCGGTAATATGCACCTTACCGCTGACAGCCCTGTCCAGCAAGGCATAGACATAGCCTTCCACATGCCGGTAGAGAGCCAGAATCGCCTTCCGTGAAAAAAAGTGGCATTTGGGAACCTGCCACTGAGGTACCGCACATTCCACAAACTCAATGAAGGGGGCAGAGTCTACCAACTGAAAAGACAGCAGTTGAAGTGCTAGAAATTTAGCCAAGCTAGCATTCAACTGGGCATGTGGATGGCTGGGAGCGAACTTCATTCGCCGGTGGAGCAACTGGGGTAGGGATATCTGCCTGCTAGAATCGGATGTTGGTGTACCGATAGCAGATTGCCCGCAAGTACTTGGCAGTGGCACACCTAATTCTACACCTCCATTCCTCTCAGTGCAGGTTTCTGAGAGGACTGAAGGTATAGTGGGGTTGGAGATCCCAGCTGATGAGGAGGAGCAAGGAGAGGTCCGCCTTGTTCTTTGGTGTGGGTCTTTTAAGTAGTGTTGCCAATGGGCTGCATGGGAGCTCGACATATGTCTGATTAAGCATGTGGTGCCCAAGCGCTTACTGTCTAGTCCACGCTTGATACTCTTCAGACATATGTTGCAAATAGCAACGGTGCGATCTGCTGCACACGTCTCAAAAAAGGCCCACACCAAAGATCTTTTGGGATAACGCGCGGAGTCACCAGCGCCCTGCACTTGCGGATCTCTGCGGTGTGATGCAGTCGGTTGGCTGCCCTTAGGCTGGCCCCTGGAGGGCATCCTGCCTCGTTGGAGATGTGCCTCCTCCTCCTCCGCCTCCTCCTTTCTCCTATCAGGCACCCACGTAGAGTCAGTGAGCTCATCATCCCCTCCCTCCTCATCACTGGAGCAAACCTGGCATTATGCTGCAGCTGGGGGAACATGACTGCCAGTTTGTTGTCCTTCTTGGGCAACCCCTCTCTCTGGGCTCACATTACTGCCTTCCTCAAGCTGGGTACTATCATCAGAGCCTTCAAAACGCTGTGCATCCTCTTGCAGCATGTACCTGACACTGTGGTTCGAACAGTTCGTGGGGCTCCTACGGTGGAGCTAGGGAAGGAATAACTGATGATGACCTCGAGTAAAAGGAATAGGCCGCTTTGGCACCTGCATTGGCAGCCAAGGTAACCTGGGTGACAGAGGATGAGGAGGATGAGGAGGACGAGGACGGCTAGGTCATCGACTTTACCAACTCTTTGATATGTTGTGGCTTAACAAGGCCAGCTGCCGAGAAAAAGGACAAGCATGCCCCATGGCCACGTTCTGATGAGGATGCACCATGTCCACGACCAGCACTGTTGCCTCTAGACACAGAGCCTGCTTGCCCTCTTTTATTGGCCTGTGACTGTCTGCCTCTCCTTGTTGGCCTTCCAGACATACTGTCTTTGATGTATTGGAATAGGTACACAAGGAATGGCCTGCAGTGAGATGCAGCTGTACAAAGCTGGGATGTATATATATACTGATTATACTGCAGCTAGCTGAATCGCCTGCCTGCCTGTAGTATTATTAGGAAGAAAACAACAGGAATTGTCTGCAGTGAGCTTTAGCTGCACACTGCGCCCAGTATACAGTACACTAATATACTGCAGCTAGCTGTATATTAGTTCCTGCCTGAGGTATTATTAGGAAGAGAACACCAGCAATTGTCTGCAGTTAGCTTTAGTTGCACACTGTGCACAGGATACAGTACACTGACTGAAAATACTGCAGCTGCCTGTCTGTGGTATTATTAGGAAGAGAACACCAGCAATTGTCTGCAGTTAGCTTTTGTTGCACACTGTGCACAGGATACAGTACACTGACTGAAAATACTGCAGCTGCCTGCCTGAGGTATTATAAGGAAGAGAACGCCAGCAATTGTTTGCAGTTAGCTTTAGTTGCACACCGTGCAAAGGATACAGTACACTGACTGAAAATACTGCAGCTGCCTGCCTGTGGTATTAATAGGAAGAGAACACCAGCAATTGTCTGCAGTTAGCTTTTGTTGCACACTGTGCACAGGATACAGTACACTGACTGAAAATACTGCAGCTGCCTGCCTGAGGTATTATTAGGAAGAGAACACCAGCAATTGTCTGCAGTTAGCTTTAGTTGCACACTGTGCACAGGATACAGTACACTGACTGAAAATACTGCAGCTGCCTGCCTGTGGTATTATTAGGAAGAGAACACCAGCAATTGTCTGCAGTTAGCTTTTGTTGCACACTGTGCATAGGATACAGTACACTGACTGAAAATACTGCAGCTGCCTGCCTGAGGTGTTATAAGGAAGAGAACGCCAGCAATTGTCTGCAGTTAGCTTTAGTTGCACACTGTGCAAAGGATACAGTACACTGACTGAAAATACTGCAGCTGCCTGCCTGTGGTATTATTAGGAAGAGAACACCAGCAATTGTCTGCAGTTAGCTTTTGTTGCACACTGTGCACAGGATACAGTACACTGACTGAAAATACTGCAGCTGCCTGCCTGAGGTATTATAAGGAAGAGAACGCCAGCAATTGTCTGCAGTTAGCTTTTGTTGCACACTGTGCACAGGATACAGTACACTGACTGAAAATACTGTGCATACTTGGCCAATCATCAGCCAGCAATGCACTGCGATGCCGCAGTGAATTATGGGCCGTGACGCGCCACACGAATTTGGCGCGAACGGCCCATAATGATCGTAATTCGATGAACGGTCGAACGGCCGATGCTCTAGTCGAACTTACATTCGACTCGAACTCGAAGCTCATCCCTACTGTGAATCAAGCAGAAGAGCCGCACTGGCTATTGAACTTAATTTTTCTCGGCTCGTCGTACGTGTTGTACGTCACCGTGTTCTTGATGCTCGGAATTTCTGACAACATTTGTGTGACCGTGTGTATGCAAGACAAGTTTGAGCCAACATCCGTTGGAAAAAAATCCACGGTTTTGTTGTCGGAAAATCCTATCATGTGTACAGGGCATTAGTGTGCTAGCCACCTCATTAGGTTGAACTGCACTTATGGGACTCACCACGTCACCATGTAATACTGCAGTGCTGGTTTGACTACGACCAGGGTTTACTAGGCCGCTGGTGCTTGCCAGTTCACCAGAAGGATGAGCGGCACTAGTACTGGTTCTCTGCTCTATACGAGAGCCCTGCGGTTCTTGCACCTCAACAACAGCAGAAGAATGTGGACGGGTACGCCTGACCTTGGCAGGGACCAAAACTCCATCGTCAGAGCTATTTGTCAGGGTGCCGCTGCTGTCCACAGGATCGTATTCTGAGCCTGAATCTGACAGATGGGTGACTTCCTCTTCACTATCTGTCATTCTCAAAAATGTGTAGGCCTCTTCACCACTGTACCTTCGATTTGACATTTTGGTCTCTAAATTTACTGGTACAGTAGTGAGACTGTTGTGTTTTTGTAAGTGACAGTGATCGATTGATACTGCACTTGGGTGGGCTGGACTGGGCTGGGCAGAGGGGCTAAACGCAGGTGCTAGCAGGTATCTGGGCTGATTCCACTAACACTGCGTTTTTGGGAACACTAAACTATTGGGGATGCTAATATAGTTCTGATCAGATCAAAGATATCGATCCGTTCAGACAATTATACTACTAAGGGAGGTGTATGGTGCGTGTGTGTGTGTTAGCGCTACTGGCACTAATCTGATGCTACCTGGGGTGACGCAGACCCTGACTGACGCTAAAACCTAACTGATATCACCCGCTGGGCAATCAGGGGGTTAAACCTTTATTGGGTAATATACGGCGGGTGCCCTGGTGCTATAAAAAACAAACAAACTAACCAGCGTCACCCGTAACACTAATACGGTGGTCACTGGTGACAGGGGGTAAAAGGGTTAACTAGGGGCAATCAGGGTGTTAAAACCTTTATTAGGTAATATATGGGGGTACCTGACGCTATAAAAACCTGACGGTGAAACTAATCATCTAACTGGCTAACTAGTGTCACCTGTGACACAAATACAGCGATCAGACAAAAGATCGATTAGTGACACTGGTGACAGGGGGTGAAAGGTTTAACTGGGGGGCAGCAAGGGGTTAAACTTTAATTGGGGGGGTTTAGGGGGGTACCCTAGACCTAACAGGGCCTAATACTAACTGCCCTAACACTTATTACAGTCACAAATTACACCAATGCAGTGATCATTGAAAAATCTGAAAACTGCAATTGGTGACACAGTGACAGGGAGTGAAGGGGTTAACTGGAAGGGGGCGATCGGGGGGGGTGGCAAGTGTACCTGGTGTTAGTGTAGTGTTGTGCAACTCACGGTAAGACGTCTTCTCTCCTCTCACTGGAATCGTAAAAGACTCAATGAGGAGAGGTGACATCACTTCCTCCTGTCTGTGTTTACACTTACACAGACAGGGGAAGGACTTCATTCATTAGGACCGATCAACAGGTCCAGGCCAGAAAACATTAGCTGGGACCTGAGGACTGATCGGTCCTCTAACATATCTGACCGTGACGGGCATGGAGGGGATCACGCCCCCCGCCCACGGGGAGGGAGGGACGTACAGGTACGCCCATTTGTCAACCCGTGCCATTCTGCCGACGTACATCGACATGTGGCAGTCGGCAACTGGTTAAATATAAGTAAACATCCACACCGTAGTTTCCAAACAATATCCTAAAACATAAAAGCCAATTTATTGAAGATTGTAATTTACATCAAAGCTTCCTGTTAACTGCCAAGAAAAGAATACCACCTAATTTTTTGACCTGAGAATCAATTCTGTCTACTGCACTACTATTTGTTTTGAAATTAACCACTTCAGCCCCGGAAGGATTTACCCCCTTCCTGACCAGAGCACTTTTTACAATTCGGCACTGCGTCGCTTTAACTGCTAATTGCGCGGTCATGCAATGGTGTACCCAAACGGAATTTGCGTCCTTTTCTTCCCACAAATAGAGCTTTCTTTTGATGGTATTTGATCACCTCTGCCGTTTTTATTTTTTGCGCTATACACGGAAAAAGACCGAAAATTTTGAAAAAAAATGATATTTTCTACTTTTTGTTCTAAAAAAAATCCAATAAACTCAATTTTAGACATACATTTAGGCCAAAATGTATTCGGCCACATGTCTTTGGTAAAAAAAATGTCAATAAGCGTATATTTATTGGTTTGCGCAAAAGTTATAGCGTCTACAAACTAGGGTACATTTTCTGGAATTTACACAGCCTTTAATTTATGACTGCCTATGTCGTTTCTTGAGGTGCTAAAATGGCAGGGCAGTACAAAACCCCCACAAATGACCCCATTTTGGAAAGTAGACACCCCAAGGAATTTGCTGAGAGGCATGTTGAGCCCATTGAATATTCATTTTTTTTGTCCCAAGTGATTGAATAATGACAAAAAAAAAAAAAAAAAAAAAAAATTACAAAAAGTTGTCACTAAATGATATATTGCTCACACAGGCCATGGGCATATGTGGAATTGCACCCCAAAATACATTTAGCTGCTTCTCCTGAGTACGGGGATACCACATGTGTGGGACTTTTTGGGAGCCTAGCCGCGTACGGGGCCCCGAAAACCAATCACTGCCTTCAGGATTTCTAAGGGCGTACATTTTTGATTTTACTCCTCACTACCTATCACAGTTTTGAAGGCCATAAAATGCCCAGATGACATAAAACCCCCCCAAATTACCCCATTTTGGAAAGTAGACACCCCAAGCTATTTGCTTTGAGGCATGTTGAGTCCATGGAATGTTTTATATTTTGACACAAGTTGCGGGAAAGTGACAAATTTTTTTTTTTTTTTTTTTTTTTTTTGCACAAAGTTGTCACTAAATGATATATTGCTCACACAGGCCATGGGCATATGTGGAATTGCACCCCAAAATACATTTAGCTGCTTCTCCTGAGTATGGGGATACCACATGTGTGGGACTTTTTGGGAGCCTAGCCGCGTACGGGACCCCGAAAACCAATCACTGCCTTCAGGAATTCTAAGGGCGTACATTTTTGATTTTACTCCTCACTGCCTATCACAGTTTCGGAGGCCATGGAATGCCCAGGTGGCACAAACCCCCCCCAAATGACCCCATTTTGGAAAGTAGACACCCCAAGCTATTTGCTGAGAGGCATGGTGAGTATTTTGCAGCTCTCATTTGTTTTTGAAAATAAAGAAAGACGAGAAAAAAAAATTTTTTTTTTCTTTTTTCAATTTTCAAAACTTTGTGACAAAAAGTGAGGTCTGCAAAATACTCACTATACCTCTCATCAAATAGCTTGGGGTGTCTACTTTCCAAAATGGGGTCATTTGGGGGTTTTTTTTGCCACCTGGGCATTCCATGGCCTCCGAAACTGTGATAGGCAGTGAAGAGTGAAATCAAAAATTTACGGCCTTAGAAAGCCTGAAGGCGGTGCTTGGTTTTCGGGGTCCCGTACGCGGCTAGGCTCCCAAAAAGTCTCACACATGTGGTATCCCCGTACTCAGGAGAAGCAACAGAATGTATTTTGGGGTGTAATTTCACATATTCCCATGGCATGTTTGAGCAATATATCATTTAGTGACAACTTTGCGCAAAAAAAAATAAAAAAAATAAAAAATTGTCTCTTTCCCGCAACTTGTGTCACAATATAAAATATTCCATGGACTCAACATGACTCTCAGCAAATAGCTTGGGGTGTCTACTTTCCAAAATGGGGTCATTTGGGGGGGTTTTGAACTGTCCTGGCATTTTATGCACAACATCTAGAAGCTTATGTCACACATCACCCACTCTTCTAACCACTTGAAGACAAAGCCCTTTCTGACACTTATTGTTTACATAAAAAAATAATTTTTTTTTGCAAGAAAATTACTTTGAACCCCCAAACATTATATATTTTTTTAAAGCAAATGCCCTACAGATTAAAATGGTGGGTGTTTCATTTTTTTTTCTCACACAGTATTTGCGCCGCAATTTTTCAAACGCATTTTTTGGGGAAAAAACACACTTTTTTACATTTTAATGCACTAAAACACACTATATTGCCCAAATGTTTGATGAAATAAAAAAGATGATCTTAGGCCGAGTACATGGATACCAAACATGACATGCTTTAAAATTGCGCACAAACGTGCAGTGGCGACAAACTAAATACATTTTTAAAAGCCTTTAAAAGCCTTTACAGGTTACCACTTTAGATTTACAGAGGAGGTCTACTGCTAAACTTACTGCCCTCGATCTGACCTTCGCGGCGATACCTCACATGCATGGTGCAATTGCTGTTTACATTTGACGCCAGACCGACGCTTGCGTTCGCCTTAGCGCGAGAGCAGGGGGGACAGGGGTGCTTTTTTTTTTTTTTTTTTTTTTTTTTTTCTTTATTATTATTATTTTTTTATCTTATTTTTAAACTGTTCCTTTCATTTTTTTTTTAAATCATTTTTATTGTTATCTCAGGGAATGTAAATATCCCCTATCATAGCAATAGGTAGTGACAGGTACTCTTTTTTGCAAAAATTGGGGTCTATTAGACCCTAGATTTCTCCTCTGCCCTCAAAGCATCTGACCACACCAAGATCGGTGTGATAAAATGCTTTCCCAATTTCCCAATGGCGCTATTTACATCCGGCGAAATCTAAGTCATAAAATGCTCGTAGCTTCCGGTTTCTTAGGCCATAGAGATGTTTGGAGCCACTCTGGTCTCTGATCAGCTCTATGGTCAGCTGGCTGAATCACCGGCTGCATTTTCAGGTTCCCTGTTGAGACAGGAGAGCCAGAGAAAAACACGGAAGACGGTGGAGGGGGGGGGCATTCCCTCCCACTGCTTGTAAAAGCAGTCTAGAGGCTAATTAGCCGCTAGGATTGCTTTTACATGAAAGCCGACCGCTGGCTGAAAAGAATGATACCAAGATGATACCTAAACCTGCAGGCATCATTCTGGTATAACCATTCAAAGTCGTGAATGGCGTACCTGAAGACAAAAAAATGGTTAACAATAAAGCACAGTAAACTGTAAAGTATAAAAAATTGCATACCTGAAAAACAAACATGATAAAACATAATAACAATAAAACATTGCAGAATAGAATACAGTAAAAAAGAGCAGAACAATAGAGAGAGAGAATAGAGAGAGAAAGAACAATAAAACGACAACTATTTTTTTTTTATTTTATATTTTTGTATGTGTTTTTTTTTTTTTTTGTAACTAACTTTTATAACTGTACCCGGTTCCAGGTTCGGGTCTCTCAAAATGCGATGGCATCTTGGGAGACCCTGTGAAAGTGTGCCTAGTCTGTGGAATGCTGTACCCTACGCTAATAGTCAACTAGTGAATGGTAGCGTTCAAAACATTCACCAATGCAAAGACCAGGATTGTCAGGACAGGAGGGACAATAATAGCGGGTGTCACGCCTATATCCGCGCTTGCTGCAGACACAACATCTTTTTTGGGGGGGTTCGTTGGGTAGGGGTACTCGGGAGGACATAAAGAAAATGCCTCTCATGCAGCCGACTGCATTTGGTTGGGGATGTGAATGGGGGAAGTACGGGCGCTGCAGAAGCGGTGGGTTCCCAATTAGGATTGGCGAATGCAGCAGGAAGGGCACTATGGGCACGACGGGCCTGTGTTTGTCTTTTTGGTGGCAGCGGGACACTACTTGTGCTTGCCACCTCACCAGCTTGAACTGCACTTATGGGACTCGCCACGTCACCAAGTGTTACTGCAGTGCTGGTTTGACTACGACCGGGGTGTACTAGGCCGCTGGCGCTTGCCAGTTCACCAAAACGCTACCAAAAAATCTGTTAGCGATCGCAGGGATCAGGCCTGACTCTGCGAACGCTGCAGTTATGCGTTTAGTGTTCTGTAAGTGACAGTGATCGATCGATACTGCACTTGGGTGGGCTGGGCTGGGCTGGGCCGGGCGGAGGGGCAAAACGCAGGTGCTAGCAGGTATCTGGGCTGATCCCGCTAACACTGCGTTTGTGGGAACCCTAAACTGCTGGGGACGCTAGTATAGATCTGATCGGATCAGATATTGATCCGTTCAGATACTATACCACTAAGGGAGGCGTATGCTGCGTGCGTGGGTGTTAGCGGTACTGGCGCTAATCTGACGCTGCCTGGGGCTGGTGCTTGCCAGTTCACCAAAACGCTACCAAAAAAACTGTTAGTGATCGCAGGGATCAGGCGTGACTCTGCGAACGCTGCAGTTATGCGTTTAGTGTTTTGTAAGTGACAGTGATCGATCGATACTGCACTTGGGTGGGCTGGGCCGGGCGGACGGGAAAAACGCAGGTGCTAGCAGGTATCTGGGCTGATCCCGCTAACACTGCGTGTTTGGGAACCCTAAACTGCTGGGGACACTAGTATAGATCTGATCGGATCAGATATTGATCCGTTCAGATACTATACCACTAAGGGAGGTGTACGGTGCGTGCGTAGGTGTTAGCGCTACTGGCGCTAACCTGACGCTGCCTGGGGCTGGTGCTTGCCAGTTCACCAAAACGCTACCAAAAAAACTGTTAGCGATCGCAGGGATCAGGCCTGACTCTGCGTACGCTGCAGTTATGCGCTTAGTGTTTTGTAAGTGACAGTGATCGATCGATACTGCACTTGGGTGGGCTGGGCTGGGGTGGGCGGAGGGGCAAAACGCAGGTGCTAGCAGGTATCTGGGCTGATCCCGCTAACACTGCGTTTTCGGGAACCCTAAACTGCTGGGGACGCTAGTATAGATCTGATTGGATCAGATATTGATGCGTTCAGATACTATACCACTAAGGGAGGTGTATGCTGCGTGCGTGGGTGTTAGCGGTACTGGCGCTAATCTGACGCTGCCTGGGGCGACGCATATCACCGCCGGGCGATCAGGGGGCTAAACCTTTATTCGGTAATAAACGGCGGGTGCCCTGACACTATAAAAAATAAACGAACTAACCAGCGTCACCCGTAACAGTTATACGGTGATCAGTGGTGAAAGGGTTAACTAGGGGGCAATCAAGGGGTTAAAACATTTATTAGGTAGTATATGGGGGTCCCTGTCGCTATAAAACGCTGACGGCGAACCTAAATATTTATGTCCCTAACTAGCGTCACCAGCGACACTAATACAGCGATCAGAAAAATGATCGCTTAGTGACACTGGTGACGGAGGGTGATCAAGGGGTTAAAACTTTATTAGGGGGGGTTAGGAGGGTACCCTAGACCTAAAGGGGGCCTAACATTCACTGCCCTAACACACTAACTGTCACAAACTGACACTATGCAGTAATCAGAAAAAAAAAAAAAAAAAAAAAAAAAACCTGCTTTGTGTCAGTTTGTGACAGGGGGGGGGGGGTGATTGGGGGGGGATCGGGGGGCGATCGGGGGGGGGATCGGGGTGTAATGTGTGCCTGGCATGTTCTACTGTGTGTGTGTGTGTTGTGCACTCACATTCCAGTCTTCTCTCCTCGGCCCGGAACGGAAAATACCGAGCCGAGGAGAGATGACATCATTTCCTCTGCCTCTGTGTACAATACAGAGGCAGGGAAATGATCCCATTGGCTGGGAGCGATCGCGAGGGGGGGGCCACGAATGGATGGCCTCCCCCTCACCACCGATCGCCGGGGGACATTTGCCGACCGTCGCAGGCACCGGGGGGGGGTCCGATCGGACCCCCCACCCGCGGGCAGGCAGGGACGTACAGGTAAGCCCTTTTGCCTGCCCGTGCCGCCCTGTCGACGTACATCTGTGTGCGGCGGTCGGCAAGTGGTTAAACAAATCATCAGTAAATAATAGCATTTAGGCCTCATGCACACAGACGTTTTTACAGCCACTTTTTTTTTATTTCAATAGATTTTTATTGGTTTTAGTACGATACAGTATGAACAATATAGTACGTATACATATTAATTATTTTTTTTAACAGAAGATTTTATTGAACAAATCAGCATTACAATACAATAAATTAGTACAGTCAATGCGATGAGAAAAGTGACAACAGGATCTGCCTTCAGTCAAAAGCCACTATTTAGCAGACATGTCAGTTATGCAAACGTCAGAAGTTACACCCAACAATACTTCTTATGACATTAAAGCGTAATAACCTCTTCAGTTAGAATAAAGTAGGCAACCACTGTGCAGTCAATCCTAGTAGGGATGGCGGGGGGAGGGGGAAGAGAGGGGGGAGGGGGAGGGGACCGAGGGAGGGAGAAGGAAGGGGATGAGGGGGGGGGGGGCGAGCATCAGAAGAATGAACATGAGATGTAGGATGTCCTCCAAAATGTTTCACTTCTTGGTTATGGGGATGGGGGTTCAGAATCCCCGGAGGCATCAACCCAAGAGGACTAGATTTTATCAAACTTTCCTGGGCATTGTCTACTTTCATACGTCAGTCTATAAAGAGGAAGTGCCATATTCACCGACCTTCTCCACGAGGCCAGAGTAGGAGGCTCCACTAGTTTCCATCGCAATAAGATTTCACGCCTGGCATAGTATAGTGCAAAGGTTAGACACAATTTACTATATCTATCTCCCTCTACTTCCTCCAAATGACTAAGCAGTAGTACCTGGGGATCAACCGGCAAGTGTGAGCCTATGACCCTGCTCAATGTGGAGGCCACTGTTGACCAGAAGGGGTGAAGTTTGGGACAGGACCAGACCATGTGCCAGAAAGTACCCTCCTCCTGCCTACATCTCTGACAGTTGGGATCTCTTTGATGGTAAATGCGCGCCAGTCTCTGTGGGGTGAAATACGCTCTGTGTAGGAACTTAAATTGTATGAACCTATCTTTTGCAGCTATCATGGAGGGAATGTAGGAGATTAAACACTCCTTCCACTCCTCCTCATTCAAAGAGGGAATATCGACCCTCCACTTTTCCCAGGTTTTGGTTAATTTGGCATCATACTCCACTGTAAGGTAAAGATATAATGTTGAGAGGGGCTTCCCCATCACACTGGAAGTCAAGAGCCGTTCAATGGAGTCCGGTTCCAGAATGAGGGGGGCAGGGAACTGAGCTTCAAAGGCGTGTTTCAGCTGCCAGTACCTAAATTGGAAGGAGAGCGGAATAGCGAAAGATTGCCTCAGGGCTTGGAAAGACGTAAGTCTACCCTCTTTGACTATATGTTTTAATGTGAGAATTCCCTTTTTTGCCCAAAGCGAGGGGTCCGGTATGCTGTAAAAGTGGGGGAGCATAGGGTTACCCCATAGGGGCATATGGGGTGAGATGAAATTGGGCTTCCCATATATTTTCCTAGCCTCCTGCCATACCTTCACGGTAGTTCGCATCAGTGTTGTCATGGTCGGGCTGGCTCTAAGTCCACGGAACGGGAGATTGCTCAGGGCCGCATAGGAACCCAAAATAGCTGCCTCCAGAGTGACCGCCGGATTCTGTATGGGCTGGGAGAACCACCACTGAATCGTGACCAGAACAGCTGCCCAATAGTAGATTTGAAAGCTCGGTAGGGCCAATCCCCCCCCCCCCCCGAGAGCGGGAGATATAAAATCTGCTTGGCCACCCTAGGTGGCCTCCCGGCCCAGACAAGATGTATCAGCTGACTCTCCAACCTTCGAAAGAAAGTCCCAGGTATGTGTATAGGTGTATTACAAAAGAAGTAGAGATACTTGGGAAGAAAGATCATTTTTAGCAAATTAACTCTGCCAACAGGTGTCAATGGAAGGGAACGCCAAGCAGCACATCTAGCCGTAAGCTGTGTCATAAGTGGTCGCAAATTGTTATCCATGTAGTCTTGGACTTTGCCGCTAACCTGGATCCCCAAATATTTGAAGTCATCTATTACTTAGAAATCAGTAATTGAAGAGTATAAAGTAGTTGTACACAGTAACTCATCTATAAGACATAAATTGAAAAATTTCAAACATTTCTGGGTTTTATATCGCTTATTTTCTGGTTCTGTTATTTAATTTTGTTTTCCGATACCGTAACCATCTGTCTTCGTAGCATAAGGCGGTGTTAGTCCTTGGTAGTAGTTCTGACCCCACTCCTCACAGACACCCCCATGGGAGCTAGCTGTGTCTGAGGAAAAGCGAGGTCTTCTCATCATTCAATTGAGGTGGTTGTACTTAAAGGGAAGTTGTTATTTCAGTGTACATGTACCAGGAAATCCATGCCCACCATTTGTTGTGGAATATGTTAAGTCGTCCAGAGGATGATGCTACCATCCGCTCATATGTGCAATGTAAATGAGTTAAATCTATTACATCTGTTATTGTTGGAGGAGCAGTGTTTTTCCAGTTTCTAGTGAGTAATAATCTCGCAGATAGAAGTACTTGAATGATAGAGTGTTGCAGAGTATAGAGAAGTCCGTCTATGCCTAGAGATAGTATGGCTAAAGCTGGAGTAGGTAGGATTTGTAATTGGGACATTTCAGAGATAACCTGAAATACATTGCTCCAGTAGTGGAGCAGCTTGGGGCAGCCCCACAGAATATGCAGGAGGTCCCCTCGTTCACCACAGGGGGATTGAATCTAGATATAATTGCTGGAGTGAAGTACCATCAAAGGGATATTTTAACAGTTAGTTCCCATAAAGTTGAACATTGTGTGGCCTTTTGTGTCACCCTACAAGCCTGGTGCCATTGTTGAGTTGTAAAAGATTGTTGTAGCTCAATTTCCCATTGGGTGTGTGATGTTGTTTTGTCGAATGTTTGTTTTTGTTGGAATATATTGTAAAAAAGTGTGATTCCTTTTCGTATTGGGGTAGGTGCTGATAAAAAGGACCATGCTGACGCGTGTATGTATTGAGGAGGATTTGGTAGTTTAAGTAAGCAGTGTTTGATTTGTACATATTTGAAGAAGTCAGTGGAAGGGATGAGGAATTCCTTCTGGATGGCAGAGAAGGTCTTAAAAGAACCGTCGGAGTATAAGTTGTGAAGGCATTTTATACCTTTATTTATCCAGGAAGTAAGAGATATTTGGTGAATGAGGAAATGTAAGGTTTGCAAGGGGATTTCTAAAGAAGTTAGTGGTGTTTGTGCGGGGTGGTTGGACAGTAGGTATAACCACATTTTAATTGTAATTATCATGGTTGGAGGTAAATAAGATGGGATTTTAGCTCCCATTTGTGCTGCGAATAGCCAGAGTTTTGTCAAATCAAATATGTTGTACTTGGATTCAATAGAACCCCAAATTGTTGTGGGATTGGGGTAAAACCATTCCTTTGATTGGGTTAGAATGGAGGCCGAGAAGTAGTCTCGGAAGTCTATGTATCCTACACCCCCATTCAGCCTATGTTTAATGAGTTTTGAGTGTGAGCATCTGGATTTTTTCCCGCGCCACACATATTGAGCCAGCATGGTTTGGAGAGAGTGAAAGAATCTGACGAGTATAGGTATGGGGAGAGTCCTAAAGAGGTAGAGAAGTTGCGGGAGGTGGATCATTTTAAATGCAGCCAGTCTACCCCACCAGGAAAGTCCGTGTTTGGACATATAGTTGAGATCAGCTTGAATTTTGTCACGTAAAAGGAGATAGTTGTGCGAGAACAGTGAATTTGTGGATCTCGTGAGGTGGATACCTAGGTATTGTATGCTCTTTTCCGCCCAAGTATATGGAAATTGTTGTTGTAATAAATTCCGTGAGGTCACGTCTAATCCTAGATCAAGAATATAAGATTTTGTCAGGTTTGCTTTATAATAGGATACCTCTCCAAACCACGTTAGGAGTTTGTGGACTTCTTGGAGGGATTATGAAGGATTGGTAATCATCAGGATTACATCATCCGCAAATAGGCTTATTTTATTGATCGATTTTCCTATGGTGATGCCTGTAATGTTGGTGTTAGATCGAATATGTTCAGCTAGGGGTTCTATTACTAGATTAAAAGTCAGGGGGGAAAGTGGGCAGCCTTGTCTGGTTCCATTTGTTATTTGGAAAGGAGATAATAGTAAGTTAGAATTTAATATACGCGCCGATGGGGTGGTGTAAAGTGCCAATATGGCCTGGAGGATATGTCCTTTGAAACCGAATTTTAGGAGAGTTTCAGATAGATATTGCCAATTAACTCTGTCGAACGCCTTCTCTGCATCCAAGGATAGAAGCAGAGAAGGCCTTCCCGTCGAGCTGGAGTGGTGAATAATATTAATTAATCTTCTAGTTGCGTCCGAAGTTTGCCGACCTTTAGTGAATCCCGTTTGGTCCATATGGATCAGTGAAGGAAGAATGTTTACAAGCCTGTTTACTATTATTTTAGCGTATAGTTTGAGGTCGAGATTCAATAGGGATATAAGGCGAACATTTTAGGGACTGGTAGGCTCTTTCCCAGGCTTAGGTAGGGTGATCACTAGTGCCGATAACATTTCATTAGGAAACGATGAGGAGGATGCAGCTTGGTTGAATAGTGTGCACAGATGAGGGGTCAGTGTACTTTCGAATACTTTATAGTATTCCCCAGTGTAGCCGTCCAGACCAGGGGATTTGGAGTTAGGAAGATTTGTAATGGCTAATCTAATTTCTTGCTCTGTGAAGGGATTATTTAGGTACGATAGTTGGTCAGGCGATAAAGAGGGTAGCTTGACACGATCAAGGAAGTATTGAATCTCGTTCTGAGTGGGTTGGTGAGTGTCGGTATCAGTATTTAAGTTGTACAGGTCTGCGTAGTAGGAGCTGAATGTGTCTGCTATTACTTGAGGGTTGATGATTTTATCCTGTGTAATAGGATGGACCAAATGTGCTATTCTCGTTTTTAGTCTTTGCCCTTTGAAGCGTCGGGCCATACCTTTTCCCGCTTTATTGCTTGTGACATAGGATGTAGCTTTCAGTTTTCTAAGATTTAATTCATATCTCTCAAGCAATAGGGATCGGAGTTCGTGCCGCAATTTGAAAATTTGGGATTGCAGTGTAGGTAATGTTTTTTTTTTTATTTTGGTCATCTATTGTGGCTATTTGTGCCGTTAATTCTTCCAACCTCTGCATCCTCCTCTTTTTCATTTTAGATCCAAGTTGAATAAAGAATCCTCTCATGAAGGATTTGTGAGCATTCCACAGGACTGCCGGGTCAGCCACTGAACCAGTATTAGTAAGGAAAAATTCCTTGAGTTTCTGGGATAATTGGGAGACATTGGATGGATGTTGTAGTAGAGAGTTGTTTACTCTCCATATGAACGAATTAGGATTGGTGGAATTATTTGCAATTTTAATGCTTATAGGCGCGTGGTCTGACCAGGTGATGGTGTGGGTTTTAGATTCATAAATATTTTGCAATAACCATTTGTCTGATATAAAGAGGTCAATGCGTGTATACGTGTTGTGCCACGGGGAAAGGTATGTGTAATCTCTTTCACCTGCGTGACCACACCTCCAGGCATCATACAGGTTGTTGGAGGTTAAGAACGAGTTCAATGGAGATGGGAATCTCTTTGGCCCTGTGGATGTGTCCATCTCATTGTCTGGAACTAAGTTAAAGTTACCACAGATTAGTAGATGACCTTGTTGTAATTCCCTTATCGTTTTAAGGGTCTTTTTTAGGAAGGACAGTTGCCTTTGGTTTGGAGCATATATAGATACCAATGTGTATTGGACATTGTTGATGGTACATACTAGGATTATGAAGCGACCTTCTGGGTCCAAGGAAGATTTCGGTAGCTGGAAGGAGACTGTGTCTCTAATGGCAATTAGAACTCCTCTTTGTTTTTTAGTGAAACACGATTTGTAGATGATCGGATATGCTTTATGTTGGCAGAAAGGGGTGGAGTTTTGGTCAAAATGTGTCTCTTGCACGCATAGTATATCGTTGTTGTGCTCTAGCGCTGTTTTCCACAAGGAGGCTCTCTTGGCAGGGTGGTTTAAACCCTTGGCATTGATGGATAAAACATTGATAGCCATTATATCAAGGTGGATGTTGGTGGCGCAGTGTTAGAGGAAGAGAAAGATAAGGCTTACTCACTTTTGATGGATGGACGATATATACACGGATGGTTGCGGATGCTGGGTTCCACTGGGCAGTCTGCTATTCTCTGTCAGTTAGGAAAGAGTGATTTCTATTTGTTGCAATGTCTATATTGGGGAGGATTGAAGAAAAGAGGGTTATAATAAATCAGAGATTTCACTACTATATGTCAGGGCAGGTCCTGACCGTATCGTGGATGTTGCACGATTCTTATGGATGGTAGATTATTAGGTACTGTGTTCCACTGTTGTGTAAAGGATTAAAAAACGATATACCGGAAACAGTTAACTGTAACTCAATGGTTAGTATACCAACGTGTGATACTAACCAAATTCAAGGGGGAAAGTTCAAAATAGGTGTTACTCAGCTTGACCTATGACCGGGTTTGTAACACGCTAGGCTAGTTGCTGCCAGCGGGATATTCATTTATCTCTGGAGATGAGGAGGTCTTTGTGTTGGAAGCCTGTTTTTTGAGGCTTAACATTGTGCTGCATCATGGAGTTTGGTAATTCATGAATTATACCCCAGGACTGCAGTAAAAGGAGACCATCGTCGATGTTAGTAACTGTGTGGGATGCCCCATTTTTGGTGACAATCACTGTGGCAGGATGACGCCACTTATATGGGATCTTGTGATTGTTTAGGGCTTTGGTGAGTGTTTTCATCTGCCGTCTCAAGTTGAGAGTGTATTGGGAGAGATCAGCGTATAGGTGAATCCCAGAGTACGGAGCCGGGTGATCAGGGGTTGACCATGCTTTCGCTAGGAGTTTCTCTTTAGTGGGGAAAAAGTGGATTTTCATTAGGACATCTCTTGGTATAGATGCTTCTAGGTGTTTAGGTTTTGGTATGCGATGGATGCGATCGATACTTCTTTCAATCGGAGTTATGTCTGGTAGTAGCTGAGCTATCATATCTCCCGCATATTTTTGCAGGTCAGTTGGGGCTACTGACTCGGGGACCCCCGCAGTTTAACATTGTTTCTTCTCGAGCGGTCCTCGAGGTCCGCGATTTTCGCTTTAATCCAGTCAGTGTCGTCAGATT
The DNA here is from genome assembly GCA_037952835.1 of Lithobates septentrionalis. Classification (NCBI taxonomy): domain Eukaryota; kingdom Metazoa; phylum Chordata; class Amphibia; order Anura; family Ranidae; genus Lithobates; species Lithobates septentrionalis. Next base: position 506,098 of record JBBDGP010000848.1, read on the forward strand.
GCTCTTTGTATGCATCTATTAGGTCGTTTACAGTTGTGGTACAGGCGTCCATTTTGTGCTCAATGTGCTGTACCCTCTCTCCCAGTCCCTGCATGTCAGATGAGAATTTGCCAATCATGGTGGAGATATTTAGCATTAGAGATGATTGTAGGGAGAGGAGCATGTCCTTCATTGTTGTGTCCAGGACTGGTTGGCCAGATGTGGGGTAGTTAGCGATTAAGGAAGGTTCGTTTAGGCCTACCTGATCCAGGGAAGAAGCAGAGCATGCAGCGCCTGAGGCCTGCACCGCGGGATCCATTCTCATCTGCGCCTTAGCTGGGCTGTTCGGATCCGAGGAGGGAGGATGTGGGCTAGTGGGAGAGCGTTTTCATCCACCCATGATCCGGGATTGTCATCCGGGAGATCTGTATAAGAAGAGGAGGCCTGTGTGCTGTCCCCGCCAGCGCCATCTTGCCAAGTCTCTCCGGCCGTCACTGGCATCATGAAAAAGTCGGTAAGCTTCTTAGGGTATCTGTCTTCCTTACGTTTACGGGACTGCATGGAGTGGGCTCCAGTGATGCTGCAGAGCTGTCGGATGGCTCTTAATGTGGGTTCTGCCGCTGGTTTAGTCGCTTATTCCCGATGCTTGGTCAGAGCTTTTAACTTAAGCGGCCATTTTGATCGCGCGCAGGCCACGCCCCATGTACAGCCACTTTTTTGAGCATTAAAAAACGCTCTAACGCTGGTAAACGCTCAAAAAGGCTCAAAAAGGCTCAAAAACGTCACTAACCAACGTTTTTTAACGTTTTTGATCCATTGAAAAAAAACATTTTTGAAAAAAAAAACGCTAAAAAAATGCAACTAAACGCTAAAAAACGCTATTGCAAAAACGTTGAAAAAAGCTGAAAAAAGTTTTAAAAAATCACTGCAAAGATACTGGCATTTTCGTAACGTTATTTTAACATCCTGTGTGCATGAGGCCTTAGTCTTACATTACCTGCATTTCAAATGTAAGTAACATATCATCTAATTGGCTTCATAAATCCACCAACACAACTTTTACAAAAAAGACTTACATTACAGATATCTGTATAGCAGCTAAAGATGAAACTTTGCAACTATTTTGCCTGTAAATCCTATTTCTAATTTCTATTTTGTTACCAAGAGTTTTTCCTCATAATTTTTGCATCAGTCAAAAACTGCACAGCAGAAAAAGGTAATAGTAACTGTAAGCGCAAATACGTAAGTCCATACAATAATTGGGATGTTAACTGGCTAGGCAATTAGTCCATAACAATACATCTGGCAGTTCAAAGGTTAAGCAAGTATCGTGGCTGGTCAAATGGTGGCTGCTATCCTCAGAGAGCTTGCTCTGTAGTGGGCAAGAAGAAGGTAGAGAAGGAAGCGCCACCTGAGTGTAGTATTAGAGAAAGCTTTTTTCTGTGTATATGATCATCATATACACAGATAGGGATGAGCTTCCAGTTCGAGTCGAACTCATGTTCGACTCGAACATTGGCTGTTCGCAAGTTCGCCGAACAGCGAACAATTTGGGGTGTTCGCGGCAAATTCGAATGCCGCGGAACACCCTTTAAAAGTCTATGGGAGAAATCAAAAGTGCTAATTTTAAAGGCTAATATGCAAGTTATTGTCATAAAAAGTGTTTGGGGACCTGGGTCCTGCCCCAGGGGACATGGATCAATGCAAAAAAAGTTTTAAAAACGGCCATTTTTTCAGGAGCAGGGATTTTAATAATGCTTAAAGTCAAACAATAAAAGTGTAATATCCCTTTAAATTTTGTACCTGGGGGGTGTCTATAGTATGCCTAGAAGCAGCATATTACACCCTACTGTATAAGGCGGTGCTTTCTCTTTTTTTTTTTTTTTTTTCTTTTTTTTTTTTTCTTTTTCTCCTCCTCTCTCCCCCTCCCTCAGTTCCTCTTTCCTCATGAGGGGCAAAAGTGGCAGGGGTGGAGGAGCGATGGCAAAATCCCCGTGGCTAAGTATCAGTCCCACATCAGGCCCAATGAATAGATATGTAACGCAAGTAGGGGAAGAGGATGGGGCTACTATCGCAGGGGGAAAACAACAAAGTAACAAGGGGAGACAACTGGAACCCAGGGAAAAAAAGGAAAAAAAGAGCCAGGATAAAACAAATATGGACAATAGCTCAATCCCAGAAATTAGACCAGAACAAGAAGAACAAGAAGTGGAAACACATAATCCCCCTGGTACAGCAGGTGATCAGATAAAGGCCCAATTACCAACAATGTCAGATATGGAAAGAATGTTTGCAGCTCTGGAAAACTCATTAAAATCAGAAATGACAAAAATGCATAAGGACATGGGGCACCTGCTAGCAAGAGTAGAGGAAGTGGAAAAAAAAGCAGATGCCCACTCAAGAAGAATAAAAGAATTGAAGGGAGAAATCAAAATTCTAAAGCAAGAACAACAAGAACAGGCATACAAATTGGAGAATCAGGAAAACAAGGAAAAGCGGAAAAACATAAGAATCCGTGGTCTCCCGGAAGCGCTACAAACGGAAACAGAAGATCTATTAGATACAATAGGGCGAGCTCTACCCCTGACCAGCACAGGCGAAATAAAGACGGATTTAAAGATAGAAGGAGTACATAGACTAAGAAAACCAGTGGGCCTGGCAAGCGATATCCCGAGAGACGTCCAAGTACGTTTCGATAGCCTGGAAAGCAAAAGTCAATTCTGGAAAAATATAAAGGGGAAGCCTCCAATAGTATACGAAGGAAAGGAAATCCAGATTTTCCAGGATCTTTCACAAGAAACCCTGAGGAGAAGGAGAATGCTAAAACCACTGCTGAAAACTTTACAGGAAAATGGACTTCAATACAACTGGGGGTTTCCAGCATGTTTATTAGCAAAAAGAAATGGAAGAACGGCCAAACTGAGATTTTTAGAGGATATCCCAGTCTTCTGCAGAACTCTAGATATCCCTCCACCCAAAATCCCAGAAGAAACAATCAGGAGAGCAGACAAACATGGGGGAGAGGAAGCTCAATGGCAATTGGTACCTAGGAAATAGACCAGGGGCTTAAGGGGGGGGGCAGATGTGGTCTGTTGGCAAGTTTAACTAAGATGAGAAAAGGCGTAGGAAGCAGTGGGGAGGGGGGGTGGCGGTGGGGAGAGGCCCGGAGTCGGCGACGCCCTCGGCAACATCCACCCTCTCCATATAGGAGGGAGTGGCCTGAGGCGCTATACAGATTTCCACCTCAGGTAAAGGAGTAGGTATATGAAACCCTAAGCTTATTGACCACCTACTCATGACCAATAGGTCCAAGGTTTTTTGGGTTGGGAGGGGGGTGGGGGGTGGGTGCAAGGGAGAGGGGGGGGCAGAAAAAGGGATTGGGGAAGGGTTATTGGTTAAGAGGGTGGATAAAGAAAATGGGAGGGGGGTTAGGGGTAGGCTGAAAATCGCCTTACCAGAAAAAACTCTGGTGTTCTACCGATCTTTGGGCAAGAGGTGCCAGGTAATTAAAAATGTTTATGGCAGGATCGAACAAAGTTAAAATTCTAACATATAACGTCCGTGGCTTGAACTCACCACAAAAAAGACGGTTAATCCTAAGAGAATTGGAAAAACTAGAAGCCGACATAATCTTCTTACAGGAAACACATATAACGCAGGATTCAAACGTGAAGATATTTTCAAAGAATATCCCTATATGGTACTATGGAGACTCTCCAATTAAGAGATCAAAAGGGGTCGCAATAGGCTTTGGGATAAAGACTGGTTTTACCGTCGAAAAAATAAAAGCCGATCCGGAAGGACGTTTCCTTTTCCTCACAGGGACTATTCAGGGCATAAAGTACACGTTAGCAAACATTTACTGCCCCAACAAAAATCCTAAAAAATTCCTGGCGGAGAAATTGTCAGCCCTATCGGAATTCAAACAAGGCAAGCTGATAGTAGCAGGCGATTTGAATTTCGTTATGGATCATAGCCAAGACTCTACATCCACAGCTCCAGACAGAGACAGAAGTCAAACGAAGAAAATTAAAAAAAAAACTACATGATCTACAATTAATAGATGTATGGAGAGCATGGCATCCAGGTAAAAAAGATTATACATACTTTTTGACAGTACATAAAACATACACCAGACTGGATTATATCTTTTTGGAACACAGATTTTTAGAAGAAGTAGTAGAGATAGAAATTGAAACCACAGTAATATCGGACCATTCCCCAGTAGGCATGCAGATAAACCTACAGGGTGAGTCTATAGGAAGAAACACCTGGCGACTCAATGAAAAGCTGTTGGAGGATAAAGATACCGAAAAAACCATAAAGGAAGAGATTGAAGAATACTTCCGGAAAAATGATACTCCTGATCTCCCAAGAGCAATCCTATGGGAGGCACACAAATCGGTAATAAGGGGTAAGCTAATAGCCATAGGAGCAAATAAAAAAAGAGAAAATGGAAAGAACATCTCGAAACTTCGAAATGAAATCCAAAGTCTGGAACTAAGACACAAAAAGGAAACAAAAAAAGAAATACATCAGGCTCTATTAGCAAAAAGAGAAAAATTAAAGGAACTGCTGGAAGAGGATGATAGAAAAGAAATCAATAGAATAGTAAGCGAGACGTTCAGGTTGGGCAATAAAGCAGGAAAATATTTGGCGAACGTTCTAAGGAAAAAAAAGAATTTAAATTATATAGAGAAAATAAAAAACGAAAAAGGTGAAATAAAGAACAAAACTACTGAAATAGCGCAAGTATTTGCACAATACTATAGCTCCCTGTACTCAATAAAAAAACAAGAAACAACGCAACAATTGGATAGGAGAAGGAAACAGATCCTGACGTATTTAGAAAAAGCAAGCTTGCCAAAAGTCGACCCAGAAGCTCTGATGGATTTAGAAAGAGAGATAACGCAAGAAGAAATTAAGATGGCACTAAAAGAAACTCCCACTGGCAGGAGTCCGGGGCCAGACGGCTTTACGATCAGATATTATAAACAGTTTCAAGACCAACTGATCCCCAGACTATGCGAATATTTAAACAAAATAGGTGAAGACGAAGACATCAGAAAAGAGTCACTGTCAGCATACATTACCATAATACTGAAAGAAGGAAAAGACAAGGTCAACTGTTCAAGCTACAGACCCATAGCTCTATTGAACACAGACACAAAGTTGTACGCAAAAATACTTGCCACTAGAATAAAAAGTTTGATGCCATCATGGATAAATCCGGACCAGACTGGATTCGTTCCTGGAAGAGAAGGAAGGGATAATAGCATAAAAACAATTTTGATGCTGAGAAAGAAAAATCCTAATATCTCCCCAGATCTACTCCTGTCTTTAGATGCTGAAAAAGCATTCGACAGGGTAGACTGGGGATTTATGATGACCACATTACAACATCTTGGTCTGGGACCCAGAATAATGAAGTGGATTACGAATCTCTACAAAGGACCCACGGCGTGCGTAAATGTAAATGGCAAATTATCACCGGTATTTGAAATGTTCAACGGAACACGGCAGGGATGCCCTCTATCGCCCCTTCTATATGTGCTATCTTTGGAACCGTTTCTTAGTACTTTGCGAAACAACCGGGAGATAGAGGGGGTGAGATTGGGCGAAAAAGAACATAAAATCGCGGCATACGCCGACGACATTCTCGTATATGTCAACAAGCCTAAAGAAACTCTCTCAAATCTCTTGAAAGAAATTGACAAGTATGGAGAACTAGCAAATTTCAAAATTAACCCGGTAAAAACAGAAATATTGAACCTGAAAATAAAAAAAAAAAAAAGAGATTTTGTCCCTTCAAAAAGAATTCCCATTTACCTGGGTAAAGGGGGAGCTTTCCTACCTAGGAATTAAATTAACAGCATCTATTAATAAAATCTATTCTGCAAATTTTATCCCACTATTAAATGAGATATCGACAGAAGCAAAGAAGGTCAACATACAAGCACTTTCATGGATCGGCAGAATTAACACGATCAAAATGGCAATACTACCAAAGATCTTATATAAACTCCAAATGTTACCAGTAACGGTCCCACAGAGTTTCTTCAAAGTTATACAAAAAATAATAACAAAATTTATATGGCAAAATAAAAAGCCAAGACTAAAAATGGCACTAATCTCGAGGAAGAGACAACACGGGGGATTAACAGCACCTGATATTTTAAGATACTATAAAGCTGTCACTATAGCACGGATGATAGAATGGACAAAAGATAACAAGGAAAAAAAATGGATAGAAATGGAAAACACGTTAAGTAAAACTACACTTCACAAAAATATCTGGATATCAAACAAACATAGAGTATTAGACTCCAACACACACGAGGTGACTAAAAATGTATTCAGAATATGGGATGCACTACACCGTAAATATAGATGGACACATAATTCACCATTAAAACCCCTCACGGGAACAAAATTTTTTCCACCGGGTGAAGAAATTTTCCGCAGATTTAAAACAAAAAACCCACTAATTAAAGACATCACAAGGAAAGGGAAGCTGGAATCGGCACAAAAATTGGAAACTAAACTTGGGGGGAAGCTAAGAAACTGGGAGTACCTACAACTAAATCACTTAATTAACACATCACCACACCCGTTTAGGGATGGAGAAAAACTCAATAGATTGGAGAAGCTCTGTATAACATCTATGCCATTGAAAGGAGGTATTTCGAAAGTTTACGATTTCCTGACAGACTTAGAAGGAAAAGATAGGCCACCCTTCATTGAAAAGTGGGAAAAAGAATTAAACATAAAACTAGATGATCAACAGATGGAGAATATGATTGCAGGAGGATATAACCATGCCTGGGACATAAAAACTATAGAGATGAATTATAAATTCCTAGCTAGGTGGTACATGACCCCAGACAGATTATATAAAATGAATCAAGTTGAATCACCTTTATGTTGGAGAAACTGTGGACAAAAAGCTACAATGTTACACATATGGTGGGATTGTCCGAAAATCAGCTCATATTGGCAAGAAATTATCATAAGCATTAAGGAAATAACGGACGAAATGCTTGAGAGCAACATAATGACCTGCCTGTTCCATGACACAAATTCCTCCAAAAAACAATACACGGAAAAAATAACGTCAAGATTGTTAAATGCAGCAAAGGGCGCTATTCCCAAAAATTGGCTGAAGAGCGAAGGCCCAGTCCTAAGAGATTGGATCAAACAAGTTGATTTCTACCACAGAATGGAACTCCTTTGTTGCAAAGACAAAGAACAATTAGAAAAATATAAATCTGTCTGGGCCAGATGGGAAAAATTTAAGACCTCGGAAAAATACTGGCTGAAGGTATTAGAAGACACCAAATATTAAAAGGAAAGGGGAACACCAGAGATAAAAGTAGAAACACTTAGAGTAGGGCGGGGGGGAGGGGGTAACAGTGGTTGGGTGGGTATAAGGAAAGGCATAATGGGTAATAGGGGAATTTTTTCTTTTCTTTTTTTTTTTTTTTTTCTTTTTAATACATACGTCAATATTAAAGAAGGATCCCACTGGGCTTTTATATATTCTTATAAGAAAAGAAACCACAATGATGTGAACCTGAGAATGGACAAGTTTTGAAAGACAAGCTGAAAAAGTCTCTCAAAAAGAAAACACTGATGTGGTAAAAAAAAAGAAAAAAAAAAAAAAAAAAAAGTATGCCTGTAAAGGGGCGCATGTTTCCTGTGTTTAGAACAGTCTGACAGCAAAATGACATTTTGAAGGAAAAAACTCATTTAAAACTACCCGCGGCTATTGTATTGCCGACAATACACATAGAAGTTCATTGATAAAAACGGCATGGGAATTCCCCAAAAGGGAACCCCGAACCAAAATTTAAAAAAAAAAAATGACGTGGGAGTCCCCCTAAATTCCATACCAGGCTCTTCAGGTCTGGTATGGATATTAAGGGGAACCCCGGCCAAAATTTAAAAAAAAAATGACGTGGGGTTCCCCCTAAATTCCATACCAGACCCTTCAGGTCTGGTATGGATTTTAAGGGGAACCCTGTGCCAAAAAAAACGGCATGGGGTCCCCCCAAAAATCCATACCAGACCCTTATCCGAGCACGCAACCTGGCAGGCCGCAGGAAAAGAGGGGGGATGAGAGTGCGACCCCCCCCTCCTGAACCGTACCAGGCCACATGCCCTCAACATTGGGAGGGTGCTTTGGGGTAGCCCCCCAAAACACCTTGTCCCCATGTTGATGAGGACAAGGGCCTCATCCCCACAACCCTGGCCGGTGGTTGTGGGGGTCTGCGGGCGGGGGGCTTATTGGAATCTGGAAGCCCCCTTTAACAAGGGGACCCCCAGATCCCGCCCCCCCTGTGTGAAATGGTAAGGGGGTACTTACCCCTATCATTTCACTAAAAAACTGTCAAAAATGTTAAAAATGACAAGAGACAGTTTTTGACAATTCCTTTATTTAAATGCTTCTTCTTTCTTCTATCTTCCTTCATCTTCTGGTTCTTCTGGTTCTTCTGGCTCTTCTGGTTCTTCCTCCGGCGTTCTCGTCCAGCATCTCCTCCGCGGCGTCTTCTATCTTCTTCTCCTCGGGCTGCTCCACACCCATGGCATGGGGGGGAGGCTCCCGCTCTTCTCTTCTTCTTTTCTTCTCTTCTTCTCTTCTTCTCGTCTTCATTTTCTTCTCCGGGCCGCTCCGCTGTGTGACGGCGCTCCTCGTCTGACAGTTCTTAAATAACAGAGGACGGGGCCACCCGGTGACCCAGCCCCCTCTGACGCACGGGACATGACGGGACTTCCCTGTGGCATTCCCCGTGACGTCACAGGGAAGTCACGTCAAGTCACCGTGCGTCAAAGGGGGGCGGGGTCACCGGCCCCCTCTTTTCCTGCGGCCTGCCAGGTTGCGTGCTCGGATAAGGGTCTGGTATGGATTTTTGGGGGGACCCCACGCCGTTTTTTGTTTTTTTTGGCGCGGGGGTCCCCTTAAATCCATACCAGACCTGAAGGGTCTGATATGGAATTTAGGGGGAACCCCACGTCATTTTTTTTTAAAATTTTGGCCGGGGTTCCCCTTAATATCCATACCAGACCTGAAGGGCCTTGTATGGAATTTAGGGGGACTCCCACGTCATTTTTTTTTTAAATTTTGGTTCGGGGTTCCCTTTTGGGGAATTCCCATGCCGTTTTTATCAATGAACTTCTATGTGTATTGTCGGCAATGCAATAGCCGTGGGTAGTTTTAAATGAGTTTTATCCTTCAAAATGTCATTTTGCTGTCAGACTGTTCTAAACACAGGAAACATGCGCCCCTTTACAGGCATACTATAGACACCCCCCAGGTACGAAATTTAAAGGGATATTACACTTTTATTGTTTGACTTTAAGCATTATTAAAATCACTGCTCCTGAAAAAACGGCCGTTTTTAAAACTTTTTTTTGCATTGATCCATGTCCCCTGGGGCAGGACCCAGGTCCCCAAACACTTTTTATGACAATAACTTGCATATTAGCCTTTAAAATTAGCACTTTTGATTATTCATGTTCGTGTCCCATAGACTTTAACGGTGTTCGCGTGTTCGAACAAACTTTTTTCCTGTTTGCATGTTCTGGTGCGAACCGAACAGGGGGGTGTTCGGCTCATCCCTATACACAGATGAGCCTTTTTAACTTCTGTTTCCTGTAAGTGTGACCTTATACTGTGCCATTAAAGCTTTTTTTAATACTACAATCAGGTGGCGCTTCCTTCTCTACCTTCTTCTTGACAAAATCTGCACAGCAGACTTGGCTAATGCTGCCAAAATATTGAGATAAGGCTTATGGAACACAGCGTGTGCACAAATATTTACTTTTTACATGATGAAAATGCACATGAGACACATTTCACTAAAAAAGATCTTTCTGTCTGAACACTGTAAGGCTCCATTCACACTAGCGCGTTTTTTTAACATGGGTTCCTATGGAACATGTTCACATCAATGCCTTTTTGTTTCTCTGCATTTTTGGAAAGGGTCAGGGACTTTTTTTCATGCAAAATGCAGCGTTTTGCATGTAATAGAATTCAATGGACAAGCATCAAAAACGCAAGTGCACCGTTTTTGCAGCGTTTTTGGTGCGTTTTTGGTGCGTTTTTGGTGCGTTTTTGCCGTTTTTTTTGTTGTGTTTTTTTTTTAATATTTTTTTATTTTTATTATTTTTTTTAAGACTGTAAAAAAAAATGTAAAAAAAAAAAAAAAACCGCTAAACGCAAATCGCGGCAAAATCGCGGCAAAATCGCGGCAAAAACGCGGCAAAAACGCGGCTCAAAAACGTGGCAAGCATGAAAAAAAAACCTCCAAAAACGCTCAAAAGCAACATGCATAGGTGTGAATCGAGCCTTATGCCGCGTACACACGGTCGGACTTTTCGTCTACAAAAGTCCAACGGACGCTGACGGGCTAAAGCTGGCTGGTAATCCGATCGTGTGTGGGCTTCTCCGGACTTTCAACATACTTTTTTAGCCTCAAATCCGACGTACTTTAGATTTGAAACATGCTTCAAATCTTTACTTCGTAACTACGACGGACCCCGAAATCCGCTCGTCTGTGTGCTAGTCCGACGGACAAAAAGCCACGCTAGGGCACCTATTGGCTACTGGCTATGAACTTCCTTATTTTAGTCCGGTGTACGTCATCACGTAAGAATTCGACGGACTTTTGTGTGATCATGTGTAGGCAAGTCTGTTCGTTAGAAAGTCCGCCGCAAGTCCGTCGAAAGTCCGCCGAAAGTCTGCCGGAAGTCTGTCGGACAGGCTGTCTGACTTTTGTAGACGAAAAGTCCGACCGTGTGTACGCGGCATTATACCTTGAGAGATTTAAAATTTCTAAGTTCTTTTGGCTATTCACTTTAAGGACCTAATATGTATTCAATTTAAATGATACTATAGAACAATACAAAAATATTTAGTTACTTTATTCGTATATCACAGAAACAACCTCTTTAGTCATCACTACAGTTGTATGCAAAAGTTTAGGAACCCCTGACAATTTCCATGATTGTCATTTATAAATATTTGGGTGTTTGGATCAGCAATTTCATTTTGATCTATCAAACAACTGAAGGACACAGTAATATTTCAGTAGTGAAATGAGGTTTATTGGATTAACAGAAAATGTGCAATATGCATCAAAACTAAATTACACAGGTGCATAAATTTGGGCACCCTTGTCATTTTGTGGATTTGAATACCTGTAACTACTTAGCACTGATTAATTGGAACACACAATTGGTTTGGTGAGCTCAATAAGCCTTGAACTTCATAGACAGGTGCATTCAATCATGAGAAAATGTATTTAAAGGTGGCCAATTGCAAGTTGTTGTTCTCTATGACTCTCCTCTGAAGAGTGGCAATATGGGGGCCTCAAAACAACTCTCAAATTACCTGAAAAGAAAGATTGTTCTACATTATGGTTTAGGGGAAGGCTACAAAAAGTTATTGCAGAGATATAAGCTGTCAGTGTTCACTGTGAGGAACATAGTGAGGAAATGGAAGACTACAGGCACAGTTCTTGTTAAGGCCAGAAGTGGCAGGCCACATAAAATATTGGAGAGGCAAAAGAGAAGGATGGTGAGAATGGTCATAAACAACCCACGGACCACCTCCAAAGACCTACAACATCAACTTGCTGCAGATGGTGTCACTGTGCATCCTTTAACATTTCAGCGCACTTTGCACAGGGAGAAGCTGTATGGGGGAGTGATGAGAAAGAAGCATTTTCTGCACAGACGCCACAAACAGACTCGCTTGAGGTATGCAAACGCACATTTGGATAAGCCAGCTTCATTTTGGAATAAGGTGCTGTGGACTGATGAAACAAAGATTGAGTTATTTGGTCATAACAAGGGGCCTTATGCATGGCGGCAAAAGAACACAGCATTCCAAGAAAAACACTTGCTACCCACAGTAAAATTTGGTGGAGGTTCCATCATGCTGTGGGGCTATGTGGCCAGTGCTGGTACTGGGAATCTGGTTAAAGTTGAGGGTCACATGGATTCCACTCAATATCAGCAGATTCTTGAGAATAATGTTGAGGAATCAGTCACAAAGTTGAAGTTACGCCGGGGCTGGATATTTCAACAAGACAATGACCCAAAACACTGTTCAAAATCTACTCGGGCATTTATGCAGAGGAACAAGTACAATGTTCTGGAAAGGCCATCCCAGTCCCCAGACCTGAATATCATTGAACATCTGTGGGGTGATTTGAAGCGGGCTGTCCATGCTCGGCAACCATCAAACCTAACTGAACTGGAGATGTTTTGTAAGGAGGAATGGTCCAAAATACATTCATCCAGAATCCAGACAATCATTGCAGGCTATAGGAAAGGTCTAGAGGCTGTTATTTCTGCTAAAGGAGGCTCTACTAAATATTGATGTGATTTTTCTGTTGGGGTGCCCAAATTTATGCACCTGTCTAATTTCGTTTTGATGCATATAGCGCATTTTCTGTTAATCCAATAAACCTCATTTCACTACTGAAATATTACTGTGTCCTTCAGTTATTTGATAGATCAAAATGAAATTGCTGATTCAAACACCAAAATATTTATAAATGACAATCATGGAAATTGTCAGGGGTTCCTAAACTTTTGCATACATCTGTATGTTTCATGTATTCACTCAAAGATTTCAAAGACTTTCGTTTTCTTGATTATGACAATACAAAAACAGTCCTATTTCTAAGATTTATTTATGTACTATATGTACAATTACTTCTTTCTGTTCTTTAATTAAATATCTGTCTAAAAAGAAAAAGTAATCTCACTGCGCTAATGAGATCAGACACATCAGAAATTATTTCTTTTAGATAATAATGATGATGATAATAATAATAGTGTGTGTGCAAAATGATAAGATATCTGAAAAAGTACTTGGTTATGGTGGGGAAAGAGACTCCAGGACTAATGCAGCTGAAAAGTCAGGTGCAGCTGAAAGGTCAGGGATCCAGCTGGATAGAACTAGCTTTCTTGAAATAGCCAGCAGCCTTATCAACCAGGAAGGCAAGAGAGCAGGATTTCCCACAGGGATGGATGAGCGGAGGGATGGGTGGAAAGGTGAGTCAGAGCTTGAATTACACTGCAGTAGTGTTCATGAGATCCAGGAAGATCCTCGTGGGTATGCAGAGAACATGAAAGTGGCCACAGTGCACATGTTAATAAAATCATGTATACATTTATTGCACAACATAAGTAAACACTTACATTCAAGTTAACAAAGTTCTGCCTGAGCTTGGAACAGAGGAAAGCTGAGTGCAGCACGGCAAGTGAATCAGCAAGTGGCTGTCATGCACAAGATTCCGGATCCACTAAAGGGATTTGAAGACAGCAGCATCTACGGGCTCCTAGGACTAGACATGTGCACAGCCAAAAAATTTGTTCATTTTTGTTTTCGTTTCATTAGTTTATTTATTTTTTTCGTTTTTCGGGTCATTCGTTACGATCGCGATTTGTAAATTCGTTCATTCGCAAATTCGTAAATGCGTTAGTTCGTACATTCGTACATTCGTAAATTCGAACATTCGTACATTCGTTCATTCGTACATTCGTACATTTTTACATTTGTTCATTTGTAAATTTGTTCATTTGTAAATTTGTACATTCGTAAATTCGTAAAATCGTTCATTTGTAAATTCGAAAATTCGGAAATTTGTAAATTCGAAGTTTGAAAATCCAAAAACCCGAAAATTCAAAAATCTGAAATAGTAACTAACTATTAAATTATAGGTATTGTAATTTCCTTTCAAATTTGACTGTCAGTGAACGTAACAAATACGAATTTATCCGAAGTTACGAATTATCCAAAACGAATGCTGCATCTAAACAAATGGAACGGAACAAATTAATAATAAATAATAATAATAAAACGTTGTTATTATTATTATTGTTTATTATTATTAATTCATTACGTTCCATTACGTTTTTTAGGATCATTCATAACTTTGGATAAATTTGTATGTGTTACGTTCACTAACAGCCAAATTTGAAAGGAAATTACAATACCTATAATTTAAAAGTTACTAGTAATTACTAATAGTTAAGTTATTATTAGTTAACTATTATTTCAGATTTCCGAATTTTCGAATTTACAAATTTACGAATTCACTAATTTACTAATGTACGAATGTACATTCGTAAATTGCGAATGTACGAATGTACGAATGCCTGAATTTACGAATGTCCAATTTTATCGAATTTACGAATATTCGGAAAAAATTTGTTAAACAAGTTTTCGTTAATTCGGATATTCCCGAATTAACGAATTTGTCGAAATTCGTTAAAAAACGAATTCGAAACAAAACGAATTGCACATGCCTACCTAGGACCAAGACAGCAGACATGGGGAAGTAAAGGCTCATATACAGTGCCTTGCAAAAGTATTCACCCCCTTGGATTTTTACATATTTTGTTACATTACAGCCTTTAGTTCAATGTTTTTTTTAATCTGAATTATATGTGATGGATCAGAACACAATAGTCTAAGTTGGTGAAGTAGCATTCGAAAAATATATATATAAAACTTTTTTCAGAAAAAAAAAAAAAAAATTGGCATGTGCGTATGTATTCTCCCCCTTTGTTATGAAGCCTATAAAAAGCTCTGGTGCAACCAATTACCTTCAGAGGTCACATAATTAGTGAAATGATGTCCACCTGTGTGCAACCTAAGTATCACATGATCTGTAATTACATATACGCACCTTTCTGAAAGGCCCCAGAGGCTGCAACACCTAAGCAAGAGGCACCACTAACCAAACACTGCCATGAAGACCAAGAAACTCTCCAAACAAGTAAGGGACAACGTTGTTGAGAATTACAAGTCAGGGTTAGGTTATAAAAAAACATCCAAATCTTTGATGATCCCTAGGAGCACCATCAAATCTATCATAACCAAATCGAAAGAACATGGCACAACATCAAACCTGCGAAGAGACGGCCGCACACCAAAACTTACAGACCGGGCAAGGAGGACATTAACCAGAGAGGCAGCAAAGAGACCTAAGGCAGCCTTTCTCAACCAGTGTGCCGTGGCACACTGGTGTGCCATCAGAGGTTCTCAGGTGTGCCACGGGATCAGGGGAGAGAAGGGCTCTCAGATGAGCCCGATCTCCCGATCCCCTGCCCAACTGTACATCGGCACTGTGAGAAGCTCTGTCAGCCTCAAAAGTGAAAGTAAAGTGCAGGGGAGTGTGCTGTGCTCTCTGCTTCCCCCTACAGTGCAGTACCTAGCTGAATGAGGAAACTGGAAAGGTACTGTGCTAGAAGCTAGATTTGCTTTTAAAGGGATTTATACATGTGTCTCTGTGTGTGTGAGTGTCTGTCTCTCTGTCTGTGTGTGTGTGTACACGTGTCTGCATGTGTGTATGTGTCTGTACATGTGTCTGTATGTGTGTGTTTGAATGTGTGTGTGTGCATGTGTCTGTATGTGTGTTTGTGTGCATGTGTCTGTATGTGTGTGTTTGTGTGCATGTGTCTGTATGTGTGTGTTTGCGCATGTGTCTGTATGTGTCTGTATGTGTGTATGTGTCTGTATGCGTGTGTGCATGTGTCTGTATGTGTGTGTGTGCATGTGTCTGTATGTGTGTGTGCATGTGTCTGTATGTATGTGTCTGTATGTGTGTGTGTGCATGTGTCTGTATGTGTGTGTGTGTGTGCATGTGTCTGTATGTGTGTGTGCATGTGTCTGTATGTATGTGTCTGTATGTGTGTGTGTGCATGTGTCTGTATGTGTGTGTGTGCATGTGTCTGTATGTGAGTGTGCATGTGTCTGTATGTATGTGTCTGTATGTGTGTGTGTGCATGTGTCTGTATGTGTGTGTGTGCATGTGTCTGTATGTATGTGTCTGTATGTGTGTGTGTGTGCATGTGTCTGTATGTAGGTGTTTGTATGTGTGTGTGTGTGTGCATGTGTCTGTATGTGTGTGTGTGTGCATGTGTCTGTATGCATGTGTCTGTATGTGTGTGTGTGCATGTGTCTGTATGTGTGTGTGCATGTGTCTGTATGTATGTGTCTGTATGTGTGTGTGTGCATGTGTCCGTATGTGTGTGTGCATGTGTCTGTATGTGTGTGTGTGCATGTGTCTGTATGTGTGTGTGCATGTGTGTGCATGTGTCTGTATGTGTGTATATGTCTGTATTGTGTATGTATCTCTATGTGTGTGTGCATGTGTCTGTATGTGTGTATGTGTCTGTATGCGTGTGTGCATGTGTCTATATGTGTATGTTACTTTTAATCCCGACCCCCCCCCATTCCTGTACCATCAGAACTGCTTTTGTAGGGCTTGTTTGTGATAGCAGCAAGGACTGCTGATCCTCAATAAAGCAATTCATGCAAGTATCGCTTTTCAGTGGCATTTGACAGGCAGTAAAGAGGCATTGTGTTGCCTCCTCACCACCTATTTTAAGCGCGAAAATGCAGCATCACTACACTGCAACCGTGCAATTCACACAGTTGCGGGGTAGTTGCAGTGCAGCCTCATTCACCCTGGGTATACCTCCAGCTGCAGCCACAGCATGTGTACACCCCCAGCTGCTGCCTCTGCAGCTAAAGGGGGAGAAGTTGGGCAGGTAAAAATAGCTCAACCATGTGGTTTTACTGCCCCTCCAACCTGACATGTGAACAAGGTTCACATCTGTGTGGCAGGGCAGCCCATTCAGTCCCCAGCCTTTTTTTTTTAAATTGCACTGCACCAAAAGCACCCCACATTTTTCCAATGTGTGGGGTACCATTAAGAATTAATTGCACCCCTAAAGAGCAGAGCTCTTGTCTGTGTGTCAGGAACGAGCGTGATTTTGTGCGTGTTCGTGACAAACAGTAACGTGAACCAAGCCTTGGACTGGGGTG
The DNA here is from genome assembly GCA_037952835.1 of Lithobates septentrionalis. Classification (NCBI taxonomy): domain Eukaryota; kingdom Metazoa; phylum Chordata; class Amphibia; order Anura; family Ranidae; genus Lithobates; species Lithobates septentrionalis. Next base: position 522,926 of record JBBDGP010000848.1, read on the forward strand.
CCTCAAGATTGAAAATACTTTTTAAGGGCGCCCCGACAGAGTTCCACAGCAGAGACTGGAGTATCTGTACATAGGACGACAATAAGCCGTACGCTCCATAGAGTTGGGCTTTATGGCAGAGTGGCCAGAAGAAAGCCATTACTTACAGCAAAAAACAAAATGACACTTTTGAGTTTGCAAAAGGCATGTGGGAGACTCCCAAAATGTATGGAGGAAGGTGCTCTGGTCTGATGAGACTAAAATTTAACTTTTTGGGCATAAAAGAAAACGCTAGGTCTGGCGCAAACCCAAAACACATCACATCACCCAAAGAACACCATCCCTACAGTGAAACATGGTGGTGGCAGTATCATGCTGTGGGGTTGTTTTTCAACAGTCGGGACTGGGAAACTGGTCAGAGTTGAGGGAAAGATGGATGGTGCTAAATACAGGGATATTCTTGAGCAAAACCTATACCATTGTGTGTGATTTGAGGACGGATGTTCACCTTCCAGCAGGACAATGAACCCAAACACACTGCTAAAGCAACACTTGAGTGGTTTAAGGGGAAACATGTAAATGTGTTGGAATGGCCTAGTCAAAGTGCCGACCTCAATCCAATAGAAAATCTGTGGTCAGACTTAAAGATTGCTGTTCACAAGCGCAAACCATCCAACTTGAAGGGGCTGGAGCAGTGGAAGGAGGAATAGGCAAAAATCCCAGTGGTAAGATGTGGCAAGCTCATAGAGACTTATCCAAAGCAACTTAGAGCTGTGATAGCCGCAAAAGGTGGCTCTACAAAGTATTGACTTTAGGGGGGTGAATAGTTATGCACATTGACTTTTTATGTTATTTTGTCCTATTTGTTGTTTGCTTCACAATAAAAAAAAAAAAATTCTTCAAAGTTGTGGGCATGTTCTGTAAATTAAATTATGCAAATCCTCAAACAATCCATGTTAATTCCAGGTTGTGAGGCAACAAAACATGAAAAATGCCAAGGGGGGTGAATACTTTTGCAAGGCACTGTAAAATGCATTTTCAGAGGCCCTGCCTCCTTTATCAAGTATGAAAAATTGTGAGCCAATATGGCAAGTGGGAAATGAAGTGACTTTGACAGGTTTGAAAAGACCAATGAGCTTGCGAGGGCTGGACAAATGCATGACAGTCACCGTACATATATATTTCATTGAAAATCACAAAATAGTATAGGAAATGATATTAGAAACAAAATGAAGATCAATAAAACATATGTTAATGAGGAGAAAATGACTGAGGTACCAAATTGATTCAAATTATATTAGATATTTGGCTGGTGTTGTGGTAATGAAAGACAATTAGAAACATCTTTGTTAATCTTTGAAGGTATTTGATACATTCATACACCTATCGCAAGGTACCACAGGATCCCCTTGATTAATGCAAAGTAGAGCTTATAAAATGTGCTTGATCTTGGAGTAATCATTTGATAAACAAAAAAATATGATTTCATTCTTAAAGACATCCTTAAAACACCTTATTTCTACATACTTACAAAAATCCACATAAAATCCCACCAATCCACCTGGCAGACCAATCATAGCTTCCATGGAAAGCCTTACTGATGGACTCTCCACCTACATAGATACTTCCCTCCAGCCTTTAGTTCAGTTTTTACCATCTTACATTAGAGACTCTTACCAACTTTTAGGGACCCTTAACCACTTCAGCCCCGGAAGGATTTACCCCCTTAATTACCAGGCCATTTTTTGATACGGCACTGCGGTAATTTAACTGACAATTACGCTGTACCCAAATAAAATTGATGTCCTTTTTTCCCACAAATAGAGCTTTCTTTTGGTGGTATTTGATCACCTCTGCGTTTTATATTTTTTACGCTATAAACAAAAGAAGACCGACAATTTTGAGAAAAACAATATTATTTACTTTCTGCTATAATACCAGTACATATCTAAAAATATATAAAAATGAATACATTTCTTCATCAGTTTAGGCCAATATGTATTCTGCTACATATTTTTGGTAAAAAAATCCCAATAAGCGTATATTGATTGGTTTGTGCAAAAGTTATAGTGTCTACAAACTACAGGATAGATTTATGGACTTTTAATTTTTTTTATTGTTTTTACTGCTAATGGCGGCGATCAGGGATTTTTAGCGGGACTGCGACATTGCGGTGGACAAATCTGACCCTAAGTGACACCTTTTGGGGACCAGTGACACCAATACAGTAATCAGTGCTAAAAAAAAATGCACTGATCACTGTATAAATGACAATGGCAGGGAAGGGTTTAACATCAGGGCTGATCAAAGGGTTAAATGTGTTCCCTCAGTGTGTTTCTAACTGTGTGGGAGAAGTACTGACAGGAACAACATAGAGAACACTGCTCCTGATTACTAGAAATAGACTATCTCCATGTTCACCCGTCAGAATGGGGATCTGCCTTGTTTACATCCCTGTTCTGCCTCTCTGTGAAGCGATCGTGGTTGGCTGGCGGACATTGGGGCCGCCGGACATGCGCATTGGCTCCTTTCAGTGCAGCGGGCGTGCCTCCGGCGCCCACACTATATATTGCATGAAACAATGTACAGGTACATTGTTTAACGCAATAGAGCTGCCCTGCCACAGTATATATGTGGTGGGAGATCCTTAAGTGGTTAAATCATACACATGGGAAGACTTACATTTGGCAGTTTTGGATGTATAGTCCCTGTACACCTCCATTCCTCACAAGGTTGGTTTGGCTGCTCTTTCTTACTTCCTTGCTACCAATTCCCAATTACACCATATGCAGGCCCACTTCATAGTGTCCAATTTTGTTTGGAACACAACTATTTCACTTTCCTTGATCAGTATTTCCTCCAGATAAAGGGCACTGCAATGCTCTAGTTTAAGTGTTTACCCATGTATAGGACAAAACCTCCTTAGTTTTTCTGAACCTAGAACTAGGCCATCACAATGGCACTATAGTAACTAAGACCCATTTTAAAGAGGAAGTAAACACTGATGGGTTTTACTTCCTTTTTTTCCTCTGCAAAGTAAAAGCATAATGAGCTAGAATGCATTGCATACTAGCCCATTATGTTGCACTTACCTGCAAATGAAGCCAGCGATGTCCCCGCTGTCCCCACTGTCCCTGCTGGTGGCCGCATCCATCTCACCCCTCTTCCTTCTGGGGCTGTGGACCCCGACTCTGTGACTGGCCAGAGTCATGTGACATCACTCATGCCTTCCTTACAGTGCGCATGCGCAGATGATGTCGGCGCCAGCGTGTATGGTAAATATATCTTAAACCGTACAGGTTTAGTCAATATTTCCAGTACCTACAGGTAAGCCTTATTATAGGCTTACCTGTAGGTAAAAGTGGTGTAAGTAGGTTTACAACCACTTTAAACCAGCTTCCCCACACCAAAACATCAACAATATCCCTAAAAGTCAATTCACCAGACTGCGTAGAAATTGTACTCTTGATCCTGACTACCAATCCCAAAGCTTTACACTTAAAAAACAAACGATACCAAGGAGTATCCTAAACTCAAATGAGAAATGCTAGCCGGGCTTGGGGTTGCTAGGTCCCAAGTGTATAATTTGTTTCACCATACAAAAAATTGGTTTTCTTCAATGGTGCTCAACCTTTGTCAGATTGTAGAGGGAGTGGTCGGTGACTTTAATATCAGAGCCTTTCAGAGATTTTGCACACTTTTGGTGGATATTTCATTTATAGGTATTGATCAGTTTTCAACTCTTGGTAGCAGCCCAATCATCTGTCCCAGTTCTGTGGAAGTCCACTGCATGCTCATCAATGAGGATGTGGTTTGATAGCGTCAACGAAAATTTATAAGATGGAACAACTGACAGCCACATTGCATACTCATAAGGAGAAATTCCATAGGTTTTGGGTAGCATTCATCGGCTCAATTCTTTATCTAAACAAATTGCACTTGGATGATTAACATTTTATCAAACAAAATGTACGCTAAGCATTTAGATAACAAGATGGCCCTAGTAAGAGGGTGATACAGGATAAGATATGCTTCAGACCCCTGTCTGGGGAGGTAGTAATCTTTTTTGGGTCAGTCAGGTGAGTCTTCCCTATAGTTTGCTGACTCTCATACAGACCTTTCACACAGACTAAATAATATACACTGGGGGCGTGGCCTGACCTCGGGAGAAGATGGCAGCTTGAATTCTCCACTCCTGCTGACAGAGAGGATAATCTGCCTACAACGGAGGTATATCACTTGCCTTCTCACTTGAGAATCATGGGGACCGCTTCCCGCAGCTCTTCTGCATCTCGCTCCAGATCTCCCCGAGATTTAACAGGCAGGATCAGCCAAAATATCCCCGAAATGTTCCGGTCACAATCCGGCAACATGGCGCCCACACGAGGCCCCCCTCAGTCCTCAGGCCTGACGGCAGGAACAGACCCCTCCCCAGACAATGGCGCGGTAATCCTCACACCGCACTCACATCCCAGCCTGCACGATCTCCATTCAGTGGCAGCTGACATCAAAAACACCCTCACGGCGGCACTAACAGCCGCAATTACAGACCTCAGGATCGATATACAATCGATTGCAGGCAGGGTTCAAGATGTGGAAAAGACTACCACAACCCACTCAACTGTGTTACGCCGTACCTGTCAGGTCCTAGACACCCACACCCTGCAGCTCAGAGACCTCAACCGCCACATCGAAGACTTGGACAACCGCGGCAGGAGCCACAATCTCCGTGTACGCGGCCTGCCAGAAACGATCGAGGCGGACCGGCTGCACATAGAAGTGACCTGTTTATTCAACAACCTATTGGAAAAACCCCCCACAACTCCTATAGGGATGGAACGAATTCACCGCGCCCTGCGTCCACGGGGCAGAGAATCGGACCCACCTAGGGATGTGATTTGCAATATTATTGATTACCAGCTGAAAGAGGAGATTCTAAGAAAGGCCCGCACTACTCCTCAGATATCACATGATGGGGCGGACATTCGCCTATTCCAAGACCTCTCTACCATAACACTGCAACGCCGAAGAGAATTGCGCCCCCTTCTGGCAGTCCTGCGTACCAAGGGGATTCCATACAGATGGAAGTTCCCCTTCTGCCTGTCAGCTTCATCACAAGGCCGCTCCGCACTCCTCAGAGTGCCAGAAGACCTAAGGTATTTCTGTGAAACCCTTGACATACCCTTCACAGAAGTGCCAGAGTGGTACTCGGAATTCCGCCCTCCAGCCTCAAGAAACACCCCTCCTAACAGCGAACCCATGGAGACCCAAACGCACCGCTACAGGAGACAACGCTCCCCGTCTGAATCCCGACCGCATCATTCAGCGCCAGGATCGAACCAGGGCTCCAGCCCATCGAAAACCCCGCAATCCAGAAGAGCGCGACGAGACCGCTGAACTGCAATGCTTATGCATTACCCGACTGACCTAACTCTCAGTTTCCCCGCAATCCTACCTGTTTCACCTACTCACTTCAAAGGTCCTCCTGATTACTGAACTCGCTCGCTCATCCCGCAGACTGTTAACATGGCCTCCCTTCGTACTCGGATCTCACCTCTGCCTACTGCACGGCATGAAGAGCCACAAGTCCTTGAAAGTAAGCCCTTCCACATGGAGCAGGATACAGACCGATGAACTGATACCATACACAGGAGATCAACACGCTTCATTGATGTTCTTTCCACAGGAGCTACTGAACACTAAAAAATAACAGGCATACCCCCTTACACTTCATGGGCCACTCGCCATAGAATCCTATATGCCTAACACGTATCCTTCCTTATTCTTACCCCCTACCCACCCCTCCTCAAGGGTGAAGGAAGGGGACACTATTGTAAGTGTTTATTTTTTAACAGTACTCTTTTTTCCAGTCATTTTTTTTTTTTTTTTCTTTCTAATGATCAAGCACTACATGGTGGGTGGTGGTGGGGATGGAGATCTGCAGGAATACACGGCTCCCTTACACAATATCTCAAAACCCCGATTCAGGAGGTAACAGTGCCTGTAGACAGACACACACATTTCTGTTAATGCATGTAATGACCGGATGTCATTAGCTGTCCTCACGCAAAAATCTCTTGACATGAGTGTCTACACACCTAAACGAGACATCCATCCCAACCCCTAATCATACACAGCCACCCCCTGGTCCATAGTCAGGGGGGTTTGGCCCCTGCGGGTCGCCGTCACCACCGCCATCTGTGATATTGTATGGCTCAATGCATGCTTATGGATTGGACGTTGGGGTTACTAGCTTCAAGCTCAAATTTAAAGTATACCCTAATCTACAGATGTGTGACTACCTCAATACACCTATATCTCCACAAGACGGGGGCTGCTATGTGGGGTACACAACATCCATATCCTCCGCTGCACCATTTACACGCAACTGGGACTACACCCTTACGATAGCAATAAATCTCCCCCTATGTTTCTAACTTCATTTAGAAACCTCCCAATTATACTGGGGTACGCCACCCCATGTTAATACTCTATAGGGGTGGCTGATGTGCAGACCAATTCCTCTACACAGAGCACACCCCAGTAGAATCGAGCTCCCCTCTTTCTATTCCACCTGCAAAAGGATGGGAGGGGAAGGGGAAGGAAGAAAAAAAAAAAAAAAGAGAAATAATTTTTTTTTTTATTTATTTTGACAGAGCGGCCCCCCAACAGCCTCTCTCGCTTTAAAAAGAGAGTCTATGCACACACATTGCCGGTATAGATTGAAATAGTAGGTAGATGTTACAACGTGACGTCACCGACACAGATCCATGCCGCATACTACATTCCCATATGCCAGCTAATGCCAAAATGACCGGCTAGCGGATAGAAACTCCAGCTGCCCCCTGACTGCTCAAGTTGCGAGGAACATCTCCCGTGAAGAACCTGATGTGCTTAGTAGGTGGCTCACCCACCCTCCCACATCAAAGCTCTCGCTCCAGTGCCTTCTTCCCCAATAACCGAAGGGAAAATAGGCCTACTCAACCTCAGATACCCTAACCGCTTTTTGATCTACCGCAGGACAGGACACAGGACCCTTACTCGCCTAACTCATGATTAAGAGGAATACCTATATCAAGCCCTATTTGGTAGGACAACAACAAGCGCAAATCTTTCATAAGTTACCAACTTGTTGAGTTATGTTTCGCATAGCCCAGTAGTACCTAGATGTTGTTAAGGGTTATTTAAGACTTTCTATTACATCCTATTGTTAAACGCTCTAAAAGGTCTGCAATCTTACTGTTGGGACCTTTAGGAGGCCCCGAATTGACTCCTACACCGCACAAGTTCACTGACGGGTCACACAGAATTCACTCCAAATCCAAACTGATTCCTCCACCCCATACTTACATTACCTCACACTATTTCACCATCACCCACTCTCTAACCTGCAACATATAAACCGATCACCTCACCCCAAGGCTTCCAGACTACACCTCAACACTAGTCTGATAACCTCGCTGACCTCCTCATCTTGCTCTTAACACATCCCTCTCTGTCTAGCGGACAGCAACTCCTATTCGAACCTCACCTCTTACCACCGACTTCAGCTACTCCCCCACTCAGTGGCGTTCCACTTCACAAACCTTGATAGATACACATACATCTGACCTGTCCTCGCGCCACTGACCCACTCCGGGTATACCTGACAACAGGTTTATACTCCCCGCGTACTAGCGAGCTGGCTCTCGCTATTCACCGGAAAAGATAGCCTATACACACGGGCACATCTCCGTACCTTTGTCCACAGTCATTCCCTGACTAAGAGTGATACACAAACACAACTTTCTCCCCCAACCCCTCTCCCCGCCCTACACCCCTACCCGATATCGTAACCTCTCTACACAGGACACAAATCCTATATAATCTAGTCTCCACTTCCTTACTTCTTCCTTCCTCCTCCGACAGACAAACACAGCGATACACCAACCACCTCTCTCTGTTTGCCAACACTGCAAGACCTGAACCACACCTACAATATGCCACAATTGCCACGCACTAAACACGAAACAATCAAAATAACATCCCTAAATGTACGGGGACTTAACCTACCAATAAAACGCTCTCAATTACTACTATCTTTACAAAGAAATAATGCAGACATTGTCTTTCTTCAGGAGACCCACTTCAGAACAGGCTCCATCCCAAAACTTTCCAACTACCGATTCCCAACCGCCACTCACGCCACTAATCACTCCACAAAAACCAAAGGAGTCTCTATTCTGTTCGCAAAAAACTGCCCATTTCAAATCAAAGACACCTGCGTAGACGAGGAAGCTCGCTACCTTTTTGTGAAAGGCACGCTAAATGGAAAACGCATTACCCTAGCCAATATATACGCGCCCAACACGAAACAGGTCCCTTTCTTCAAATCCACTTTACAAAAACTCTCCTCGTTCCAAGAAGGCCTTCTTGTCCTAGGAGGAGATTTCAACGTCCCTCTAAATCCCCTACTTGATACCTCTGCAGGGACCTCAACCATGCCATATAGCGCGTTAAGAGCCATTAAAACACAACTAAAGGAGCTGTCATTACATGACTCCTGGCGCACACTTCACCCGAATGAGAAGGATTTCACATTCTACTCGGCTCCCCATAACCGGTACTCTAGACTCGACTACCTATTTCTATCTCAAAGGGACCTACCGATGTTAATCACAGCCATCATTGACCCCATGTTTCTTTCGGATCACCACCCTATATCCATGACCCTTAAATTCACTGACGCCCATCCCAGATCCCGAATTTGGCGCCTGGACCCTTCGCTCCTCACAGATGCCGCCGTAACGACTGACGTACATAAACGCCTCTCGCTTTACTTCCAGGAAAATAACTCCCCTGACGTTTCACCCATGATACAATGGGAGGCCCATAAAAGCACCATCCGGGGAGAACTAATAGCAATTTCAGCGAAAAAAAGGAAAGAAAGACAGGCACACATCACTGAATTGACCTCCCGTATTCAAGCAATGGAAAGTGCTCATAAAAACTCCCAAGCACTAACATCCCTTCCAGAACTACTCCAAGCCAGGACTGACCTACTAGAGGCTCTACACAAACAAACTAAATGAAACTACATACTCTCCCAAAAAGTATTCTACGAATATGGCAATAAGTCGGGTAAAATCTTAGCTAGAGCGCTCCGAGCCAAAAGAGCGTCCACAACAATCCACTCCATAACGGATGCTAAAGGACAAAAAATAGTTTCTAATGATCAAATAGCAGACCAGTTTGTACACTACTATACGCAGTTATACAATATACACCCCAATAACTCACAGAAGGACAATACTCATAGAACAAAATCCATCAGAGACTTCCTCACGCAATACAGCCCCGAACCCCTATCGACTGAAGCAGCGACCGACCTAGAACAACCTATTTCATCAGCAGAAATGGACATTGTACTCAAACATTTGAAACCGGGCAAATTCCCCGGTCCAGACGGTTTGACAACAGGATACTATAAAACGTTCATAGACACTCTCAGACCACACTTCTTGAATGCGTTCAACTCACTATCTTCTGACAACCCCCCACCTCGAGACCTACTAACAGCACACATAACGGTAATACCTAAGCCTAACAAAGATACATCTATTGTCGCTAATTACCGCCCAATCTCTTTGCTAAACGTGGACCTGAAAATCTATGCCAAGATCTTGGCTAACCGTCTCTTGCCCCTACTGCCCAACCTCATCTCATTAGACCAGGTAGGCTTTATACCTGGTAGAGAGGCGAGAGACAACATGATCAAGGCAATCAACATTCATAAATGGTTAACTTCTACCCAACAACAAGGGTTTTTTCTATCTCTGGATGCGGAGAAGGCATTCGACAGGTTGGCATGGGACTACATGTCGGAAGTACTTAAAACAATTGGAATACGAGACCGCATGCTACAATTAATAATGGCCCTGTACGCTGCCCCAACAGCACAGGTCCGGGTCAATGGCCACCTGTCGAATGCCTTCTCCATATCAAACGGGACTCGCCAGGGATGTCCACTTTCACCCTTGATATTTGTCCTCACGCTGGAACCACTCCTCCAGCGACTAAGGTCTAATCCAGACATCAAAGGAGTGTCCGTCTCCAATAATACATACAAGCTGTCGGCCTTCGCAGACGACATCCTCTTATTCCTGACAGACCCACACATTACGTTACCCAACTTACTTAAGGACTTTGCCACTTTTAATTCACTAACCAACCTACAGATTAACTTTGCAAAATCAGAAGCCCTAAACATTTCTTTACAAAAAGAGACCCTTTTAACCTGTCAATCTAACTTCCCCTTCAGATGGAACCGAGATGCAATTACATATCTCGGGATCCACTTACCGGCTCACCTATCTGACCTCTATTCCAAAAATTACTTACCGATCCTCCAACATATTCAAAAAGACCTAAAGTCCTGGTCATCAGGAATGTTTTCTTGGTTTGGGAGGGCATCGGTAATTAAAATGAACATTCTACCGAGAATATTATATGTCCTGCAAACAGTCCCCATAACATTACCACAAGCCTTCTTTGCCTCGTAACGTAAGGCATGCAGCAACTTCATATGGGGCAAGGATCGCCCTAGACTCAGCTTTGATAGGTTAACATTACCCAAATTGAAAGGAGGCGTAGCCCTCCCAGACATTACTAAATATCATTGGGCCTGCCAACTATCAAGAATAGTCGACTGGAATGTCCACACCCACACAAAAGCCTGGACACAAATTGAAAATGAATTCTCCTCAATCCCTATCCGACAATTACCTTGGATTTCCCAGACAAAGATACCTCTGGCCTGCAACCAGCATCCCCTGATCTCCACCACTCTGAATTCCTTTAAAATAGCATGCCGTAAACATCACGTCTCCTCCACACCAGGCCCAATGACACCACTCCGAAACAACCCAGATTTCCCAGCGGGTCTATCGGCTACATTCCTTGCGGACTATTGGCCCCACACTGATCCGCGTGCAGAACATTTCTTCTCCGGAAGAACCTTTCGAACCATTCCTAATCTACCCACGCATACATCTGGACGTCCCTTCCCGTTATGGACATACTTTCAAATACGTCACTTTATTAACCACCCTCACAAGAGCTCTAACTATTCCAGACAACTCACACCTTTTGAAATATTGTGTACCCAGACGGAACCACAACGACATGTGATCTCAGAGATATACGCTCTCCTTTTCTCTGACCACAATCCTAAATCTAACATAGCCACTCGCAGTTGGGAAAGCGAATTAGCATTAGACCTATCGGAAGAAGAATGGGAAAACATATACACCTATATCCATAAGGGATCTATTAACGTGTCGACGCAAGAAAATGGCTTCAAAGTATTCTCTAAGTGGTACAAGACCCCACTTAAACTTCACAAAATTTCCCCCAATGTCCCCTCCACTTGCTGGAGATGCTCAGAGGGAGAAGGTTCCCTTCTCCACATATGGTGGTCCTGTCCATCCATTCAACCTTTCTGGAAAGAGGTCCATCGCCTCACCTCTAACATAACCACCTATCAAATTGAATTCACTCCAGCCCAAATGCTGCTACACCACTCCTCCATCCCAAAAAAGGAATACCATCGCTCTCTTGCTCTACACCTGATAAACGCAGCAAAAATGTGCATACCGACGCTCTGGAAGTCATCCAAACCCCCTACTATAGCTGATTGGCTCAAACGAATAACTAGAGTAGCAGAAATGGAGGAACTGATCCACCAAGCCAAAGATACACCCTCCAAATTCAGGAATACCTGGTCGTGCTGGCATCATTTCCAAACAACAGATGAATACGCTGATCTAATGTCTTAAAGGCTCACACTGTATTTCCGAGCCTAGTCGGAGGAGAAAACATCAAAATCTATCCTATTCTTCTAATTCCCGTACCCTCACTATTCCCTCTACCCTACCCTTCTTTACTCTCCTCTCCCATCCATAGGGTTGCTACACGATGCTAAAGATGACACGTCCACTCCCGCCTACCCACTATATACCTTCTCATTGTATCTGCTCGTCCCAAGCCCACAATTTCCGTACTCCACTCTAAACAATTTTTATGCCTTTCTGACCAACCTCTTAAAGGATTGCTAGTGGTCCGGTGACCGCAATCCTACCACACATTAACCTTTTTAGAGGCAACACACCATCTTCAACAGAACTCTACTCACAGACAACACACTGAGCCCAAACAAACAAAAGTCGATTTAGCTTTCGACTAACTGATCCTACACACACTCTCAATTATGGATATAATACCTGGAGATCCCAGAACTTTTACTACAGCAATAGAAAGATTACTGATTTAAAAACAAGAAGCCAGACAAGCACAATAGAACACACCATTACATTAGGTTACACTATTAAACACACAAAACCCTAAAAAGACCCCAGTTAACACGCTGTACTCATTATATTAATTCAAGATATAGATACCAGTGTTTGACTGTTCATTATTTGTTTATCATTACTTACTGTTATACCGTACTTGAGTACCTAAGTTCCAAAGTCATTCAGAGCAGATAATACAATAAGGGTGATTACTGTAAGTAGCACTCTATACTACTGCATTATATTAATCCTTGTATGTTATCATTCTGTATCACTATTGTGTACTATGACTATGACTTTTATTTACAATAAATAACAATTTGGAAAACAAATAATATACACTGATTTGGGTTATTTTTACCAAAGAAATGTAGCAGACTACATTTTGGCCTAAATATATAAAGAAAGATTATTTATTTTAAAAATTTTATAACAGAAAAATTTGTGTTTTTTTTTTCAAAATTTGTGGTATTTTTTAAATTATTTTCAAAAAACAAACAAACAAAAAAGAACAGTAGTTAAACACCACCAAAGGAAAGCTCTATTTGTGTGAAAAAAAAATTATCTAAATTTAGTTTGTACAGTGTTGCATGACCGAGCAGTTGCCAGTTAAATTAGCACAGTGCTAAATAAAAAAACATGCCCTGGTCATGAAGGGGGTAAAACCTTCTGGTGGTCAAGTGGTTAAAGTATCACTTACCAAAGATATAATCAAGGTTAGGATGTCAGAAAACCTGTCCACTACTCAGATTCAGAAGAATTGAGAGGTGTTTTTTCAGATTTACATAATATACCATGACATTTTGGATTTTTGAAGTCTCATGTCAAAGTGAAAGCCATTTAGAAGTACAGAGACTGTTAAGCAATTAGGGTTATAGAGGGATCGTTAACCCTAACAGTGAGTAGTTCAATTTCATATTGCTCTGCAACGATTTCAGGAAACTATATTAAATATCTAAATTTGATGCTTCTCCTATGCCGTGGGTGAGTTGATAAAAAGGTTGGGTCCTGCCATATTACATTACCACTCTTGATCTTACTAAAAGGTATCAGCAGATTCTCTTAACAGATTGGGCAAAGCAAAAGACTGCATTTTGACACCAGATGTACTAGCACCTGGTCCCCACTTTTGGCTTTAAAGATACCACACATAATGTTTACAAAACTGTACTTACGATGCAAATTTTATAGTGTTTGCTGCTAGGTAAATCATGGTCTGTGTATTTTGTGGCCTATTATGGCCATCAAAAATATTAAAACCTGGCCTCTACCTCTTAAACTACAGTCAGTACCGTATTTTGTAGGCTTGTTTGTGAAATAAGTACATTGTAATTTTGATTTTTAGAATAAAAGCTGACTGTTGTCCCTCCTGCTCAATATGCAGAATACTAAAAGTACTTACACATTTTGTGTGCAGTCAGTAAAATAAATACACTCTAATACCCTGTACACACGACCGGACTTTCCAGCAGACTAGGTCCGACGGTCTTCCCGACGGACTTTTGCCAGACTTTCGACAGACTTTCCAAACGAACAGACTCGCGCACACACGACCGGACTTTCCAGCAAAATAGGTCCGACGGTCTTCCCGACAGACTTTCAACGGAGTTACGGCGGACTTCCGAACGAACAGACTTGCCCACACACGGACTAAAGTCCGTTCATTTTGAATGCGATGAGGTACGACGGGGCTAGAAAAGGAAGTCAATCTCGCCGCTTTTATCGGTGAGATTAACACCTTGCGAGCCCTGTCGCAGAGCATACCAGGCCCTCAGGTCTGGTATGGATTTTAAGGGGAACCCCCTACGCCGAAAAAAACGTGTGGGGGTCCCCCCAAAATCCATACCAGACCCTTATCTGAGCACGCAGCCCGGCCGGTCAAGATAGGGGGTGGGGACGAGCGAGCGCACCCCCCTTCTGAACCGTACCAGGCCGCATGCCCTCAACATGGGTGGGTGGGTGCTTTGGGGAAGGGGGGGCGCCCTCTCCCAAATCACCTTGTCCCGAAGTTGATGAGGACAAGGGCCTGTTCCCGACAACCCTGGCCGTTGGTTGTCAGGGCCTGCGGGCAGGGGGGCTTATCGGAATCCGGGAGCCCCCTTTAATAAGGGGGCCCACAGATACCGGCCCCCTACCCTATGTGAATGTGTATGGGGTACATCGTACCCTTACCCATTCACCTGGGGAAAAAAGTGTCAATAAAAAAAACACACTAGACAGGTTTTTAAAGTAATTTATTAGGCAGCTCCGGGGGTCTTCTTCCAACTTCGGGGGTCTTCTTCTGACTTCTCCGCTCTTCTCCCGGTGTCTGGTTCTTCTCCCGCTCTCCGGCCTCTTCTCCGCTCTCCGTTTCTTCTCCCGCTCTGCGGTTCTTCTGACGGACACCAAAAACATTCTCGCGGGTAGGTGCTGTAGCTGCCCTTGCGTCATATTTGGTCCGTCGGACCAGCATACAGACGAACGGGCTTCCCGATAGGAACTGGGTCCGGCGGAGTTCCAGCGGAAAGATTTGAAACATGTTTCAAATCTAAAGTCCGTCGGATTTTCGACCAAAACGGTCCGTCGGAAGTCCGATGAAGCCCACACACGGTCGGATTGTCCAACGGATTCGGTCCGTTGGACCAGTCCAGTCAAAAAGTCTGCTCGTGTGTACAGGGCATAATGATGATTTTTTTATTAAATCTGGCTAATGTCTCTTCTTTATAAAATTATACCTTTTGAAAGTGCCTAAACACTGTGCACGTAGTCACTTTTTATTAAAAGAATAAACCATAAATTAAAACATAAAAATCGGCAAAGAGGACATAAAAATGCTGTCACCTGAATAGTGCCACTAAAGCTCCATGCGTATTGAACTTTTTATATGAGGACCTATATTCTGGTGTGTTCAATTGGATTTTTGGGATATGGTGATGACCCTGCGTTGTTTTGGCTGTTTTGGTGATTTTATATAGCATAAATATATAAAAAAATAAATTTCAGCCGCCATCTAACAAGCTGGGTTTCCCCTGATCCTAACTTGTTTGACTGCCTTCATGGAGACTAGTAAAGCAGGAAGTGATGTTGGCAGGACATGAGGGAGGAAAAAAAAGGACTTGCAAATATAAAACTAGTTTTTGAGGATTCCAAGAATGAGTTGAGTTTTGGAAGAGATTCTGGATAGAGGGAAGACAACTCCATATCACCAAGAAGAACAAAGAAGGAAGGGGGCTCAATACGACCACAGAATATCTGTGCAAGAAGGGAGCTTCACCAGGGGATGAAACTAAAACTCTACTATATCCAAAGTTAAGTACCTTTTAGTGTATCCCTACCGCATAAATTGTCCATGCTCATTTGCTAAGGAGGATAGATAGCTTGTGCATGTGTACATTGTATGCAAATTTCTAAAATTCTGTAAGTTGTGTATTGTTTTCCTAAAATTGTAAGTAGTTTGTGATTTACAGTAGGGATGAGCTTCGTGTTCGAGTCGAACCCATGCTCGACTCGAACATCGGCTGTTCGGTCGTTCGCCGAATTGCGAACGATATGGGCCGTTCGCGCCAAATTCGTGTGGCGCGTCACGGCCCATAATTCACTGCGGCATCGCAGTGCATTGCTGGCTGATGATTGGCCAAGCATGCACTATGACCCGCATGCTTGGCCAATCACAGCGCCGTCAGTAGAGAGAGCTGTAATTGGCCAAAGCCAGGGTGGCTTTGGCCAATTATGGCTCAGGGGATTTAGTACACGCCCCACACTATATAAGGCCGCCTGCACGGCGGCCCTGTGTAGTGTGTGTTCCGGTGTGCTGAGAGATAGAGAGAGAGAGAGAGAGACAGTGTCATTTGATTTGAGTTAGATAGATTAGGCAGAACAGTCAGTCAGTTAGCTGCACTTACAGTGTATTGTGTATATATATGCATCCCAGGTGTTGCATATATATATATACACTGTATTCAGTTTAGCTAGATCCGTTCCTGTTATCTTCTATCTAGACTATTTACATTTAGTGCAGTGCGTCCTGCTCACAGTGTTCAGCCAGATCCGTTCCTGTTATTTACATTTAGTGCAGTGCATCCTGCTCACAGTGTTCAGCTAGATCCGTTCCTGCTATTTACATTTAGTGCAGTGCGTCCTGCTCACAGTGTTCAGCTAGATCCGTTCCTGCTATTTACATTTAGTGCAGTGCGTCCTGCTCACAGTGTTCAGCTAGATCCGTTCCTGCTATTTACATTTAGTGCAGTTCGTCCTGCTCACAGTGTTCAGCTAGATCCATTCCTGCTATTTACATTTAGTGCAGTGCGTCCTGCTCACAGTGTTCAGCTAGATCCGTTCCTGCTATTTACATTTAGTGCAGTGCGTCCTGCTCACAGTGTTCAGCTAGATCCGTTCCTGCTATTTACATTTAGTGCAGTGCGTCCTGCTCACAGTGTTCAGCTAGATCTGTTCCTGCTATTTACATTTAGTGCAGTGTGTTCTGCTCACAGTGTTCAGCTAGATCCGTTCCTGCTATTTACATTTAGTGCAGTGCGTCCTGCTCACAGTGTTCAGCTAGATCCGTTCCTGCTATTTACAATTAGTACAGTGCGTCCTGCTCACAGTGTTCAGCTAGATCTGTTCCTGCTATTTACATTTAGTGCAGTGCGTCCTGCTCACAGTGTTCAGCTAGATCCGTTCCTGTTATTTACATTTAGTGCAGTGCGTCCTGCTCACAGTGTTCAGCTAGATCCGTTCCTGCTATTTACATTTAGTGCAGTGCGTCCTGCTCACAGTGTTCAGCTAGATCCGTTCCTGCTATTTACATTTAGTGCAGTGCGTCCGGCTCACAGTGTTCAGCTAGATCCGTTCCTGTTATCTTCCTACTGACAGGCAGGCTTGTCTGGTTACAGTATATAAAGCTACCTGAAGAAAATTACAGGTGTTCTATCCCAGCTTAGTGCAGCTACAGGCCATTAGTATGTCTGGAAGGCCAAGAAGGAGAGGCAGACAGTCACAAGCCAATAAGAGAGGGCAAGCAGGCTCTGTGTCTAGTGCTGGTCGTGGAGACGGTGCATCCTCATCAGCACGTGGCCATGGGACACGCTTGGCCTTTTTTTCGGCAGCTGGCCGTGTTGAGCCGCAACATGCGGAAGACTTGGTCGAGTGGATGACCAAGCCGTCCTCATCCTCCTCATCCTCTCTCACCCATGCCCATGGTGCTTTGTCTGGCAAAGCAGCGGCCTCTTCCCTCAGCTCAATGTCATCAGTGACTCCTTCCCTAGCTCCACCATGTCCTCCTGAGGATTCCCTCGAACTGTTTGACCACAGTGTTGGGTACATGCTCCAGGAGGATGCCCAGCGTTTGGAAGGCTCTGATGATGATACTGAGCTCGATGAAGGCAGTAACATGAGCACGGACAGAGGGGGTGCCCAAGAAGGACAGCAATCTGGCAGTCATGCTCCCCCTGCTGCAGCATACTGCCAGGTTTGCTCCAGTGATGAGGAGGGAGGGGATGATGAGGTCACTGACTCAACGTGGGTGCCTGATAGGAGAGAGGAGGAGGAGGAGGAGGAGGAGGAGGCGGCACATCACCAACGAGGCAGGATGCCCTCCAGGGGCCAGCCTAAGGGCAGCACATTGACTGCATCACACCCCAAAGCTCCACATGTGCAGGGCGCTGCAGTCTCTGCGCGTTATTCAAAAAGTTCTTTGGTGTGGGCCTTTTTTGAGACGAGTGCATCAGATCGCACCGCTGCTGTTTGCAACATATGTCTCAAGCGTATCTCGCGTGGCCAAAACATCTCCCGCTTGGGTACCACATGCTTGACCAGACATATGTTGACCTGCCATGCAGTTCGTTGGCAAGCGTATCTAAAAGACCCACACCAAAGAACAAAGAGGATCTCTCCTTGCTCCTCATCAGCTGAGATTTCCAACCCCACTAGACCTTCAGTCCTCTCTGAGACCTGCAGTGAGAGGAATGAAGGTGTAGAATTAGGTGTGTCACAGCCAAGTACTTGTGGGCAATCTGCTTTTGGTACACCGACGTCAGATTGTACCAGGCAAATTTCCCTGCCCCAGCTGCTGCACCGCCGAAAGAAGTTTGCTCCCAGCCATCCCCATGCCCAGCGGTTGAATGCTAGCTTGGCAAAATTGCTAGCACTTCAACTGCTGCCTTTTCAGTTGGTAGACTCTGCCCCCTTCCGTGAGTTTGTGGAATGTGCGGTTCCTCAGTGGCAGGTACCCAAACGCCACTTTTTCTCACGGAAGGCGATTCCGGCTCTCTACCGGCATGTGGAAGGCAATGTCCATGCCTCGCTGGACAGGGCGGTCAGCGGTAAGGTGCATATTACCGCTGACTCATGGTCCAGCAGGCATGGACAGGGACGTTACCTAAGTTTCACGGCGCATTGGGTGACTCTGCTGGCAGCTGGGAAGGATGCAGGACAAGGTGCAGTAGTGTTGGAGGTTGTTCCGCCACCACGCCTCCAAAATGCTAATTGTGACACACCTCTCTCCTCCACCCCCTCCTCTTCTTCTTCCTCCATGGCCTCTTCCTCGGAACCAGCGGTGCTCCGTAGGCGTTCAAGGGGCTACGCAAGTACGCAGGCCAAAAGATGCCATGCGGTGCTTGAGCTGGTGTGCTTGGGGGACAGGAGCCACACTGGGGCAGAGGTTCTGTCAGCTCTGCAGGGGCAGGTTCAGAGGTGGTTGACGCCACGCCAACTTAAGGCAGGAATGGTGGTTTGCGACAATGGCACCAACCTCCTCTCTGCCCTCGGACAGGGACAACTGACCCATGTGCCCTGTTTGGCTCACGTCCTTAACTTGGTGGTGCAGCGGTTCTTGGGCAGGTACCCGGGCTTACAGGATGTCCTGAGGCAGGCCAGGAAAGTCTGTGTGCATTTCCGCCGGTCATATAATGCCAGTGCTCGGCTGACGGACCTCCAAAAGGAGTTTAACCTGCCCAAGAACCGCCTAATCTGTGACATGCCCACCAGGTGGAACTCAACGTTGGCCATGCTGCAGCGGCTGCACACGCAGCAGAGGGCCATCAATGAGTACCTGTGCGACTATGGCACCAGGATAGGGTCAGGGGAGCTTGGTTTTTTTTCCCCACGCCAGTGGGCCATGATCAGGGATGCATGCACTGTCCTGTCACCATTCGAGGAGGCCACGAGGATGGTGAGCACTGACAGTGCATGCATCAGTGACACTGTCCCCCTTGTCCACCTGTTGGAGCACACGCTGCATGGAATAATGGACAGGGCACTTGAGGCAGAACAGAGGCAGGAAGAGGAGGACTTCCTTAGCTCTCAAGGCCCCCTTTATCCAGACAGTGTTTCTGCGTGCCCGCCGATCACACAGGAAGAGGACGAGGAGGAGGAGGAGGAGGAGGAAGATTGTGTCAGTATGGAGGTGGAGCCTGGCACTCAGCATCAGCAGCAGTCTTTAAGGGATCAGTCCCAAGGAACACATGGACTTGTACGTGGCTGGGAGGAGGTGGCTGCGGACGTTGTTGTCCTTAGTGACCCAGAGGACTCCGGACCGAATGCCTCAGCAAACCTACGCTGCATGGCCTCCCTGATCCTGCAAAGCCTGCGTAAAGATCCTCGTATTCGTGGTATCAAGGAGAAGGACCAATACTGGCTGGCAACCCTCCTTGACCCACGTTACAAGGGTAAGGTTGCGGACCTTATCTTGCCATCGCAGAGGGAGCAGAGGATGAAACATCTTCGGGAGGCCTTGCAGAAAGGTCTGTGCAACGCGTTCCCAGAGACTGGGAGGTTACAAACTCCTGTTTCTGGACAACGTGTTGCTGAGGCTTCGGTCAGTCAAAGAAGGAGCGGTGGAGAAGGTGGCCGTCTGACCGATGCGTTCAGACAATTTTTTGGTCCGCAGCCCCAAGGTATGATCGGTTCCAACAACCATCGCCAGCGTCTGTTTTACATGGTGCAGGAATACCTAGGGGCAAGATCAGACTTGGACACCTTTCCCACCGAAAATCCTCTGGGTTACTGGGTCTTGAGGATGGATCACTGGCCAGAGCTTGCACAGTATGCAATTGAGCTACTGGCCTGTCCTGCATCCAGCGTTCTTTCGGAACGCACATTCAGTGCTGCTGGAGGCGTGGTAACCGATCACAGGGTGCGTCTGTCCACCGACTCGGTCGATCGGCTGACCTTCATAAAAATGAATCAGTCTTGGATCACCACCAGCTACCAAGCACCTGATGCTGATGTAACCGAATAATTTTTTTTGAAATCTCAGATCCCTTCAAAGACTGCCTATGCTGATGCTGAGTGACTACCCCTGAGTAATTATCCTCTTCCTCCTCAATCATCACGCTGATTGTAAGAACATTTTTGGTTCTGGGCGCCACCACCAGTGCCTAAGGCACAATTTTTCAGCCCCTGTTTAACAGGGGCGTGTAATTACAATTTTTGATGTAATACTTTGCAGCAGGGCTCGTTCCTGCATTCCAACTAGAGTGTCTGTGAGGGGTTGCAGTGTTGTGGCACCAGCACCAGTGCCTAAGGCCCAATTTTTCTGCCCCTGTCTAACAGGGGCGTGTAATTACAATTTTTGATGCAATACTTTGCAGCAGGGCTCGTTCCTGCGTTCCAACTAGAGTGTCTGTGAGGGGTTGCAGTGTTGTGGCACCAGCACCAGTGCCTAAGGCCCAATTTTTCTGCCCCTGTCTAACAGGGGCGTGTAATTACAATTTTTGAAGCAATACTTTGCAGCAGGGCTCGTTCCTGCGTTCCAACTAGAGTGTCTGTGAGGGGTTGCAGTGTTGTGGCACCAGTACCAGTGCCTAAGGCCCAATTTTTCTGCCCTGTCTAACAGGGGCTTGTAATTACAATTTTTGAAGCAATACTTTGCAGCAGGGCTCGTTCCTGCGTTCCAACTAGAGTGTCTGTGAGGGGTTGCAGTGTTGTGGCACCAGTACCAGTGCCTAAGGCCTAATTTTTCAGCTCCTGTTCAACAGGGGCATGTAATTACAATTCTTGATCTAATATTTCACAGCAGGGCCCTGTGAGGGCTTACAGTGTTGTGGCCACAGCAACACCTAAGGCCCAAATTTCTGCTGAGTATATAGGGCAGGACCCTACTTTCAAACATCTAACTTACAAACGACTCCTACTTGCAAACGGAAGGAGACAACAGGAAGTGAGATGAAATCTACCCCTAGGAAGGGAAATTCTCTCCTGTAAGAGTTAATATGGGAAAACAATTTCTCCTTTCCACTGATGCTTTCCAATCCTTGTTCCACAAAAAAACCCAAATTTTCAAAAAACATTTTTCATTGGGACAAAAAAGTGAGGTGAAATCTTCTGAAGAGGAGGAAAGACAGCAAAACAAATGTCACAGGGGTGATAACCCTTCCCTATGTTTTCCAAAAAGCTTAAAAAAGATTTTTTGGCTGGAGCTAAACATGTTAAAAATGTACCCGTTCAAAATTACAAAGAGATTCTACTTAACAACAAACCTACAGTCCCTGTCTTGTTTGCACCGCCTGTATACTGCTGTTCAGAGTATATAGGGCCTTTCCTTATTTTAATTTGGGTGCGGGGTTCCCCTTAATATCCATACAGGACCCAAAGGGCCTGGTAATGGACTGGGGGGGTACCCATGCCGTTTGTCTCACTGATTTTCATCCATATTGCCATGACCCGACATGACATTAAACCCGCAAGCAGTTTTAAATGAGATTTTTTCCTTTAAAAATGACATTTGGTGCAGGGACTGTTCTAAACATGGGAAACACGCGTCACTTTACAGGCATACTATAGACACCCCCCAGGTACGATATTTAAAGGAATATTTCACTTTTTTTTTTTTACTTTAAGCATCATTAAAATCACTGCTCCCGAAAAAACGGCCGTTTTTAAAAGTTTTTTTTGCATTGATACATGTCCCCTGGGGTAGGACCCGGGTCCCCAAACCCTTTTTAGGACAATACCATGCAAATTAGCCTTTAAAATGAGCACTTTTGATTTCGAACGTTCGAGTCCCATAGACGTCAATGGGGTTCTAACGTTCGTGCGAACTTTCGGTCCGTTCGCGGGTTCTGGTGCGAACCGAACCGGGGGGTGTTCGGCTCATCCCTAATTTACAGTGATCTCATTTAATAAAGCACATTAAAAAAAAAAGCACAATAAAACGCCTCACCCTCCAGCACAGCCAGCCAAGTGACTCATAGAGCCCTCCGTCCACCTTCAGATGACCCTGCTAAACCAAGGGATATCATTTGCAATCTGCACAAATATTCACTGAAGGAACGCATAATGATCCACGTCAGAGGTGTCCGCTACATGGACTTTAATGGCGCACAGTTGTCCTTCTTCCCAGATCTTTCCAGATGCACCTTAATGCAACATCGAGCCACTACTTGAGGCCCTTCAGGATGCAAAACTGATCTACAGATGGGGCTTCATTTTTAATTTGTCGGTGACCAAGGATGGCTATCAATTTACCTTACACAATAAGAACGAGTTGCCGCAGTTCTTGCACCACCTGGGCCTACCCGCCATTGATCTTCCAGATTGAAGGGTCTTCACCAGAGATTCCACTCCCTGCACGCCCACAACCTTGGTGCCCTGCATGCCGCAGGGTATGGAACAGGCGCAGGTCTAGAGATGTCCCTCCTAATGCTATCTCGCAATCTCCACCATATTCCCCCCTCAGAGGAGGTCCTGAAGGACTCAAGTGAACTAATTGTCTAACCTGATATTGTTTCTTTCTACAGGGACCCCCAGGGTTTGTTTTCAATTTTTACTACTGCTGTGGTAATTTGGTTTACACATCTTTGATGTTGCTATGCACTTTATGCCGAACGGGTTTTCTGGCGGGCTCACACCTGGTGCTGTGCCACTTTCCCCCAAATAGGCCAACTCCTAGGAGTTATGTCCCATATTTTGGACCCCACGCTACTCACTGGCCTCCACTCTATTCTTGGCCAGAAGGCTGAGTGAAGATTCCCGACTAGTAGTAGTTGGTTATGTTGGAACGCCCTTATGGCAAAGTTTCTCCTAAATATACTGTATATGTCAGAAACCATGAATCAGACCGAGACAGAAGTACAGTTAAATCACACTTGTTTAATAATAAAAGTAAATAGAAGAGCATAGTCAAAACATAGCCAAAGTTCCGGAACGGATAGTCAGACAAGCGGGAAAGTCAGGATGCCAGGAATCAGTGTAGTGAAACAGCAAGCAGGATCTGGAGCCAGAAGGAATGTCAGCCAAGTAAGTCTTTAACAGGAGCGCAGGAGAAAGTCACTGTGATGTTGACCAAGGAGAAGGTAGAGAGCTGCACAGCTTAAGTAAGCAGGACTGACGAGCAGGATATCATAAACAGGTGAGTCACTATGGAGAGATAGGAGCTGGCAATTAGCCAACAGCTGAGTGGCCTGCTCAGAGAAAATGTCTTATGGTTTTATGTTTTCTAGGTTTTTACTTTTGTTTTTTATTTTCTCAGCACTCCTGGACTCTTGGATCAGTCACTTGCAGGTCTCTCCTCTCTTCTGACAGGGACCTTGGATGTCTCCATGACTCCCGTACATCATGGCTTTCCTGAAAGTGGTGTCATACAATGTTCGTGGCCTAGGATCGCCTAATAAACACAGTAAGTTATGGCTCAAAACAAAATGCTTTGGGGCACAGATTCTTTTATTAAAGGAGACACAGTTTCGAGCTGACTTGGTCCCCTGCCTCCCCACACACCTGTATAACCAATGGTTTCTCAGCAACTCCCCATGCTCTAAATCAAGCGGGGTTGCCATAGCTATACATAAACAATGTCCCTTTGTCCTGACGGACCAGCTTACTGACTCTAATGGTAGATACGTTTTACTTAAAGGCACCATTTTAGGTCGTAAATTTACTTTTTGCAACCGTGTACGCACTGAACACTCAACAGCTCACTTTCCTAGACTCCTTCTTAGATTACCTCTCCACCTTTAGAGAGGGCCAACTGATTTTGGAGGGGAATTTCAATGTCAGCCCAGACCTGTTGGATGGACACATCTGCGGGTCATTCTACCCACTCATTCGCTTTCCTTAAGCACTTCAGAAATTCCCTACACTCCCACCATCTTGTAGACTGCTGGAGAGTACTCCATCGCACTGATAAAGACTTCAGTTACTATTCGACCACTCACACTGTGTATACTCAAATAGACCTGTTATTGATGGATCAGTTCTCTCTGGAGACCCTATGCGAAACTCAAACATAAACATTGTATGACTTCGGAGTTGGCTGCATAACTCCAATCTCGATACCCGGATACGGGCACGCTTACGCCATATCTCTTACAAATTTTGCAAATGCGGGCAACTGCTTGCCAGGGCTCTGAGGAAACAACAGGCCTCAGGCCATGTCCATAAACTCCATACCGCGACAGGTTCCCAGGTAGTTCACTCTTCTAAGATTGCTGCTTCCTTTCGGGACTACTATGCCCAGCTCTACCATTTCACTGACACACTGCCTGGCTCAACGCTAGATCAGAAACAAGACCTACTGTATCTGGCAGAGGCTCAAACCTCAGCTCACTACTCAAATTAGCAAACAACTTGAGAAGCCTATCACCCAGACAGAACTGGAGACAGTATTAAAAGAGCTCCCAAAAGGGAAAAGCCCGGGACCTGACAGTTATACGAACGCCTATTACAGGGCCTTCCTCCCTCTCTTGTTTAACCCAATGTGTGCCTACTTTATCGCCTTAGCTTCGGGTACTGCCATACCCAAAGAGGGACTACTGGCCGATCTCTCGTCTCAACACTGATATAAAAATATTGGCGAAGATCTTAGCTAACCATCTTAAACCCATAATGTCCCCCCTTATTTTCGCCCTCACCCTGGAATCATTACTCAATAGAATTTGCATGAATCCAAATGTTAGGGGTTTCTGTGCTGGGCCAAGGGAGCATAAATTATTCGCTGGGAGCAAAGGGGAGGATGATGTCCTGTTCTATGTGGCTGGCCCCCTTGATTTCCCTCCCCAATATCATGCATGAATTACAGAATTTCAGCTAACTCTCTAATTTCAAAATCAATTATAATAAATCGGAAATTCTATCTTTGAATATTCCCTTGAGCTTGCGTACATGGTTGCAATCCTCATTCTCCTTCACCTGGTGCCATACTCACCTGAAATATTTGGGTGTCTATCTCACCCCCCCTTTGCTCCCAGCTTTATAACAGTAATTACGCCCCGCTACTCTCCACTATAAAAGCAGACCTACACAGCTGGGACAGAGAGACTTTCTCGTGTATGGGCCGATTCAGTGTGTTAAAGATGAATATGTTACCCCAAATCCTGTTCTATCGCCAAATGGTGCCCATCTCTTTACCCAAGTCTTTCTTTTCGATCCTTAACAGTATTTTCCCAAAATATATCTGGCATGGGAGAAGCCCTTGGTTGGCTCTTTTTACCCTACAGGGACCTAAGCGGCTGGGAGGCCTGGGCTCCCAGATATACGCAAATATTATGAGGTGATCGTTCTGCAGCGGATATTGGACTGGCACCATGGGGTGTCCACTAAGGTGTGGGTATTCTTAGAAAAATTCTTGGCTGGCCGCAACTTATCCCATGCACCATGGGTACCCTGGGAATATAGAGGACTGTCTGCATCTGTTTCTCCAGCTACTATTCACGCTTTGCAGCAATGGGATGTCCTAAATAAGTCAGGAAAGCTTGCCCCTCGGTTCTCCCCCCTAGCTCCCCTGGGAGGCTTCCCCTGGTTTGCTCCAGGGGAACACCTGTTTTTCTTCCGTACTTGGACAGCAGATAACGAGGTGAGGTGCAGTAGGTTCATCCAAGACCAGGGATTAATCCTACTGGAGGAACATGGAGCTCAATATGGTAGATGCCCCTTAGACGATTGGAGATATAGACAGCTTCAACATTTTACACATGGTTTACCTCAAGCTATACGCTACCCTACCTCCTCTACTACTTTTGAGAATCCAAACCTGCATTCCATATCTGTCCTGTATGAGATGCTATTAGGGCTGGGACCCAAGGGGAAGCCAATATACATTCGAGAATGGAAAAGAGACCTGCAACATGAGTTTACTGAGTTACAACTTGATCACTTATACCGCCTTACACATTCTAGCTCTGTTAACATGAAAATGCAAGAGAGTGGGTTCAAAGTAATGTCTATATGGTTTAGAGTCCCCACCAAACTTGCTATAATATACCCAGCTTCCTCGGATGCTTGGGACTGCGGGCATAGGGGATCCTTTTTATTTGGTGGGAATGTCCTAAGTTACAGCCCTATTGGTAGGACATTAGAACCCAAATAAACATCATCTTGAATATGGATCTTCCTGACCCCCCAATGGGTTTCCTCCTTCATGTCCCCACCATTCCTCTCAGCCTTTATCGAAAGTCGGTGCTACCCCACCTCCCGAATGTGACTAGGAGACTGATCCCCATCTACTGGAAAAGGAGACAAGTTCCAAAGCACTCGGAATGGCTGTGGAGGAATGGATGGTGACATCTAAGGTATGGTATGGGATTTTGGCCTGCACCCTGAATACATTTATTTAGTTTTACAGATGCAACTGGCCCTTTGAGGGCAGCCATAACGCTGATGCGGCCTGCGATGAGATTGAGTTTGACACCCCTGGCTTAGAATATTGTAGTGATGTTTATATAAGCCTAAAGGAGATCTTTGTATTTTTGCTGGTGATGGCAAACATATGTGTGGATAACACTTAAACAGGGAAAAGCTGCCTCTTTTCATCTACCAGATATAGACAAAGGTCTGCTATGCCTAATTCTTATTTCAGCACAGCTAATGTTTTTTTTTTGCAAAAAGTTGATCTGGAGTATGCCTAAAAAAATTGGCTGTAACTCTACAGTCTTTTTAAGGGTTTTTTTTAAGCTGGTTTAGGTGTGACTATTTTTGGTTTTGTGCCAAGTATTTGCCAGTTTTTAACCCGTGTTATTTAACCACTTCAGACTGCTTTAACTGCTAATTGCGCGGTCATGCAATGCTGTACCCAAACGAAATTTGCGTCCTTTTTTTCCCCACAAATAGAGCTTTCTTTTGATGGTATTTGATCACCTCTGCCGTTTTTATTTTTTGCGCTATACACGGAAAAAGACCGAAATTTTTTTTTAAAAATGATATTTTTGTTATTAAAAAAATCAAATAAACTCAATTTTAGTCATACATTTAGGCCAAAATGTATACGGCCACATGTCTTTGGTAAAAAAAATTTCAATAAGTGTATATTTATTGGTTTGCGCAAAAGTTATAGCGCCTACAAACTAGGGTACATTTTCTGGAATTTACACAGCCTTTAATTTATGACTGCCTATGTCATTTCTTGAGGTGCTAAAATGGCAGGGCAGTACAAAACCCCCACAAATGACCCCATTTTGGAAAGTAGACACCCCAAGGAAATTGCTGAGAGGCATGTTGAGCCCATTGAATATTCTTTTTTTTTGTCCCAAGCGATTGAATAATGACAAAAATAAAAAAAATTTAAAAAGTTGTCACTAAATGATATATTGCTCACACAGGCCATGGGCATATGTGGAATTGCACCCCAAAATATATTCAGCTGCTTCTCCTGAGTACGGGGATACCACATGTGTGGGACTTTTTGGGAGCCTAGCCGCGTACAGGGCCCCGAAAACCAATCACTGCCTTCAGGATTTCCAAGGGCGTAAATTTTTGATTTTACTCCTCACTACCTATCACAGTTTTGAAGGCCATAAAATGCCCAGATGGCATAAACCCCCCCAAAATGACCCCATTTTGGAAAGTAGACACCCCAAGCTATTTGCTGAGAGGCATGGTGAGTATTTTGCAGCCCTCATTTGTTTTTGAAAATGAAGAGAGACAAGAAAAAAAAAAAAATTCTTTTTTCAATTTTTAAAACTTTGTGACAAAAAGTGAGGTCTGCAAAATACTCACTATACCTCTCAGCAAATAGCTTGGGGTGTCTACTTTCCAAAATGGGGTCATTTGGGTTTTTTTTGCCACCTGGGCATTCCATGGCCTCCGAAACTGTGATAGGCAGTGAAGAGTGAAATCAAAAATTTACGCCCTTAGAAAGCCTGAAGGCGGTGCTTGGTTTTCGGGGTCCCGTGCGCGGCTAGGCTCCCAAAAAGTCCCACACATGTGGTATCCCCATACTCAGGAGAAGCAACAGAATGTATTTTGGGGTGTAATTTCACATATTCCCATGGCATGTTTGAGCAATATATCATTTAGTGACAACTGTGTGCAAAAAAAAAATTTGTCTCTTTCCCGCAACTTGTGTCACAATATAAAATATTCCATGGACTCTACATGCCTCTCAGCAAATAGCTTGGGGTGTCTACTTTCCAAAATGTGGTCATTTGGGGGGGTTTTGAACTGTCCTGGCATTTTATGCACAACATTTAGAAGCTTATGTCACACATCACCCACTCTTCTAACCACTTGAAGACAAAGCCCTTTCTGACACTTTTTGATTACATGAAAAAATAATTTTTTTTTGCAAGAAAATTTCTTTAAACCCCCAAACATTATATATTTTTTTAAAGCAAATGCCCTACAGATTAAAATGGTGGGTGTTTCATTTTTTTTTTTCACACAGTATTTGCGCAGCGATTTTTCAAACGCATTTTTTTGGGAAAAAACACACTTTTTTAAATTTTAATGCACTAAAACACACTATATTGCCCAAATGTTTGATGAAATAAAAAAGATGATCTTAGGCCGAGTACATGGATACCAAACATGACATGCTTTAAAATTGCGCACAAACATGCAGTGGCAACAAAATTAATACATTTTTAAAATCCTTTAAAAGCCTTTACAGGTTACCACTTTAAATTTACAGAGGAGGTTTACTGCTAAAATTACTGCCCTCGATCTGACGTTCGCGGTGATACCTCACATGCATGGTGCAATTGCTGTTTACGCGAGAGCAGGGGGGACAGGGGTGCTTTTTTTTTTTTTTTCTTTATTACTTTTTTGCTTTTTTATCTTATTTTTAAACTGTTCCTTTAATTTTTTTTTTAAATTATTTTATTGTTATCTCAGGGAATGTAATTATCCCCTATGATAGCAATAGGTAGTGACAGGTACTCTTTTTTGAAAAAATTGGGGTCTATTAAACCCTAGATTTCTCCTCTGCCCTCAAAGCATCTGACCACACCAAGATCGGTGTGATAAAATGCTTCCCCAATTTCCCAATGGCGCTGTTTACATCCGGCGAAATCTAAGTCATAAAATGCTCGTAGCTTCCGGTTTCTTAGGCCATAGAGATGTTTGGAGCCACTCTGGTCTCTGATCAGCTCTATTGTCAGCTGGCTGAATTACCGGCTGCATTCTCAGGTTCCCTATTGAGACAGGAGAGCCAGAGAAAAACACGGAAGACGGTGGGGGGGCCATTCCCTCCCACTGCTTGTAAAAGCAGTCTAGAGGCTAATTAGCCGCTAGGACTGCTTTTACATGAAAGTCGGCCGCTGGCTGAAAAGAATGATACCAAGATGATACCTAAACCTGCAGGCATCATTCTGGTATAACCACTCAAATTCGTGAATGACGTACCTAAAGACAAAAAAATGGTTAACAATAAAGCACAGTAAACAGTAAAGTATAAAAAATTGCATACCTGAAAAGCAAACATGATAAAACATAATAACAATAAAACATTGCAGAATAGAATACAGTAAAAAAGAGCAGAACAATAGAGAGGGAATAGAGAGAGAGAGAACAATAAAACGACAACTATTTTTTTTTATTTTATATTTTTGTTTGTGTTTTTTTTTTTTTTTTTACACTTTTTTTTGTAACTGTAACTTTTATAACTGTAACCGGTTCCAGGTTCAGGTCTCTCAAAATGCGATGGCATCTTGGGAGACCCTGTGAAAGTGGGCCTAGTCTGTGCAATGCTGTACCCTACGCTAATACTCAACTACTGAATGGTAGCGTTCAAAACATTCACCAATGCAAAGACCAGGATTGTCAGGACAGGAGGGACAATAATAGCGGGTGTCATGCCTATATCCGCGCTTGCTGCAGACACAACATCTTTTTTGGGGGGGTTCGTTGGGTAGGGGTACTCGGAAGGACATAAAGAAAATGCCTCTCATGCAGCCGACTGCATTTGGTTGGGGATGTGAATGGGGGAAGTACGGGCGCTGCAGAAAGGGTGGCTTCCCAATTAGGATTGGCGAATGCAGCAGGAAGGGCATTATGGGCACGACGGGCCTGTGTTTGTCTTTTTGGTGGCAGCGGGACACTACTTGTGCTTGCCACCTCGCCAGCTTGAACTGCACTTATGGGACTCACCACGTCACCAAGTGTTACTGCAGTGCTGGTTTGACTACGACCGTACTAGGCCGCTGGCGCTTGCCAGTTGACCAAAACGCTACCAAAAAAACTGTTAGCGATCGCAGGGATCAGGCCTGACTCTGCGAACGCTGCAGTTATGTGTTTAGTGTTTTGTAAGTGACAGTGATCGATCGATACTGCACTTGGGTGGGCTGGGCTGGGCCGGGCGGAGGGGCAAAACGCAGGTGCTAGCAGGTATCTGGGCTGATCCCGCTAACACTGCATTTTTGGGAACCCTAAACTGCTGGGGACGCTAGTATAGATCTGATCGGATCAGATATTGATCCGTTCAGATACTATACTACTAAGGGAGGTGTACGGTGCGTGCGTGGGTGTTAGCGGTACTGGCGTTAACCTGACGCCGCCTGGGGCTGGTGCTTGCCAGTTCACCAAAACGCTACCAAAAAAACTGTTAGCGATCGCAGGGATCAGGCCTGACTCTGCGAACGCTGCAGTTATGTGTTTAGTGTTTTGTAAGTGACAGTGATCGATCGATACTGCACTTGGGTGGGCTGGGCTGGGCCGGGCGGAGGGGCAAAACGCAGGTGCTAGCAGGTATCTGGGCTGATCCCGCTAACACTGCATTTTTGGGAACCCTAAACTGCTGGGGACGCTAGTATAGATCTGATCGGATCAGATATTGATCCGTTCAGATACTATACTACTAAGGGAGGTGTACGGTGCGTGCATGGGTGTTAGCGGTACTGGCGTTAACCTGACGCCGCCTGGGGCTGGTGCTTGCCAGTTCACCAAAACGCTACCAAAAAAACTGTTAGCGATCGCAGGGATCAGGCCTGACTCTGCGAACGCTGCAGTTATGCGTTTAGTGTTTTGTAAGTGACAGTGGTCGATCGATACTGCACTTGGGTGGGCTGGGCCGGGCCGGGCTGAAGGGGCAAAACGCAGGTGCTAGCAGGTATCTGGGCTGATCCCGCTAACACTGCGTTTTTGGGAACCCTAAACTGCTGGGGACGCTAGTATAGATCTGATCAGATCAGATATTGATCCGTTCAGATACTATACCACTAAGAGAGGCGTATGCTGCGTGCGTGGGTGTTAGTGGTACTGGCGCTAATCTGACACTGCCTGGGGCGACGCATATCACCGCCGGGTGATCAGGGGGCTAAACCTTTATTCGGTAATAAACGGCGGGTGCTCTGACACTATAAAAAATAAACAAACTAACCAGCGTCACCCGTAGCGGTTATACGGTGATCAGTGGTGAAAGGGTTAACTAGGGGGCAATCAAGGTTTTAAAACCTTTATTAGATAGTATATGGGGGTCCCTGTCACTATAAAATGCTGACGGCGAACCTAAATATTTACCTCCCTAACTAGCGTCACCAGTAACACTAATACAGCGATCAGAAAAATGATCACTTAGTGACACTGGTGACGGGGGTGATCAAGGGGTTAAAACTTTATGGGGGGGGTTAGGGGGGTATCCTAGACCTAAAGGGGGCTAACACTTACTGCCCTAACACACTAACTGTCACAAACTAACACCAATGCAGTAATCAGAAAAAAAACTGCTTGGTGTCAGTGTGATGGGGGGGGGGTGATTGGGGGGTGATCGGGGGTGTAAAGTATGCCTGGCATGTTCTACTGTGAGGTGTAGTGTTGTGCAACTCACTCAGATGTCTTCTCTCCTCTGCGCCAGAACGGAAACTGCCGAGCCGAGGAGAGATGACATCACATCCCCTGCCTCTGTGTACTACACAGAGGCAGGGGACGATTCTCATTGGCTGGGAGCGATTGCGAGGGGGGGCCACAAATGGATGGCCTCCCCCTCATCTCTGAACACTCCCAGACCAAAGCCGACCGCCTCGGGCACCGGGGGGGTGGTCCGATCGGACCCCCCGCCCGCGGGAAGGCAATCACGTACCAGGTATGTGATTTTGCCTGCCCGTGCCATTCTGCAGACGTATATCTGCGTTAGGCGGTCGGCAAGTGGTTAAAAAGCATAACTACTATCATTATATTTTTCCCTAACATGTATTTCCAGGTGTGATCATATGGAGCCAGGTGTCCCTACCGGTATTTAGAAATTGGGAGCAGGCATCAGACACTAATTTAGAAGCGTGGACATATGTGGAATAAACAAATGTGTATATGTTAAGCGCTTGCCGACCAGTGCACGATTTACGTCGCCAGAATGGCACTGGTGGGCAAAAGGGCGTACAGGTACGTCCCCTTTAAGAATCGGTGCTGCGGGCGCATGCGCCCGCCACGTGCTCCGTGACTGTGGCCACGGGTCTTGCGAACTCGATGTCCGCCGGGTGCCCGCGATCGTGTCACGGAGAGGTAGAACGAGGAGAGCATTTCCCCGTGCTGCCTAGTGACAGTACAGAGATCTCTGCTCTCTGTCATCGAGAGCAGTGATTGCTGTCGTGTGTTAAAGCCCCTCCCCCCACAGTTAGAATCACTCCCTAGGACACACTTAACCCCTTCACCGCCCCCTAGTGGTTAACCCCTTCACTTCCAGTGCCATTTACACAGTAATCAATGCATTTTTATAGCACTGATCGCTGTATAAATGATAATGGTCCCAAATAGCGTCAAAAGTGTCTGATCTGTCCGCCATAATGTTGCAGTCCCGATAAAAATCGCAGATCGCCGCCATTACTAATTAAAAAAAAATTAATAATAAAAATGCTATAAATCTATACCCTATTTTGTAGACGCTATAAATTTTGCGCAAACCAATCAATATACACTTATTGCATTTTTTTTTTTACCAAAAATATGTAGAAGAATACATATCGGCCTAAACTGAGGAAAAAAATAGTTTTTTTATATAATTTTGGGGGATATTTATTATAGCAAAAAGTAAAAAATATTGCTTTTTTTTCAAAATTGTCTCTCTTTTTTTGTTTATAGCGCAAAAAATAAAAACCTCATAGGCGATCAAATACCCCCAAAAGAAAGCACTATTTATGGGAAAAAAAGGACGTCAATTTTGTTTCAATGTAACGCCGCACGGCTGGGCAATTAGTTAAAGCGACGCAGTGCAGTATCGCAAAAAGTGCTCTGGTCAGGAAGGGGTAAAATCTTCAGGGGCTGAAGCTATTAATCAGCGGAGCCCCTTATTTGCAATTATAATTTACTAAATCCTAAACACAGCAATAAAGATATAAGTATTGAGAAAAATTATGTAAAAATGAATGAACCCACAATTAATTACCGCCAGAACCCAAAAAGTGTTTTCACCTCACTTTTAACAATCATAAACCTTCATAGTAGTGCAGCGCAACTAACCATAAAGTGCCAATGCAAACTTATCTCATATTACAAACAATATCTCATACTCTGTAATATAGTCAATTAGTGTGAAATATCCATATAATTCAAAAAAGATTTAAAAAAATACAAAACCGTGCCAAAAAAAAAAAGAATCCATAATTCATAATGTTCTACCTCTGTGTATATAACACAATATTATATGTGCATATAGCACAATATTATATGTGCATATAGCGCATATTATACGTGGGGTAAGGCTTCATGTACACGGACGTTGTTTAACCACTTGCCTACTGGGCACTTAAACCCCCCTCGTGGCCTTACCAATTTTCAGCTTTCAGTGCTCTTACACTTTGAATGACAATTACTCAGTCACGTAATACTGTACCCAAATTAATTTTTTGTCCTTTTTTCATACAAATAGAGCTTTCTTTTGGTGGTATTTGATCACCTCTGGGGTTTTTATTTTTTGCGCTATAAATGAAAAAAGACCGAAAAGTTTGAAAAAAATGCTTTTTTCTTAGTTTCTGTGACAAAATTTTGCAAATTATTAATTTTTCTTCATAAACTTTGTCCACGATTTATACTGCTACATATCTTTGGTAAAAATAACCCAAATTAGTGGATATTATTTGGTCTTCGTGAAAGTTAGAGAGTCTACAAGCCCTGGTGCAATTCATAAAAAATTGATCACACCTGATGTACTGAAGGCCTATCTCATTTCTTGCGACCCGAACAAGTCAGAAAAGTACAAATACCCCCTAAATGACCCCTTTTTGAAAGTAGACATTACAAGGTATTTAGTAAGATGCATGGTGAGGTTTTTAATGTTGTAATTTTTTTCCCACAATTCTTTGCAAAATGAAGATTTTTTTCCCCCACAAAATTGTCATTGTAATAGGTTATTTCTCTCACATGGCATGTGTATACTACAAATGATGCCCCACAATACATTCTGCTACTCCTCCTGAGTATTAAGATACCACATGTGTGGGACTTTTTCACAGCCTAGCCACTTAGAGAGGCCCAACATGCAGGGAGCACCATCAGGTGTTCTAGGAGCATAAATTACACATCTAACTTGTTGACTACCTATTACACTTTTGAAGGCCCTGGAGCACCAGGACAATGACACGTGACACTGATATGGAACTGATGACAGATGGCACTGATACGTGGCATGTGACACTGATGTGGCACTGATGACAGATGGCACTAATACGTGGCACTGATGACAAATGACACTGATGACAGATGGCACTAATATGTGGCACTGATGACAGGTGGCACTGATGACAGATGGCATTAGTACGTGGCACTGATGACAGATGGCACTAATACGTGGCACTGATGACAGATGGCACTAATACGTGGCACTGATGACAGATAGCACTGATACGTGGCACTGATGACATGTGACACTGATAACAGATGGCACTAATACATGGCACTGATGACAGATGGCACTGATACGTGGCACTGATGACAGGTGACACTGATAACAGATGGCACTAATACATGGCACTGATGACAGATGGCACTGATACGTGGCACTGATGACATGTGACACTGATGACAGATGCCACTAATATGTGGCACTGATGACACGTGACACTGATGTGGCACTGATGACAGATGGCCCTAATACGTGGCACTGATGACAGATGGCACTAATACATGGCACTAATGACAGATGGCACCAATACGTGGCACTGATGACATGTGACACTGATGTTGCACTGATGACAGATGGCACTTATACATGGCACTGGGGACAGAGGGCATTGACAGGTGGCACTGGGGACAGATGGCACTGACAGGTGTCACTGGGGACATATGGCACTGACAGGTGGCACTGAGGACAGGTGGCACTGGGGACAGATGGCACTGAGAGATGGCACTGACAGGTACTGTGGGCACTGTATTTTCTATTTTTTTTTTTGCCCTGATCCTGCAGCCAGTCGCTCTCCCTCCTCACACGATGTCTCTGTGTAAGGAGGGAGAGCCGGCAATGAGAGATGATCTCATATATTTACAAATGAGATAATCTTTCATTGGATACTCAGTTTGAGTGCTAAATGGCCGCTGTGATTGGCCATTTAGCACGATCTGTGATTGGCTGTGTCCAAGGGTCATGGCCAACACAGAATTTCCCCGATGCACGCACGCGGGCACGCACATCGCGGAAGTAAACAGGAGGACGTTCAGGGATGCCCTCCCGGCAATTGGAGTCCACGCTGTAGCCGTCTTTCGGCTATAGCGCGGACGCCTAGTGGCTAACCTCTCCTGAATGACTTAACTTTACAGCTAGAATCCTGCGTCTAAAAACGTCCATTTAGCCGAGTTTACATGCTGCGTTTGCGTCTAGAAGTATTTGTAAAAAAAAAAATTTTTTTTTTGTTAAAATGAAAAACGTCTGTAAACGCTTACAAGCTGTTACAGGCATTTAGCATTTCAAATGCCTCTGAACATCCGTCTGAACCCATTGTTTTGCATTCCAAAAAATGCTTCTAAACTCAACTGCCTAGCAACGACTATAAACAAACTTGTGTACATGTACTGATAAGATAACAGAGGAGAGTTCAGGGGCAGCTGAACAAAATGCCCAACTCCTCCTAAACGTCCATTTACCAGCAGCGTACATGAGGCCTAATGCCGTGTACACACGGGCGGACTTTTCGACCAGACTGGTCCGACGGAACAAATCTGTCAGACAATTTGAAGCCCAGAAGACAAGAAGCCCAGAAGTCCGGACCTCTGCTGACAAGAGAGCTACCTGAAGACAGCGGAGGAGCCGGCCGAAGAACTGGAACACCGGGAGAAGAGAGCGGAGAAGAACCAACCGGACGCCGGGAGAAGATGAACCGGAGGGACCCCCGAAGCCGAAAGAAGACCCCCGAAGCCAGAGGAAGATCCCCCCCCCGAGCTGTTTAATAAAATATTTTAAAAACCTGTGTAGTGTTTTATTATTTACACTTTTCCATGGGTGAATGGGTAGGGGTACCATGTACCCCATACTCATTCACATAGGGTGGGGGGGCCGGGATCTGGGGGCCCTCTTATTATAGGGGGCTCCCGGATTCCGATCAGCTCCCCGCCCGCAGACCCCGACAACCAATGGCCAGGGTTGTCGGGAAGAGGCCCTTGTCCTCATCAACATGGGGGCAAGGTGCTTTGGGGTGGGGGGGCCCTGCAGGGCACCCCCCTCCCCCAAAGCACCCACCCCCATGTTGAGGGCATGCGGCCTGGTACGGTGCAGGAGGGGGGGGGGCGCTCGCTCGTCCCCACCCCCTTTCCTGACCAGCCAGGCTGCGTGCTCGGATCGGGGTCTGGTATGGATTTTAGGGGGGACCCCACGCCATTTTTTCGGCGTAGGGGGTTCCCCTTATAATCCATACCAGACCTAAGGGCCTGGTATGACCCGCGACGGGGCTCGCAAGGTGTCAATCTCGCCGATAAAAACGGCAAGATTGACATCCTTTTCTAGTCCCGTCGCACCTGAGTCACTTTCAAAATGAACGGACTTGCCTGTGTGTGGGCAAGTCCGTTCATTCTGAAAGTCCGCCGTAACTCCGGCGAAAGTCCGTTGGAAAGACGGGCAGACTTAGCCCGCCGCAATAGTCCGGGCGTGTGTGGGCAAGTCCGTCCGTTTTAAAGTCCGGCGCACCTGGCGGACAAAGTCCGGCAAAAAGTGTGCCGGACCAAGTAGGACAGAAAGTCCAACCGTGTGTACGCGGCATTACATACTGTAGTTGTTCAAGTTGAAAAAAAATGACACATGTTTATTGAGTTCAATTAAAAAAAACAAAACACTTCCTCGGCTCTTTAAATCAATCTCTAAACTAGCTTTTGATCCAGAAAAGGCAAAACAATCACAAAATGAATAAAATGTGATCTAGTTTGCACTAACAAAAAAAATTCCTTTTGTGATCCCCAAAAGCAATTAAATCCTTCTTGGATCAGTATTATGCAATGTTGTTTCTCATAAAATTTAACAGCCAGCTATTTATACTTTGTGCATTTTGAAAAACACAGCCAGCAATTTTGATCAATTTCCTTGTTTGACTATAACCAGCTCTGGTAGAAGACTATTCCACATTTTCCCAGGTCTCACTGTAATGAACTCTTTCTCTATGTGGAGCTTAAACCTGTTTTCTACCAAGTACAAAAAGTACAGTGCTGTCTTTTGTAATAACACTTTTTACCAGATTTAATTTATGTATAATTTATGCAATTATACAGTATGATCATATCAACTTTAAAGTGTATCTCTAGACAAAACATTTCTTTTATTTTGGATAGAATAGGGAAGGGTTACACCCTCTGCTAAGTTTTTATTAGTATCTGTCTGTGACCCTTATCAAAGAGAATAAAAGTGGGGGGAAAGACACAGTTTTAAAGTTGTCCCAAAAATTTGAGGTATTGAAATCTCCCAATGAGACGGGCTGTTCTAGGGACAACTATCCACAAGGGGATCACCCTTTGGAAGATTTCTACTAATTTCATGTTGTATCTCTGAGACATGGAATTTCCCCAATGTTACACAGGCAGCCAAAAAAACCTGGTAGGGGTTTTCAGCTTTCTCTATACAAAACTAAAAAAAAATTTTGCAAAACAATGCCTCATCTCAAGGGTGAAAAGATTCAGTTTGGCTAATTTTTCCTCATAGCTGAGTTACTTAGTGCCCAGAACTGAACTGCTTATTATGTTCTTACAAATGCATTGTATAGGGACAACATTAGGGATGAGCTTTCTGTTCGGGTCGAACATGAGTTCGACCAGAACATTGGCTGTTCGCCCGTTCGTCGAAAACCAAACATTATGAGCCGTTCGCGCCAAATTTGAGCGGCGCATAACGGCCCATAATGCACTGCGGCAGCGCAGTGCATTGCTGTATGATGATTGGCCAAAGCATGCACCATGATCTGCATGCTTTGGCCAATCCCAGCGTCCTCAGCTAAGAGAGCCATAATTGGTCAAAGGCAGAGTGCCTTTGGCCAATCATGGCTCAACGCCCCACACTATATAAGGCTGCTTGCACGTCGGCCCTGTGTAGTGTGTTGTTGGCGTGGACAGAGAGAGAGTGTCATTTAGATTGAGCAGGCAGGCAGGTTATTCAGTTAGCTGCAGCGTATTTAGAATATATATATATATTATATATATATATATATATATACAGACAGTCTCATATATATATATATATATATATATATATATATATATATATATATATATATATATATCCACTATATCCAGTTTAGCTATATCTGACTGCAGGCCGTTCCTGGTGTACTTTTTCTAATATACTTCAGGCAGGCAGGTTATTCAGTTAGCTGCAGTGTATTTAAAGTGGTGTTCCGGCCGAAATTATACTTTTTAAATAAAAATACCCCTATAATACACAAGCTTAATGTATTCTAAAAAGGTTAGTCAGTAAACGAAAGTCTGTTTTGTTTATAGCAGTAGTTTGTTATTTTATAAACTTACAGCAGGCCGTGGCCATCTTAAGTGTGGGCATCTGAAGCCAGACTGTATTTCTTCCTGGATCTCATCCTTGCAGATCTCGCACATGCTCAGTGCAGCACAAGCAGCGTAATAGGTTATAGGTCAGGTTTCCATAGCAACGGCAATTTCAGAGGAAGTTGCCGCCCCTTCCCAGAAGGCATTGCAAACAGGAAATGATGCGATGGGCCGCGGCCAGGGAGGAGGAAGTGAAAAATGAATACAGCAGATATACAGTAGGTGCTGAGAAAAAAAAAAATATCCAATTTGTTTACAGTGCACAGTTTAGTGAGAGATGCTGAAGAGTTGTAAAAGTGGGTGGAACTCCACTTTAATATATACAGTATCTCACAAAAGTGAGTACACCCCTCACATTTTGTAAATCTTTTCATGTGACAACACTTAGGCTCGGTTCACACAGGGGCAACACGACTTCAACGCGACTTTGCAACGCGACTTCAATGCGACTTCAACACGACTTGGATCCGACTTTGCCCTGCGACATGTGTCCGACTTTCAATGAACGGGGATCCGACTTGGATCCCCGCCACTGTGTTTGGTATGAATCTTTAGGGGGAACTCTGCGCCAAATTTTAAATAAAAAACCGGCATGGGTTCCCCCTTCAGGAGCATACCAGGCCCTTGGGTCTGGTATGGACCTTGAGGGGAACCCCCTACGCCGAAAAGACGGCGTGGGGGGTCCCCCCCAATCCATACCAGACCCTTATCCGAGCACGCAGCCCGGCCGGACAGGAATGGGGGGTGGGGACGAGCGAGCGCCCCCCCCCTCCTGAACCGTACCAGGCCGCATGCCCTCAACATGGGGGGTTGGTGCCTTGGGGGAGGGGGGCGCGCTGCGGCCCCCCCACCCCAAAGCACCTTGTCCCCATGTTGATGAGGACAAGGGCCTCTTCCCGACAACCCTGGCCGTTGGTTGTCGGGGTCTGCGGGCGGAGGGCTTATCGGAATCCGGGAGCCCCCTTTAATAAGGGGGCCCCCAGATCCCGGCCCCCCACCCTATGTGAATGAGTATGGGGTACATCGTACCCCTACCCATTCACCTAGGGAAAAAGTGTCAATTTAAAAATAAACACTACATAGATTTTTAAAGTATTTTATTAGACAGCTCCGGGGGTCTTCTTCCGACTTCGGGGGTCTCTCCGGTTCTTCTCCACGCTCTCCGGATCTTCTGCCGGGCTCCTCCGCTCTCTTCTGCTCTTTTGCCGCTCTTTTGCTAAAGCGGAGGAGCACGGTCTTCGGTCTTCTGCCCTCTTCTCTTCTTCTGATGTTGACACGACGCTCTCTCCGGCTAGAATGCTCTCTGTGCGCTCTGCTCTGACTTATAAAGGCGGTGACTCCGCCCCCTTATGCCGTCACAGTCCCTGGGCATGCTGGGATTATGACGACATACGGGGGGCGTGGTCATCGGGTGATGATCACGCCCCCTAAACCGTCACAGTCCCAGCATGCCCAGGGACTGTGACGGCATAAGGGGGCGGGGTCACCGCCTATATAAGTCAGAGCGGAGCGCTCAGAGTGCATTCCAGCCCCAGAGAGCGTCGTGTCAACATCAGGAGAAGAGGGCAGAAGGCAGAAGATTGAAGACCGGGCTCCTTCGCTATAGCAAAAGAGCGGCAAAAGAGCAGAAAATAGCGGTGGAGCCCGGCAGAAGACCCGGAGAGCGCGGAGAAGAACCGGAGACCCCCGAAGAGAAGAAGGCTGGAGACCGGGCTCCTCCGCTATAGCAAAAGAGCGGCAAAAGAGCAGAAAATAGCGGAGGAGCCCGGCAGAAGACCCGGAGAGTGCGGAGAAGAACCGGAGACCCCCGAAGAGAAGAAGGCTGGAGACCGGGCTCCTCCGCTATAGCAAAAGAGCGGCAAAAGAGCAGAAAATAGCGGAGGAGCCCGGCAGAAGACCCGGAGAGCGTGGAGAAGAACCGGAGAGACCCCCGAAGTCGGAAGAAGACCCCCGGAGCTGTATAATAAATTACTTTAAAAATCTGTGTAGTGTTTTTTTTTTAAATTGACACTTTCCCTAGGTGAATGGGTAGGGGTTCGATGTACCCCATACTCATTCACATAGGGTGGGGGGCCGGGATCTGGGGGCCCCCTTATTAAAGGGGGCTCCCGGATTCCGACAAGCCCTCCGCCCGCAGACCCCGACAACCAACGGCCAGGGTTGTCGGGAAGAGGCCCTTGTCCTCATCAACATGGGGACAAGGTGCTTTGGGGTGGGGGGGCCGCAGCGCGCCCCCCTCCCCCAAGGCACCAACCCCCCATGTTGAGGGCATGCAGCCTGGTACGGTTCAGGAGGGGGGGGCGCTCGCTCGTCCCCACCCCCATTCCTGTCCGGCCGGGCTGCGTGCTCGGATAAGGGTATGGATTGGGGGGGACCCCCCATGCCGTCTTTTCGGCGTAGGGGGTTCCCCTCAAGGTCCATACCAGACCCAAGGGCCTGGTATGCCCTTGGGGGGGAACCCATGCCGGATTTTTATTTAAAATTTGGCGCGGAGTTCCCCCTCAAGATCATCTGAGCACAAGTCGCATGCCGAAGTCGGATCATGCGAGACGGCGATCCGACTTCAATGATAGTCAATAGGCTGAAGTCGGATCAAAGTCGGATCAAAGTAGTACAGGGAGTACGCTCTGAAGTCGGAGCGACTTCAGTAGTGTCTATTAAGACGCTCCCATTCACTGTAATGTGAATCTCTTTCTGGGGCGACTTGAGGGCTTACAAGTCGGATCCCAAGTCGCGGTAGTGTGAACCGAGCCTAAAGAAATGACACTTTGCTACAGTGTAAAGTAGTAAGTGTACAGCTTGTATAACAGTGTAAATTTGCTGTCCCCTCAAAATAACTCAACACACAGCCATTCACGTCTAAACCGCTGGCAACAAAAGTGAGTACACTCCTAAGTGAAAATGTCCAAATTGGGCCCAATGTGTAAATATTTTGTGTGGCTACCATTATTTTCCAGCACTGCCTTAACCCTCCTGGGCATGGAGTTCACCAGAGCTTCACAGGTTGCCACTGGAGTCCTCTTCCACTCCTCCATGATGACATCACGGAGCTGGTGGATGTTAGAGACCTTGCGCTCCTCCACCTTCAGTTTGAGGATGCCCCACAGATGCTCAATAGGGTTTAGGTCTGGAGACATGCTTGGCCAGTCCATCACCTTTACCCTCAGCTTCTTTAGCAAGGCAGTGGTCGTCTTGGAGGTGTGTTTGGGGTCGTTATCATGTTGGAATACTGCCCTGTGGCCCAGACTCCGAAGGGAGGGGATCATGCTTTAGTATGTCACAGTACATGTTGGCATTCATGGTTCCCTTAATGAACTGTAGCTCCCTAGTGCCGGCAGCACTCATGCAGCCACAGACCATGACACTCCCACCACCATGCTTGACTGTAGGCAAGACACACTTGTCTTTGTTCTCCTTACCTGGTTGCCGCCACACGCTTGACACCATCTGAGCCAAATACATTTACCTTGGTCTCATCAGACCACAGGACATGGTTCCAGTAATCCAAGTCCTTAGTCTGCTTGTCTTCAGCAAACTGTGTGTGGCTTTCTTGGGCATCATCTTCAGAAGAGGCTTCCTTCTGGGACGACAGCTATGCAGACCAATTTGATGCAGTGTGCGGCGTATGGTCTGAGCACTGACAGGCTGGCCCCCACCCCTTCAAACTCTGCAGCAATGCTGGCAGCACTCATATGTCTATTTCCCAAAGACAACCTCTGGATATGACGGTAAGCACGTTCACTCAACTTCTTTGGCTGACCATGGCGAGGCCTGTTCTGAGTGGAACCTGTCCTGTTAAACCGCTGTATGGTCTTGGCCACCGTGCTGCAGATCAGTTTCAGGGTATTGGCAATCTTCTTACAGCCTAGGCCATCTTTATGTAGAGCAACAATTCTTATTTTCAGATCCTCAGAGAGTTCTTTGCCATGAGGTGCCATGTGGAACTTCCAGTGACCAGTATGAGAGAGTGAGAGCGATAACGCCAAATTTAACACACCTGCTTCCCAATCACACCTGAGACCTTGTAACACTAACAAGTCACATGACACCGGGGAGGCAAAATGGCTAATTGGGCACTATTTGGAAATTTTCACTCAGGGGTGCACTCACTTTTGTTGCCAGCGGTTTAGACATTAATGGCTGCGTGTTGAGTTATTTTGAGGGGGCAGCAAATTTACACTGTCATACAAGCTGTACACTCACTACTTTACATTGTAGCAAAGTGTCATTTCTTCAGTGTTGTCACATGAAAAGATAGAAGAAAATATTTACAGAAATGTGAGGGGTGTCTGTATATACAGACAGTCTTGTATGTGTGTATATATATATATATATATATATATATATATATATATATATATATATATATATATATATATATATATATATATATATATAGATAGATCTATAGATATATCTATATATATATATATAGATATATCTATATATATAAATCCACTGAATCCAGTTTATCTGACTGCAGGCCGTTCCTGGTGTACTTTTTCTAATATACTTCAGGCGAGTACACAGTACACAGTACTGTGCACCCGTAGTGCAGTTGCTACTACTTTTCTGGTGGTGTACACAGTACAACCATAGTTGTTATTACACTTCTGTTGCTATACACAGTACCATGCACCGATAGTGCAGTTGCTACTACTTTTCTGGTGGTGTACACAATACAGTACACCCATAGTTGTTATTACACTTCTGTTGGTGTACACAGTACTGTGCACCCCTAGTGCAGTTGCTACTACTTTTCTGGTGGTGTACACAATACAGTACACCCATAGTTGTTATTACACTTCTGTTGGTGTACACAGTACCGTGCACCCCTATTGCAGTTGCTATTACTTTTCTGGTGGTGTACACAGTACACAATACATACAGTACACCCATAGTTGTTATTACACTTCTGTTGGTGTACACTGTACCGTGCACCCCTAGTGCAGTTGCTGCTACTTTTCTGGTGGTGTACACAATACACAATACATACAGTGCACCCAGAGCTGTTATTACACTTCTGTTGGTGTACACAGTACCATGCACACCTAGTGCAGTTTCTACTACTTTTCTGGTGGTGTACACAGTACACAATACATACAGTGCACCCATAGTTGTTATTAGACTTCTGGTGGTGTACACAATACCGTTCACCCCTAGTGCAGTTGCTACTACTTTTCTGGTGGTGTACACAATACAGTACACCCATAGTTGTTATCAGACTTCTGTTAGTGTACACTGTACCGTGCACCCCTAGTGCAGTTGCTACTATTTTTCTGGTGATGTACACAGTACACAATACATACAGTGCACCCATAGTTGCTATTAGACTTCTGGTGGTGTACACAATACCGTTCACCCCTAGTGCAGT
This sequence comes from Lithobates septentrionalis, assembly GCA_037952835.1. Taxonomy (NCBI): domain Eukaryota; kingdom Metazoa; phylum Chordata; class Amphibia; order Anura; family Ranidae; genus Lithobates; species Lithobates septentrionalis. Next base: position 567,689 of record JBBDGP010000848.1, read on the forward strand.
TGCTACTGCTTTTCTGGTGGTGTACACGGTACACAATACATACAGTACACCCATAGTTATTATTACACTTCTGTTGGTGTACACAGTACCGCGCACCCCTAGTGCACAGTACCGCACACCCATATTGCAGTTGCTACTACTTTTCTGGTGGTGTTCACAGTACACAATACATACAGTGCACCCATAGTTGCTATTAGACTTCTGGTGGTGTACACAATACCGTTCACCCCTAGTGCAGTTGCTACTGCTTTTCTGGTGGTGTACACGGTACACAATACATACAGTACACCCATAGTTATTATTACACTTCTGTTGGTGTACACAGTACGGCGCACCCCTAGTGCAGTTGCTTCTACTTTTCTGGTGATGTACACAGTACACAATACATACAGTACACCCATAGTTGTTATTACACTTCGGTTGGTGTACACAGTACCGTGCACCCGTAGTGCAGTTGCTAATGCTACTACTTTTCTGGTGGTATACACACAGTACACAATACATACAGTGCACCCATAGTTGCTATTAAACTTCTGTTGGTGTAAACAGTACCGTGCATCCGTAGTGCAGTTGCTACTACTTTTCTGGTGGTGTACAGAGTACAGAAAACATACAGTACACCCATAGTTGTTATTACACTTCTGTTGGTGTACACCGTAGCTTGCACCCCTAGTGCAGTTGCTGCTACTTTTCTGGTGGTGTACACAATACACAATACATACAGTGCACCCAGCGTTGTTATTACACTTCTGTTGGTGTACACAGTACCGTGCACACCTAGTGCAGTTGCTACTACTTTTCTGGTGGTGTACACAGTGCACAATACATACAATATACCCATAGTTGTTATTACACTTCTGTTGGTGTACACAGTACTGCGCACCCCTAGTGCACAGTACCGCGCACCCCTATTGCAGTTGCTACTACTTTTCTGGTGGTGTACACAGTACACAATACATACAGTGCACCCATAGTTGCTATTAGACTTCTGGTGGTGTACACAATACCGTTCACCCCTAGTGCAGTTGCTACTGCTTTTCTGGTGGTGTACACGGTACACAATACATACAGTACACCCATAGTTATTATTACACTTCTGTTGGTGTACACAGTAGCGCGCACCCCTAGTGCAGTTGCTTCTACTTTTCTGGTGATGTACACAGTACACAATACATACAGTACACCCATAGTTGTTATTACACTTCTGTTGGTGTACACAGTACCGTGCACCCCTAGTGCAGTTGCTACTACTTTTCTGGTGGTGTACACAGTTGTCATGTACCTTACAGCGGAGTCTGAAATGCTGAGGGAGGCCTCTCACATGGTTCTGGTCTCAACACCCCTGGTAGTGAGGACAGGGAGTGCTGGGACATGGAAGGGTGCAGGTGCCTGTGGCTGGAAGCTGGAACTTGGAGATTCAGGATCCTCTTGGAGAAGATGAGAAGACTGATCACCAGAGCTACTCAGTAGAAGCCAGGCAGGTAGGTATGGATTCAAGAACAACTGCAACGTCAGGACAGGCAAAGGTTGGCAACTGGCTAGCAACAAGGTATCCACACAGAAGGCAAGTTCGTGGTCAAGGTCAGGCAGAGGATGGCAACGGGCAGGCAGCGAGGTACAAAGTCAGGAAGCAGTGTGGTGTAAACCACCTCTGGGCCGGGTATGGAGAGAGAGCGCGCTGCGTGAGCGTGCGGAGGTTCCCGGGCTCTGAGAGACACGAGGAGCGGTGAGCTCTAACGATAGCTCCTTCCTCTCTGCCCATAGCTTATCGCTTTCAGCCGGGGGGAGAGCCACCGGAGACACCGGCCCAGGGACAGCGGATACAGAGATGCCCTGGTGGTAGCTCCTCTATCCCCTTTGTCAGCTACATTTGAAGGAGAGAAAGAGCCGGGAGAGAGCAGCCAGAGATGCCGGCACAGAGGGACGGGAAGTGGAGAGCACCGGCATTGAAGAGCAACCCCTCCCCTCCATGAGACTCCCCCACTCAGCCAAGAGATGTCGGCCCGAAGACGCAATGCATTACCCCCTGTGGAAAGGGGAAGGCACAGTCTGGCAGTATGAAAGCCTACCTGTCACCGCAGAACACGGAACAAAGCAAGGCTGAACGGAGGTTGTCAGGACATGGAGGGGTGAGGTCTGTGGTGACAGACGCCCGAAGCAGCCAGAAACAAGGTGAGGAGACACCATTGAAGGGTCAGCGGAGTCTAAGGAGGATGGGAGACCTGGCTGAGGGGGGAGCGGAGAGGGCCGAGAGCGGGGTATGTTATGAGCAAGGCAACCATGAAGTGGTGGGACTGAGTTATAATGAGAACCACAGAGATGGCCAAAAGTTGGAAGGAGGATGGGGTGGACAAGATACAAGGGGAAATGGGGGATTGGAACCCAGAACTGTGTCGGGGGAGAAGGCTGGGGAGGGTGGAGGCTGGAGTGAGCTGCATGGAGGAGAAATGGAAGCTACTAATATAGAAGCACAGAAACAGCAATGGACCCCTACGACCCCCATGACCCAATCCCCCAATACAGAGCAAGAAACATATCAGCCTGAAATAGTGAGGATAAACCTGGACAAGGAATTTAGAGAGCACTTGAGATCTCTCCCCACAAAAAATGACATACAATTACTTATCTCTATGGTGGAATCGTCCTGTAAACAAATGGTTGAAGAGGTCAGGGAGGATACAATAGCTTTGGGACGCAGAGTGGAAGAAATTGAGATGACCCAGGATGATATCAAGCAAGCGGTGGTGGATACTCAAGAAGTAATAAAGGAATATGAGGAAAAACTAAATTCACTACTAGATCAAACTGATGATCAAGAAAATAGAACACGCAGGCAGAATATCCGTATAAGAGGTTTAAACGAGAGAAATGGGGCTGCAGATCTAGCAAAATTGGTGACTGAGTTGTTCCGTCAAATACTGGGGGCACAAGCCCCAGAGGTTATTGAAATAGACAGAGTGCACCGTACAACGTCTCTCACCAACCAGAGTATGGACAGGCCCAGAGATATTATATGTAAACTGCATAAATTTACTTTGAAAGAGGCAATTATGAATGCAGCACGCAAAAATCCAAGGATAGTATATGAAGGGCACCAGATCTCTCTTTATGCGAATTTATCATATCGGACATTAATGCAACGCCGCACAGTTAGACCTCTATTGGAAGCTATGCGAGTGGCAGAAGTGAAATATAGATGGGGATTCCCCTTTTGTGTAAAGGCAACCCGAGAGGGAAAATCTGCAGTTCTGAGAACTAAGGACGATTTAAAAAAATTTACAGAAGTTTTGGGTTTACCGCCGGTCGATTTCCCAGATTGGAGATTGAATAGCTCCAGAGCTCCTTTGCCACGCCCAGAACAGTGGAACCAAGTCCCAAGTAGAAGCAGAGGAAGGAAGAATAATAGAGATGGACAAATATGATTATAGGACTTTAAATAAAGGAGTGGTGATTGGGTGGTGGGGTGGGGGGGGGGGTGGTGGGTAAGGGGTGGGGGGATTGGGGGGGGTTTTCCCCTGTCTGGTCTTTCTCTTCCCTCCCTCTCCCCCCTGTCTCCCTTCTCTCACTGGACCCCTGAGCTGGGATAACCTTTCTGACCTGCAAGCAGAGACCTAGACATATGTCTGTCTCTTGTCCTTAGAATTAATATTATTTACAGTGTAAACGGCTCCTCCTGCTCTTGGGGCCCAGGGAGAAACCGGATTTCCTTAATCCATACCGTGAATCATCTTTGCCCCGATAGGAAAGTCCCAAAAGGGGGACTAATTTTTCTGCAGTTTGGCAGAAGGGAGGACAATCTCAGGGATGGGAGGTATACCTATAGGGAGATTGATCCACCAACTAGGGGAAATGATAGGAAATATAAGGTGTGTATGTGTATGTGTGACTGTTGGGGGAGGGTCTGGGGGAGGGGTTTGGGGGGTTGGGTTTTTTTTTTTTTTCTCTTCCCTTCCTCGCTCTTCTTCATTTTACGCAGTATGTTTCATCTATCCCGGGCATCGTTCATTTTCTTACTTTCAGAGTGGGGATATATCCTCCTGGAGCATCGTGGAGACAGGTACAGGGGGCTGTATATGGATAGATTGAATGACAGAATTGAAGATAATATCGTATAATGTAAGGGGCTTAGGAGCACCAAATAAGAGGGGGCGCCTCTGGTGTGAACTGCGTAGCCAGAAGGTAGATGTTATATTCCCCCAGGAGACGCATTTCACAGCAGGGTCGACCCCCAGATTACCAGGTTTTCCATTTAATCAATGGTTTCACTCGACCTCACCTATTCGCGGAGCTAGAGGTGTTACAATAGCAATTAATAGAACAACTCCTTTCTTACTTGAAGAAGTGGAGAGGGATTTGGAAGGGCGTTTTTTGTGTGTAAAAGGAAGAATACAGAATCAATATTACACGTTTGCATCAATTTATGCCCCTAATAATGGCACAGTAGATTTTATATCAAAAACAATGAAAAAACTGGAAAAGTTGAGGGAAGGTATTCTGATATTGGGAGGGGATTTTAATCTCACTCTAGACCCTGAAATGGACACCTCATCCGGTAAGACAGTACTATCCTTTAGAGCTCAGAGACACTTAAAAAAGAGTTTTAGAGCTTTACATCTGGTAGATAGCTGGAGGATTTTGCATGGCCGTGAAAAGGATTATAGTTACTATTCAAGAATACATAATACCTATTCACGGATTGATCTATTATTGGTTGATCAATTTGATTTACATCTTGTGAAATCTTCAGTAATTGGCTCAATTACGATATCAGATCATGCGCCAGTAGCTTTGAGCTTACGAATGGGTGGTGTAGGCAAAAAAGAAAGGAACTGGCGACTAAATGAATCTATTTTGGATGATAAAAGGGCCTTCGAAACCCTGAAGAGGGGTCTGATATCGTATTTTGAGATCAATAAAACAGATGAGGTGTCCAATCAAGTAGTGTGGGAAGCACATAAAGTGGTTATTAGGGGGGAGATGATTGCACAGGGGTCACGCCTTAAGAAAGAAAAACAAAAGGAAATCACGGATATCTTAGAGGAGATACATAGAAATGAGATAAAACATAAAAACAGTCGGGATTCGGAGGATGATAATAAGCTGCTGGAGCTGAGGCTTAAGTTAACCAAGTGTTTAGATCTGAAAGTTAAAAACAAGCAAAGATACTTTGCGCATCGCTTTTATGAACAAGGTAGCAAGGGGGGAAAACTGCTAGCGAGACAATTAAAAAAACAACAGGAATCAAGGCACGTTCATAAATTAATAGTAGGTAATAAACAGGTTATTGACTCCCATAAAATAGCAGCAGAATTCCAAAGGTATTACAGATCCCTATATAATATAGAGGGGGACAAAAGAGGAGAGGGGGGGGGGGGGAGTGAGGCAGGAGATTAGGGAGTACCTAAGGACTTCAGAACTACCAGTAATTTCAACTGCAGCACTGGAGGAAATGGAACAACCAATTACAGTGGAGGAGTTGGGAAAAGTGGTGGGAGGACTAGCATTGGGGAAAAGCCCGGGCCCTGACGGTTTTACGAATATATATTATAAAAAGTTTCTCCCGGAGCTGGCCCAGCCATTCTGTGACTACCTTAACTCTATAAAAACTTCTAGCCCATTGTCAACAGAAGCATTGATGGCACATGTGACGTTCCTCCCAAAGGAGGGGAAGGACCCTCGGGTGTGTGCTAATTATAGGCCCATCTCCCTCTTGAACTCCGACACGAAGATCCTATCCAAAATCCTGGCTCTTAGGATGCAAGATCATATAGCAACAATAATACAACTAGACCAAACGGGATTTATAAAAGGACGGGAAACCAGAGATAATACAATTCGTGCCTTACAGATATTGCACTGGGCTCAAAATGGACCAGAGCGAATCCCAAGGGTATTGATTTCTATGGATGCTGAAAAAGCATTTGATAGGGTTGGTTGGGTCTTCTTGTCGGAAGTTCTGAGGGAGGTGGGCCTGGGAGAACGTATGATGGGATGGGTCCTGGCATTATATAATAACCCCAGAGCAAGGGTCAAGGTAAATGGAGGGTTATCGGAGAGTTTTGAGATCCGGAATGGGACTAGACAGGGGTGTCCATTATCACCCCTGTTATTTGCCTTGATCCTTGAACCCTTCTTGTGCAAAATAAGGAGGAATGGAGGGATTAATGGGATCCGTATCGGGGCAGTTGAGCATAAGGTATCGGCCTATGCGGACGACCTTTTATTTTATTTATCTAAACCACAGGAATCCTTAAAGGTATTGATGGGGGAAATAGAGAGGTTTAGAGCCCTATCTAATTTTAGGATAAATCCTGAAAAATCAATTCTGATACCAAGCCATGCCCCCCCCCCCAAGATTAGGAAGGTCATACAAGATGGCTTTCCTTTTATTTGGAACACGGACTCTCTGAGATATTTGGGAATAAATATAACTGCGAACTTAAAAAAGTTATATGAGCTCAATTATGGCACACTGTTAGCAAATATACAGAGAGATCTGAAAAGCTGGAAAGGGCATTTGATGACTTGGTTTGGAAGAGTGAATGCAATAAAAATGAATGTCCTACCGAGAATTATTTATATACTATACACCATCCCTATAACACTTCCACAAATTTTTTTCAGGCAGGTAAGAAGGGCCCTCACGAAATTTGTATGGGGGGACAAACATCCAAGAATATCTTATGATATACTTAGGAGACATAAAGAGGAGGGAGGGCTAGGATTGCCAGACTTGAATTTATATTATAAAGCCATGGCGCTGGTTCGAATTTTAAACTGGCGCCATGACTCTGCAAATAAGATATGGGTAAACCTGGAAAAAACAATAGCTGGTAGAGATCTAGAAGGGGCACCCTGGATTCCAACTGCGAATAGGGGATTGTCGGAATGGACATCACCTATAACTAAAAAAACATTATCAGTATGGGATAAGGTAAACGCTCAAGGTAAAATTGCACCTATGATTTCCCCACTAGCTCCACTTGAGGGATTTCCTTGGTTTCAACCAGGGGAGGATAAGAAGAACTTAGAAGGGTGGGGAAGAGAAGGAGGGGTAACCTGTGCGAGGATAGCGCCATCGGGCAAACTGATCCCCTTAAAGGACCTGGTAGAGGATTGGGGGGATATTCCGATGTCTATGTGGAGATATTTCCAAATTACAGATTTTTATAATAAAAGGAAGTCCCTGATCAGACCTCTGAATACCCTCACTGTCTTTGAATCTTGGAATTTGAAAAGCCCAGAGGCTAAACATCTATTGTCCAGGATGTATAAGTTAATACTTAACATCAATAGTACTACAATTCCCTATTTTATCAAGGAGTGGGAGAGAGAATTAGGAGGGAGGTTTTCAACTTTACAGGTAAAGAGATTGTTTAAAACAACTCATACCTCCTCAATAAGCTCACACACTCAGGAGATGGCATATAAATTCCTGGCCAGATGGTACCGTACCCCTGTCCGCATAGCACAAATGCTCCCAAAGGGAGAAGCACGTTGTTGGAGGGGATGTGAGGAGAGAGGCACATATCTCCACATATGGTGGACATGCCGGAAAATTAAAAAATTTTGGGAGGCGGTGGCCCCTTGGATCAGGAGGATGACGGTAAAACATATAGAATTCTCAGCATTGCACTTCCTGTTCCATGGGATGCCAACGCCGAACAAAGTTTACAAAAAGAGTATCACCCCCCATTTGTTGAATGCGGCAAAGGCACTGGTACCAAGGTACTGGAAAAATATTAGATGCCCAACATTGTTAGAATGGAAAAAAGAAGTAGATAAAATAATGGAGGCGGAAGAATGGGTATACAGGATCAAGGATAGACAAGAGGAATTTGAGGAAATATGGAAAACCTGGAAACAACAATCAACTGAGATAGTATAAACCGGAAGAAAGTAACTGGATAGAATAGGGTCGCTCTGATTAAAATGGGAGAAAAGGGATCAAAGATATTAGTGGGGGATGCCCGGGATGAGATTGGTGAAGGGGGATCGAGGCAAGGCATGAACTTGCCCATATATTGGGGACTGGAGAAGAGTTGGGGGAGGGGAGGGGTTTGAGTTGGGTGGGTTTCTTTTATTTTTTTATTTTTTTCCCGTTTTCTTGGAATTCTCTCCTTCTTGTCCCCCCTCTTTTTTTTTTTTTTTTTTTTTTTCGGGTTAACCCCGAGTTTGAGTATGATACTCACATAAGAAGATGGGGGTGAACACTTGTACACTTGTAATATTTTTTTTTTTTTTTTTGGTCACAAGGGGGGAAAGAGAATATTGTAATCGGAATAAGGGGGGGTAGAGGGAGGGGGGTTTATAATATATGGGGGTTGGGGAAAGAAAGGGTAAAGAGGAATGAAGAAATAAGATGACCACAAGGCACACTGGGAATGGGGGAAAGAAAAGGAAAATTTGGAATGTTGAAATAGTGTGAACACAAGGAAAGGAATGAAAACAGAATCACAGGGGTAACTAGAGAAGGAATGGGCTTTAAAGGCTATAAGCAATGGTAGTGGGGAGTGTAATTTTGGAATTTTGGTTGACTTTGGAAAATTTGATGTGGGGTGTTGTGGTTTTTTTTTTTTTTTTTTTTTTTCTCCACCTGTAGTATACTAGGTGAGCTGGTAAAAGTGAAATATGTGAACACACGGATTTGGAATGTAGATAACTCAAGGGGGTGAATGTTTTGGTTGGAGGTGATGAGAGGGAGGGGGGAAGAGGGGGGGATTAAGGGGAAAATATATAGACATTTAATTATGTATACATCCAAGAAATTTTTTTTTTTTTTTTTGGGGGGGGGGGGAGGGAAATACCCAACAGAGAGTGTGTTTATATATTATGTTTATATATTATGTAAATAGGATGAAAGGTTTTGTAATGTATTTAAGATTGGAATGTGATAAAAGTTTAATAAAATATTAATTATAAACAAAGTCAGGAAGCAGAGCCGTAGTAAAGAGTCCAAGCCAGGGTCGGTATAATCAGTAAAGGTAAGTAGCAGGCAAGGAAGATCCAGGAGAGTAGTCAAGAAAGCCGGGTAGTCAGGAGCAAGGTAACAGGTCACACAGGAATCAGGAACTCAGATACTAGCTGAAGACGATCCAGCACTATTAGACTATTCTAGTCGTGTCTCCACTGACACGACTAGAAACATCATGAGAAGTCTTCGAGACAGCACATCTCCAAATGACATAATCCCCACAAAACTCCTGAAAGAATGTTCCGACATTCTGGCCCCTACTATAACACACCTCATAAATCAATCGTTCAAAGAGGGGATTGTGCCAACCACTCTCAAGGAAGGTATCATCAAACCCCTACTAAAGAAACCCAATCTCGACCCTAAGGACCCCAACTACCGCAGACCAATAACTAGCCTCAATACCATCTCCAAGATTATGGAGAAAGCGGTAGTACAACAGCTACAGCGCCACCTGGACACACACCAACTCCTGGATCCTCTGCAATTAGGCTTTCGCCCAGGGCATGGCACAGAAACAGCACTTCTCAAAATATGGGATGATGCCCTCGAAGCAGCCGATGATGGAGAATCATGTCTCTTAGTACTATTAGACCTCAGTGCAGCATTTGACACAGTGGACCACAACACTCTACTCGCCCGCCTCAAAGAAGTAGCAGGAGTCACAGACTCTGGGCTAAAATGGTTTGCATCCTTCTTAGAGAATCGTTCTCAGATAGTGAAACTTGGAACATTCACTTCTGAAACCCAGGCAATCTCCTGTGGAGTCCCGCAGGGTTCACCCTTATCACCAGTCCTTTTCAACGTCTACATCCGCCCACTCCTCAAAATCATCAGAAAATCGTACCTCTCCTTCCACTCATATGCTGATGACACCCAACTGTACTTTCGCATCACCGGACAAAAAGACCACCATCAACAACTAGAAAAATGCCTCACTATGATAGATGACTGGATGACCGTTAGCTCCCTCAAACTCAACGGGTCAAAAACAGAACTTCTTCTCCTACACGCTAACCAAAATGCCAAAAACAAGGCTCTGTGGATACCTCCCACCATCTTAGGACAGACCATCTCTCCGAGCACCAAAGTCAAGAGTCTCGGAGTTATCTTTGACTCAGAAATGACAATGGATGCACAAATAGGATCGGTTGTCAGTGGATCCCACCATCTCCTCCGTTTGTTACGTAGACTTATCCCCTTCATCCCAGAGGAGGACAAAGCAGCAGTAGTTGGAACAATCATCAATTCCCGACTCGATTACGCTAACTCGCTCTATATAGGATTACCCCAATATCAGCTTGCGCGCTTACAACTCATCCAAAACACGGCGGCAAGACTGTTAACAGGAAAAAACGCTGGGAGTCAATCTCCCCATCCCTCAGGAGCCTACACTGGCTAACCGTAAAGAATCGGATCACATTCAAGACCCTATGCCTCACCCACAAATGCATACAAGGAAACGCGCCTCAATACCTTCGAGAGAAAATAAAACACTACACACCAAATCGCAATCTTCGATCGTCCAACCAAAACCTCCTTCTCATTCCCAAATACCGCTACAAAGCAAAGGGAGAACGAAGGTTTGCAGTCCAAGGACCTCGACTATGGAACGCACTTCCGCCCCACATACGCATGGAAGAAAACCATCTGGCTTTCAGGAAAAAACTCAAGACCTTCCTCTTCTAGAAGCTGTCAACACCAACGCATTAGCGCCTTGAGGCGATTCAGTTCGCATTTGCAGCGCTCTATAAATTTTTCATTCATTCATTCATTCATTCATTCACTAGTGTGGGCAAAGACCTTGTTTATATATGGCGCTGAGTGCCAAGATTGGTGGACATGAATGTAAATGCGTGAGAACGTACACCCGCTTGTATGGGTGTGCGGGTGCACGCACACATTCGTACGGGTGCGTGGGTGCGCACGGTCGATCCGGAACTCGTTCGCCTCTGTCGGGAACACCGCGCATGGCCGTTGGTTACTGCTGCACGGAGACGGGAGCTAGTACTGTGAGTTCTCTGACATTGCCCCTCCTTAATGGCAGCCTCCGGATGCCCCTTGAAACCGAACCCTCTGAGCGGGAGCGGTGAAAGGCCCGTATAAGTCTCTGGGCATGGAGATTTGTTTTGGGTTCCCAGGAATTCTCTTCTGGGCCAAAGCCTCCCCATTTGATTAAATATTGATTTTACCCTTTTCGGTTTCCTATAGTCCAAAATGGCTTCAATCTCGAATTCCTCTTCCCCATCCATGATTATAGCTTCAGGAGGTCCTACCTCCCGATCCGGAAAAGAATTTGGTACATCGACCTTGAGTAGTGAAGCATGGAAAACAGGGTGGATCCTGAATGAATTGGGGAGTTCAAGTTCGTAGGCAACTGAATTGATTTTCTTCTTGACTGGGAAGGGCCCCAAGTATCTGGGTCCTAGTTTCTTAGAAGGGCCCAATCTTCCTGAGAAAAAGAAGAGAAGCAACGTAGGTACTGTTCCAACATTTGATTAGTGCGTTCAGTCTGCCCGTTGGTTTGAGGGTGATATGATGAAGAAAAGCTAAGTTTGATGCCTAGTGCCTCATACAATGATTTCCAAAATTTTGATGTGAATTGTACTACACGATCAGAAACAATATCACTGGGAATTCCGTGAAGTCTAACGATTTCCTTAATAAAAATCCTGGCAGTCTCGGTTGCTGACGGGGTCCCTTTCATGGGAATAAAATGTGCCATTTTGGAAAAACGGTCAACTACCACAAAGACGGATGAAAATCCCTCAGAAGGAGGGAGCTCGACAATGAAGTCGATTGCAATTTTATCCCAAGGTCTTTCAGGGATGGGCAGTGGTCTCAATAGTCCCCATGCTTTATTTTTGCTACTCTTATTCCCAAGGCAGGTCAAGCAAGAATTTACATAATTCCTACAGTCTTTTGCAAGGTTGGGCCACCAAAAATGCCTTTGAATTAGGTCCATGGTCTTGTGACCCCCAAAGTGGCCAGCTAAGGGATAGTCATGGCAGACCTGTAGGGTGGTCGTACCTAGATCTCGAGGGACAAACATTTTATTTCCTCGCCAGAAGAGCCCGTCTTTTTCTTGGGGGTTAGTTCCTGGGGGTATCAATGTCCTTAGAGATGCCTGACGGATTTGTGATACAAAGCTAGATTGGGTTAATAAGAAATTTCCAGCTTGCAGGATTGTATCTGGTGGTGAAGAAACCTCAGCTTCCGTGAACATGTGGGATAACGCATTGGGTTTGATGTTTTTAGACCCTGGCCCGTAGGTAAGGTGGAAATTGAAACGAGAAAAGAAAAGAGCCCATCTTGCCTGTCTGGGTCTGAGACGCTTGGCAGTCCTGAGATACTCTAGGTTCTTATGATCTGTGAAGATCAATATTGGGTGCGCTGCTCCCTCCAGGAGATACTGCCACTCTTCCAAGGCCGCTTTTATCGCCAAGAGCTCTCGGTCCCCAACATCATAATTTCTCTCTGATACACCTAATTTCTTAGAAAAGAAAGCCACAGGGTGCATTAAGGATTTGGGTCCTTGGTGCAGGAACAGGATGGCCCCCACAGCACTCTCCGATGCATCCACTTCCAGGGTATAAGGCAAGGCAGGATCAGGGTGTTTCAACCCCGGGGCAGAGGTAAATAGCTCTTGTAATTTGTCAAACGCAGCTTGGGCTGCTGTGGTCCATTGAAAATGGCTTTGCTTCCTTGTAAGCTGTGTGATGAGTGCTATAATACTGGAGAAATTTTTAATACATTTTCTGTAAAAATTAGAGAATCCAATAAAATGTTGCACTCCTTTTTTATCGGTTGGCGGTGGCCAGGACATGATGGCTGAGACCTTCTGAGGATCCATTGTCACACCCCCAGTTGATATTACCAAGCCGAGAAAGTGAATGGTCTGGCGCTCAAACTCACATTTTTCGGCTTTGGCGAAAAGTCAGTTTTGTCTCAATCTATGAAGAACTTGTCTCACAGGGTCACGATGTGCTTCTAGGGAGGTTGAGAATATCAGAATATCATCCAAGTAGACAATTACGAATGAGTCCAAAAAGTCTCTGAAAATGTTGTTTACAAAATGTTGGAAAGCAGCCGGTGCATTACAGAGTCCAAATGGTATAACTAGGTACTCAAAGTGGCCGAAGCGTGTCCGGAAAGTCGTCTTCCACTCATCCCCCTCAAGGATTCTAATCAAATTATAGGCACCTGGTTGGGGGAGGAGGAGCTGACTGGGATGGACGTGCTGTGAGTTCGCTCCTCTGGCCCAGGAGATCAGCTGTAGCAACTTCCGAATGGTTCCCTAGACCGTATCAGATCTCCCATGTAAAATGCCTCCCTCGAATTCATCTACTTTCCATGTCTGTGTCTGAGGCTGAACGGTAAAAATACTGATGCTGGAGCTTCCTAGTGTATTAGGGTGAATACTGTATACCCTCTGGAGTATACTACTGTTAAGATTGGAGAGTACAGAGTGAGAAATTGGTGAGCGTGAGCGGTCGGTTCCGAACCTCACCCGGAAAAAAACAATTGATGCAGAGTGTCAAATCCCATTGAGCCCCGCCGAGACTCACATAGGAGCCGAGTGCTGCCGAGTCTCAGATTTTTTTTTTTTTTAATACTAACACTTGGTTTTGGAGCTTTTGATTTGCACCATTTTGTGCTTTTTTTTTTTCTTCTTCTTCTTTAGTACTAACACTTGATTTTGGAATTTCTGATTTGCACCAATTTTTTTTTTTCAGTGATATCAATACCAACACTGGATACTTGATTTGGGGATTTATATAAATATGGTTAATATGCACTTTATTAACATGTATGTGATAATAATTGATACTGATAATATTCTAAGAGTGGGTGGGAGATAAGAAGGTAATTTATGGTATAATGGATATATAGGGATATAATGGAAACATGTATGAATTAACACTGTTCACTTGATTGGCACTTTTTAATATGTATGGGCTGAGAATTTTTTTTTTTAGGAGTATATATCAACACTAACACTGGATACTTGATTTGGGGACTTATATAAATATGGCCAATAGGCGCTTTATCAATAGGTGTTTGATTGATTATAATTGATAATGACAACACTTGTAGAGAGGGAGGGTGGTGTGGGAGATAAGAAGGCACTTATGGTATAATGGATATATTGGGATATAATGGTAATATATAGGTATTACACAGTACACCTGGCTGGCACCTCTAGGTGAATGGGCGGGGATTTTTATTTATTTTTTTAATTATTTAATGTACGGGGAGGGGGTGTGTAGGGGATGGACCATAAGGGGTTAGATAATAAAAGGTCAAATAATAGAATGGACGTAAAGCAAATAGTGGGATATATTGCCACGTATTGATGGTAATATTTGATATATAAATTGTTGATTCGTAGTAATTTTTGATTCCGCGCTATATGGGTTGGATTTGGGATGGTCCAGAGTGAGATACACCCCAGGGACACACTCCTTGTTGTACAGCAAGGTGGTGTGGATAGGGGTGATGATAGGGCTATGTTAAGGGTTCTCCCACCCCCCCTTTTTTTTTTCCTTTCTCCTCCTCCCTTTCCCGTTCTTCTCCCTTTTTCTCTTCTTTTTTTTTTTTTCCATAAAGTAGTTTATTGAAGAAAATTAAGCATATATAAACATACATGAGTGCAGATAGGATCTGATATACATCAATCAATTAGTATCAAACTTAAAATCAAAGTTGTATCTAACATGTCCGTGAGTCATAGCTATGCATTCTGACAGTTAAGCAAGCTGTCTTTAGATAAGAACTTCTGTGTGTTCTGGGAACTATGCCCACCTTTAGGTATCTTTTTGAAATCTGCAATTGTTTGATGAGTAGGGAAAGAACAGAGTGGAGATAAGAAAAGAAAAGGTAAGAAAATTAGTGAAAAGGATAGGTGTTATGACCTATACGTCACAGTGACTTGAGAGAGTTATTTAGAGCTTATTGGGCTCTAACGTCTAATGTACTTTCTCAAGTTCAGTATAACAAAACGGTTCAGGTTATTACATAATAATCTTGGGAATATCTATATATGAACCAGGGAGACCAAGTTTCGTGATAACGTTCAACTTTTTCTTCTGACTGTGCCCGTGTGTCTTCCATTTCACAAATACATGACATTTTTTGCAACCAGTCTTTCAGAGAAGGAACTATGGTTGATTTCCAGAACAGTGGAATGAGAGACTTGGCCGCATTTAGTAGGTGTCTGGTGAGAGAATTTTTGTATCTTTTAAAGGTAAAATTTGTAATGTGAAGCAGGCAACATGCTGCGTTAAGTTTGAGCTTGGTCTCCGTGATTCGGTATATTACCTCTTTAACCCTGTTCCAGTACGGTGTTATTCATTCACATTGCCACCAAATGTGCATTAGAGTTCCTTTCTCTTTGTTGCACCTCCAGCATGTGTCTGGCGACTGGGGGAACCATTTGTGAATCTTTGCTGGAGTTGCATACCAATGCGTGAGCATTTTATAAGCCGTCTCCTGCATTCTCGTGCTTAAGGAGCATTTATGCGCCATAATACAGGCTCTCTCCCATTGGGTATCTGAAATTGTCATGTCAAGGCAGTCTGACCATCTCTCTCTGAGCCTATTATCTGCGGGTTTTTTCGAGTTTTGTAACCACTGGTAAGCGACTGATGTGGTCTTTTCAACCTGCTCTCCCTTTAGGCACACCGACTCCAACTCAGTAGGCTCTCTAGTGAAGTGTCTCTTACGAGTGACATTGTTAACGTAACTTCTGACCTGGAAGTACGACCACAAGGGAAGGGAAGGTATATTGTTGTCAGCCTTTAGATTAGTCAAGTCTTTCATTATCTTGTTGTCGAAGCAATGGGAAGTCAGAAGTGGTAGTTTTTGATCAGAGGAGCGCAAGAGGCGGTTCCCCATTCCAGGTGGGAAGTCTGGGTTGTTTTGAAATGGGGTGAGAGGGCTGAGAGGCAAAGAAAGTTTGGGTTGTTTAGTTAGATGATGTAAGATTTCTAGAGTGGTCCCTATCAAAGGGTGGACTCTCAGAGTCGGGGGGTATTTGAGTTTTGGTATCCAGGGGGAGAACAGCAGGGGAATTGGGCTCAAATCGTTTTCTAACGACACCCAATCCTTTACGCCGCCATGACAATGCCAGTCTATGATCCTGGCAATGTGTGTGGCATGATAGTACATTTTAAAATCTGGTATCCCTAACCCACCCACTGCTTTGGCTCTTGTTAGTAGGGAAAATTTAATACGTGGTGGTTTGTGTGCCCAAATGAATCGCATTTGAAGGGCCTGAAGCGATCTAAAAAAGCTTTGTGGGATTTTAATAGGGAGTGTGCGTAATAAATATAGAATTTTAGGCAGTATGGCCATTTTGCAAATGGCCACCCTGCCAAACCACGAAAAGAACCCCGTGTGCCAGGTTTGTAAATCCTTTTCTATGATTTTGAGAAGGGGAAGGAAGTTTCGGGAGAAGATAGAGGACAACTTAGGTGTAAGCCAAACTCCCAGGTATTTGACGGCCTGTGTTTCCCACTTGAATGGGCTATTGTCTTGGATTGTCTTTAGTGTTTGTTCTGGGAGTGAAATATTCAACGCCTCCGATTTTGAAAAGTTTATCTTAAGGTTAGAAATATAACCGAATATTGCGAACTCTCTCATAAGGGAGGGGATGGATATTTGTGGATCAGTCAAGAAGAAGAGTAGGTCATCGGCATATGCCGCTACTTTGAATTCACGCCCTATGACCTCAAATCCCTTTATAGCTGTGTTCGCTATGATTCGTCTAACAAATGGTTCTAGTGATATTATGAATAGCAGGGGCGACAATGGGCAGCCCTGTCTTGTCCCATTGTTTATGCTTACTTTATCGGATAGTGAACCGTTTATTTTGAGTCTAGCTGAGGGGTTTTGGTATAAGGAGGTTATCCAGGCCATCATTCCTGGTCCCAGGCCTATGTGTTTGCAAGTTTCAAACATGTAGTCCCAGGCTACTCGATCGAAGGCCTTCTCCGCGTCCGTAGACAGGAGAAGACCCTCGATCTTTCGTCCATGGGCAGCGTGAATCAGGTTTAGGGCTTTGGTGACATTATCCCTTGCCTCTCTTCCAGGCATAAAGCCCGCCTGTTCCGGTCCTATCACATTATGAAGTAGAGGTTTCAGTCTATTGGAGATGATTTTGGCCAGTATCTTCACATCTAAATTCAGTAGCGATATAGGCCTATAGCTAGAACAGTGAAGTGGGTCCTTATCTGGCTTGGGTAACACTGTGATAAAGGCCGATAAAAATTCTGGGGGGACCGTTCTTGGCTTTGAAAGGGTATTTAATGCATCTTGGAGGTGTGGAGACAATGTGTCGACGAATGTCTTGTAGTATATGGCCGTGAATCCATCAGGACCCGGGCTCTTACCTTGTTTTAAATCTTTAATAGCGAGTTTGAGTTCCGACAGGTCTACGGGACTCTCGAGTGATGCGGCGTCCTCCGCTGTAAGCGAAGGAAGGCCTGAATCCCTCAAGAAATCCCGCATCACCTGGAGCCTTTCTCCCTGCAAATCATGTGGTCTATGTTGGGTTGGGAGATTATATAAATTGGAATAAAAGTCCTGGAAGTGTTGTGCTATTTTGTCCGTTGTTCTATCCACCCTGCCCCCCTTATTTTGAATGCCTGAGATGTTATATTTAGGAGTGGGTCCCCTCAGTGCCCTGGCAAGCAGATGGCCGGGTTTGTCGCCTTGCTCGTAGTATATTTTTTTTCTAAAGAAAAGGAAGCGTTTCGTTTTAGATTCTAGAAGCTGTTTAAGGGTCAGTCTTGTCTCGAGAAGAGCAGTCGCTGATCTGGATGTCAAGGATTGCTTGTGTAAGGTTTCTAGGCGACGTATTTTTTGTGTTAATTGGAGAATTTCCTTTTCTTGGTCTTTCTTTTTTTGTGCACCCATCCTAATTAGCTCTCCCCTGATGGAGCACTTGTGGGCTTCCCAGACCATCAGTGGGTCCATGCCCGGGGTCACGTTATGCCTGAAGAACTCTTTCAAAGCTGCGGTCAGTGTAGACAGCAGAACTGGATCTGTTAAGAGAGAGGAATTCAGTCTCCAAGTTCCCGATCTGGCCGGGTTATCGGTCAGGTTTAGGCCAATGGAAACTGGGGCGTGATCAGAAATTGTCTGTATCCCTATGTTTGCCTCTCTGACTATATGGAGATCCCTCTGTGTGATAAAGATGTAATCAATCCTAGAGTGGCGATCATGGGGGATTGAATAGAAGGAGAAATCTTTATCCTCAGGGTGTAGGAAGCGCCAAGTGTCAACTAAATCTGAAGAGTGGAGGAGAGTTTTGATTTTTTTTTAATATTTTATAGGTGATGAAGGTTTTTCCTGTTGACGTATCTACTAACGGGTTTAAGGGAATGTTAAAATCTCCCCCTAAGATTAAGCGACCTGTGCTGAAACCCTCTAACTCCCTCATCAACTTTTTGCAAAAGGACAAGTGGGAGGTATTGGGGAAATAAACATTTGCTAATGTGGTGGGCACCCCAGAACATTTCCCTTTGACAAAAATATATCTCCCCCCTGGATCAACCAATTTGTCTGTGATCTCGAATGAAGCCTCCCTACTGAGCAGTATTGTCACTCCCTTAGATTTGGAACTGTCGTTTGTGGCGTGGTGTGCCTCTATGAAGTAGGAGTCGGTGAGCCTGGGAACCTGGTTTGTCTTAAAATGGGTCTCTTGCAGGAAAACAATTTTAGGCTTACCTTTTTTTAATTCCCGCAAGAGAGTAGTGCGTTTCTCCGGAATGTTTAGGCCTTTGACGTTGTGAGATACCACCGTAGGGGTCCGACCCAACGCAGAGTAGGCCATTGTTCAGGACCAGAGAGAGACTGCAAACAGTACCTGTAATCACAACTATAAAAAAGTACCTGTTAGAATTTAAATACTTAAACGTAGTTGTACCACCTCAATCAGTGACTAAGAAGAATGGGAAGAAATAGACGGAAAGATATGAGTATAGTGAGAAATTAGAAATAAGAGTACGGAGAGTGAGATTTACAACCCTCCCAGACAATAACAACGTCTGAGTGGATCAATATTTAGTGTGTGAAAGTGGGTCTATAACCCCTCTGACACACTCTGTGGGGACGCAGGAGGCACGCGGTCAGATATCAGTCCCAACTTAACAAAAAAAGAATGAAATGAACTGTCAGGGACTTAGGACAGCCAGACCACGGCCCATTTCAGCAAGTGGATAGTGCCTGATGGTCTTTTTTGCCGCTTGAGCTGTTAGAGCGGGGCTCCAACCAAGAAAACGGAGCGGGACAAGCAATAGCTATAATAACTTGTAGAAATATATGGGGTGGTGGGATCAGGACGTGAAAGGCATAGTCGCCTCCCTACCTTTCCCCTCCCCCTTCCCGTACGGGAATCACTTAGTGCAGGAACCAAAAAACAGAAAAAACAAAAAGAATGAAAACAGAAACTCCCTGAGGGAAGTATAAGCAGAAACTCTACATTAAGCTAAAAGTCCCCATCCGGCTTGTATTGACATTTAAAATGGATAGGAGGTGCAAGGTTCTTGCTAGGTCTCTAGGTAGGCCGGACCATCACCATAGTCCAACAGGGCTTCTCGTGGAGACAAATCAACCAGCAAGTTGTGTCGTGTCTTCTGAGTGGGGTACATATCAACGCCCTGGGCAGCAACCTTGTCCCCCACATTCCCATTAGGCTGGCAAGTTCACAGCGAGTGGAGCAAAGGTTAGTGTGATTCACCACAGGGATCTTGTAGGACCCCCCCAGGTGAGTGGTTAGGAGGTACCCAGGTCTCTGCCAAACAGCCCACGCTATCCCTCCCTTGTGTGAAAAAAATAAAATAAAAAAAAAGGGAGGGGGGAGGGACCATAAACAAGGACGACACTAGTAGTAGTGGGCCTTTTCCTCCAAGTGTCCAATGATCCGGAATGGGGAGTCCTTGCGTGAAAACTTAACTGTAGCATAAACAAAGTACCTGCTCAATTTAGCACATATGCTAAGGTGTGAGTTGAAACCTGAACGAAACAGAACATCGGTATGTGATAGGATTCTCGCGCTCACGCATCTATTAACATCCTGGAGGAATGTGCTTTGCCCCTTGGAGTGCCAGCGATTGACCCTTCCTGCCGATTCTGCTTCTGTTTCTTAGCGTGATGCTTCTCAGGGGTCACCGTAGGGGAGTGCGGTGGGCTTCTGTCTCCGGATGGGAGTAAAAACTCCTGATACCACTCCGGTAGGTCAATCTCACCTAGCTGCAGGGCGCTGCAAAACTCCTGGAGGTCACTTGGAGTGCGGAGAAAGTGTTGTTTGCCATTGTGCGACACTGAGAGGGCAAAGGGGAAGCGCCACGTGTACCGAAGATCTTTTGCCCGTAGCGCCTCTAACAGGGGTCGCAGGGCCCTGCGATTTTTCAGTGTAATTTGGGAAAGATCTTGAAATAAAGTTATGTGGGCGCCGTTGAAAACAATCTGCTCATTTCTGCGCGCCTTGTACATGATCTCCTCTTTAAGGGAAAAACTTTGCAGGCAACAAATGATGTCACGAGGGGGAAGTGTATCTGGGCCTCTGGCTCTTAGGGCTCTGTGCGCTCTAACAAATTCAATGTCCGTGTCCTCTGGTCTCTCCAGGAGGCTATTAAAAACCCTCTGCAGTGCATGAGCTATTTGGTCTACATCAACTGATTCTGGTATATAGAATTATTAAATGGTGCTGCGCTAATCCTGGACACCCTTATTAAAAGACTTAGGGTGATAGTAAATAACTAAAAGGTGGTGTAAACAGCAGGGAAGTGTTGGCAACAGCCATAAAAAATCGCACTCATAAATAAACATTAGCAGTGCTAAAAACAAATAGATGTGGAAAATAAAATCACTAAAAATTCACTCATCATAAATAGTGCCATTAAATAAATCATCAGTCCATAACTGTAATCATGTGCAGAAATCAATGGTGTCAACAATCATCACATCGTAACAAGGAATCTATGTGACTCAAATTGAGTAGCAAGCAAAATAGCACATAAAGTGACAAGGTGCACGGTGAAGAGAATGAAAAATAAATAAATGTAAACCAGTGAAATGTTCAGAGATTGTCCGGAACTATGGCAAGCGATGTTAATAAATAATGTGACTTGGATAGTTTGGCATGCACCAGATGTGACAGTAAAAAAAGTCCTTTTTAAATAATAGTGGTAGCGTCCTGACATGCAACAGTCGCTCCGTGGTGCTTGACGTAAATCACACGGTGCTCAGCTTCGTGTAAAGACACTCATGTAAGAGATGGCCCCTTACCTTAAGGCAATAGGGCAAGCGCATATAACCAGGGGTCTTTACAAGGGTCGTCCTTGAAGCAATGGAGCAAGCGCATATGACCAAGAATCTTTTAGGGGGGTCCTCCTAGGATGCAGAGACCTATCCTCCCGGTCCTAGTTTCAGGGGGTGGTTCCCTCGGTAATACAGGGGGATAAAAAACACGGGGAGCCCCAATAGTGTAATACTATTTAAACCAGTAGCTTTATTAGGTAAAAACAAGGGTACTCACATAAAAACCAACAAAAATGTTCCTATCTCCGACGAGCGGCGAGCTCGTATCACTATCACAGCATGTAGAGCCTGTCCCGTCCTTACGCGTGACGTCACACCGCACGTGACTTCATCAGAGGATGAAGTCACGTGCGGTGTGACGTCACGCGTAAGGACGGGACAGGCTCTACATGCTGTGATAGTGATACGAGCTCGCCGCTCGTCGGAGATAGGAACATTTTTGTTGGTTTTTATGTGAGTACCCTTGTTTTTACCTAATAAAGCTACTGGTTTAAATAGTATTACACTATTGGGGCTCCCCATGTTTTTTATCCCCCTGTATTACCGAGGGAACCACCCCCTGAAACTAGGACCGGGAGGATAGGTCTCTGCATCCTAGGAGGACCCCCCTAAAAGATTCTTGGTCATATTTGCGCTTGCTCCATTGCTTCAAGGAGGACCCTTGTAAAGACCCCTGGTTATATGCGCTTGCCCTATTGCCTTAAGGTAAGGGGCCATCTCTTACATGAGTGTCTTTACACGAAGCTGAGCACCGTGTGATTTACGTCAAGCACCACGGAGCGACTGTTGCATGTCAGGACGCTACCACTATTATTTAAAAAGGACTTTTTTTACTGTCACATCTGGTGCATGCCAAACTATCCAAGTCACATTATTTATTAATATCGCTTGCCATAGTTCCGGACAATCTCTGAACATTTCACTGGTTTACATTTATTTATTTTTCATTCTCTTCACCGTGCACCTTGTCACTTTATGTGCTATTTTGCTTGCTACTCAATTTGAGTCACATAGATTCCTTGTTACGATGTGATGATTGTTGACACCATTGATTTATGCACATGATTACAGTTATGGACTGATGATTTATTTAATGGCACTATTTATGATGAGTGAATTTTTAGTGATTTTATTTTCCACATCTATTTGTTTTTAGCACTGCTAATGTTTATTTATGAGTGCGATTTTTTATGGCTGTTGCCAACACTTCCCTGCTGTTTACACCACCTTTTAGTTATTTACTATCACTCTAAGTCTTTTAATAAGGGTGTTCAGGATTAGCGCAGCACCATTTAATAATTCTATGTCCCTTTAAGGTTCAGTTTGCACCTGTATTCGGTGCATGCAGCTTTTCCTTAGTATTGTATCAGACTTTATACCTGTTAGCGCGGGAATAATTCTTTTATTCTAGTGTTACCTGATTCTGGTATACCTCGAACTCTAATGTTACTCCGTCTCCCCCTGTTATCGAGGTCTTCCAGGTGTCTGTTCATCTCAATAAAATGAAGTGCATGAGAGGAGACCACCCTGTCCAGCCTGTTTATGGCTTTATCTCTGTGTTTTCCTGCTGTTTCAGCGGTGGCCATCTTCTCTGTGAGAACTAACAGGTTGGTTTTGAGGTCCGTGATAGCTGCAGAGAACGAGGCTTTATTGTCAGCAGCAAAGACTGACATATCTGCATAAGTTAGTGGATGATCAGGACGTGCCCCTCTCCTACCATTATCCTCTGTAGCAGACAGGGAGTCTTCGCTGAGATCCTCCTCACGCTGCACCGGCGCCATCTTCCCTCCTGCAGTCACTCTCTGTATCACGGCTTGATTCCTGAAAATCTCTGAAATGTTCCTCCCGGCTGATGCAGCGGTAGAGCGGCGGGAACGGGTGTGCTGTGGGAAACGATTCTGTCTGCTCATCGTCGCTAGCTGTGTGGCAGAAAGACTGGTTTGGGCCGCTGGTCTGACAGAGCTCCTCGTTTAGGCTGCCATCTCCATCGCGCCCCAAGCCACGCCCCCCCATTTTTCTCTTCTAGGGGCGTTTTGTTTTGTTTTTTATGAAACTTGGGAATCAAATTAAATGTTTCTTTTTTTTTTTCTAAGCCTGGGCCAGGCACGTTTTATCCTAGGGGGATCTTCCTTTTATTCCCCAATTTAGGGAACTTACGTAGTAAGGTTAGACTCAAAGGAGTCGAGTAGGTAGTGGGTTGATAGGGGTGAGTGTTTGGTTTGAGTGGATTGAGTGTGGATATAAAAAGGTTTTTTTCTTTTTTTTTTTCTCTCTCCTTCTTTTGTATTTTGTTAATTTATGGGTACGATAAAAATATGCTCTTACAATATCAGAGGTCTTAATTCAGCAATGAATAGGTCCCAGGTTTTATACTCTCTCCATAAACAAAAAGTGGGTGTGATTTTCTTTCAGGAGACGCATTTTCGCACGGATCACATACCTAATTTACAAAATAGATATTATACTGCATGGTATCATGATTCCTTCTTGTGCTCAAAATCTCCATAGTAATACATAAGACATTACCACATCAGGTGTTGGAAAACTGGAGGAATAGAGATGGAAGAGCAATACTACTCAAGCTTCTTATATATGGTAAAAAATATACCTTTATTAACATATATTTACCTAATCAAGGTCAATCTAAAATAGGAACACAATTGATAAGTGAGCTCATGGAAAAAGCAGAAGGAATCACAATAATAGGTGGAGATTTTAACTTCATTTCTTAATAAGGATAAAGATACTATGGCAACCTCGGTAACGAGTAGGGACGAGTAGGGATAAAAAAAAAAATTAAGGAAATGATGATAAAACACCAACTAGTTGATATATGGAGAGCTCTACATCCATTAGAAAGAGACTTTACATTCCATTCAAAAGTCCATGGTACATATTATAGACTTGACTACTTTTTGATAAACCAGTTGGGGGTGACTGTGACCTCTTCCTCTGAGATAGGTAGTTCTGTATGGTCAGACCATGCGCCAATATTTCTGGTAATCGCTTTATTTAAGGGTAAAGGCACAAGAGGTAAGTGGAAACGAAATGATAATTTGCTGTACGATGAGGCCTGTGTAGCAGAGATAAGGTCGGCAATAACGAATTTTTCAAGTGATCATATAAAAGAAAAGGCATCCCAGCTGCTGTGTCAATGAGAGCAGGGTGCATGGTGTGTCTGTGCCGCTGTATACAAGCTGAGGGACAGATGCTTTACCCATATGTACAAGGCATGGTTTGTGGTGTATATCATCTGCCAGGAATAATGTGGACACAACTATAGAGCAGCACTGGATGATGGAACAGCACAACATCCCTTTGATTTGCTGTCTCAATTTGGCTGTCTTGATGCTTCTTCAAGTCCCCTGGCATTGTTTGTGAGAACAACTCCAAGATAGGAGTATAGTATTCTCTGCATCCTGGTTTCCTTATGTGGAGGATAGTGAGCCATCCACGGTCTGAGGAGTAGTCTAACGGTGTTCCCATCTCAAGAAAGGCCCCGACCGGGTTAAGGTCACAAGCTTTTTAAGCTTGCCATTTGGTAAGCGCCCATTTTATTCATAACACTGTGGTGTGGTGAAGGTCTATCCAGTCCCATCTGTATTTGCCTAATAAGGGACTCAGTTGTCCGGTTTCTCATCCATTGCACCTTTGAAGACTTCCTTCCATTGATTGAACTTTATTGTGTCACTTGATTGTTCATGAACTTTATGTATCACTAATCACTATTTGTGGTTTTATTATCACATATTTGATTTATAGCGCTGCTTCCTTTGTTTATTTATTGTATAGTGTGTGTATCTCACCTTTAAGCGGCTGCTCCTTTTCAATTGTTTGTCATTTACTTACTTGATTGTGTTAACTGTATAGAGCATATAGCGCGGTGGTTTTCCTCCTTTATTTGATCATATAAAAGACACCACATCCCTGCCGATTCAGTGGGAAGCACTGAAATGTGTAGTTCGGGGTTTATTTATAAAACATGGGGCCAGGTTGAAAAAACCAAAAGGAAATAGAATGGCTCAACTTTTGAAGGATATACCTAAATTGGAAGCTCAACATAAACAGAATCCTGTACGGGAAAAATCAATAGAATTAATGGAAAAGAAATCAGAACTCCAATCTTGTTGAATGAACAAACATTACAAATAAGAGACAGAAATCGCTCTCTATATTATCAGCAGGGCAATAAACCAGGTAAACTCATAGCAAGGGCATTACGTCATCGGATAAACACATTATCTATCGTTAAGATCAAGTCAGAAACAGGGGAGATGATTTATGATCCAAAAGGGATTCTGAAGGCATTCCAGACCTTTTATACTAGATTATATACCTAATCAAATAGCGATTCTGAAAGATTTCAACAGAATATACATCATTATGTAAAAGAAACTGCCCTACCACCATTAGCAATAACCGAAATAGAACAGTTAGAACAGGAATTTTCTGAGCTCGAAATACAGAAAGTAATTGATTCATTAGTACCAGGGAAAAGTCCAGGCCCCGATGGTTTTACTCCACGGTTCTACAAAACATTTAAAGAAGTTTTAAGCCCTAATATTAACTTTTAATTCAGTATCTACATCTGAGCCTTTTGTCTCGCAAAGTATGCAGGCATATATCTCACTTATACCCAAACCAGAGAAAGATCATACCATCTGTGGAAATTGTAGACCAATCTCCTTAACTAATATTGATCTTAGATTATATTCAAAAATAGACTTACCCCGATAATACCAGCATATATACACCTAGACCAAGTAGGTTTTATAAAGGGAGGAGAGGCAAGAGATAACACCTTGAAAACACTAACTTTGATAGAACACACACGGAGATGCTCCATCCCATCCTACCTGTTGGCAATTGATGCCGATAAGGCGTTTGACAGGGTGGGATGGAGCTTCCTCAAAGAGACATTAAAGCAGTGGGGTCTTGGTCCGATACTTCTAGATAAAATAATGGCCTTATACATAATCCAACTGCTAAAATACGAGCAAATGGTGATATATCTGATGTAGTCCCTATAACTAACGGAACCCGACAGGGATGTCCGTTATCCCCATTATTATATATATTAGTTATGGAACATTTACTAATAGCGATTCGGGAAAATAGTGACATACAAGGAATAAAAGTGGGGGAGATGAAGTATAAAATGTCAGTATAGGCAGATGACTTGCTGTTATATATTACAAATCCGCTGGTATCATTACCAAATTTAATACTAGAATTTAAACGATTTGGCGAACTGAGCAATTTTAAGGTGAATTATAGTAAATCTGATGCTTTGAATAATACTTTGTCAAGTGCCATGGTGGAACTTCTCAAAAAAAACTTCTCTTTTAAATGGCAGGTAAATGCAATCAAATATCTTGGAACTTTTATCCCTAAAGAGATGAACAAATTGCAGGAATTGAACTATCTTCTGAGTGCAAAAAATAACTAGAACACTACAACAGTATGATAAAGGAACTTTTTCCTGAATGGGTAGGATAAACATTATAAAAATGGACACACTGCCTAAAATTATATATATACTTCAAACGATACCTATTTTTCCTTCAACAAACATCTTGAATCAATTACGTAGGGCTATAGGGAATTTTGTTTGGGCAGGTAAAACTGCCAGAATTAGTAGAGCAGTATTAAACAGGTTAAAAAAGGATGGAGGTCGTGCTCTCCCAGACATATCGATGTACCTCAGATCAGTATTTATAACTAGGATTGTGGATTGGTTCCATAATGCAGATTGCAAACAATGGGTGAAGCTTGAGGAGGAGATCACAGTCATAAAACTGAAATCATTACCATGGACTAAGAAGGAATTTAGACCGTTGGAAGGGGATATGCCCTCTTTAGTTGTATCAACTAGGGATGAGCCGAACCCCCCCCCCCGGTTCGGTTCGCACCAGCACCTGCGAATGGACCGAAAATTCGCACAAACGTTAGAACCCCATTGACGTCTATGGGACTCGAACGTTCGAAATCAAAAGTGCTCATTTTAAATGCTAATTTGCATGGTATTGTCCTAAAAAGGGTTTGGGGACCCGGGTCCTGCCCAAGGGGACATGTATCAATGCAAAAAAATCTTTTAAAAACGTCCGCTTTTTCGGGAGCAGTGATTTTAATGATGCTTAACGTAAAAAAAAAAGTGAAATATTCCTTTAAATATCGTACCATCGTACCTGAGGGGTGTCTATAGTATGCCTGTAAAGTGGCGTGTGTTTCCCGTGCTTAGAACAGTTTGGGTCTTGTATGGATATTAAGGGGAACCCTGCACCCAAATTAAAAAAGGAAAGGTGTGGGGCCCCCAGGCCCTATATACTCTGAACAGCAGTATACAGGCGGTACAAACAAGACAGGGACTATAGGTTTGTTGTTAAGTAGAATCTGTTTGTCATTTTGAACTGGTACTTTTTTAACATGTTTATCTCCAGCCAAAAAATATATTTTAAGCTTTTTGGAAAACCTAGGGAAGGGTTATCACCCCTGTGACATTTGTTTTGCTGTCTGTGCTCCCCTTCAGAAGATTTCACCTCACTTTTTGTTCCAATGACAAATGTTTTTTGAAAATTTGGGTTTTTTTGTGAAACAAGGATTGGTGATAAAGCATCAGTGGAAAGGAGAAAAGTTTTTCCCATATTAACTCTAATGCCGCGTACACACGAGCGGACATTACGGCGGACTTTGCCCGGCGGACTGGATTTCGTCGGACAATTCGATGTGTGTGGGCTCCAGCGGACTTTGTTTTCTCAAAAGTTCGACGGAATTAGATTTGAAACTTGTTTTAAATTTATCCGTTGAAATCGAGTCCGGTCGAAAAGTCCGCCGTCTGTATGCTAGTTCGACGGACAAAAAGCCACGCTAGGGCAGCTATTGGCTACTGGCTATGAACTTCCTTGTTTTAGTCCGGTCGTACGTCATCACGTACGAATTCGACGGACTTTGGTGGATTGTGTGTAGGCAAGTCCGTTCATTCACAAAGTCCGTCGGAAAGTACGTCGAAAAGTCCGCCGGGCAAAGTCCGCCGTAATGTCCGCTCGTGTGTACGCGGCATTACAGCAGAGAATTTCCCTTCCTAGGGGTAGATTTCATCTCACTTCCTGTTGTCTCCTTCCGTTTGTAGGAGTCGTTTGTAAGTTGGATGTTTGAAAGTAGGGGCCTGCCCTATATACTCAGCAGAAATTTGGGCCTTAGGTGTTGTTGTGGCCACAACACTGTAAGCCCTCACAGGGTCCTGCTGTGAAATATTAGATCAAGAATTGTAATTACATGCCCCTGTTGAACAGGGGAAGAAAAATTGGGCTTTTGGTGGTGGTGGTGCTGGTGCCACAACACTGTAATGCCGCGTACACACGGACGGACTTTTCGTCTACAAAAGTCCAACGGACGCTGACGGACTAAAGCTGGCTGGTAATCCGATCGTGTGTGGGCTTCTCCGGACTTTCAACATACTTTTTTAGCCTCAAATCCGACGTACTTTAGATTTGAAACATGCTTCAAATCTTTACTTCGTAACTACGATGGACCCCGAAATCCGCTCGTCTGTGTGCTAGTCCGACGGACAAAAAGCCACGCTAGGGCACCTATTGGCTACTGGCTATGAACTTCCTTATTTTAGTCCGGTGTACGTCATCACGTAAGAATTCGACGGACTTTTGTGTGATCGTGTGTAGGCAAGTCTGTTCGTTAGAAAGTCCGCCGCAAGTCCGTCGAAAGTCCGCCGAAAGTCTGCCGGAAGTCTGACGGACAGGCTGTCTGACTCTTGTAGACGAAAAGTCCGACCGTGTGTACGCGGCATAAGTCCTCACAGATACTCTTGGTGGGTGCAGAAACGGGCCCTGCTGTGAAATATTAGATCAGGAATTCTATTTACATGTCCCTGTTGAACAGGGGCTGAAAAATTGGGCCTTAGGCACTGGTGCTGGTGCCACAACACTGCAACCCCTCACAGATACTCTAGTTGGAGCGCAGGAACTAGCCCTGCTGCAAAGAATTGCATCAAAAATTGTAATTACACGCCCCTGTTAAACAGGGGCTGAAAAATTGGGCCTTAGGCACTGGTGCTGGTGCCACAACACTGCAACCCCTCACAGATACTCTAGTTGGAGCGCAGGAACTAGCCCTGCTGCAAAGAATTGCATCAAAAATTGTAATTACACGCCCCTGTTAAACAGGGGCTGAAAAATTGGGCCTTAGGCACTAGTGCTGGTGCCACAGCACTGCAACCCCTCACAGATACTCTAGTTGGAGCGCAGGAACTAGCCCTGCTGCAAAGAATTGCATCAAAAATTGCAATTACACGCCCCTGTTAAACAGGGGCTAAAAAATTGGGTCTTAGGCACTGGTGGCGGGACTGGCGGCGCCCAGAACCAAAAATGTTCTTACAAGCTATCATCATGATCATTGAGGAGGAAGAGAATAATTACTCAGTATAACAGGATAGTCACATAGGCAGTCTTTGAAGGGATTAGGCGGTTCTTGGGCAGGTTAAATTCCTTTTGGGGGTCTGCCAGCCGAGCACTGGCATTATATGACCGGCGGAAATGCACACAGACTTTCCTG
Organism: Lithobates septentrionalis; assembly: GCA_037952835.1. Classification (NCBI taxonomy): domain Eukaryota; kingdom Metazoa; phylum Chordata; class Amphibia; order Anura; family Ranidae; genus Lithobates; species Lithobates septentrionalis. Next base: position 597,558 of record JBBDGP010000848.1, read on the forward strand.
GCCTGCCTCAGGACATCCTGTAAGCCCGGGTACCTGCCCAAGAACCACTGCACCACCAAGTTAAGGATGTGAGCCAAACAGGGCACATGGGTCATTTGTCCCTGTCGGAGGGCAGAGAGGAGGTTGGTGCCATTGTCGCAAACCACCATTCCTGCCTTAAGTTGGCGTGGCGTCAACCACCTCTGAACCTGCCCCTGCAGAGCTGACAGAACCTCTGCCCCAGTGTGGCTCCTGTCCCCCAAGCACACCAGCTCAAGCACCGCATGGCATCTTTTGGCCTGCATACTTGAGTAGCCCCTTGAACACCTACTCTGTGCTAACATTACTGCCTTCATCTAGCTCAGTGTCATCATCAGAGCCTTCTAAACGCTGGGAATGCTCCTGGAGCATGTACCCAACACTGTGGTCAAACAGTTCGAGGGACTCCTCAGGAGGACATGGTGGTGCTAGGGAAGGAGTCACTGATGCCATTGAGCTGAGGGAAGAAGCTGCGTTGGCAGCATCTTTGCCAGACAAAGTACCCTGAGCATGGGTGAGAGAGGATGAGGAGGATGAGGACGGCTTGGTCATCCACTCGACCAAGTCTTCCGCATGTTGCGGCTCAACACGGCCAGCTGCCGAAAAAAAGGCCAAGCGTGTCCCACGGCCACGTGCTGATGAGGATGCACCGTCTCCAGGACAAGCACTGTTGCCTCTAGACACAAAGCCTGCTTGCCCTCTTTTATTGGCTTGTGACTGTCTGCCTCTCCTTGTTGGCCTTCCAGACATACTGATGGCCTGCAGTGAGATGTAGCTGCACTAAGCTGGGATATATATATATATATATATATATATATATATATATATATATATATATATATATATATATATATATATACTGATACTGCAGCTAGCAAAATCAACTGCCTGCCTGTAGTATGAGAACACCACCAATCTTCTACAGGTAGCTTTAGATGAACACTCTGCAGAGGTCACACTACACTAACTTGTAGCTTTAGCTGAACACTGTGCAGAGGACGCACTACACTAACGTGTAAATAATGTAGCTGCCTGCGGTAGTGATAGGATCAGGAAAACACCACCAACCTTCTACAGGTAGCTTTAGCTGAACACTGTGCAGTGGACGCACTACACTAACATGTAAATAATGTAGCTGCCTGCGGTAGTGATAGGATCAGGAAAACACCACCAACCTTCTACGGGTAGCTTTAGCTGAACACTGTGCAGAGGTCGCACTACACTAACTTGTAGCTTTAGCTGAACACTGTGAGGAGGACGCACTACACTAACTTGTAGCTTTAGCTGAATACTGTGCACTACACTAACTTGTAGCTTTAGCTGAACACTGTGAGGAGGACGCACTACACTAACTTGTAGCTTTAGCTGAAAACTGTGCACTACACTAACTTGTAGCTTTAGCTGAACACTGTGAGGAGGACGCACTACACTAACTTGTAGCTTTAGCTGAACACTGTGAGGCGGACGCACTACACTAAGTTGTAACTTTAGCTGAACACTGTGCACTACACTAACTTGTAGCTTTAGCTGAACACTGTTCAGAGGATGCACTACACTAACTTGTAGCTTTAGCTGAACACTGTGCAGAGGTCACACTACACTAACTTGTAGCTTTAGCTGAACACTGTGCAGAGGGCGCACTACACTAACGTGTAAATAATGTAGCTGCCTGCGGTAGTGATAGGATCAGGAAAACACCACCAACCTTCTACAGGTAGCTTTAGCTGAACACTGTGCAGTGGACGCACTACACTAACATGTAAATAATGTAGCTGCCTGCGGTAGTGATAGGATCAGGAAAACACCACCAACCTTCTACGGGTAGCTTTAGCTGAACACTGTGCAGAGGTCTCACTACACTAACTTGTAGCTTTAGCTAACACTGTTCAGAGGACGCACTACACTAACTTGTAGCTTTAGCTGAACACTGTGAGGAGGACGCACTACACTAACTTGTAGCTTTAGCTGAATACTGTGCACTACACTAACTTGTAGCTTTAGCTGAACACTGTGAGGAGGACGCATTACATTAACTTGTAGCTTTAGCTGAACACTGTGAGGACGCACTACACTAACTTGTAGCTTTAGCTGAAAACTGTGCACTACACTAACTTGTAGCTTTAGCTGAACACTGTGAGGAGGACGCACTACACTAACTTGTAGCTTTAGCTGAACACTGTGAGGCGGACGCACTACACTAAGTTGTAATTTTAGCTGAACACTGTGCACTACACTAACATGTAGCTTTAGCTGAACACTGTTCAGAGGATGCACTACACTAACTTGTAGCTTTAGCTGAACACTGTGAGGAGGACACACTACACTAACTTGTAGCTTTAGCTGAACACTGTTTGGAGGACGCACTACACTAACTTGTAGCTTTAGCTGAACACTGTGAGGAGGACGCACTACACTAACTTGTAGCTTTAGCTGAACACTGTGAGGCGGACGCACTACACTAAGTTGTAACTTTAGCTGAACACTGTGCACTACACTAACTTGTAGCTTTAGCTGAACACTGTTCAGAGGATGCACTACACTAACTTGTAGCTTTAGCTGAACACTGTGCAGAGGTCACACTACACTAACTTGTAGCTTTAGCTGAACACTGTGCAGAGGGCGCACTACACTAACGTGTAAATAATGTAGCTGCCTGCGGTAGTGATAGGATCAGGAAAACACCACCAACCTTCTACAGGTAGCTTTAGCTGAACACTGTGCAGTGGACGCACTACACTAACATGTAAATAATGTAGCTGCCTGCGGTAGTGATAGGATCAGGAAAACACCACCAACCTTCTACGGGTAGCTTTAGCTGAACACTGTGCAGAGGTCGCACTACACTAACTTGTAGCTTTAGCTAACACTGTTCAGAGGACGCACTACACTAACTTGTAGCTTTAGCTGAACACTGTGAGGAGGACGCACTACACTAACTTGTAGCTTTAGCTGAATACTGTGCACTACACTAACTTGTAGCTTTAGCTGAACACTGTGAGGAGGACGCATTACATTAACTTGTAGCTTTAGCTGAACACTGTGAGGACGCACTACACTAACTTGTAGCTTTAGCTGAAAACTGTGCACTACACTAACTTGTAGCTTTAGCTGAACACTGTGAGGAGGACGCACTACACTAACTTGTAGCTTTAGCTGAACACTGTGAGGCGGACGCACTACACTAAGTTGTAATTTTAGCTGAACACTGTGCACTACACTAACATGTAGCTTTAGCTGAACACTGTTCAGAGGATGCACTACACTAACTTGTAGCTTAAGCTGAACACTGTGAGGAGGACGCACTACACTAACTTGTAGCTTTAGCTGAACACTGTTTGGAGGACGCACTACACTAACTTGTAGCTTTAGCTGAACACTGTGCAGAGGTCGCACTACACTAACTTGTAGCTTTAGCTGAACACCGTGAGGAGGACGCACTACACTAACTTGTAGCTTTAGCTGAACACTGTGAGGAGGACGCACTACCCTAACTTGTAGCTTTAGTTGAACACTGTGCACTAAACTAACTTGTAGCTGTAGCTGAACACTGTTCAGAGGAAGCACTACACTAACTTGTAGCTTTAGGTGAACACTGTGCAGAGGTCGCACTACACTAACTTGTAGCTTTAGCGAAACACTGTGAGGAGGACACACTACACTAACTTGTAGCTTTAGCTGAACACCGTGCACTACACTAACTTGTAGCTTTAGCTGAACACTGTGCAGAGGTCACACTACACTAACTTGTAGCTTTAGCTGAACACTGTGAGGAGGACGCACTACACTAACTTGTAGCTTTAGCTGAACACTGTGCACTACACTAACTTTTAACTTTAGCTGAACACTGTGCAGAGGTCACACTACACTAACTTGTAGCTTTAGCTGAACACTGTGAGAAGGACACACTACACTAACTTGTAGCTTCAGCTGAACACTGTGCACTACACTAACTTGTAGCTTTAGCTGAACACTGTGAGGAGGACGCACTACACTAACTTGTAACTTTAGCTGAACACTGTGCACTACACTAACTTGTAGCTTTAGCTGAACACTGTTCAGAGGATGCACTACACTAACTTGTAGGTTTAGCTGAATACTGTGCAGAGGTCGCACTACACTAACTTGTAGCTTTAGCTGAACACTGTGCAGAGGTCACACTAAACTAACTTGTAGCTTTAGCTGAACACTGTGAGGAGGTCGCACTACACTAACTGTAAATAGTCTAGCTGCTGACTGTGGTACTAATAGGATAAGAAGAACACCAGTAATTTTCTTCAGGTAGCTGTACTGTAACAACACAAGCCTGCCTGTTAGTAGGAAGATAATAACAGGAACAGATCTAGCTAAACTGAATACAGTGTATATATATACAACATCTGGGATGCATATATATACACAATACACTGTAAGTGCAGCTAACTGACTGACTGTCCTGCATAATCTAACTAACTTAAATCAAATGACACTGTCTCTCTGTCTCTCCACGCCGGAACATACGTGCCGTGCTGGCGGCCTTATATAGTGTGGGGTGTGAGCCATATTTGGCCAAAGCCACCCTGGCTTTGGCCAATTACAGCTCTCTCTACAGACGGCGCTGTGATTGGCCAAGCATGCGGGTCATAGTGCATGCTTGGCCAATCATCAGCCAGCAATGCACTGCGATGCCGCTGTGAATTATGGGATGCGACGCGACGCGACACACGAATTTGGCGCGAACGGCCCATATCGTTCGCAATTCAGCAAACGGGCGAACAGACGATGTTCCAGTCGAACATGGGTTTGACTCGAACTCGAAGCTCATCCCTAGTATCAACTTTGAAAGTGTGGATGATTTGATAAAGCGAGGGATAGGATCTACATATAGAGGTCCAATGACCCCCCTATTTAGCAATCCAGAATTCCCACTAGCAATGGAATCCAAAACATTTCTTAAATGGCAGAGATGTAAAGATACGAAGATAGTAGAGACGATGAAGGGGAATAGACTCCTTCCATTAGATGCCTTGGGTATTGAACATAAAAAGAAATGGATGCAATACGGGCAACTTCAACAATACATCTTTTCCTTAATGAAGGAGTCCGTACTAGATAGACCAATGACAGAATTAGAAAAAATATTTTTACAAGATCATAGACCAGCACATACTTTATTTAATGTTTATAAATATCTGATCCCAGAAAATAAAGAACAAGAGATACTCTACTGTATATAAAAAAATGGGAGGAAGACCTAGGGATGGTTATCCCCAGAATAAAATGGGAAATAGCAATTATATTAACACATAAACTATCAATTTCTGCCAAACATCAAGAAAGAAATTATAAAATCTTAGCCAGATGGTATAGGTGCCCAGTGAATATGCATAAAATAAACCCCGATAATGAAGATTTATGTTGGAGATGTCGTGTGGCAAAAGGCACAATGTCACACATCTGGTACTTCTGTCCAGAGGTCCAGCTATACTGGCAAAAAATATTTAAAATATATAAGGCTGTGACAGAGATAGATCTACAATCAGATATACAAGTGGCAGTACTATCTATGATCCCAGGATCGGTGAAAAGTATAAAGAAGAGAATCCTAAAATATTTTCTGACCGCAGCGCAAACTATTATAGCTAGAAAATGGAAAAGTATGATTGCGCCCTCTATAGAAGAGTGGGAGTGTGAGATGGGCGAGATGCGCTCCCTGGAAGAAAGAATGGTAATTGAAGAAGGGTTAAAAAAACAGATAATAACAACTTGGCAAATATGGGAAGAGTTTAGAGCCTCTTCATTGCTTTTGAGGGAAATATATGACTTAGATAGAGTAAATTTTAGCTGAATAGAGAGAGAAAGGGGGTGTTAACCCCCATTTTTTTTTGTTGTTGTTATGTCTGTGAATGGTGGGGGATTTGGGTGAGTGAGTATGAATGGGTGGGTGTGGACTTGATGTATAAATGAGTTAGCAGGCAATAGGTTTAAATTAATTGGGCCATATATTCTTGAACATATTTTGCAATAGTTAGGTGGAGATATGAATAATGATTTGAATAGGGAAGTATAAGATAATTTAAATACATTATAGATAATGTAATGGATGTGTATATGTTTTATAAAAATTGTAAAAATGTTTTCATAAATAAAGATTATTAAAAAAAAATTATAGGCACCTCGCAAATCCAGCTTTGTGAATATCCGTGCCGAGCGAAGTCTCTGAAACAGTTCTGGGATCAATGGGAGAGGATAGCGATTTTTAACCGTTATTTTATTTAAGTCTCTGTAGTCCACACATGGGCGGAGGGAATGATCTTTCTTCTCAACGAAGAATATTCCAGCACCGGCTGGAGAAGAGGAATGTCGGATGAAACCTTTCTTGAGGTTTTCGTCAATGTACTCCTTATGCTGCGTACACACGAGCGGACTTTACGACAGACTTGGTCCGGCGTACCGGATTTCGTTGGACAATTCGATCATGTGTGGGCTCCAGCGGACTTTGTTTTCTCAAAAGTTGGACGGACTTAGATTTGAAACATGTTTCAAATCTATCCGACGGACTTGAGTCCAGTCGAAAAGTCCGCTCGTCTGAATGCTAGTTCGACGGACAAAAAGCCACGCTAGGGCAGCTATTGGCTACTGGCTATGAACTTCCTTGTTTTAGTCCGGTCGTACATCATCACGTACGAATTTGTCGGACTTTGGTTGATTGTGTGTAGGCAAGTCCGTTCATTCAGAAAGTCCGTCGTAAAGTCAGTCGAAAAGTCCGCCGGGCAAAGTCTGCCATAAAGTCCGCTCGTGTGTACGCAGCATTAAGGACCAAGAGATCAGGTTCCAACAGAGGGAAGATCCTTTCAAACGGAATTTCTGCTCCTGGTAATAGTTCGATTGGGCAATCATAAACCCGGTGGGGAGGAAAAGTGTCCGCTTTCTGTTTGTCAAACACATCCAGGAAGCTGTGGTACACAGATGGGACCAGTTCTTGGGATTCCGATACAGATTTTAAACAGCCGACGACTGGGGTCATATGGTGGAGTACCTTAAGGCAGTTCTGGAGACAATAGATAGACTGGAAGACTACTTCACCCTTAACCCAATTGATTTGAGGATTATGGGCTTGCAGCCACGGCCTTCCCAAAGTGATTGGAAATAATGGTGATGAGATGACGTCCAGGCATAGTAGTTCCTGATAGTTGGGTAGTATGTTGGCAGGCAGTGGTTGAGTTTCATGAGTAATAGGCCCGGATTTAATATTTGACCCATCTGCTAGCCGTATGTAGAGTTGTTGTTGCTTGGGTGTTAACGGAATGTTATGTTGCAGGGCAAAGGCACGATCCACGAAGCAGCTGCAGGTGCCAGAATCAATTATGGCCCGGGCCCGGAGTGTTCCTTCTGGAAGCTGCAAGGAAACAGGGACAGCAATGTGAGCAGATCCTGCTACAGGTAGTGCACTAGGTTCATGAGGCAAAGAGTTAAACTTACAGGTCTTATTTGGGCACATATTTGCATAGTGGCCAGCTTCCCCACAATAGAGGCATAGGTTGTTCTGGCGTTGACGCTGCTTTTCTTTGGGTGGCAGTGGTGAATGGAGCAGACCTATCTGCATTGGCTCCGGAGCTTCGGAGGTGGCAGCAGGTACATGGGAGGCGGACATAGGAGGATTGTTGGGAATTTTAGGCAACATCCATATGGGCCGCATTTGGCTGGTTCTCTCAGATCTCCGCTCTCTTAGACGACGGTCTATCTGGATGGACAATTGGATCAGGTCCTCCGAAGAGTCTGGAAGTCCAACACGGGCCAACTCATCTTTCAGTGCCTCAGAGAGTCCGATGCGGAACTGATAGCGGAGGGCGGCATCGGAACTCCACCGCCTAAAGTCTGTTACATAGTCTTCCACTGGCCTACGTCCTTGCTGGAGGGCATGAAGACTGGCCTCTGCGGTGGTGGCACGTTGAGGGTCGCCATATAATTTGGCCATTTCATTCAGAAAAGGGTCCATAGTGTCTAACAGCGGGTTGGCCTGTTCCAGTAAGCGATGAGCGTCTCACTACTGGAGTAGTGAGTAGTGAGACAAGGAACCCCACCTTGGTGCTCTCCAAAGAGAAGGTACGGGCCTGTAGCAGGAAGTACAGCTGGCAGGCATTCTTGAAGGCATGGAACTTGCTGCGATCTCCCGAAATCCTCTCTGGAGTGGGGACTCGAGGTTCTGGGGGTGGCACCATTATTGCGGGTGCTGATGCTGAGGCCGCTGGGCCGGGAAGCCGAGATGCTGTAGCCGCCTGGTGAGTTGAGGGATTTGGAGACAATGACTCCACTCTTTGCTCGAGTTGCCAGTAGCCATCTTGTAGGCCCTGGACTGCCTGGGTAAGGGCCGAAATATGTTGGCTCAGAGCGTCCAAAGGTGAGGTCCCCTTTTAGACTTCATCTTGGCTGGATCGTACTATCGCGTACCTTACAGCAGAGTCTGAAATGCTGAGGGAAGCCTTCTCGCACGGTTCCGGTCTCAACACCCCTGGTAGTGAGGACAGGGAGTGCTGGGGCATGGAAGGGTGCAGGTGCCTGCGGCTGGAAGCTGGAACTTGGAGACTCAGGATCCTCATGGAGAAGATAAAAAGACTGATCACCAGAACTACTCAGTAGAAGCCAGGCAGGTAGGTATGGATTCAAGAACAACTGCAACGTCAGGACAGGCAATGGTTGGCAACTGGCTAGCAACAAGGTATCCACACAGAAGGCAAGTTCGTGGTCAAGGTCAGGCAGAGGTTGGCAACAGGCAGGCAGCGATTTACAAAGTCAGGAAGCAGAGCCGTAGTAGAGAGTCCAAGTCAGGGTCGGTATAATCAGTAAAGGTAGGTAGCAGGCAAGGGAGATCCAGGAGAGTAGTCAAGGAAGCCGGGTAGTCAGGAGCAAGGTAACAGGTCACACAGGAATCAGGAAATAGCTGAAGACGATCCAGCACTAGTGTCAGGCAAAGACCTTGTTTATATATGGGGCTGAGCGCTAGGATTGGTGGACGTGAAAGTGTGTGCGTGAGAACGTACACCCGCTCGTATGGGTGTGCGGGTGCGCGCACACGTTCGTATGGGTGCGTGGGTGTGCATGTTCGATCCAGAACTCGTTCGCCTCTGTTGGGGACACCGCGCATGGCCGTTGGTCACTGCTGCAAGGAGACGGGAGCTAGTACTGTGAGTTCTCTGACAACAGTACACAATACATACAGTGCACCCATAGTTGCTATTAGACTTCTGGGGGTGTACACAATATCGTTCACCCCTAGTGCAGTTGCTACTGCTTTTCTGGTGGTGTACACAGTACACAATACATACAGTACACCCATAGTTGCTATTAGACTTCTGGTGGTGTACACAATACCGTTCACCCCTAGTGCAGTTGCTACTACTTTCCTGGTGGTGTACACAATACAGTACACCCATAGTTATTAGACTTCTGTTAGTGTACACTGTACAGTGCACCCCTAGTGCAGTTGCTACTACTTTTCTGGTAATGTACACAATACATACAGTGCACCCATAGTTGTTATTATACTTCTGTTGGTGTACACAGTACCGTGCACACCTAGTGCAGTTGCTACTACTTTTCTGGTGGTGTACACAGTACACAATACATACAGTACACCCATAGTTGTTATTACATTTCTGTTGGTGTACACAGTACCATGTACCCCTAGTGCAGTTGCTACTACTTTTCTGGTGGTGTACACAGTACACAATACATACAGTGCACCCATGGTTGCTATTAGACTTCTGGTGGTGTACACAATACCGTTCACCCCTAGTGCATTTGCTACTACTTTTCTGGTGGTGTACACAATACAGTACACCCATAGTTGTTATTAGACTTCTGTTAGTGTACACTGTACCGTGCACCCCTAGTAGAGTTGCTACTACTTTTCTGGTGATGTACACAGTACACAATACATACAGTGCACCCATAGTTGTTATTACACTTCTGTTGGTGTACACAGTACTGTGTGCCCCTAGTGCAGTTGCTACTACTTTTCTGGTGGTGTACACAGTACACAAAACATACAGTACACCTATAGTTGTTATTAGACTTCTGTTGGTTCATGGTGCACAGTACCGTGCACCCCTATTGCAGTTGCTACTACTTTTCTGGCGGTGTACACAGTACACAATACATACAGTGCACCCATAGTTGTTATTACACTTCTGTTGGTGGACACAGTACCGTGCACTCCTAGTGCAGTTGCTACTACTTTTCTGGTGGTGTACACAGTACACAATACATACAGTACACCCATAGTTGTTATTACACTTCTGTTGGTGCATGGTGCACAGTACTGTGCACACCTATTGCAGTTGCTACTACTTTTCTGGTGGTGTACACAGTACACAATACATACAGAGCACCCATAGTTGTTATTACATTTCTGTTGGTGTACACAGTAGCATGTACCCCTAGTGCAGTTGCTACTACTTTTCTGGTGGTGTACACAGTGCACAATACATACGGTGCACCCATAGTTGCTATTAAACTTCTGGTGGTGTGCACAATACCGTTCACCCCTAGTGCAGTTGCTACTACTTTTCTGGTGGTGTATACAATACAGTACACCCATAGTTGTTATTAAACTTCTGTTAGTGTACACTGTACCGTGCACCCCTAGTGTAGTTGCTACTACTTTTCTGGTGGTGTACACAATACAGTACACCCATAGTTGTTATTAGACTTCTGCTGGTGTACACAGTACACAGTACCGTGCACCCCTAGTGCAGTTGCTACTACTTTTCTGGTGGTGTACACAGTACACGATACATACAGTACACCCATAGTTGTTATTACACTTCTGTTGGTGTACACAGTACCGTGCACCCCTAGTGTAGTTGCTACTACTTTTCAGGTGGTGTACACAATACAGTACACCCATAGTTGTTATTTCACTTCCTTTGGTGTACACAGTATCGTGCACCCCTAGTGCAGTTGCTACTATGCTACTACTTTTCTGGTGGTGTACACAATACACAATACATACAGTACACCCATAGTTGTTATTACACTTCTGTTGGTGTACACAGTACCGTGCACCCCTAGTGCAGTTGCTACTACTTTTCTGGGGGTGTACACAGTACACAATACATACAGTACACCCATAGTTGTTATTACACTTCTGTTGGTGCATGGTGCACAGTACTGTGCACACCTATTGCAGTTGCTACTACTTTTCTGGTGGTGTACACAGTACACAATACATACGGTGCACCCATAGTTGCTATTATACTTCTGGTGGTGTACACAATACCGTGCACCCCTAATGCAGTTGCTTCTACTTTTCTGGTGGTGTACACAGTACACAATACATACAGTACACCCATAGTTGTTATTACACTTCTGTTGGTGCACAGTGCACAGTGCCGCGCACCCCTATTGCAGTTGCTACTACTTTTCTGGTGGTGTACACAGTACACAATACATACAGTGCACCCATAGTTGCTATTACACTTCTGGTGGTGTACACAATACCGTTCACCCCTAGTGCAGTTGCTACTACTTTTCTGGTGGTGTACACAATATAGAACACCCATAGTTGTTATTACACTTCTGTTAGTGTACACTGTACCATGCACCCCTAGTGCAGTTGCTACTACTTTTCTGGTGGTGTACACAATACAGTACACCCATAGTTGTTATTACACTTCTGTTAGTGTACACTGTACCGTGCAACCCTAGTGCAGTTGCTACTACTTTTCTGGTGGTGTACATAATACAGTACACCCATAGTTGTTATTACACTTCTGGTGGTGTACACAGTACCGTGCACCCTTAGTGCAGTTGCTACTACTTTTCTGGTGGTATACACAGTACACAATACATACAATGCACCCATAGTTGTTATTAAACTTCTGTTGGTGTACACAGTACCATGATCCCCTAGTGTAGTTGCTACTACTATCCTGGTGCTGTACACAATAAATACAGTGCACCCATAGTTGCTTTTAGACTTCTGGTGGTGTACACAATACCGTTCACCCCTAGTGCAGTTGCTACTACTTTTCTGGTGGTGTACACAGTACACAATACATACAGTACACCCATAGTTGTTATTACACTTCTGTTGGTGTACACAGTACCGTGCACCCCTAGTGCAGTTGCTACTACTTTTCTGGGGGTGTACACAGTACACAATACATACAGTACACCCATAGTTGTTATTACACTTCTGTTGGTGCATGGTGCACAGTACTGTGCACACCTATTGCAGTTGCTACTACTTTTCTGGTGGTGTACACAGTACACAATACATACGGTGCACCCATAGTTGCTATTATACTTCTGGTGGTGTACACAATACCGTGCACCCCTAATGCAGTTGCTTCTACTTTTCTGGTGGTGTACACAGTACACAATATATACAGTACACCCATAGTTGTTATTACACTTCTGTTGGTGCACAGTGCACAATACCGCGCACCCCTATTGCAGTTGCTACTACTTTTCTGGTGGTGTACACAGTACACAATACATACAGTGCACCCATAGTTGCTATTACACTTCTGGTGGTGTACACAATACCGTTCACCCCTAGTGCAGTTGCTACTACTTTTCTGGTGGTGTACACAATATAGAACACCCATCGTTGTTATTACACTTCTGTTAGTGTACACTGTACCATGCACCCCTAGTGCAGTTGCTACTACTTTTCTGGTGGTGTACACAATACAGTACACCCATAGTTGTTATTACACTTCTGTTAGTGTACACAGTACCGTGCACCCTTAGTGCAGTTGCTACTACTTTTCTGGTGGTATACACAGTACACAATACATACAATGCACCCATAGTTGTTATTAAACTTCTGTTGGTGTACACAGTACCATGATCCCCTAGTGCAGTTGCTACTACTTTTCTGGTGGTGTACACAATAAAGTACACCCATAGTTGTTATTACACTTTTTTTGGTGTACACAGTACCGTGCACCCCTAGTGCAGTTGTTATTACTTTTCTGGTGGTGTACACAATACACAATACATACAGTACACCCATAGTTGTTATTACACTTCTGTTGGTGTACACAGTACCGTGCACCCCTAGTGCACTTCCTGCTACTTTTCTGGTGGTGTACACAGTACACAATACAGTGTAGTGTGGTTTTGCTAAACAAAATTTACAGCATGTCCGGAAGGCCACCAAGGAGAGGCAGACGCTCACAGGCCACTATAAGAGGGCAAGCAGTCTCTGTGTCTGCAGTCGACAGTGCTGGTCGTGGACACGGTGCATCCTCAGCACGTGGCCGTGGGGCATGCTTGTCCTTTTTTTCTGCAGCTGGCCATGTTATTGAGCCACAACATGCAGAAGAGTTGGTGGAATGGATAAAAAAGCCCTCCTCATCCTCTTCATCCTCTGTCACCCAGGTTTAGAGTAGTTTGCCTGCCAATGCAGCTGCCAAAGTGGCCTATTCCATCAGCTTCATGTCAACAATCACTCCTTCCCTAGCCCCACCATCATGCATGGAGGAGTCCCCCGAACTATTCGACCACAGTGTCAGGTATTTGCTGCAGGAGGATGTGCAGCGATTTGAAGGCTCTGATGATGGTACACAGGTTGAGGAAGGAAGTATCGTGAGCCTAGAGAGAGGGGGTGCCCAAGAAGGTCAAGAAACTGGCAGTCATTTTCCCTGAGCTGCAGCATACTGCCAAGTTGGCTCCAGTGAGGAGGAGGGAGGGGATGATGAGGTCACTGACTCTACTTGGGTGCCTGATAGAAGAGAGGAGGGGGAGGAGGAGGCACATCTCCAATGAGGCAGGATGCCATCCAGGGGGCAGCTTAAGGGCAGCCACCCTATTGCATCACACTGCAGAGCTAAGCAGGTGAAGGGCGCTGCTGACTCCCCACATATTTTGAAAAGTTCTTTTTTGTGTGGGCCTTTTTTTACATGTGTGCAGCAGATCGCACCGTTGCTGTTTGCAACATATATCTGAAGCGTATCAAACGTGGCCAAAACAGCAGCCGCTTGGGCACCACATGCTTGACCAGACATATGATGACCTCCCATGCAGTCCATTGGCAACAGCATTGAAATAGGTGTCCCAAGTACTTGCGGCCAATCTGCTAGCGATACACCAACATCGGATTTTAGCAGGCAAATTTCCCTACCCCAGTTGCTAAACCGTCAAAAGGAATTCGGTCCCAGCCACATGCTCAGCGTCTGAATGCTAGCTTGGCCAAATTGCTAACACTGCAACTGCTGCCTTTTCAGCTGGTAGACTCTGCCCCCTTTTGTGAATTTGTGGAATGTGCGGTACCTCAGTGCCAGGTTCCCAAACACCATTTCTTTTCACGGAAATCCATTCCGACTCTCCACCAGCATGTGGAAGGCAATGTCTTGGCCTTGTTGGACAGGGCGGTCAGCAGTAAGGTGCATATTACTGCTGACTCATGGTCCAGCAGGCATGGACAATGACGTTACCTTTCTTTCACACCGCACTGGGTAACTCTGCTGGCAGCTGGGAAGGATGCAGGACAGGGTTCAGTATTGTTGGAGTTTGTTACGTCACCACGCCTCCAAAATGCTAGTGGTGATTTTGCCACAGCTCTCTCCTCCACCCCCTCCTCTTCTTTTTCCTCTATGGCCTCTTCCTCTGCAGATTTCTCCTCTGAACCAGCGGTGCTCCGTAGGCATTCAAGGGGCTACGCAAGCACTCAGGCAAAAAGATGCCATGCGGTGCTTGAGTAGGTCTGCTTAGGGGACAGGAGCCACACTGGGGCAGAGATTCTGTCAGCTCTGCAGGGGCAGGCTCAGGGGTGATTGACGCCACACCAGCTTCAACCAGGAATGGTTGTATGCAACAATGGCACCAACCTCCTCTCCGCCCTCCGACAGGAACACTTGACCCATGTTCCCTGTTTGGCTCATGTCCTGAATTTGGTGGTGCAGCGGTTCTTGAGCAGGTACCCTGGCTTACAGGATCTCCTGAGGCAGGCCAGGAAAGTCTGTGGTCATTTCCGCCGGTCATATAATGCCAGTGCTCAGCTGGCTGACATTTAAAGAGAATGCAACCTGCCCAAGGACCATCTCATTTGTGACATGCCCACCAGGTGGAACTCAACGTTGGCAATACTGCAGCGGCTGCACACACAGCAGAGGGCCATCAATGAGTACCTGTGTGAGTAGGGCACCAGGACAGGGTCAGGGGAGCTTGTTTTTTTTCACCACGCCAGTGGTTACTGATCAAGGATGCACGCACTGTCCTGTCACCATTTGAGGAGGCCACGAGGATGGTGAGCAGTGACAGTGCATGCATCAGTGATACTGTCCCTCTTGTCTTCCTGTTGGAGCACACGCTTCGTGGAATAATGGACAGGGCACTTGAGGCAGAAAAGCGGGAGGAAGAGGAGGACTTCCTTACCTCTCGAAGGCCCCCTTTATCCAGATACTAGTATTCCTGCAGGCCCACCAATTACACAGAAAGAAGAAGAGGAGGAGGAGGAGGATTGTGTCAGCATGGAGGTGGAGCATAACACTCAGCATCAGCAGCAGTCTTCAAGGGATCGTTTGCAGTCCCCAGAAACCTATGGAGTTGTAAGTGGCTGGGAGGGGGTGGTTGAGGATCATGTGATCCTTAGTGACCCAGAGGACTCAGGATCGAATGCCTCTGCAAACTTACGCTGCATGGCCTCCCTGATCCTAGTATTCGTGGTATCAAGGATAGGAATCATTACTGGCTGGCAACCCTTCTTGATCCACGTTACAAGGGTAAGGTTGCAGAACTTATCCACCCTTCGCAGAGGGAGCAGGGGATGAAACATCTTCGGGAGGCCTTGCAGAAAGGTTTGTGCAATGTGTTTCCAGAGCCTGGGAGATTACAATTTCCCGGTGCTGGACAACGTGTTGCTGAGGCTTTATTCAGTCACAGAAAGAGCGGTGGACAATTCTTCAGTCCACAGCGCCCAGGTCGGTTCGAGCAACCAGCCAGTGTCTGAATTACATGGTGCAGGAATATCTAGGGGCAAGATCAGACTTGGAGACCTTTCCAGCAGAACATCCACTGGGTTACTGGGTCTTGAGGATGGACCACTGGCCAGAGCTTGCTCAATATGCAATTGAGCTA
This sequence comes from Lithobates septentrionalis, assembly GCA_037952835.1. NCBI lineage: Eukaryota > Metazoa > Chordata > Amphibia > Anura > Ranidae > Lithobates > Lithobates septentrionalis. Next base: position 613,641 of record JBBDGP010000848.1, read on the forward strand.
CTGGCCTGTCCTGAATCCAGCTGTCAGAGAACTCACAGTACTAGCTCCCGTCTCCGTGCAGCAGTGACCAACGGCCATGCGCTGTGTACCCGACAGAGGCGAACGAGTTCCGGGTCGAACGTGCACACCCACACACCCGTACGAACATGTGCGCGCACCCGCACACCCATACGAGTGGGTTTATGTTCTCACGCACGCACATTCACGTCCACCAATCCTGGCGCTCAGCGCCATATATAAACAAGGTCTTTGCCTGACACTAGTGCTGGATCGTCTTCAGCTAGTTCCTGAGTTCCTGATTCCTGTGTGACCTGTTACCTTGCTTCTGACTACCCGGCTCCTTGACTACTCTCCTGGATCTCCCTTGCCTGCTACCTAACTTTACTGATTATACCGACCCTGGCTTGGACTCTCTACTACGGCTCTGCTTCCTGACTTTGTACCTCGCTGCCTGCCCGTTTCCAACCTCTGCCTGACCTTGACCACGAACTTGCCTTCTGTGTGGATACCTTGTTGCTAGCCAGTTGCCAACCTTTGCCTATCCTGACGTTGCAGTTGTTCTTGAATCCATACCTACCTGCCTGGCTTCTGAGTAGTTCTGGTGATCAGTCTTCTCATCTTCTCCAAGAGGATCCTGACTCTCCAAGTTCCAGCTTCCAGCCGCAGGCACCTGCACCCTTCCGTGCCCTAGCACTCCCTGTCCTCACTACCAGGGGTGTTGAGACCGGAACCGTGCGAGAGGCCTCCCTCAGCATTTCAGACTCCGCTGTAAGGTACGTGACAGTACGACCCAGCCAAGATTTGGGTGCGGGGTTCCCCTTAATATCCATACCAGACCCAAAGAGCCTGGTAATGGGCTGGGGGGGGGGCAACATTACATTACAGCCGCAAGCTTTTTTAAATGATTTTTTTTCCTTTAGAAAAGTAATTTTGTTCAGGGACTGTTCTAAACACGGGAAAAATGTGCCACTTTACAGGCATACTATAGACACCCCCCAGGCACGATATTTAAAGGAAAATTTCACTTTTATTGTTTCACTGTAAGCATTATTAAAATCACTGCTCCCGAAAAATCGGCCGTTTTTAAAAAAAATTTTTGCATTGATACATGTCCCCTGGGGCAGGACCCGGGCCCCCAAACACTTTTTATGACAATAAATTGCATATTAGCCTTTAAAATTAGCACTTTAGATTTTTCACGTTCGAGTCTCATAGACTTTAACTGTGTTCGCACAAATTTTTTGCCTGTTCGCATGTTCTGTCGCGTACTGAACCGGGGGTGTTCGGCTCATCCCTAGACAAGATTATGCGGTGGATTTACTAGAGGGAAATAGACTGTGCACTTTACAAATGCAGTTGCACTCATTTTCCCAGAGTAAATGTGGTAACTGTGGTAAAGCTCTGATGATTTCTATCATCCAATCATGTGCAAGCAAAATTAATTTTTTTTTTAAATTTTCCTTGCACCTGTTTGGGTATCCTATACTGTTATTAATTAATCTAGTTTTACAGCCAATAGATTGTAAAATGCATTTTTGCTTTATATCCCAAGCACATATGTTTAAATTTAACAACATTCAGCTTCATCTGCCATGCAATTGCCCACCCAAAACAGTGTACTTCCGTTAGTAAGTTAGAGACATCTTGTAAGAATTTTATTTCACTACACAGCTTGGTGTCTAATGAAAACCCAGAGATAATTAACTTCAAACTCTGTATCATTGGTAAACAGGTTTAAAAGTAATGGTCCCAAAGGTAAACTTGCTAAAAACCTTAAACCATTCAGAATATTATCCAATACTCTCTGTCTGTGGTATTTAAGTCAGTTTGTTATTCCATTACAAACTGAATTTTCCAAGCTCATAGATCTTAACTTACACATTATCCATTTGTGGAGAACAATGTCCGATGCTTTGGCAAAGTAAAAATATACTAAAAATATACTATATTCACAGCCACCCCTCTAAGGCAGGGGCGTTGCTAGGTCTACAAAAGATCTAGGGCTAGAGCCCATAGCAGCGGTCACCAACCTTTTTGCATACCCACGGGGGGCGGTTGTAAGCAATTTTTCACAGGTGATGGCTGGTGTTGGCGCTTCAATCATCACGGCACCATGGTGGATATGGTGTCAGGGTGATTGAAGTGCATTATTTCTATTGTTACATTCTAATATATAATGAAGTGGTTCAACTCACCATACTGCAGAATCAGTGGGAGCCCTGAGCGTGTCACTTGCCACATCTCCTGCCACCAGATGCAGCGTGTCACTTGCCACCACCGACTGCCACCAGATGCAGCGTGTCACTTGCCACCACCGACTATCACCAGATGCAGTGTGTTACTTGCCACCGTCAAATGCCACTAGATGTGGATTGTCACTTGCCACTTTCACTTGGCAGCAGATGTGGATTGTCACTTGCCGCATCACCTGCCACCATTTTCAGATTGCCACTTACCACGTCACCTGCCACCATTTGCAGATTGCCACGTCTTCTGCCACCATCTGCAGATTGTCACTTGCCACATCTCTTGCCACCATTTGCAGATTGCCACTTGCCACGTCTCCTGGCATCATTTGCAGATTGCCACATCTCCTGCCACCATTTGCAGATTGTCACTTGCCAGGTCACCAGATGTGGGTTGTCTCTTGTCAAGTGATGTGGATTGTCACTTGCCATGCCAGCCAGTGCCACCAAATGTGCATTGGCGGCAGGCTGACAGCACTGGTCCATTTAGGGAGAGCGGTGATGCGGGGCGGGCAGTAAGAGATGATGTCATCTCGCTGCTCCCCACCGCACCTCCGACATTGAAGCAAGGGGGTCTGGCTGCAAAGTGGAGCTCCACGATGACAGGAAGCACGTGACCTCCACTCCACCGTGCTGTGAGGGCGAAAGAGCGCTGATTTGTGGTGGGCAGTGAGAGATGATGTAATTTCTCTGCTGCTCGCCGCATCTCGCTCCCAAATTGAAGAGGCCTGGCTGTGAAGAGTGTTGAGGTGGAGCGGGTGGAGAGAGATGTTATCTCTGTTTGTCCGCCCGCTCGCATATCTCCTCTCCTCCGCCTCTCTCATGCAGCCAGCCCACCCGCCGCAGCAGCCGCAACCCTGCTGGTTAGGGAGGGACCCTGCAGCAAGAGACTCGGGGCTATGGGCCCCAGATTCGGGGCTATAGCCCCAATAGCCATCCCCTAGCAACGCCCCTGCTCTAAGGACTGGTTCACACCTATGCATTCTTTAGCGTGTTTTCAGTTTTGCAGAAACACACTACAGTCCATTTAACATGGTTTCCTATGGATGTAGTTCATATCTGTGCATTTTATGGAAAGGGCCAGGGACTTTTTTCTGGTTTTTGGTTCCATAGACTTCAATGGATGAAAAGCATGCATTGAAAAATGCAAAATGGACCTGCAATATGCAAACTGCAACTTGTATAGGTGTGAACCAGGCCTAAGTTTCTTTTTAACTTTCTCATAAAAAGAAAGTCAATTTCATGTTTCATGTTTCAAACCCATGCTGGCTAGCCCTAATAATATTGTTTTCTAGCACGCATTTTTATATTGTCTTTCAGAAAGCTCTTCTTCCCTTGAAATAGAAGCCAATCTTACTGGCCTGTAGTTACTGGGTGAAGAAATTAATCTATTTTTAAATATAGGCACCACATTTTCCTTGCATGAATCCACTGGTACCAAGCCAAGAGGTATTAAAATATTAGAAAAATGGCTTAAAAATAACTGAGCTTAGTTCCTTGATAATGTCTTTGTGTAAGCCATCTCGTCCAGACGATTCATCTTAATATTGTCCGTTTCTTTATATTGATGTTTAACCAATGGGGCTGTTCAGTTAACAATGCAAATTTTCACTTTGTAAAGTGAATGTTTATCAAGTTTAGTAAATAATGTAAAGATGTGTTCACTGCAACCAACCCCTTATATTCTGGCAACAACTCTCTTTTATTAATTTCCCTCTGTCAGAAAGGTCAAGTGCATGGTTGCGCGCATTACAGTATACAGCTTATGGCCCATTGCACATCGTTGAGTGTTGGTGCATGTGTTAATGCACATGTTCAGGACATGATTGAGCTTGCATGCCGAGCACTAGCTTTAGTGCCATTTAAAGTGCAGCACAAAGAAGGAGAGTTGCTCTTTGCTTGTCAGCTCTAGTGACTCCTGATCTGACCTGCGTTCCTCCAGTGTTTATTCTTGCTTGACACTTGGCTCATATCCTAAATATGCCTTCTGCCTGCTATCATGATACCTCTGTTGCTTGTCTGTTATTGACCCTGGCTTGATTTTGACCTTGTTACTGCTTCTGAGTTAGTCTGCTGCCCAGCCGTTTCTGAGTTGACTCTTCCTGACTACAGTCCTTCTCTCTTTGCAAATGCAATTTCTTGGGCCTGCCCCTCTTACAAGCTTCCTGCACAGAACTGACCTGAGCATCTCCAGCAAAGACAGCAGCTGTCAGGCTTTCTTCTGACCTTCTGCTGCACCTGGACCCATGCCACTTGTCCTACTCAGGGCTGCCATTGGGGGGGGGGGGGGGCAACCAATACACATATACACATATAATGGGCCCTACAGCCGAACAGGGCCGGGATGCACGTGGCTGCCCTGTCTTTCTCTATGCATTCCTTCACAACAGAAGAGTCGGCAGCTGCTATTCTCTTAAGCTCACATCGTGCTCTTTACTGCCACCTGTGGCTGCTTCCTGCATGTGCACTGCTTGTGCGAGTGCTGCTTGTACTGTATTCTGGATTGTGATCGACTGCAGCTCCTCTCTGAGTCTCAGGGACATATGTCAGCTTTGTGGAAACAAGCTGGGACTTTACGAGTAGGGTCTGTGTGTATAAGTGAGGGGAGAAGCTGTTTGTGTACAGGGAGCCATATATGTGTGTGTGTTATGTGTGTGTTGCGTGTGTGTGTTGCGTGTGTGTGTTGCGTGTGTGTGTTGCGTGTGTGTGTTATGTGTGTGGTGTGTTATGTGTGTGGTGTGTTATGTGTGTGTGGTGTGTGTGCGTTATGTGTGTTGTGTGTGTGTTATGTGTGTGGTGTGGTGTGTGTGTGGTGTGTGTGTGTGTTGTGTGTATGTGCGGTGTGGTGTGTGTGTGGTGTGTTATGCGTGTGTGGTGTGTTGTGTATGTGTCAGAGGGGACTGAGTGTGTACACATGTGAGGGGGACTGAGTGTTTACACATGTGAGGGGGGCTGAGTGTGTACAGGACTGTGGGATGGTCAGTGGGTGGATATGGTGGGATGGCCAGTAGGTTTACCATGGGGAATATTGATGGTCAGGCCCGGTGGGGGGGGGCAAGCCTAAAGCTGTGTAAGGTCTCCCAAAATTTCTGACGGCTGCCCTGGTCCTACTACATACAGTCTCCAACTCTAGGGGTTACTGGGCAGGAGGTGTAAGGGAAGCCTTCTCATTAATTCAGTCTCTTTTGGTACGTGACACCCTCAGACATTATTGGGGATTCAAAGTAAATAAATGTTCTCCATATTTTATAACATTCGGTAAACATATACTTTGCTGAGTGAACAGTTCCTATTCCTTTAATAAATCAATCCCATTGTGTCCTGTGCTCTGTGTTCCTGTGGCTTGAAAAAATATTAATTCCATGCTTTCATAAATCATTTTCATGATTGCTACTTTTACCAGAGATTCACAGAACATTTTCATAAGATACATTGAACAGTAAGTGAGTGGGAAAAATTACTACTTGAATCGTAAAAATCAGGGGTAAGGTTGCTGTCCATTAATAAAGCACAGATTGTATATCATTATGCAGCAATGCTTTCTTTTTTCCTCTTTTCTGTTCATAAAATAACAGTAAAGTAAACTTTAAAAGGCATGTTTGTAAATGTTCAGTATATTATAAATATATTGTATAATATGCATACATAAATAGTCAGTGTCTTGTTTATAGGGTATACCAGCTCAATAACTTAATGTATAAAGCAGTCATGCTCTGGAGGAAAAATAGTTTTATGACCAAGCATTAGAATGATGGCAGCATTTCATCATTAGTTTATTTTGACCATGATCGAGCTCCATTTCTGTTGAGTTATGAACCTAAAGAAAAACAGGCTGCAATCGGCATGGGATCACCAAAGATAAATGACTGGACATTTGGTGCATCTCATAAACAGACCACTCAATATCAGCTTGGGATTTACCTGTCATCTCTCACTGCATTATTCTTCCAATATATTTGTTACCAGATTTCAAGGTATGCCACCAGTGGCTATGTGCAGGAGGCAGTAACAAGACTGGATCCATCCCTACACTGTGCCATGTGAGATTCCCAGGTCGTGATAAATCATTGTTTTCTTTGTTTTCAAAGTCCAATTTCTGTGTAATGAAAAAAATAGTTTTTATGTCAATACACCTCTGTGTTTTTAATTTACATATTTATATGGAGTTATATATGTACTGTATATTTAATTGTACATACCAGAGATTTTACAATTGAACCATTGTCAATCAACTTTTAATCACATTATAACTGCTACTCTCCTAAGTCTATGAGATTAAAAGGCCCCATTCCCCCTCAGTGTAGTGGGAAGCCCCATTTCCACATGTGTTTTTATGGCAAATTTTTGCGTGTTCTATGTGTGTTTTTTTTGGACTTGAATGGGCTGCCCTATGCACAACAAAATGTACCAAAGACACTCCAGAACCTTTTCCGGGAATGGAGAATCAAGTGTTTTTTCAAAGCATAATTTGGTATGTTTGTAGCGCGTTTTTTGCATAGCAAGATACATGTCTGCTAACCATGCTATTAACAATCAATGGGGCTGCCAGTGCGACGCATGGTTGTAGCGCATTTTCCGAGTATCTCCGAAATGCATGCAAAAATGCTTGTTCCGGCGCATTTCTGCATACGTTGGAAATGCAAAGGTGTGAATTCAGCCTTAAAGCAACTGAAGCAGGTCAAATGCAGGTCAAATCCAGAAACATCTTAAACCGATGTAAAAAGCACCCTGCATTTATCCATCGGAACCTGTCGACCCAGGCTCTTAAGGGTTCATTCACACAAGGCACTGCATGTGAACTGCATAGGAACGTTGTGAGGTTCTTGTGCGATTCACATGCAGTTCTGTGCAGTGCTATTTCAGCCCCTTTATTTTGAATGGGCTGAAATCACACCAAACCTCACAGCACCAAGAGTAGTGCATGTACTACTTTTGGAAATACACTGCAACCGGATTGCATGGTACTTTTGTACCATGCGATCTTATGCGGGTAAATGCACTGTGTTTGCGACCTACATTTGTGGTGTCTGTAATTTTGCACTAACACCCTCTGCAGATCACGAGCGCAGTGCAATTGGAATGCAGTGCAGGAAACCAGCAAGGAACACAAGTTTCACACAGCATTCTAGTGTGAACAGGCCCTAAAAGTTCAAGAGAGACTGGAGAGACAACTAGACCACCACTTATGCACTAATATTCTACTGTTGTTCACCACTTATTTTTCACTTATTCGTCATTTTTGCAACCAAATTAACCTTTTTTTATTTTAATGAGTAATTGAAAAAGTGTGGAGTTATTCCTACACCAGCTGCCCTGGCAGCCCTCCCCCACCCTCCTTCAAAGCCAATTGTTGCATAACAATGGTCATGTTTGTGATTTCTGTTGCTAACATTTAATTGCTTCCAGACCGCCCACCGCACATTTACTGCGGCAGGGTGGCCCGGCTGCATGAAACAACCTACACCACCAGCGACCTGCTCCCGCTGTGATTGGACACAGCAATCGTTGACAGGAGAGACAGAACGGCGGTCTGGCTATGTAAACAAGGCAGACCACCGTCCTGTCAGAGAGGAAGATGGAAATCTTGTGTTTCTGCTAAGCAGGAACACAGACCTCTGTCTTCCTCCAGTTAAGCCATCCCCCACACAGTTAGTAATCACTCCCTAGGAGCACACTTAACCCTTTGATCGCCCCTGATGTTAACCTCTTCCCTGCCAGTGTCATTAGTACAGCATTTTTTTAGCACTGATTACTGTATCAGTGTCATTGGTCCCCAAGTGTCCGATTTGTCCGCTGCAGTGCCGCTAAAAGTCACTGATCACTGCCATTACTAGTAAAAATAAAAATGCCATAAAAATAAATCCTAAATCATGCCACCGCCAGACCCGAAAAAGAATGCCCGGCCTGCTGTTTGGCAGTTTATATATAGGTAAGGGAGGTGGCAGCGTCCCCTTGTGACGTCACTGACCCAGCATGCACCAGTCGGTGACATCACAAGGAGGCGGTGCCCCCAGGTGGCTCCGCCCCTTACCTATATAAAAAACTGGCAAACGGCAAGCCAGGCATTTGGCGGTTTGCCTTAGTTGAAGGCAGAGCGGTTTCTTTTTTTACGGGTCCAGCGGTGGCGGTGGCGTTTGGCGTTTGATGATGGACCTACATCGGGGACATTATTTTTTCATTTTTTAATACAGGAATTGTCAAAAACTCATTTTTTTAACTTTTTGACATTGTTTGTTGAATGGGTAAGTACCCCATACTCATTCACATAAGGGGGGCTTCCAGATTCTGATAGTCCCCCCGGTCCGCAGACCCCCAAAACCACAGCCCAAGGTTGTGGGGATGAGGCCCTTGTCCCCATCACCATGGGGACAAGGTTCTTTGGGGCATGTGGCCTGGTATAGTTTAGGAGGGGGGCTGACTTGCCAGGCCACATGCTCAGATAAAGTTGTGGTATGGATTTTAATTTTTTTTAAATTTTGGCATGGGGTTCCCCTTAAAATCCTTCCGCCGCTCTTCCCAGGCCTCCTGTCCCACCAGGAGACCCTATCCATGATCCGGCACTTCTGCCAGCTAAAGTGAGACTTCTTTGTGTAAACACGTTAGCAACGTCACAACCTCACTTCCGGTTTACTCGGCTGCCAATGGCGCCATTTTAAAAGCAAAATTAGAGTATTCAGAATAGTTTTTTGCGATCTGAATACTTTGAAGTGCAAAGGTGGGATTTGGGGTCCTTTAGACCCCCGATCCCTCCATAAAGAGTACCTGTCACCACCTATTACTGTCACAAGGGGTGTTTACATTCTTTGTGACAGCAATAAAAGTGATCAATTTTTTTTAAGGGACAATGTAAAAAAATTAAATAAATAAAATAAATAAGAAAAAAATCATTTTAAAGCACGCCTGTCCCGGTGAGCTCGGACAGCAAAGAAAACGCACATGTAAGTCGCGTCCGCATATGTAAACTGTGTTCAAACCACACATGTGAGGCATCGCCGCGATCGTCAGAGCAAGAACAATAATTCTATCACTAGCCCTCCTCTGTAACTTTAACCTGGTAACTCTTATTTTTTTTTAAACCGCCGCCTATGGAGATTTTTAGGTACCGTAGTTTGTCGCCATTCCACGAGCGGGCGCAATTTCAAAGCATGACATTTTAGGTATCTATTTACTCGGCGTAACATTATCTTTCAAATTATACAAAGAATTGGGCTAACTTTACTGTTTTTTTTTTAATTCAGAAAGTGTCTTTTTCCCCAAAAAATGCATTTGAAAAACAGCTGCGCAAATACAGTTTGACATAAAATATTGCAATGATCGCCATTTTATTCTATAGATTCTCTGCTAAAAAATTTATATAATGTTTGGGGGTTCTAAGTAATTTTCTAGCAAAAAACATGGATTTAACTTTGTGAGCAACAAATGTCAGAAAAAGGCTTAGGTATGAAAGGGATATTATTCAGCTGTGAGCAGGAAAGCCCGTTGACAGCTTTCCAGCTCCGCTCCTTAACAACCAGCTATTCACTGCGCCCTGATTGGGCAAAGCTTTGCCTAATCTGGGCTTAGAATGTACTGTTTCAAACTCCCTGCAAAGTCAGGTGTTTGCCCAACTCTATTGAGTAATAATTATTTGAGCATGATGTGCATGTGGATTAATTATTACTTTTGTAGATACCTAATCTAGAATAGTTTAGGGTTTCCTGCATGCTTATGTATGGTTGATGGATTATTTTCTTTAGTACATATTACCCTTTTTAACTCTCTGTACACCTGTCACGATTAGGGGTCAGGCTCGAAGATCAGTTGCTATAGCAGTAATGGGACTACCACCAACCAACAGGATAGGTATACAGGTAGTCACCCTGGCAGATGACGAGGCCCATCTGAGGTGCGGAGTCTGACCGGTGTTCACCAGAGCTCCTGATGGTGGAGATGAATTTTGCTGCATGTTAGTACCAGGTCGGGATGCTCGGGATCACCCCACCAGGAGGTGAGCAAGCCGGGGTCCAGTAGCAGATAAGCAGGTAGGGATCAAACAGAAGCGTAGTCAGTAAACAAACCAAAGATCAGTAATGAGTATTTGCAGGTTGGGATCAGGCAGAAGCATAATCGAGGAACTAGCCAAGGGTCGATAACGAGTGGTAGCAAAATATGGATGGCAGCAGGGTAGACAGGAGTGAGATACTGGCTGAATAGAGCACAATAATCTGGCAAACACAAATTGCAGAGACATTGCCTGGTTCTGGGTTCTAGGTTCAATTCAATCCCTGACAACACCATTTTATATCTTTAATTAGGTAAAGATAAGATATACCTTCTTACACCTCATTGTGTAAATGTCAATACTTCCTTTCAAAGCACTGAAGGACTATTCGATTACTAATTAGCAAAACCAAACCAAGCTGAAAATTACCAAAGACAGGTGTAAAATGGTTTGAAGGTGAATATATTTTAAAGTAATTGAGAATGCTATTTGAGTAAACAAATAGGCTTATTTAGTAAGGGAATGCAAAGTATGGAAACTAACAGTGACCATTCAGAAATGACTGGCTAACAGCAGGACGCACACGGTCTATTTACCAGTCTGTTTCAGGGTTTTTAGCTCACTTTTATTCATCCACAAAGCTGTAACAGAAAATAGGATTTTTATAACAGCTTACCTGTAAAAATCCTTTTCTTGGAGTACATCATGGGACACAGAGCCTTAAGTAATTACTTAATGGGTTATAGGCCACCTTCAGGTGATGGACACTGGTATACCTAATCCAGGAAGTTCACTCCCTATATAACCCCTCCTCCTTCCAGGAGCACATCAGTTTTTGTAGCAAAGCAATATACTTAAATCCCAAAAAAGAGGACCTCTGTGTACCATGATGTACTCCAAGAAAAGGATTTTACAGGAAAGCTGTTATAAAAAATCCTATTTTCTTTATCGTACATCATGGGACACAGAGCCTTAAGTGATTACTTAATGGGATGTCCCGTAGCAATGCCACATGAGGGGTGGGAGACACAACCCGGAGGGTACCCCCAGACTTGAGGATCTATACTGCTGCCTGCAGCACACTGCACCCGGAGGTGATATCCTCATACCTCCTTACATCCAGCTGATAAAATTTTGTGAATGTATGCACTGAAGACCAAGTTGTGGCCTTACAGATCTGAGCCATGGAGGCCTGATGACGCACTGCCCAAGAAGCACTAACCGCCCTGGTAGAGTGCGCCTTAACTTAAAAAGGGGAATCTTACCCCTTAAATCATAAGTTTGAATTATAACTTGCCGAATCCACTTAGCACTGCCTGTCCTTTATTAGGACCCTCTGGCAGAATAAATAAGACATCAGTCTTACGAATCTGAGCAGTTGCCTTTAAATAGATTTTCACTCCTCTCACCACAACAAGACAATGTAGTGACTTTTCTTCCCTGGAACATGGTTTTGGAGAAAACAATGGCAGGACAATATCTTGGTTCAGGTGGAAACCTGAGACCACTTTTGGTAAAAAACCTGGATGAGGGCGCAACACCACTCTGTCCTCATGAAAAATCAAATATGGCTCTTTACAAGAAAGAGCAGCCAATTCCGAAACCCTCCTTGCTGAGGATATAGCAACCAAAAATACCAACTTCCTTGTCAGAAGGACTAGGGGAATATGTTGTATCGGTTCAAATGGCTGTTTTTGTAACACAGACAAAACTAAGTTCAAGTCCCAAGGGTTCAAGGGAGGTTTGACGGGCGGATTAAGCCGCATCACCCCTTGCATAAAACCCCGGACTAAAGAATGTGTAGCAAGTGGTCTTTGAAATAAGACCGATAAAGCTGAGACTTGGCCTTGAATAGTACTCAAGGCCAATTTAATTTCTACCCCTAATTGTAAAAAGGCAAGAATTCTGCCTATGATATATCTCTGAGGGTGCCAACCCTTGGATTCACACCAGGAAACATAAGCCCTCCAGACTCTATAATATATAGTTCTGGAAGCTGGCTTCCTTGCATCTTCCACTCGCACTTGTGTGCGGCGTTTTCGGGTCTACAGACCCAACACGAGGGGGGGAAGGCAGAGACCTGTTAAGCAGCAGGCAAACAAAACAGCATTAAGAACAGTACAATAGTAGCAGTATCAGAACAGCGGGACCTCCGCACACTGCGCGGCAGGGGGTAATGTAAGGGGGGTACAGCACTGATGTCCCCCTAACCGCCGGTCCCTTCAGGGGTGAGAGAGAAAACATTTGGCAGATTTCTTTTACCTGAGAGAAAAAATCCTCCTCCACACGCTGCTGCTGCCACACAGAGACTAAGCTTTACAGTGAAGACAACAGATTAGGGTATGTGCATAGACTCCCTCTAGTGGAGAATTAAGGCACGACAACACTTTTTTCCTAATAGAAGAATACATAGGTAGACTTTTCAGTTCCTAAGTTTCTTCCCTTACCTTATCCCTGCTGCAGGATTTGCTGAATTAACAGACAATCCAACCTTCACCCATCACGGCGGTCTGTATTTAGCAAACCTTCAAGGACCGGGTCCCTAGATATCGGGGTTCCAACTCCCTTGGACAAAAAAGCACCCCACCAGGAAGGCTTTAGGTAATGTAGCAAGACCTAAGCCCTGGGTTCCCGGGGTCCAGCCCTACAAAGAGAGGTGATACAGGCAAAAACCTTGTGCTTTGAATACGAGGCCCCAGGTACCATCCACTTAGGCCTCAGTGGCACTTTGGATGGATCTGTCTATGGAGGCTATTTAAATGCAGCATGGATCCCTCCTGGAGCTCCTCAGAGCACATCTTCACTCGTGACCAACACCTTAGACACTGGCGAAAAAACTGATGTGCTCCTGGAAGGAGGAGGGGTTATATAGGGAGTGAACTTCCTGGATTGGGTATACATTCTTCCCATGCAGGGGGTATATCCAACAAAGAACAAAGACAGTTCAAAGTCATCCTCCTGGCTATCTGACAAATAACCATGTTATTTTTGTCTGCTCCACTCACAGACCACACCTCTCAAGAACAGGACTTCCTGCTTTATTGCAGCACCAGAGGCAAAAAGCTGGTAGGAAATGGTGGCTTCGGCGCACACCTTTACTCTCCCTTGTCATACTCATGGGCACAAGGCAGACAAAAGATAAATCCAGGTTTCTGTCATATCTGGGCCCTTGAACTTTTTTAACAAAGACAACACAACCCAAGCCACAGGTACACCCAGCCCCATGGCAACCCCCCAAGCCATTGGGAGATATTTTTCACAGCATGTTAACTGAAATTTTCACTGCTGTTTTTGATAGTAATATTAAAAGATTTGTTTTGGAGCATATTTCCAAAAAGACATGCAAAATGTATAAGGAAACATAGTTTAGAGTACAAGAATTTTTAGCAACAAAAGCAGTCATTACAAAATAATCACAGATCCTTGCTTGTGGAACTGCCACAAATAGGCCCACATTTTTAGTTCACTCCTATGTATAGATCTGTCCCTATACTCCAAACTAAGAGCCATCCATAGGGATGTGCAACACTCAACCAGTTTTGTTTGGAATAAAAAGCAAGAGGCTCCAGGCAGGGCCAAACAATGCCACATGGAATCCACTATGTGGGAAAGTGGACCCATAAAGCACTACTTAAGGGAGCAAGAGTTGATGAGAGTGGCCTTTTATATTATAAATAACTATTGATTTGTATTCAATTTTAAGTCTGAAACAGGAATGTATTCATTGCACTAAAACTACACTTTTTAATAAAATGGACAGAAGGCTTGGTTTGCTTTGTCACCTAACATTAACCAGTGGTCATGAAGGTGTCATAGCAAGTATGTGAACATGTCTAAATAAAGCCCAAAATGCATACCAACTGATCTTACTATACTGAAATATGTAGTCTGGTGTAACTGCACTTTTGTTGAGAAAAAGAAAAAACAATTCCCTCTAAGTGATATATGTAGATTCCTACCTATTTCTGCTCTGAAGAAAAAACAGTTTGTTCCACTATGTGCTTTGGATACTGGTACTTGGATAGGAGGGTGTGGTTCGGTATAATCAGCAGTGTCTGCATCCCTTCATCATTCTATTGCAGAGGATGCCTAAAATTTTACTTATGTAGCAATAACTCACGGTGGAGCTGCTGGTTTAAGCGGGCTGTTACCGTCACCTTCTTTACCTCTATTTCACCAGAACCGGGTCTAGGGTCCCGTTGAGTTTACCATATACAATGTAGGCACTGGACACTTGAGTATCTTTTCCAGTGTTTTAATAAACGTAAATTGAAGGAAGTAGCAGGAAAGAGGTAGAAGGAAAGTTGCAGGGAAGCTCAAATATCTTTTCTTAATGTTCTTTGCGTAACATTAGGGATTGAAAACTTGTAGCTGAATATACTCTCTCTGTAGAGTTGAATCTTTGCCCGCCTGGTTAGGTTTCTCTCACTAACCTAGCAGCCAGTATGTAGCACGAACAAAAGTCTCTGCCACAGACTTGATTGAAACAAAACCCGTACGATCCTCTGCCACAGGATGTATTGGTTCTCGATGAACAACGAACACAGCACCAGGACCTTTAAGCCAACCCGGCAGTACTATGCGGTAGGATTACTTTAGGATATGTCCTCCAACTGAGTCACCAGGCCCCTCTCCAGACCAGCACTCTGCATGATCCTTCCATGACGGGTCCTCTTCTGGGATCTTCTCAGTTGTCCAGCTTCTTCACACAGGATAGACAGCCCAGGACCATTCCTCTGCCGCTGTAGTAGGCCCCAGACAAGCCTCTGGGCCCACCCACACGCCGCAGCGCCGCGGGCCTCCGGATCGGAGGACCACTAAGGTAGTACTCTTAGCGCATACCTGTCGGCCAGGAGGGCCAGCAGGTGGATGGAAAAAAACCCCTGAAACATGGCGTCTGTCCCATAAATACCCTCTCCCAGAATGCAGCTCGGAGGACCACCTCCACCGAGTTATCTCTGGGACAGAGGAGCACTCATACACTTCAACATGTTGCCTTTCCAACACTGGCCCATAGTAACAACGACACCCACAGGCACAGTGTGAAATTACATGCAACTCAGCCGAGCTGGAACAGAGGCAAATCTGACTATGTATGAACAGATAACCCACTAAATTTACCTATCAGCAGTAGATTAAAAATCTACCAGCGCTACATACTCCCCCCACTACAATAGACGTTGTCCCCAACGTCTGTCAAAATAGCTCCCAAGCCTCAGAGTAGGTATTTGAAATTAAAAACTTGGATAAGGGCAAAGAAGAAGGAAAGACAGTATAGAGATATTACAGTTTCAACATTTATACAACTCAGCCGAGCTGGAACAGAGGCAAATCTGACTATGTATGAACAGATAACCCACTAAATTTACCTATCAGCAGTAGATTAAAAATCTACCAGCGCTATATGTATCTTAGTGCAGACTTTTGGGAAAATCAGTTAGCCAATCACACAAGCAGAAAATGAAATTTCTCTGGGTGTTCTGTACACCAACAGTGTACAGAATATCTCCAAGTTGCCATAGTACAGAAAGTTACAGCGGCTGCAAATTGAAAAGGCAAGGCGTTTTTTAATAACATTAAATACAATATAGCTTTTGTAGAAATTGTACATGCTATATTATTTTTTGATTGCTATATTTTTTATAGGACATGGAGTTACCCTTTAAGGGTTAGTGGTAGGCTTTTGTTCACAGACTTGCTTCTCTCACCTCACAAGGCAATGGGAATGCAAAAGCAAGTCAAATAGATGTGCAAGTAATTCTAATGCCGCGTACACACGGTCGGACTTTCCGGCATACTTGGTCCGGCGGACCAGAGTGTGCCGGACAATCCGCCCGTGTGTGGGCGGCGGCGGACTTTTCCGGCGGACTTCTTCCCAAAAGCCCGCCGGACCTAGATTTGAAGAAAGTTTCAAATCTTTCCGTCGGACTCAGTTTCGGGCGGAAAGTCCGCTCGTGTGTGTGCTGGTCCGACGGAAAGCCCGCTCGTGTGTAGGCTGGTCCGACAGACCAAATACGACACGAGGGCAGGGTATTGCATCTCGCGCTCGCTGCAATAGGAAAAACAAATCTTCCTATTGCGGCGAGCGCGGAGCATACCAGGCCCTTAGGTCTGGTATGGATTATAAAGGGAACCCCGCTACGCCGAAAAAACGGCGTGGGGTCCCCCTAAAATCCATACCAGACCCCGATCCGAGCACGCAGCCTGGCCGGTCAGGAAAGGGGGTGGGGACGAGCGAGCGCCCCCCCCTCCTGAACCGTACCAGGCCGCATGCCCTCAACATGGGGGGTGGGTGCTTTGGGGGAGGGGGGCGCCTTACGGTGCCCCCCCACCACAAAGCACCTTGTCCCCATGTTGATGAGGACAAGGGCCTCTTCCCGACAACCCTGGCCGTTGGTTGTCGGGGTCTGCGGGCGGGGGCTTATCGGAATCTGGGAGCCCCCTTTAATAAGGGGGCCCCCAGATCCCGGCCCCCCACCCTATGTAAATGAGTATGGGGTACATGGTACCCCTACCCATTTACCTAGGAAAAAAGTGTAAGTAATAAAACACACTACACAGGTTTTTAACCACTTCAATACTGGGCACTTTCGCCTCCCTCCTTCCCAGACCAATTTTCAGCTTTCAGCGCTCTCACAATTTCAATGACAATTGCGCGGTCATACAATGTTGTACCCAAATGAAATTTTTATCATTTTGTTCACACAAATAGAGCTTTCTTTTGGTGGTATTTATTCATTACTCCGTTTTTTATTTTTTGCGATATAAGCGAAAAAAGAGCGGAAATTTGGAAAAAAAACAATATTTTCTTCTTTGATTTTAATAAAAATCCAATAAAATCGAATTTTGTCATAAATTTAAGCCAAAATGTATTCTGCTACATGTTTTTGTTAAAAAAAATCCCGTTAAGTGTATAATAATTGGTTCGTGTGATCACGGACACATGTGCGCAAATGATAATGTACAGATGTGCACAGGTGATCACGGACATATGTGTGCAGATAATCATTGGGACATGTGATTTTACTGGGACATATGTGGGGGGACAGGTGTTTTTACTATGTGGGGACATGTGTTTTGGGGACATGTGTTTTGTGGACATGTATTTTGGGGACATGTGTTTTGGGGACGTGTGTTGGGGACATTGTGTGTTTACTTTGTGTTTTTTACATTGTGGGGACACTAGACTGGTGATCAGTGAGTAAAAAGCTGTAAAAAACAGCTCATACTCACTGATCACCAGCCGGCTGCAGCGATCCGCTCTCCTCTCCTCACTGACAACTTCCGTGTGAGGAGAGGAGAGCAGATTGCCTAGCAACCGGCTCTGTGTTTACATCACATGACGGCTGTGATTCGACACGGCCGTCATGTGATCAGGAGGGCCAATCACAGAGCCCTCCTACCGATCGGGATCACGCCGCTGCGCAGGCACGCGCGCGCGCGATCCCGCTCCTTCTGAGGGACGTTCCTGAACGTCCACTCAGAAGGAGAGATAGCCCACCCGGCCGTTTATGTGCAGTGGCCGGGTGGGAAGTGGTTAAAATATTTTATTAAACAGCTCCGGGGGGGGGATCTTCCTCCGGCTTCGGGGGTCTTCTTCCGGCTTCGGGGGTCCCTCCGCTTCATCTTCTCCCGGCGTCCGGTTGGTTCTTCTCCGCTCTCCGGCCTCTTCTCCTGGTGTCCCAGGTCTTCGGCCGGCCCCTCCGCCGTCTTCATGTAGCTCTATTGCCAGCGGAGGTCCGGACTTCTGGGCTTCTTGTCTTCTTGTCTTCTCTTCTCTTCTCTTCCCCCAGATGTTGACACGACGCTCTCTCCTGCTGGACTGGTCTCTGAGGGCTGCGTTGTGACATATATAGGCGGAGACCCCGCCCCCATATGATGTCACAGTCCCTGGGCATGCTGGGACTGTGACGTTTTAGGGGGCGTGGTCGACCACGCCCCCTAAAACGTCACAGTCCCAGCATGCCCAGGGACTGTGACATCATATGGGGACGGGCTCTCCACCTATATAAGTCACAACGCAGCCCTCAGAGACCAGTCCAGCCGGAGAGAGAGTCGTGTCAACATCTGGGGGAAGAGAAGAGAAGAGAAGACAAGAAGACAAGAAGCCCAGAAGTCCGGACCTCCGCTGGCAATAGAGCTACATGAAGACGGCGGAGGGGCCGGCCGAAGACCTGGGACACCGGGAGAAGAGGCCGGAGAGCGGAGAAGAACCAACCGGACGCCGGGAGAAGATGAAGCGGAGGGACCCCCGAAGCTGGAAGAAGACCCCCG
This sequence comes from Lithobates septentrionalis, assembly GCA_037952835.1. Taxonomy (NCBI): domain Eukaryota; kingdom Metazoa; phylum Chordata; class Amphibia; order Anura; family Ranidae; genus Lithobates; species Lithobates septentrionalis. Next base: position 632,142 of record JBBDGP010000848.1, read on the forward strand.
AAGCCGGAGGAAGATCCCCCCCCCCCCCGGAGCTGTTTAATAAAATATTTTAAAAACCTGTGTAGTGTGTTTTATTACTTACACTTTTTTCCTAGGTAAATGGGTAGGGGTACCATGTACCCCATATTCATTTACATAGGGTGGGGGGCCGGGATCTGGGGGCCCCCTTATTAAAGGGGGCTCCCAGATTCCGATAAGCCCCCGCCCGCAGACCCCGACAACCAACGGCCAGGGTTGTCGGGAAGAGGCCCTTGTCCTCATCAACATGGGGACAAGGTGCTTTGTGGTGGGGGGGCACCGTAAGGCGCCCCCCTCCCCCAAAGCACCCACCCCCCATGTTGAGGGCATGCGGCCTGGTACGGTTCAGGAGGGGGGGGGCGCTCGCTCGTCCCCACCCCCTCTCCTGACCGGCCAGGCTGCGTGCTCGGATCGGGGTCTGGTATGGATTTTAGGGGGGCCCCACGCCGTTTTTTCGGCGTAGGGGTTCCCCTTTATAATCCATACCAGACCTAAGGGCCTGGTATGCCCCGCGACGGGGCTCGCAAGGTGTCAATCTCGCCGATAAAAGCGGCAAGATTGACATCCTTTTCTAGTCCCGTCGCACCTGAGTCACGTTCAAAATGAACGGACTTGTCCGTGTGTGGGCAAGTCCGTTCATTCTGAAAGTCCGCCGGAACTCCGGCGAAAGTCTGTCGGAAAGACGGGCGGACTTAGCCCGCCGGAAAGTCCCGGCGTGTGTGGGCAAGTCCGTCCGTTTTAAAGTCCGGCGCACCTGGCGGACAAAGTCCGTCGGAAAGTGTGCCGGACCAAGTAGGATAGAAAGTCCGACCGTGTGTACGCGGAATAATGCCGCGTACACATGAGTGGACTTTACGGCGGACTTTGCCCGGCGGACTGGATTTCGTCGGACAATTCGATCGTGTGTGGGCTCCAGCGGACTTTGTTTGCTCAAAAGTTGGACGGACTTAGATTTGAAACTTGTTTAAAATTTATCCGTTGAAATCGAGTCCGGTCGAAAAGTCCGCCGTCTGTATGATAGTTCGACGGACAAAAAGCCACGCTAGGGCAGCTATTGGCTACTGGCTATGAACTTCCTTGTTTTAGTCCGGTCGTGCGTCATCACGTACGAATTTGACGGACTTTGGTGGATTGTATGTAGGCAAGTCCGTTCATTCAGAAAGTCCGTCGTAAAGTACGTCGAAATATCTGCCGGGCAAAGTCCGCCGTAAAGTCCGCTCGTGTGTACGCGGCATAAGTTATCTCAGAAGAGTCTCAAACTGCACACTGTATTTGCCGACACAGCCCTTCAGACTGGTCTGTGGATAAATGAGGAATAAAATAAATTATCTATATTCCCTAAATAAACATACAAATCTATATATACTAACATAGGCTATTTATAAAACAGCTATTTCATCAGATTATTTATAAATCCTCATTGATGAGCAGTGCATGTGCAGGAAGTGAATAAGCTTTTTGTTATGAGCTGTGATCTTCACTCATTCAGTCTGTACCTGTTAATTGTTTCTAACAGAATCACAGCAGAACCTTCTGTGAAAATAAAATATTTGGCTATTCACTGTTTATTCATTGGTGACTGCTAGAAATGTTTTCATGGCATATACTGACAATGAACCGGAATAGCATTATAAAGCTAAAAGTATATACTGTATATATTTAGAGAGAGAGAGGTAACTAAAGCTAAAACAAGACATTTTTACATATGATGTGCAGAATTAAAATATATTTATCCCCAACACTTCAAATTAAATAGTTGGATGGAAGCTTTGCTACTTCAAAGGTGGGAAATGACATTCATTTTGAACTCAGCTTTTGAATGACAACCATTATCAAACAGAATTATAAAATATAACATGATTTGCACAGTTTAAAGAATTTTTAAAACTGGATTAGTTAAACAAATTCACATAGAAAAATGATACCACTGTTTTTACAGTTATTTCTCTTAACTCATATAATATTTGGTTGCACAGAAATGGGTGTAGGGTTAAGACTAGGCATGAGCCGAACACCCCCTGGTTCGGTTCGCACCAGAACATGCAAACAGACATAAAATTTGTGCGAACACCGTTAAAGGCTATGGGACACGAACGTGAAAAGTCAAAAGTGCTCATTTTAAAGGCTTATATGCAAGTTATTGCCATAAAAAGTGTTTGGGGACCCGGGACATGTATCAATGCAAAAAAAAGTTTTTAAAACAGCCATTTTTTCAGGAGCAGTGATTTTAAGAATGCTTAAAGTGAAACAATAAAAAGTAAACATTCCTTTAAATATCGTGCCTGGGGGGGGGGGGGGGGTCCCCTTAGTCTGCCTATAAACAGCACATTTTTCCCATGTTTAGAACAGTACTGCAGCAAAATGATATTTCTAAAGGAAAAAATGTAATTTACAATTGCTCACAGCTGTAATGTATTGCCAGATTCTGGCAATATACATAAAAAATCTATGAAAAAAACAGCGTGGAACCCCCCCCCCCCCCCCCCTTCCAGTCCATACTAGGCCCTTCACGTCTGGTATGGATATTAAGGGAAACTCCATGTCAATTTTTTTTTTTTTTTTAAATGGCATAGGAGTCCCCCCCAAAATCCATACCAGACCCAAAGGGCCTGGTATGGATGGGGGAACTTATGTTGTTTTTTTCTTAATTCTGTCATAGGGCTCAACCATTTCAATACACTATATTATATATTGTACACTGCACTATGTGCCCTGCTCTGTATTATATTTACTACACTGACTGCACTATATACTCTGAACTGCAGTATATATACTATACGGACTGCACTATATACTCTGCTGAAAAATTGGGCCTTAGGTGTTGGTGGTGGCAGAACACGGTAACCTCTCACAGTTACTCTTGTTGGGCGCAAGAACGGGCCCTGTTGTTAAATATTATTTAAAACATTTTAATTACATTCCCCTGTTAAACGGGGCAGAAACATTGGGCCTTAGGTGTTGGTGGTGCCAGAACACTGTAACCCCTCGCAGTTATTCTTGTTGGGCGCAGGAACAGGCCCTGCTGTTAAATATCATTTCAAAAATTGTAATTACAAGCCCCTGTTAAACAGGGGCAGAAGAATTGGGCCTACTGCCTCGTTTCCACCGAGCAGATCGGTTCGGTTCGGATCGGTTTGGAAGGCCTAGAATGGTCCGGCCTATTCAGGCGAGCGTTTCCACTGCAAGTCAGACCGTCAGGGGCCATACGTGGGTTTAGAAAAAATGCCGTCATGGCGTCACACGTCCACCAATCAGTGTAATGTATCGTAGCTCCGCCCTAACCGAACCGTTTCATTTTCTATGGCCCCACATCTGAAGCAGGATCCTGAATGGAACGGTTCGGTTCGGTTGTATGGGCCGCTTTCATAATGGAAACACCCAAAATAGCGTACCGTACTGAACCGAACTGAACCGATCCGCTCAGTGGAAACTAAGCATTAGGTGTTGGTGGTGCCAGAACACTGTACCCCTCACAGTTACACTTGTGGGGCGCAGGATTGGGCCCTGCTGTTAAATATCACTTCAAAAATTGTAATTACATTCCCCCATTATACAGGGGCAGACGAATTGGGCCTTGGGTGGTGGTGGTGCCCTAAACCAAAAATATTGTTGGATGCAAGTATCATCATGAATGAGAAGGAATAGGATAGGCAGTCTTCAAGGGATCCCAGATCCATAGCAAATTCAATCAGTTACATCAGCATCAGGTGCTTAATAGCTGCTGATCCAGGACTGATTCATTTTTATAAATGTGAGCCTATCAACGGAGTCTGTGGACAGGCGCACTCTTTGATCTGTTACAAACCCTCCAGCAGCACTGAATGTGCGTTCAGAAAGCACGCTGGATGCAGGACAGACCAGTAGCTCAGTTGCATATTGAGCTAGTTCTGGCCAATGGTCCAACCTCAAGACCCAGTTACTCAGTGGATGCTCTGTTGGAAAGGTCTCCAAGTCTTCTCTTGCCCCTGGATATTCCTGTACCATATAATGCAGAAGCTGGCGATAGTTGCTGGAAATGATCAGACCTTGGCACTGAGGACTGAAAAATTATTTAAAGTGGCATCGGTCCGCCGGCCACCTTCTTCTTAGAAATTCGTTGTCCAGCACCAGGAAATGTTAACCTCCCAGGGTCTCTAAATGCGTTACACAAACTTTTCTTCAAAGCCTCCTGAAGATGTTTCATCCTCTGCTCCCTCTGCGAAGGCAGGATGAGTTCTGCAACCTTACCCTTGTAACGTTGATCAAGAAAGGTTGCCAGCCAGTAATGAGCCCTCTCCTTAATACTACGAATCCTAGGGTCCTTTTGCAGGCTTTGCAGAATCAGGGAGGACAAGCAGCGAAAGTTTGCAGAGGCATTCAATTCTGAGTCCTCTGGGTCACTAAGGATCACATTATCCATAACTACCTCTTCCCAGCCATGAGTGCTATCCTCTACATCCATGCTGACACAATCCTCTTCCTCTTATTCCTGCGTGTTTGGTGGACCTGCAGGAATGCTATCTGGATAAAGGGGGCCTTGAGAGAAAAGGAAGTCCTCCTCTTCCTCCCACTGTTCTGCCTCAAGTGCCCTGTCCATGATTCCACAAAGCGTGTGCACCAGCAGAAAGACTAGAGGGACGGTGTCACTGATGCATACATTGTCACTGCTCACCATCTTTGTGGCCTCCTGAAATGGTGACAGGACAGTGCATGCATCCTTGATCAGTAGCCACTGGCGTGGTGAAAAGAAGCTAAGCTACCCTAACCCTGTCCTGGTGCCATACTCGCACAGGTACTATTTGATAGCCCTCTGGTGTGCCTGGGTACCTGGTCAAGAAACGCTGCACTACCAAATTCAGGACGTGTGCCAAACATGGAACATGGGTCAAGTGTCCCTGTCGGAGGGCAGAGAGAAGGTTGGTGCCATTGTTGCATACAACCATTTCTGGCTGAAGCTGGCATGGCGTCAACCACCTCTGAGCCTGCCCCTGCAGAGCTGACAGAATCTCTGCCCTCTGTGGCTCCTGTCCCCTAGGCAGACCAACTCAAGCACCGCATGACATCGTTTTGCCTGACTGCTTGCATAGCCCCTTGAGCATTTAGGCAGCACTGCTGGTTCAGAGGACAATTCTGCAGAAGTGGCCATAGAGGAAGAAGGGGAGTGTACAGATGTTGTGGCAAGAATCACCTCTAGCTTTTTGGAGGCACAGTGGCAGAACAAGCTCCAACAATGAACCCTGTCCTGCATCCTTCCAAGCTGCCAGCACAGTTACCCAGTGTGCCCTGAAGCAAAGGTAACGTCTCTGCCCATGCCTGCTGGACCATGAGTCAGCGGTAATATGAACCTTACTGCTGACCAATGAGGCCAAAACATTGCCTTCCACATGAGAGTAGAGAGCTGGAATGGCCTTACGTGAAAGAAAATGGTGTTTTGGAACCTGTCACTGTGGTACAGCACATTCCGCAAATTCCGCAAATTCACGAAAGGGGGCTGAGTCTACCAGCTGAAAAGGCAGCAGTTGCAGTGCTAGAAATTTGGCCAAGCTAGCATTTAGATGCTGAGCATGTGGATGGCTGGGACCGAATTTATTTTTATGGTTCAGCATCTGGAGTAGGGAAATTTGCCTACTGAATTCAACTGGTGGTGTACTGCTATCAGATTGGCTACAAGTACTTGTCACACCTATTGCTATACCTTCATTCCTCTCAGTGCAGGTTTTTGAGAAGACTGGAGATATAGTAGGGTTTGAGACCCCAGATGAGGAGCAGGGTTTGAGACCCCAGATGAGGAGCAAGGAGAAGTCTGCCTTTTTCTATGAGGTGGATCTTTCAGGTGCTGCTGCCATCGGCATCGGCAAGTCGTCATATGTCTGGTCAAGCATGTGGCGCCCAAGTGGCTGCTGTTCTGGCCATGCTTGATCTGCTTCAGACATAGGTTGCAAACAGCAACAGTGCGATTTGCTGCACACGTGTCGAAAAAGGCCCGCACCAAGGAACTTTTAAAATTCAGCAGGGAGTCAGCAGCACCCTGCACCTGCAGGGCTCTGGGTTGTGATTCAATAGAGTGGCTGCCCTTAAGCTGACCCCTAGAGGACATCCTACCTCATTGGAGTTGTGCCTCCTCCTCCTCACTTTCCTCCTCTCTTCTCTCAGGCACCCAAGTATGGTCAGTGACCTCATAACCCCCTCCCTCCTCGTCACTGGAGCAAACTTGGCAGTATGCTGCAGCTTGGGGAACATGACTACCAGTTTCTTGTCCTTTTGTGGCACCCCCTCTTTCTAGGCTCACGTCACTCTCTACCACCACCTGGGAACCAACATCGGAGCCTTCAAATTGCTGTTCATCCTCCAGCAGCATGTAACGACACTGTGGTCGAACAATTCTGGGGACTCCTTCATGCATCATGGTGGGGCTACGGAAGGAGTGTGGACAAGGAGCCGGTGGAATAGTCCGCTTTGGCAGCTGCATTGGAAGGCAAACTACTATGAGCTTGGGTGACAGAGGATGAGAAGGATGAGGACGACTTTGTTATCCTCTCTACCAACTGTTCTGCATGTTGTGGCTCAATAACACGTCCCTCATGGCCACCTGCAGAGGTTGCACCATATCCACGACCACCACTGTTGACTGTAGACACAGAGGCTGCTTGCCCTCTTTTAGTGGCCTGTGAGCATATGCCTCTCCTTGGTGGCCTTCTGAACATGATGGGGATGTTTTCTTTTCATAGCACACTACACTGTATTATATACTGTTTACAGCAAATGCACTGTATTAGAAACGGTACACCGGCTGCACTGTATTATATACTGTGTACGCCGCCTGAAGTGTATTTTATATATATATATATATATATATATATATATATATATATATATATATACGCTACACTGAATTCAGAGTATATATACAGTGGGGACGGAAAGTATTCAGACCCCCCTTAAATTTTTCACTCTTTGTTATATTGCATCCATTTGCTAAAATCATTTCTGTTCATTTTTTTCCTCATTAATGCACACACAGCATATTGACAGAAAAACAGAATTGTTGACATTTTTACAGATTTATTAAAAAAGAAAAACTGAAATCTCACATGGTCCTAAGTATTCAGACCCTTTGCTGTGACACTCATACAGTGGGGCAAAAAAGTATTTAGTCAGCCACCAAGTTTTCCCACTTAAAAAGATGAGGCCTGTAATTGTCATCATTGGTATATCTCAACTATGAGAGACAAAATGTGGAAACAAATCCAGACAATCACATTGTCTGATTTTTGAAAGGATTTATTTGCAAATTATGGTGGAAAATAAGTATTTGGTCACCTACAAATAAGCAAGATTTCTGGCTCGCACAGACCTGTATCTTCTTCTTTAAGAGACTCCTCTGTCCTCCACTCATTACCTGTATTAATGGCACCTGTTTGAACTTGTTATCAGTATAAAAGACACCTGTCCACAACCTCAAACAGTCACACTCCAAACTCCACTATGGTTAAGACCAAAGAGCTGTCGAAGGACACCAGAAACAAAATTGTAGACCTGCACCAGGCTGGGAAGACTGAATTTGCAATAGGCAAGCAGCTTGGTGTGAAGAAATCAACTGTGGGAGCAATAATTAGAAAATGGAAGACATACAAGACCACTGACAGTCTCCCTCGATCTGGGGCTCCACGCAAGATCTCACCCCGTGGGGTCAAAATGATCACAAGAATGAGGAGCAAAAATCCCAGAACCACACGGGGGGGCCTAGTGAATGACCTGCAGAGAGCTGGGACCAATGTAACAAAGGCTACCATCAGTAACACACTACGCCGCCAGGGACTCAGATCCTGCAGTGCCAGACGTGTCCCCCTGCTTAAGCCAGTACATGTCCAGGCCCATCTGAGGTTTGCTAGAGATCATTTGGATGATCCAGAAGAGGATTGGGGGAATGTAATATGGTCAGATGAAACAAATAGAACTGTTTGGTAGAAACACAACTCGTCGTGTTTGGAGGAGAGAGAATGCTAAGTTGCAACCAAAGAACACCATACCTACTGTGAAGCATGGGGATGGCAACATCATGCTTTGGGGCTGTTTCTCTGCAAAGAGAACAGGACGACTGATCCGTGTACATGAAAGAATGAATGGGGCCATGTATCGTGAGATTTTGAGTGCAAACCTCCTCCCATTAGCAAGGGCATTGAAGATAAAATGTGGCTGGGTCTTTCAGCATGACAATGATCCCAAACACACCGCCCAGGCAACGAAGGAGTGGCTTCGTAAGAAGCATTTCAAGTCCTGGAGTGGCCTAGCCAGTCTCCAGATCTCAACCCCATAGAAAACCTTTGGACGGAGTTGAAAGTCTGTGTTGCCCAGCGACAGCCCCAAAACATCACTGCTCTAGAGAAGATCTGCATGGAGGAATGGGCCCACATACCAGCAACAGTGTGTGACAACCTTTTGAATACTTACAGAAAACGTTTGACCTCTGTCATTGCCAACAAGGCGAATATAACAAAGTATTGAGATGAACTTTTGATATTGACCAAATACTTATTTTCCCATATAATTTGCAAATCTATTCTTTCAAAAATCAGACAATGTGATTGTCTGGATTTGTTTCCACATTTTGTCTCTCATAGTTGAGGTATACCTATGATGACAATTACAGGCCTCTCACATCTTTTTAAGTGGGAGAACTTGCACAATTGGTGGCTGACTAAATACTTTTTTGCTCCACTGTATATTTAACTCAGGTGCTGTCCATTTCTTCTGATCATCCTTGAGATGGTTCTACACCTTCATTTGAGTCCAGCTGTGTTTGATTATACTGATTGGACTTGATTAGGAAAGCCACACACCTGTCTATATAAGACCTTACAGCTCACAGTGCATGTCAGAGCAAATGAGAATCATGAGGTCAAAGGAACTGCCTGAAGAGCTCAGAGACAGAATTGTGGCTAGGCACAGATCTGGCCAAGGTTACAAAACAATTTATGCTGCACTTAAGGTTCCTAAGAGCACAGTGGCCTCCATAATCCTTAAATGGAAGACGTTTGGGACGACCATAACCCTTCCTAGAGCTGGCTGTCCGGCCAAACTGAGCTATCGGGGGAGAAGAGCCTTGGTGAGAGAGGTAAAGAAGAACCTAAAGATCACTGTGGCTGAGCTCCAGAGAAGCAGTCGGGGGATGGGAGAAAGTTGTAGAACGTCAACCATCACTGCAGCCCTTCACCAGTCGGGGCTTTATGGCAGAGTGGCCCGACGGAAGCCTCTCCTCAGTGCAAGACACATGAAAGCCCGCATGGAGTTTGCTAAAAAACACCTGAAGGACTCCAAGATGGTGAGAAATAAGATTCTTTGGTCTGATGAGACCAAGATAGAACTTTTTGGCCTTAATTCTAAGAGGTATGTGTGGAGAAAACCAGGTACTGCTCATCACCTGTCCAATACAGTCCCAACAGTGAAGCATGGTGGTGGCAGCATCATGCTGTGGGAGTGTTTTTCAGCTGCAGGGACAGGATGACTGGTTGCAATTGAGGGAAAGATAAATGCGGCCAAGTACAGGGATATCCTGGACGAAAACCTTCTCTAGAGTGCTCAGGACCTCAGACTGCGCCGAAGATTTACCTTCCAATAAGACAATGACCCTAAGCACACAGCTAAAGTAACGAAGGAGTGGCTTCACAACAACTCCGTGACTGTTCTTGAATGGCCCAGCCAGAGCCCTGACTTAAACCCAATTGAGCATCTCTGGAGAGACCTAAAAATGGCTGTCCACCAACGTTTACCATCCAACCTGACAGAACTGGAGAGGATCTGCAAGGAGGAATGGCAGAGGATCCCCAAATCCAGGTGTGAAAAACTTGTTGCATCTTTCCCAAGAAGACTCATGGCTGTATTAGATCAAAAGGGTGCTTCTACTAAATACCAAGCAAAGGGTCTGCATTCTTAGGACCATACGATATTTCAGTTTTTCTTTTTTAATAAATCTGCAAAAATGTCAACAATTCTGTGTTTTTCTGTCAATATGGGGTGCTGTGTGTACATTAATGAGGAAAAAAATGAACTTAAATGATTTTAGCAAATGACTGCAATATAACAAAGAGTGAAAAATTTAAGGGGTTCTGAATACTTTCCATCCCCACTGTATATATATATATATATATATATATATATATATATATATATATATATATATATATATATATATAATATATATATAGTTGAAGCCCTATGGCCGATACGGACATGGATAACATTTATAACATTTATAGTTAACATAAGACTTACCATATGAAATAGACCTGGAAGTGTGGACTTACCACATGAAATGGACCTGAAAGTGTGCCTTGGTCTGATGGACGGTATACCAAAATAAGGGGGCAAAAACATTCAGGTAGGGGTATAGTATTTTATTGGTTTTTCAGTTGTTCATTGAGCCAATTTTGAAAATGCCTGTGCACTTGAGGATTAGGGATATACCGGGGTTTGACTGGAAATGGTAGAAGGGGACTGGAGTCCGGTTGTTCAGGCAGGTGTGACAGAAGATGATTGAATACGGTGACTGGACACCAGCTATTATTGGTTTTGTAAAGGTGAATGTCCACTCCAGAGCCTGCCTGCTGGGTTTTAGAAACCTCAAGGTGGAGGACGAAGTGGTCTTGGTAGCGAACCAAGTGCCGTCTGCGTAGTACTTGGCCAGCGGGGTTGTTACAGGTGAACTCGCCTGGTCGCAAGAACCCGTAGTAGGCCAAGTATATGGCTGCTTGTAGGACCGTACTGGGGAGAAGAGCAAATGGAGAAGTATTCAGGATGGTCGACATATCCCTAAAGATGGGCCCCGTTATGGGTAAACGTTTGTATGCCGGCTGGGGATAGCCGAATAGTATTATTAGATAAGGCCAACTGAGTGTGGCAATATGAAATGAAGGCCAGTACTTGCTTGACATCTGTTGTTCCCTCGGAGCAGGGTATCAGGAAATTTTTGAACGCCCTCCAAGCTGTCTGGTAGGCTTTGAGTGTGTTATGGGACAGTGAGTGATTGATGAGCTGGGTTGCTCCTTGTAAATGTTTTTCTTTTTAATTCCATATGTTTATTAATTTTCCAAAGGAAGTACAGTGTACAATTAGAATTGCACGTCGTGTAATGATTTAACAAGATATGTATAATATTTCCTCACAGTATTCATATGTAACAAGTTATTAACAAGATGTAAGTTTTCTAAAAGTATTATGTTACTACCACTATAAGCCCTCTTCACTGCTGTGGCACCCCATATGGGAACTTTAGTGCCACACCAGCGAAGAACGCCGCGGTGTACAAAGCATATGTAACTGAGTGTATGTAGTACTAATTATGCAGAACCTTTAACAAATAACAATAGGAGAGTAACTAATATTGTTCGGTCAAGAAATATAGGATTGTCTAACCATGTGGTTATTGGAGAGATGCAGTGTTAGTCCAGTCCATCCAAGGTTGCCAATTTGTGTGCATTTTTGTTGTGTGACCCGCGTAGGCTGCTGTCGTGATCTCGTAGCTGAAGTGTAGGGCTACTATGTTCACTACTTGGGTTAGTGTTGGAGGGTTATCGGACTTCCATTGTCTTGCAAGGTTGAGTCTCGCTGCCAGTAGTATGTGTGTAATTACGTGTCTGAATGGGTATGGGATATGTCTTCAATAGTGAGATTTAAGATTGCCAGCGCTGGTGAGAGGGGGGTCTTGATTCGGGTTATCGTTGAGATTAGTCGGAAGACTTTTTCCCAGTATGTCTGGAGGGAAGAGCATGTCCAGAAAATATGAAGCAAGTCCCCTGGAGAAGTTTTACATCTCCAACATATGTTGGGGATTCGAGGATCAAAGGATGATAATTTGGCTGGAGTTAGGTACCAGCGTAAAGAAATTTTTTGCGTGAGTTCCCAAAGGGCCGTACACTTGGTGGCTTTGTAGACCGTTTTGAGGGCTTGTTGCCATTGAGTTTCTGTGTAGGTGCAGGCAAGGTCTATGTCCCATTTGTGATGCTCATTTATTTTGGAGAAGGTTTGTTTTTGGTGGAGACTGTTGTAAAAGTAAGAGATACCCTTGATTTTCGTGGCAGGATTGGTAAGGTATTCTCAAGTCTTTGGGTGAATGCCGTATGTAGGGAGGTTGATAGTACGTAGGCGGTGATGTATGCGTAAGTATGTAAAGTATTCGGTTGTAGAAAGGTTGAATTCAGTTTGTAGTTGGGAAAATGTTTTAATGCGGTTGTCACAGAGTATGTCTTGTAAGGAGTTTATACCTTTTAGGGTCCAAGCTGTTAGTGAGAGTTCGGGCATTAAAAGTCGAAGAACATAGGGGCGTGGCCTGCTGCGGACCAGGATGGCTGCCTGAAGTCCGAGCTCCGCTCCACGGCCTGGTATCCAGCAACCCTAAGCTACCATCCTTCCCGCTGCTCACACCATAACAGCGGGGAAGGATCGGGGAACCACTCGGGCACACTGATGCAGCGGTATAAGCCGCCAAACCCCCGCCGTCTTACCGACTACTATCCGCCGGCCGCCGCCATGCAGAAGGCCCAAGATAGCGCCGATGAAGGAGACGGCGCCCGCTCCAACAACAGCACAGAGGACCTGCAGCCTGCCTCCTCAGCACTCCCTCACCATGGCACTGTGACCACCTCAAAGGAATGGGACAGCATAGAGGTAAGCGGCTGGCTACCTCCCCTGCACATTCCCCTAACAAAGAGCCTCATGCTAAGAAGCAGCTCTGGTCCCAGGTTGTTGCAGGGACACACAGCGCCCAAAATACTCCATCCCTGGCTGCCATACCTGTCACTGACAACACAGTGACAGAAGCTATGCTCAAATCTATGCTTCTCACACTGCAACAAGATCTGCATAGAGACCTCCAATTGTCATTATCACAAATGCATGACAAAATAGACTGCCTAGAAGAGCGCACAGACGTTCTAGAAGAAAATCTGCAAGATTATTCTAAGGCACACAACGAATTGTTAGATGCTCATGAGCACCATTCGGAAGAAATTCACCGTATCAAAATGAAACTGGCGGATTTAGAAGACCGCTCTAGGCGGAACAACATCAAATTCCGGGGCATCCCGGAATCGGTTAAACCAAACGAAATAACTCCCTACCTGCAACAGCTTATCTCGGCCCTACTCCCACGCCTCAACGCCCGCGACACTTTAATTGACCGAGCCCACAGAATTGCCAAACCGCCACACCTTCCTGATGATATCCCTAGAGATATCTTGGCACGCATTCACTTCTTCCATGTGAAGGAACAAGTTCTCTCCGCCGCCAGATCCGTGACACCCCTACCAGCCCCTTACAACAACGTCAAGCTGTTCACTGATCTGTCCCCGGCTACAATGGAGATGCGCAGAGCATTCGCCCCAGTGACTTCCATACTCCAACAAAGAAAAATAACCTACAAATGGGGCTTCCCTACGAAATTGCTGGTCACTCATCAACAAAAGATAGTGCCTATTCTCTCCCCGAAGGATGGCTACAAAAAGCTCACCAATTGGGGTTTTCTCCCCATAGCGCCTAGAGAAGCAGAACATGCTACTCCCTCCTACAAGTCATCTGACTCCAGAAATGTGGTGAACAAAGCTTCCAAAAAGACCTAACTTTGATACAAGCCCGGATCCCCAGATCTACCTATATCCAGCCTGGGCGACACATCTATTCCTTTTCCTCACCACCCCTCAGGTTTACAGTTGTGCTAAGCACACGTTTTTTTGTCTCTGGTGTTTTTTTTTTTTGTTTTTTCTCTTTTTTCTTATTCTCTGTTCCTTCTTTCTTGATTACAGCAAAGAGTAATTTGCATTGATTATAAATTTCTCCTAGAATTATAGACTGTTGTATTAAGCATCTGGTTTTGACAATATACTTGTACCATATACGGCATTTAATTATCTAACTGTGTATTCACATCCATCACCAGTAGGTGCGGTCTCTCTCCCTCTGCCCAGGCCCTCACTACTACAATACCAATATGGCACTCTCGATTACCTCCCTCAACGTTAAAGGCCTAAACTCACCATTTAAACGCAACCTCTTATGGAAAGAAGCAATACAACAGCGAGCAGACATAATCTGCGCCCAAGAAACACACTTTACTAAGCTCAATCAACCCCAATGTAGTCACAAAAAATATCCCCATTGCTTCTTCGCAAGTGCCTCTAAAAAAAAGAGAGGAGTAATGATTGCCATAAACGCAGCAATAAACTTTAAGCTTCATCACTGTGAAAGTGACGAAGATGGCAGATTCCTGATACTATCAGCCACATTTGACAACCGACCTCTCACTATAGTCAACGTTTATGCCCCCAATACAGCACAAAAAAGATTTTACGCTACTCTCTTTGCCAAATTGACCCCCTACAGATCTTCCCCCCTGGTAATGTGTGGTGACTTTAATGAAGTAATTTACCCTACACTCGATACCTCCAATCCCACGAGAAATAGGCCCTCATCAATATCAAATTTTCTCAAAAAAGAAGACCTTTATGACATATGGAGGTGCATGCATGATGAGGAGAGAGACTACACCTACTTTTCCCCCCCACATCAATCTTATTCCCATATTGACCTATTTATTACAGATAAACACCTACTACAGGCTATCACTGCCTCCACCATAGGCACTATATCATGGTCTGACCATGCTCCAGTCACGATCAAAATAGCATCCCCCTCCCAAACCACTAGACACACGGTCTGGAGACTAAATACCTCCCTTCTCAACAACCCCTCCTCTGTGTCTCAAATACGGTCAGAGATCGATAACTATTTCCACCAAAATGTCAGTTCTGTAACTGACTGTGCTATTGTTTGGAATGCTCATAAAGCTTGTCTACGGGGTCTTTTCATTAAACTTGGAGCCCAGGCTAAAAAACAATACTCCTCTATAACAGAGTCCCTCCTGAAACAAATTCGATCTCTTGAAACAATAAACAAGAAATCCCCCACTAACACTACCTCCTCAGAACTCAAAAAACTGAGATCCCAACTCAGTAATCACCTGCACAAAAACTTTGATTACTTTATCAAACGACTATGACTTCAGATATATTCATCAGCCAATAAGTCAGGAGCATTTATGGCCAAACAACTCAAAAAACAACTTTCTAATAAAAAAATCTCATTTATCACAAATCCCCAGGGCAAACGCCTGACCAACCCACTAGACATTGCCAACGAATTTGGCAATTTCTACACCAAACTTTATAACCTTACGAAAACAGACCCCCATCTCACACCCACCCAAGATGATATAAAGAAATTCTTATCCTCTATCTCCCTACCCTCGATCTCACCAGAGCAACTAGACTCTCTCACGACTCCCTTTTCACAGACTGAAATTCAGAAAGTGATAAATAACCTACCCCTACATAAAGCACCAGGACCTGACGGACTACCCAACGAATATTATAAACGTTTTGCTCAACCATTAGTCCCCCACCTAAGTGCCATGTACAATCAATTTGCTACAACAGGTATAATCCCTAGGGAATCTCTCGATGCCCTAGTGGTCACCATCCCCAAACCGGGGAAACCCCCAGACAATCCAGCCAACTACAGACCAATATCACTCCTCAACACAGACACCAAAATCTATGCTAAACTATTAGCACAACGCCTTTCCACCATCATCCCCCAGATTATTCATCCCGACCAAGTAGGATTCGTACCCGGCAGACAAGCCTCAGACGGCACTAGACGTTTCATTGACCTTATCCAATGGACGGAGCATACTCGAACGCCTTCTCTCTTCCTATCTTTGGACGCAGAGAAGGCGTTCGATAGGGTATACTGGCCATATATGGAGGCAGTACTCCAAAAATTTGGTCTATCAGGGCACCTTTCTCTCTGCCATACTAGGCCTATACACTCAGCCATCTGCACGCATTTGGACGTCAGGAGTTGTCTCCAACCCATTCCAAATCACTAATGGCACGAGACAGGGGTGCCCACTGTCCCCCCTAATTTTTGCCATGATTATGGAGCCCCTAGCACAAATTATTAGATCTGACCCCTCGATTACAGGAATAACAATTGGACAAACCGATCATAAAATCGGTCTGTACGCAGATGACGTGATTATCGCCTTAACTAACCCACTGTCGTCTCTCCCAGCAGTCCAATCAATCCTTGACAAGTTCAGCGCAGTGTCAATGTACAAACTAAATCATAGTAAATCCCTAATGCTTAACCTAGGCCTTGATTCTCAAACTCTAAATACCATTACCACTAGCTCCCCCTTTGCTTGGGCCTCCAACTCCTCTCTCCCATACTTGGGTATCCAATTAACTTTCCCAAGCCGAATGCTACTAAGACTTAATTTTGAAGACCTTGTGGACAAGCTTACTCAACTAGCAAAGGATCTAGGTAAGGTTCCAGCCTCATGGGCTGGTAGGATAGCCCAGACAAAAATGTATTTACTTCCCCATGTCCTATATTTTTTCCGGACACTGGCTCTTCCTCTAGCGCAAAATCAAATAAAAAAAATCCAAGGGATCATCAACGGATTCATTTGGCAACAGAAGAGACCCAGAATAAAAAAAACTATACTTACAACCCCAGTTCAACATGGAGGACTGGGTGCCCCAGATATTCAAGCCTACCACCGAGCAACTATCCTAGACCAACTGAAATCATGGTGGTCAGACAAACACAAGAAAAAAGACCTCTCCTGCGCTCAGGTGTCCATGAACTGGATATGTGGTGCAGCCACCTATAGAAGTAATGCCTAGCGTCTTGCAGCCCTCATTTGAACAATGGGTATTCAAGCTATAAAAAACAGAAAAGAAAGAGGGCGCACCAACCTAGTGCATTACCACTGGTAAACTTTAATGCAGCATAAAAACAGTAAAAATTATACTCACAAACGAGCTAGTATAAATAGCTTTCAAAAGGGCGCAAAAGCGCTGTTTCTGTGGATCGACACCCCAGGACCTGTTGCCGAGAGGATATGACCAGCGCAAATGGCTGATGGCTAAGCCATTTGCGCTGGTCATATCCTCTCGGCAACAGGTCCTGGGGTGTCGATCCACAGAAACAGCGCTTTTGCGCCCTTTTGAAAGCTATTTATACTAGCTCGTTTGTGAGTATAATTTTTACTGTTTTTATGCTGCATTAAAGTTTACCAGTGGTAATGCACTAGGTTGGTGCGCCCTCTTTCTTTTCTGGTCAGACAAACACCACACTACCTGGAAACAAATTGAATCCAACCTACTACCCATGGATACCAAAAACTTCCTAGCCGCAATGTGGCTCAACCCCCACCCCAAAAGATACCCTCTTGATACTATCACATCCTCCATAAGAATTTGGACCTCAGTACTGCAACTCAAAGGAGGGATGTCAAAGGACACTCTGACAGCAATACCCACTGAGGCATTACACCTCATCTCCCTGGACTTACCTCTCTCAGAATGGACAAAAGCCGGCATCTCCCATCTAGGTATGCTCTTTTCATCATCAACTATGTTTTCATTTGAGCAATTAATGCAAAAATACGGATTACCCAAACATTCGTTTTTTCTCTATCTAAGGATCAGATCTAGCTTATCAAAAATTTCCTGGACAACTGATGACGATATCTCACTCCCAATACTCAAATTTTATAACATAACTATACCCAAGACCAAAGGAATCTCCTTTATGTACAAGCTACTCACTAAACCAACCACTAACCATCTGGCTTCTTCCGTACAGTACTGGTCTTCTCTATCAGACCAACTACCCTCAGAAACACAATGGCCGAAAGCCCTCACACTGCCCCTACGCCTGTCGCACTGCATTAACCACTGGGAAGCAGCACAAAAGCTTTTCCACAAATGGTACTTCACACCAGAAAGACTGGCGAAAATATACCCGAACACCTCTCCAAATTGTTGGAGGGGCTGTGCTCAAATCGGATCTCTTTCACATATATGGTGGGAATGCCACCTAATCAAGCATTTCTGGGGACAGGTACGCAATCTAATTGAAGCTTTATGTGGTACACCCCAATTTCTGTCCCCGCTTGACCTACTCCTAGGTCTCTCGATCCCAACAATGCCCACCCATCAACAAACATTGGTCACACACATTCTCATTGCCGCAAGACTAACAATCGCAAAAAAATGGAAATCAGCAGACCCGCCAACACTTAAAGATGCTATCAACCTACTCAACCAACACTTTCAGATGGAATTCTCTTTTGCCAAAGCCAACATGTCCATTGAGCGTTTCAATAGAAACTGGCACCCCTGGATTTTGGACTCTAGGAGTACACCACTCTTGTAATAGCCCAACCCCTAGCCCACCTAGCTTTTACATCAGCCCCTATTATCTTATTACGATATCACAGACTCTTATTAAAACACGTAATTTAGGGTACAATGTTATACCATGATCTAAGTTACATAGAGATGTTCCCCCCAATCAGTAATTAACCTACTAATACTAGAACCCTATATACTACCATAGTTGTCTGTAGTATGCTTGTTTACTTATAACTCACCAATTGTTTCTTTTATTTGCTTTAGATCAAGCAAAATTACACTTAAATAAGTTTTTTTTTTTTTTTTTTCTCATTGCCATCTATATAAATGCTAAGACGCCAGGGTATGCCCAATTGGCGATGTTTCTGTATTTTTCTTCTCTCTTTGAAAAACACAATAAAAATCTTAAATTTAAAAAAAAAAAAAAAAAAGTCGAAGAACATTTAAGGGTATGTGGGATTGTGGGGTACTAGGTTGAAACGTGAGGGAGGCTGTCAATTTCATCCATGCGTGGGCCGAGGCTTTCATGGTATGAGATAAATACGTCGGTACTGTGGAGCCCAACAGTGTTCTTAGTAATCAGGTTTTCAGAATAGGGCGGATGAGTGAGGAGTCTTCTATTTGTCCCCATAGCGTGGTCGGTCTAGGTTGGAACCAACATGGTAGTTGGGCTAGAATAAATGCTAAGTAGTAATCTTCAAAATCTATGGAACCCATGCCACCCGCTAGTTTGTGTTTAATCAGTTTGGAGTGAGCACATCTCGGTCGTTTGCCAGTCCAAAGGAATTTATTAAATATTGTTTGGAGGGATATGAAGAATGTAGCTGGTAGTGGGATGGGAAGAGTTCTGAAGTAATAAAGCAATTGGGGAAGGCATATCATTTTGAAGGCCGCTAGTCTGCCTGTCCAAGATAATTCATGTTTTGCTATTTGTTATGAGGTCAATTTAATGTTTTGTAGAAGTGGTGGGAAGTTGCAGGAGTAGAGGTTCTTAGTCGTTCTTGGTAGGTGAATGCCTAGGTATGATATGTCTGTGGTTGCCCATGTAAATGGGTATTGTGTTTGTAATAAGTTTTTCATGGTAGCGTCTATGTTGATGTCTAATATAAAGGATTTGGTAGTGTTAACTTTGTAATACGAGACCGAGCTAAACCAATTCAGCAATTTTTGTACCGCAGCCAGTGAGACAGTTGGGTCGGTGAGGATAAGAATGACATCATCAGCAAACAGGCTGATTTTGTGATGTACAGTGCCAATTAGGAGACCTGAGATGCTAGGGTGGGATGGGACATGCTCGGCCAGGGGTCCCATGAGTAAGTTAAAGATGAGTGGGGATAGCGGACTAGCAGCGTGTGCCATTAGTAATGGGAAACAGACGGGAGAGCATTCTTCCGTATACACTTGGGCTTCGGGATTGGAGTACAGTGCCATAATGGCACTCAAAATATTGTCTTGATACCCAAATTTCTGGAGGACCGCATGTAGGTAAGACCAATGGACTCTATCGAACGCCTTCTCTGCATCCAGAGATAGGAGCAGAGAAGGCGTTCCTGTAGTTTCGGCCTGGTGTATAAGGTTAATCATTCTTCTGGTGGCGTCAGAGGACTGTCTACCTTTCGTGAACCCCGTTTGGTCATGGTGTATTAGAGTTGGCATAATTTGGATTAGTCTTGTTGCTATTGTTTTAGCATATATTTTGAGGTCGAGGTTGAGCAGAGAGATTGGGCGAAAATTTTGGGGGACATTCGACTCTTTCCCTGGCTTTGGCAATGTTATAACCAATGCTGTTAGATATTCTTTCGAGAAGGAGGAAGAGGAGGCAGCGTAATTGAAGAGGTCAATGAGGTGTGGGATTAGTTGAGAGGCATATTGTTTATAGTATTTCCCTGTCATTCCATCGGGGCCTGGTGCTTTACCATTAGGTAGTGAGTCTATAGTATTCTTGATCTCTTGGGCCGTAAAAGGAGCATTAAGTTCAGTCAGTTGTTCACTAGTTAGAGTGGGTAGCTTTATAGTGTGGAGAAAATGATCTATATCTGCTTGTGTAGGTTGCTGGGTATGAGGGTCTCGATGTAGGTTATATAGGTCGCCGTAGTAGGCACTGAAAGCGTCGGCTATATCTTGGGGATTACATAGTGGAATTGACGTGTGGGGGTGAATTAGTTGGGATATTTTAGTTTTCGCACGTCTACATTTAAGGCGTTGTGCAAGTCTTTTCCCCGCTTTGTTAGAGGTGGAATAGGTGGTCGGTTTAAATTTCCTTTGAAGGAATTCGTAGGAGTGAAGTAAAAGAGTTTTAAGTTCCTGTCTTAGGGAAATTAATTGGTTTGTCAGTGGGTCCTGTGGGTTAGTTTTGTGTTTTGATTCAAGGGCCTCTATTTGAGCTGTTAATTCATCCACACGCTGCGTCCTCTTTTGTTTATGATAAGAACCCATTTTAAGTAACATTCCTCTCATGTACGCCTTATGCACACTCCACACCACGGCAGGATCGGAGGCCGAGCCTTTGTTTAGTATGAAAAAATCATTAATGTGATCTTTTATTTCTAGCGCGTATTTGTCATGTTGGATAATGAAGTTGTATGCTCGCCATATAAATGCGTTTTGCCTTAGGTTAGAATCTTGTATTGTGATTGAGATAGGGGCATGGTCCGACCATGTCGTGGCATGGATCACAGAGTTAGATATTTTTTGGACAATGTATTTGTCGGTTAGAGACAAATCTATTCTCGAATATGAGCTATGTCTGGAGAAAAAAAAGTAAAGTCTCGTTCTGAACCGTGATGGCAGCGCCAAACATCATTAAGGTCCTGGGAAGAGATGTATTTTTTCAAAGGTGAATCTCGTCTTTTTGCTGGTGACGTGGAATCCATGCATACGTCTGGTACTAGGTTGAAGTCTCCACATATTATTACGTGGCCCTTTTGAATGGATTTGGCGGTGTGTGTGACTCTGCGTAAGAATTTCATTTGGTGGGAATTCGGGGCGTAGATATTGATTATGGAGTAGGTCACTCTATTAATGCTGCATACGAGAACAATAAAGCGACCTTCAGGGTCTATTGCGACATTTTGTAATTGGAAGTCTACTGAGTCCTTGATCGTGATCATGACTCCTCTAGCTTTAGCAGAACGCAATGCGTGGAAGATATGAGGAAAATGGCGGTTATTGCAAAGGGATGAGTCTGATGCTAGCAGGTGGGTTCCCTGAACACAAAGGATGTCACTATGGAGAGCCGTTGCCGTTTTCCAGAGTGAGTGGCCTTTTGGCGGGATGGTTGAGACCATTGACATTCAACGAGAGAATATTGGGCGGCATCTTGTGGTTGTGAGGTTGGTGAGTGACGTGTGTAACACTTACAGTTTGTCAAAATATTCGGGATCCGAAGATGCCTGGCAGCTATATCCAGAGGTAGGGAGACGGAAGTCCAATATCTGGAAGTGAATTGGGCAAAAGACTGCAAATAGAGCAATATGTTAGGAACAAAAACAATGAGAACTGCACGAGGATGTAAAGATAGGAAGTCTGTTAATCGCGTTGACAGTGGCAGATTTGATTTCCTGATGAGAGCAATATAGGATAGAGCTCGTAGAGGAGGTGCGAAGCACCTTGAAAGCCTCTATTAGGGGGTATATCCAAAGTTATTAACGCGGGAGTGTGAGGACAGGGGTAGCTTGGTGTCAGGGCTCAGGGGAGCTGTATTGTAGTTATTCGGCCATGTAAGCTTGTAGCTGTGCGCCATTCAGGTGTAGTTGTGGTTTGCAACACTGTGGGATGTATTAGAACTTCTGCCTTTTGGAGCTGATAAGGGAGGTTTTGGTATTATGCCCCAGGAGTGTAGAAGCCGTAAACCTTTGTTGAGATTAGTAATCGTGTGATTGACCATTCCTCACGACAATGATAGTGGCTGGGTAATGCCATTTGTAGGGTATCTTGTGATTTTGAAGGACCTTGGTGACTGGGTTCATCTGACGTCTCAGTTGGAGGGTGAACTTGGATAGGTCTGGAAAGAACTGAATCTCTGTATAAGGAGCGGGTAGTGGTGATTTAGCTTTGACACCCATGAGGAGTTTTTCTTTAATGTGATAGAAATGTACCTTCATTAAGACATCTCTAGGGACCGAGGCTGCCAAGTGGGATGGTTTAGCGATTCTGTGAATTCTATCTATTATAACATCCCGCGGGGACGCTTCAGGCATAATGGTGTGCATCAGTTCTTTTGCGTAGCGTGGTAGGTCTGCAGGTGGTATGGACTCAGGGATACCTCTCAGCTTAATATTGTTCCTACGGGACCTGTCTTCTAAATCAGCCAGCATGGCGTGAACCCACGACTGTTCCTCCTTTACAGCTTCATATGAGTCAATGACTTCATTAATTGTGGTAGTGCATTCAGTTAGGCCTCTTTCAGTGTTGTGCACTCTGTCATCTAAAGAGTGTAAGTCAGAGGTGATTTTGTGGAACATGGAGGATAAGTCAGTCATGAGTGAGGACTGCAGGGAGATTAGCATGTCCTTCAGGGTGGTATCGATTACCGGTTGGCCTGAGGTGGGGAAAGAGGCCATGGAGGAATGTGAGGCCTGGTTCATGGAGAAGGGATTTGGAGCCTGGGCCTCAATTAGCTGACGCTACGTCTGCAGGGGGATTAATCGTGGGTACCTGGATCTAGATGATGCTCCGGGATATCGTCCGGGAGGTCCGTGTAGGAGTCTCGTGGCGCGGCCGGGCCGGCGCCATCTTGATGATCACTGATCGCCGGTTTGTAGGCGAATTCAGTAAGTTTTTTTTGTTTGTGGTCTGTGTAGCGCTTCCTGGAGGCTTGCATGTTGTTCTCCAGTGTGTCAGGAGCAAGGATGGCTGTGGATGGGATCGTTGCTGCGGCCTTTGTCGGTATATCTTTCCCCTGGCTGACGAGCTGTGTGTTTAAGCGTCCATCACAGTCTCCGGCCGGCCACTCCCCGATTTTAGTGCTCCTTGTAAATGTTGAACTAGTCCAGGGTCAGCTGAGACCAAACGGGAATAGGGGCCGACACTGGATCGGCTCCGGGAACCTGTTTGAAAAAGGAAGTGTAATTAAAACGTGACAGTGCGTCTGCAGCTAGGTTGTATTTGCCTGGAATAAATGAACAGTGGATATTAAATTGATGTTGCAAAGACAGTTGTACCAATCTGCACAGGAAGGACATGACTGATAGGGACTTGGACCTGCCTTTGTTGATAATGTCTGCCGTGGCCTGATTGTCGGTGGTGAAGACCACAGTTTGCCCTGTCCAATGATGACCCCAGAGCTGTGCGGCTGCCACTATGGGATAGAGCTTGAAGAGGGAGGATGTTCGGGTAAAGCCAGGTATCAACAGTATCTGTGGAGGCCAGGGTCCTGAAAACCATTGGTGGCCAAAAATTGCAGCGAAGCCTGTGGAAGCTGCAGCATCTGTCACCACCTGGGGTGAAAGGGACGAAACCGTAAGTATAAATAGGGATATATACTATTCCAGGCGGAAAGGAATTCCTCCCACATAGATAGGTCCGCTACTGCTGCGGTATCTAGATTTAGGATCTGATCGGGGTCTTGTGTTTGTGACAGAAATATCAGCAGACGTGACACGAAGGTGCGACCCTGTGGAATGATTCGCATGGCAAAATTAGGCATTCCCAGGAGAGATTGCAGCTGCTTTTTGGTACACCCCCTAGTGTGGGTGAATTCTTGGAGGACCGCCCTAATGCGGGTTAGTTTGTCGAGGGGGAGACTGGCCTGCATGGTACAGGTGTCTAAGTTGACCCCGAGAAAGGTGATGTTGTGTGCTGGACTGTCGACTTTATGCTCAGCGATGGGAACATTGAGATTTCCGAATACGACTCGAAGTTTGTCGAGGTCTCCTGGGGGCATACTGGGTGGTTCTATTAGTAAGAAGTCGTCCAGGTAATGGATGACCTCTTGACACTGAGCTTTGTGCAAGAGTATCCAGGCGAGGGACTGAACGAATGTGTCGAAGAGCCAAGGGCTACTCTTCGAACCGAAAGACAATTTTGTGGCAAAATAGTATGCCTCCTTCCACTTAATGCCATGCCAGCACCAAAGGGATGGGTGGATAGGCAGGAGCTTGAAGGCGTCCGAGATGTTGGCTTTGGAGAGCCAGGCGCCTGTACCTGCTTTGATGATTGCTTGGATTGCCATATCCACGGAGGAATATTTTAGGGAGAATTCTTCGGAGGGGATTAGGGAATTGAGACTGGGAATGTGGGAAGAATGAGGCGCAGACAGGTCGAACACCAAACGTAATTTATTCGAGAACTTGTCCCTGACAAGCCCAATAGGGCTGACTCTCCAAGTACTGAAAGGGGGCTGAGTGACGGGGCCTATAATGAACTCTCGGTCTATTTCTGCCTGTAAGAGCTGGTCTATGGCCTGTTCGTCAGTGGCCGCTGAGCGAAGATTCCTACATTCGTAGGTAGTATGGGGCATGTATGGAAATGTTTTTCTAGAAATGCTTAGGTGTTTTAAACTAGCCTTGCTTGAGGTAAATGTCTTTTTTGCATGTGTGCACTGTAATATTTTCTTCTACTGTATGGTCTTATGGCTGCACCATCTTTAATGCATTTTTTAGAGTGTGCCCCCCAAATATCTTGTTTGTATTTTGTATGGATTCTGACCAAATCCTGTTGGGTGCGGAGCACCTCACTACATAACATAATTACCTTTTAATTAGTGTCCACTTGTGTCATGGGTGGAGACCTTATAATTCTCCCATTTAGAAGAGTGCAATGCTCTCATGGTTCAGAGATGCAGGTTCTCCCACTCCATGGATAGTGTAGGACCCACTGATTATGGGGTACTTTGTCGCAGTAAGTGGGCTTAGCACCATATAGCAATATGGTGTGACCAAATCCCCATATTTTTTGAAAATGTTTTTCTAGAAATGCTTAGGTGTTTTAAACTAGCCTTGCTTGAGGTAAATGTCTTTTTTGCATGTGTGCGCTGTAATATTTTCTTCTACTGTATGGTCTTATGGCTGCACCATCTTTAATGCATTTTTTAGAGTGTGCCCCCCAAATATCTTGTTAGTATGGGGCAGTGAAATGAGGCCGGTGTGAAACCCTATTGTGAATCCCTGGATAAGGTAGGTGGCAAGGGAGGGGGTGGGGTGTGAGGTGAGGTAGAGCCCTAGCCACAGGTTGTTGACTCGGCTTAGTCATGCCCTCTTCTGTTGCTTGACTTCGCACAAGTTTCGTGGATGCGCCCTTTGGCATAAGGTGCAGATGTGCCGCCTGCACTGACTGAAGTTGCAGGACTCGTAGTTATAATTGTTGCAGATCGCTGCCCCTCCCACAGTTCGGACTGGGCGTCCGAATTTGTCCACCTAAGGCGTTTGTGCAGAGGCCGACTGACCCTGAAGTGCACCGGAGGTAGAGGGAAATTCGAAGGGGTGTCTGATTGTCGCATTGGCGCACCAGGTGGCGGTGTGAGTGGAGGACTGGCAAATTGCACACAGCGGTGAGCGCAAGCCGGCAAAGTGGCGACAGAACAGCTCTGTGTCCATGAGGCTCCAATTTGTGGTTGTTTGAAACTGTGTGAGTCTAGCTGCTGCCTTTGCGGAAAAAGAACGGTGGTAATCATAAAAAGAAAATCCTCCATACTTGTAGCCCAGGTATACTACAGTATGGAGGTATAAGTCCAGCTCTTTCCTCCTGCTGAAAGCGGCTGAACATAGGACATCCCTCAGCATGCCAAAGGCCAATGTAAATTCTGGGACAGATAATTTCCGATTGAGTCTGGGGTCTTTGGCCTTAAGGACCACCGACACATCACCCCAATTATAGGCCTTTTTTTCCACCAGATCATGGACAGAAATGAGCAGAGAGGCAAGGTTGACGTCCCTGCCGTCCAGGATGTCCTTCCTGATGCTGGCTGGAACCAAATGGGGCTCCACCCTGTGGTACCTGCAGGAAGGGGTGTCAAAACTTGTTGCGGTCGGGTCAGGAATAGCTGCGGCCTGCTGAGCCTCCAGGAGTGCCGCTCTGGTTTGTATGTCCGTGACCGAGGAAGACAGGGACAATACCATAGTGTGGAGTTGTGATATGGCAGAGGATATTGACTGGAGAGACGCCTGCTGAGTGCTGGGTCCTGCTGTGGCTGGTGGGGGAAGAGGAGCTTGAAGAGCTCGCCTTTCCTAGCTGTAGAGGAGAAGGGCACGCCTCTGCGTCTTAGCTCTGCCGTCAACTTGGGGATAGTCCACCCCCTGAGGGACTGCACACTGCCGCTCTCTGAGACCGGAGAAGGTGACAGAGGGGCTGTAAAGTCTTCGCTGCCGACATGGTTGATCTAGATAAGATATCCTGTCCTTGAGATCGTGTTTTGGTCGACTGGAACCTGTTGGGGGTGACAAGAATTTCAAGTTTGCTTCTTTTCCCTAAAGCCATACGTACCCAGCTTGTGCTCCTTTTTTTTTTTTTACCTGGGGGCATATCGTCCAACCTGGTGCAGGGTGGACCTACTGAACTTTGACTGACCTGGAGGAAAATGAAAGGTGACAACTCGTGAAGGGTTTGCTAACTAACTTAAAGTAGTAACTTGTATGGTGATTTAAACGACAGGTGTATGGAATGAAACAAATAAGTGAAATGTAAATAGAGCTCTGGTACAGGTATAGGGTAAAGCCGAAACAACTGGGGCACACCGTAACTAATCGGTGCATCTCGGATGCAACTAGATTTGAAACGGTGGCACGATATATGGGAGTGAAATGAATGGTAATTAATTCCCATGACAGAGATGCGGATAGGTCGCCCGGCATCTGCGACTAACCACGATCCGGACTCTGGATGTACTGAAATGAGGCCGAGCCCTGGGGCACACCGTAACGAATCGGTGCATCATAGATGTGACTGGATTCGAACCGGAGCACGGTAAGTGACAGCGGAATGGTTTTGATTTGCCATGACAAAGGCACGAATCAATCATGCGACTGACTACGAATCGGACTCTGGAGCATGTACCGAAATGTGGCAAATACCTGGGGTACGTCGAGATGAATTGGTGTGTTTTTCAATGTGACTGGATTCGTATCGGAGCGTGGTACGTGACAGCGAAATGATGGCCATGACAGAGATACGAATCGGTGAGTCGTAACGAGCGACTGACAACGAATCTGACTCTGGAGCATGTACTGAAATGAGGCTGTAAGCGACTGGGGCACACCGGAGCGAATCTGTGCATCTTTAGATGCGACTGGATTTGAATCGGAGCGCGGTACGTGACTGAAATGAATGAAATTATTCAAATGGCTTGAAATGCTTAGAAATGCTTAGAAATGTTTCTGAAATGTGAAATGAATTAGTATCGAACTGACACGAGTCGACAGAAAATTGCAAATTTTGCGAATCACAACGGTTTGTCTAATGAAGCATGGTAAACAGTTTGTTTAGACATGCCTGAATGAAGCGACGTCTACGTCGTGGTGGGGAACAAATAACGAAAAATGGCTAACATAATGACGGTACGAGTAGTATGCATTACGGTTACGTTGTGAAATTGCGAATGATAAGTAAGTTTGATATAACGGTTTAGTGACATGACATCTAACAATGCGTGAAAACAAAACGTCAGCCCGAACCCAACCTGCGACAGCCGAGCCAGACGCGTTGTGCGAAAATACGAATCAGTAACGAGGACCTCGAAACTCTCGAGCACAGAAATTTTTTGCGAATGCGGGAACTCACGAAGACAAGAACTCACGGACGCTGAGTTTCGAATAGTCGGCCTAGTGATGTAGTATCGCGCACAGGAAACCGACAAATACCACAGGCGAGCAGGCTGGTTAAGTACCCCCCCGGGCTCCTCCCATAAATTCAGGCCACCATACTGTATAATATATATATATATATATATATATATATATATATTGTGGCAGAGCGGGGCTCTGTCCCTATGAAAATGGGGCTAAAGTTGACACAGAGTCTGCATATTGGCGGATTGCAGAGCTACAGAGCGTAGATTTGAAACAGAGAAAACTGCTCTGGCAGATTTCTCTGGATCTTGCTATTTCTGGAAGGGGCTCTGTAGTTTGGAGATCCATCAGAGTCTTGGGTGGGACGGGATCTCCAACCCTGTGTCCGGGTCTTGTGGACAGCTAGCAGGGTGTGTGCCCAGGTGCACACAGCCCATATAACGAGGGGCTGGTGAGAGCAGAAGGTGGAAGGAAGGGTTTTGTTTGAACGATGTGTAAACCCCTGCGTAGGATTCCTTCGTGGATTTATGTACTGTTTTGTTTTTTTGTTCATTTAATAAACGTGGGCTACCAGGCTCTTAACTATAAATGCCTGTCTGATGTGGACTCACTACAGAAAAACGCATCTATCACTGAGCTGAACAATCCCCAATGTCACAAGTGGTGGAGAATGCGGGCATGTAGACAGTGGAATCTGGGTCCTGTCAGTACTAGGATCCCTTTAGGACCCAGCACAACTCACCTGACACAGCCTTTACCTGGGAAACAACAATGATTGGCCAGCTCACCTTTAAATAACATGCATCAGCATTCAATCATTGCTCGTGTTAGAGTTTACCTGTGTTTGATCCAGTTGATATCTGCTCTGTGTATTTCGTGTATGACCCGGCTCGTTTGACCCTGTTTGCTTGCTTCTGATTCGGTACCGTTTGGACTCTGATCTTCCTGTGTATGACCCAGCTTGCCTAGACTACGTTTTTGCCTGATACCACTAGTACCTTCATCTGCAGCAGTGAACTACAAGCACCAGACATCTATCCTCCACCTGCAGCGGTGAACTACAAACACCAGACACCATCAATCCTCATCTGCAGCGGTGAACTACAAGGTCCAGCAAACATCTACCTACAGCTACAGCGGTACTACAAGTCCCAGCTGACCTGCTCTGCTCATGGTATGTGCTCTTGTTCTTTGAACTCTTTGCATAATCAGAACACCTGAACTGTTACCTGTTATATGCTCTACCCTGACATTAACACGAGCCATACATAATAAAGGAAACCTATCATGGATCCTGAGCAGGCTCAGTTGTTTGCACAGGAACTTTGCCGCTTATCCCATCAAGTTCAGGAAATGGCCACAGAGCTCACCAAGGTGCAATCTCCTTCTATTAGCACTGCTACAAAAACTCCATCTGAACCAAAAATTCCTTTGCCTGACCGGTTTTCTGGTGACCGTAAAGGGTTTTGCAACTTTAAAAACAGCTGCAAATTATATTTCAAGTTAAGGCCATCCTCGTCTGGCCCTGAAACTCAGAGGGTTCAAATCATTATCTCTCTACTACAGGGTGACCCCCAGGCTTGGGCCTTTAACCTGGAACCAAACCATCCAGCCTTGCTAACAGTAGATGCCTTCTTTGAAGCCCTAGGGTTGCTTTATGATGATCCAGATCGTGCTGCTACTGCAGAATCAACTCTGCGTAACTTAAAGCAAGGAACTACCACAGCTGAAATGTATTGCTCAGAGTTTCGCAGGTGGGCCCCGGAATCTGGCTGGAATGATGCAGCACTCCGCAGCCAGTTTAGAATGGGCCTTTCAGATGCAATTAAGGATGCTCTGGTCAACTTCTCCTACCCAGCCTCACTGGAGGAGGCTATGAGTCTAGCCATTAGAATTGACCGCCGCCAGCGAGAGAGGAGACGAGAACAAACTACAGCTGTGGCAAACTATATACCTCCCTTGCCGCCTGACTATTCCACCTCCAGTGCCAAATCTGAGGAAGAACCTATGCAGATAGGTTCCACCCGGTTATCTGCCCAGGAACACACGCGCCGGCGTAACATGGGTCTCTGCTTGTATTGTGGCCTCAAGGGTCATATGCTCCGTTCGTGCCCTACACGTCCGGGAAACTCCAGGACCTAGGTAATTGCGGGGAGGTTACCTTAGGTCTGCTCTCATCTCCCCAGGGGGACAATCGTATTCTTTTACCCGCTGTCGTTCACTTTGGGACAGGAGCTCATGAACTGCTGGCCTTGGTAGATTCTGGAGCCGCTGAGAATTTTATTGATAAGACTCTGATTACCTCTTTGTCCTTGGAAACTCATGCTCTAGATTGCCCAGTCCGCCTGATTTCCGTGGATAATCGTCCTCTCTCACAAGATCTAGTGCTCCAAGCCACGAAGCCTTTCCAGTTACAATTGGGGGCTTTGCATTGGGAGAAGACTTCATGTCTTGTTATTGACTCTCCATCCACTCCTTTGATCCTAGGCCTCCCTTGGCTTCAGAAGCACAATCCTGTAATTGACTGGCGAACAGGAGATATTCTGGCTTGGTCCAATCAGTGTAAAAAGAACTGCATCCAGCACCCTGTTCGACTGGCTACCTGTCAAGTGGGAATGGAACAGATTCCACTTTGTTATAAGGACTTTCGGGATGTGTTTTCTAAAGGGATTGCTGACACTTTACCACCTCATCGCAGTTATGATTGTCCCATTGACCTCTTGCCTGACACTACACCTCCACGAGGGAGAGTCTTTCCACTGTCTGAGCC
This sequence comes from Lithobates septentrionalis, assembly GCA_037952835.1. Classification (NCBI taxonomy): domain Eukaryota; kingdom Metazoa; phylum Chordata; class Amphibia; order Anura; family Ranidae; genus Lithobates; species Lithobates septentrionalis. The sequence goes on from JBBDGP010000848.1 coordinate 662,888, forward strand.
AGAGAATCTTGCCTTGCAAGAATACATCCAGGAAAACCTAGCTAAGGGTTTCATCCGTCCCTCCACTTCTCCCGCAGGAGCAGGATGCTTCTTTGTCCCAAAGAAGGATGGGGGACTGAGACTTTGTGTTGATTACAGAGGTCTAAATAAAATAACTGTTCCCAATCGGTATCCTCTTCCTCTCATCACAGAATTGTTCTCTCAAATCCAGGGAGCCAAAATCTTCTCCAAACTGGACTTAAGGGGAGCTTATAATCTGGTGCGCATACGTGCAGGCGACGAGTGGAAGACAGCCTTTAACACCAAGGATGGTCATTATGAATGTCTTGTCATGCCTTTCGGTCTCAGAAATGCACCAGCTGTCTTTCAGAACTTTATGAATGACATTTTCCGTGACATGTTGGGTCGCTTCATGCTTGTATATTTAGATGACATTTTGATATATTCTCCCAATCTTGAAATACATCAGAAACATGTCTGCTCAGTATTGGCCCGATTAAAGACTCACTCCCTTTTTGTAAAGCCTGAGAAATGTTCATTCCATGTTAAACAAGTACCTTTCCTAGGCTACCTAATTTCTGACACAGGCCTCACCATGGATCCAGCCAAGATTCAAGCCATTTTAGACTGGGCACCACCTTCAGACCTGAAGGCAGTTCAGCGCTTCCTGGGCTTTGCAAATTTCTATCGAAAATTCATTAAGAACTTTGCCACCATTGCACATCCCATCACCTCTCTCACCAGGAAGACTCCGACTACCTTTAAATGGACTACTGAAGCCCAGGCAGCCTTCACTCAGTTAAAGAAAGCCTTTACCTCTGCACCAATCCTACGCCATCCTGTTCCTGAGCTACCTTTTATTGTGGAGGTAGATGCATCTGAAGTAGGGGTAGGGGCACTTTTGTCACAAAAGGATCCTGTAAATGCCGCCATCCACCCCTGTGCCTTCTTGTCTCGGAAATATTCCCCAGCAGAGCGCAATTATGATATAGGCAACAGAGAACTTCTAGCCATAAAGCTCGCTTTGGAGGAATGGAGACATTGGCTGGAGGGAGCTCGCTATCCATTCATAGTTCTGACTGACCACAAAAACCTTGAATACATCCGTTCTGCTAAAAGACTGAACTCACGTCAAGCCAGGTGGTCATTGTTCTTCTCCAGATTTGACTTCACAATTTCATATTTACCAGGACCAAGAAACATTAAGGCTGACGCCTTGTCTCGCAGCTTTCTTTCAGAGTCTCCTCCTCCGCTTCCTCCACAACCCATTATCTCTGAGGATAGGATTTTGGCTTTCACCCAGACTGACACCTCTGAGGCCTTGTTACCTGCACAGGCTGAAGCCCCTCCCTCCACTCCCTCCGGTATGCTTTTTGTGCCCCTGGCTCTTCGTTTGCAGGTATTGCAGCAGGTACATGCATCAAAACCTGCAGCACATCCGGGGTTTAGACAAACTTTTGAGATTATCTCTCGCAACCTCTGGTGGCCATCGATTAGGCAGGATGTGTTAGCCTTCGTCCAGGCCTGTGAAGTTTGTGCCAGAAGCAAGAGCAGTACCTCTAAGCCGCCTGGTCTCCTACGTCCTCTACCAATACCTACCTGTCCCTGGACCCATTTATCTATGGACTTTATCACTGACTTGCCTCCGTCCCAGGGATGTTCCACGATCTGGGTGGTGGTAGACAGGTTCAGTAAAATGGCCCACTTTGTTCCGCTTCCGAAACTTCCATCTGCTAAAGAACTGGCATCTTTATTCATTAAACATGTTTTCAGGCTCCATGGGGCACCAATCAACATTGTCTCAGACCGTGGCTCTCAGTTTATAGCCCAGTTTTGGAAGGCCCTTTGCTCTCAGCTGGGGATTAAGTTATCATATTCTTCAGCATATCATCCTGAGACAAACGGCCAAACAGAAAGGACTAATCAGACTCTAGAGAAGATGGTACGTTGTCTGATGGCCAATGATGAGGTGGAGTGGGTCAACGTCCTGCCATGGGCAGAGTTTGCCTTTAATAATTGTGCCAGCACATCTACAGGGACCTCTCCTTTCTTCTGTGTTTACGGGTTGCATCCTCGTGTGTGCTCCTTTGATCTTCCACCCTCTGATGTGCCAGATGCCAACACCACAATAGAAAATTTCTCCAAAATCTGGTCCAATGTTAATCATGCTATTTCTCGCTCTGTGCTGGCTTTTAAGAAAATGGCGGACAAGAGGCGCTCAAAGGCACCAGGATATAAAGTTGGTGACAAAGTGTGGCTATCATCCAGGAATCTGTCCCTGCATGTTCCATCTAAAAAACTTGGCCCAAAATTCATCGGGCCCTATGAAATTTCGGAGATTGTTAATCCTGTATCCTATAGATTAAAACTCCCCCCATCCATGCGCATTCCAAATGTCTTTCATGTTTCATTGTTGAAACCTGTTCATTCCAGCCTCCAAGTAAATGAACCAGAACCTGTGGATGTGTTGGACAGTCAGGAATATGAAGTGGCATTTATTCTTGATTCCAGACGAGTGCGCAATTCCTTACAATATCTCGTTCATTGGAAAGGTTTCGGCCCAGAGGATCGATCTTGGGTCCCAGCTCGTGATCTTCATGCTGACCGACTTAAGAAGAAGTTTCATCTTCGTTATCCAAGTAAGCCTGGGGGTGCAGGAGCAACCCCTCGAGAAAGGGGGGGTACTGTCAGTACTAGGATCCCTTTAGGACCCAGCACAACTCACCTGACACAGCCTTTACCTGGGAAACAACAATGATTGGCCAGCTCACCTTTAAATAACATGCATCAGCATTCAATCATTGCTCGTGTTAGAGTTTACCTGTGTTTGATCCAGTTGATATCTGCTCTGTGTATTTCGTGTATGACCCGGCTCGTTTGACCCTGTTTGCTTGCTTCTGATTCGGTACCGTTTGGACTCTGATCTTCCTGTGTATGACCCAGCTTGCCTAGACTACGTTTTTGCCTGATACCACTAGTACCTTCATCTGCAGCAGTGAACTACAAGCACCAGACATCTATCCTCCACCTGCAGCGGTGAACTACAAACACCAGACACCATCAATCCTCATCTGCAGCGGTGAACTACAAGGTCCAGCAAACATCTACCTACAGCTACAGCGGTACTACAAGTCCCAGCTGACCTGCTCTGCTCATGGTATGTGCTCTTGTTCTTTGAACTCTTTGCATAATCAGAACACCTGAACTGTTACCTGTTATATGCTCTACCCTGACAGGTCCTTGCTCCATGGTGAGTCGCATCAGGAACTATTGCTAGCTGTGTGTGGCAGCCAGGTGAACAGCATTGCGCAGAAGTTTATTTGATGGACTGTGTTGCACACAGGTCGTGTACCTGTGAAAGAAGAATCACATTTTTTTTTCTCTCTGCTGTGAAGTGTGTTGCAAGTTGCTGTGTGTAAAACGGCAAGGATGGGGCGGTCAACACAGAAAAAGGAAGCAATCCTTGCTGAAGCAAGGAAAAGGGTTTTATGGGTAGAGGGTATTTCACCACATGCCCCAGCCACGCCAGAGAAATCGTCCAAGTGTGAAATCTCTGTGACCTGGGGTAAATTAATCATGTCACCCCCAGTTAAAAGGGAAGTGAAAGAGGTTGTCTCTGGCAACAGGAAGCCAGGTGGACAACAGTGTGTGGAAAAGAGGAATATGGTCGTCCGTGGAAGTAGCGTCCAGGTCAGCAGGGATGTCAGGGATCCAAGGAGTCTTTCTGCTGATGGTCATGACCAGTGGTATCCCGTGGCAACAGAGAACCAGTCATCAAGGAGATTCCAAGAAAGTAAAGTTCGGCGTCCAGTACCGTGCTTGGGATGTGGTCAAGTGGGACATGGAATTTTTACTTGCCCAAGGTTCTGGAACAACGCTGTAGAGTCTGGAAAGGCTGCAGTGTCGTCCTGTGGCCACACAGAGGAAGTAGCTGGTATGGATGCAACTGAGAGACACTGAAGTGAAGGGTATGATGCCGGCCACTGAAAATGGTAAGACTGTTTCAGTTTGTGGGACTGAACCTAGTGAAATGGGAGTGTGTCCAGCTGGGAGATCCACAGTGGAAATGGACATAGACTTGCTACAGTGTGCTCCCTGGAGCAGTGGGGAGGCACATGATGAAGCTCAGCTGACAGCAAGGTTAAAGACTCAAATGGACATGAGGACTATGTATGTGCCTGCTATAATCCAGCAGAGTGCTGGCGAAGTTAAGCTAGGGGTGACCAAAAGTGTTCTTGTGCCATGTTTCCTAGTGACAGGTGCTGCAGAGTTGCCCAGGGAAACTTCAGAGGAGCTCGCAGTGACGGAGCAGAGAGTTTCCCAGGTCAGCTATGGAGCTGCCCAAGGAGGAAAGAGTTCCCCTTTAAAGATAGAGGGTGCTGTGAGGAGAGGCTCACAGGCTGTGGTGGATAATAGACAATCCACAAAAGTAGCAGTTATGTCTACACGTAATGAAAATTCTGATGGTTATGCTGACAAATGTGTTACTGTTGGCAAATGTGATGGTATCGGTGCTAATGACATTGAAAAATATGTTCCCTTTAATGTCATATCTGAAAAGGTTGGAAATGTGTTCGCTACCAATGATGGGAGTAGGATATTTCCCATGACAACCAGAAGCGCAGGATTGTCCATGGAAGTCTCATGGGGTCTCCATGTGTTGGAGCCAGAGGTTTTCCAGGATGGCTGTGGTGCTACTCTGGTGAAACAAAGGAAGACTGAGTCACACAGTGAGAGTGTGTGGGCGCAGCCCCACAACCCTAAGTGTAACCCAGTTGTCAAGGGGTTAATTCAGCCTGCAAAAGCTGAAAGTGTAGAGCTGTGTGTGTCAGTAGCACCCCCAGAGCAGGTAGGGCAAAAGCATGTATTACAGCCTGCCTTGTCAGATGATGTGTTATCCCAAGGGGATATGTATAGGAATGACACAGGTGATGTTTTGGCTAGTGAATCCCAGGTTCCTGTGGGGCCTTCTAGAGTAGGTGATCCACAACCATTGAACCACAATAGACTGGGATAATTGGTATGAGAATGCAATCACACTACTAAATAATGTGGTGGACATTACACCTGCTATGCACAATGGAGGGATCGCAGATCGGCTAGTGCTCAAAGACACGTTTGTCCCTGCGAAGGTTAATGCCCTCCAGTCTGAAGAAACTGTTCAGGAAGCTGGCATAGCAGATGTGTTGTCCACAGCCCAACAGCTCAAGTGTCAAGGTGACAATGTGACTTGTAATGACCTGCAGCGGCTCACTGACACTGGTGCAGAAGGGATAAGTGTGAGACATGTGTCTGACAGCGCTCCAGAGGAGCAACAGGCCAAGGAGTTGGAGGTCTCTTCAAATGTCTCAACCTCACAAGCTGCAATGGATGAGCCCCTCCATGTCTTGGACAGGGGAAAAGACCCTAGAAAGGTCTGGTATTTAGACATGGGATGTCTAGAGATGACAGAAACCTTACTTGAAATGCTGGAGTTGGTAAAAACGCACTCACTGTACACTTGGGTGTCTCCACCGCAGTCAGACCAGGTGGTGCTGCGTAGTACCAATGGGTGGAACCAGGTGGTACAGGCCTTGCTGGGAAGCCTTGATCAAGAATGGTATTGGTGGGACCAATGCTTATTAACAGTGTGGCAGATAGTCTTGAGGTTCTCTGAGAGGGTGCTCCCAGTTACTTAGTGCTATAAAAGGCGCTCAGGAGAACGGTTGGAGGCATCAAAGGTCTCTCCGGCTGGTGCAGTGACTAGAAACATCTCTGCTGGTGTGGTCCAAGGTGCGGCTGAGCAGTGGTCAATAGAGGGCGTGGATACTGTCTCACCTGCTAAACCTCATGAGAAGGAAGGGCCCAAAATAGACACAGCACTAGCAGAGAGGCTTTCTATCACTCGGAAAGAGGTACAACTTAAAATACCCGGAGATACTGTAAAGGAAAGTGCTAATGTTGGTTGCTGCAGCAATGTAATGTGTACATCAGAAAGAAGTAGTTTGTGCTTGGATCAGTGTCATTTGTTAGATCAGTTACCCATGGAGTGTTGGACAACAGGTGAGGTGAAGCTGTGCTATGGACCCATGGGGTGTAATCACTTGCCTGTGTTTTGTCCCTCATCAGGTCTGGTTCTAACAAGTACTGAGATAGATGGCACTGATTGTGTTCGACAGGGTGTAATTGAAATGTATGATCTGCTAATGTTTAGTGCTGTTAAAAGTGATGTGGTTGACGTGGGTAACCAGAGAGAGGTTTTTGAACCTGAAAGACCTGTGGTGAAAGATCAAACTGACTTTCGTAAGCTGAAAGGTAGGATCAGGGAAGGCGGAGCTCCCCCAGGAGAGAAGAGTATGCTCAGGGACCCCAAGAGAAGAGAGGGAAGGCAGAGTATGCGGAATTATAGGACCCTGTTAAGATCAAAGGTGGGACGTATCTGGAAGCCCACCCGAAAAAAGGGTTGGGCCTACGTGGCTGATGGCCAACACAGAGGTGTCCCAACTGCTATGGTGGGTGCAGGTGTTTCTCCCTCCGGATCGAAACAAGGGGGGGGGTATGTGGCAGAGCGAGGCTCTGTCCCTATGAAAATGGGGTTAAAGTGGACACAGAGTCTGCAGATCGGTGGATTGCAGAGCTACAGAGTGTAGATTTGAAACAGAGAAAACTGCTCTGGCAGATTTCTCTGGATCTTGCTATTTCTGGAAGGGGCTCTGTAGTTTGTAGATCCTTCAGAGTCTTGGGTGGGACGGGTTCTCCAACCCTGTGTCCGGGTCTTGTGGACAGCCAGCAGGGTGTGTGCCCAGGTGCACGCAGCCCATATAACAAGGGGCTGGTGAGAGCAGAAGGTGGAAGGAAGGGTTTTGTTTGAACGACGTGTAAACCCCTGCGTGGGATTCCTTAGTGGATTTATGGACTGTTTTGTTTTTTTGTTCATTTAATAAATGTGGGCCCTTAACTATAAATGCCTGTCTGATGTGGACTCACTACAGAAAAACGCATCAATCATTGAGCTGAACAATCCCCAATGTGGCAATATATATATATATATATATATAGTTGAAGCCCTATGGCTGATACGGATATGAACAACATTTAGACTTAACATAAGACTTACAACATGAAATGGACCTGAAGTGTGCCCTGGTCTGATGGACGGTATACCAAAATAAGGGGGCAAAAACTTTCAGGTAGGGGTATAGCTTTTTATTAGTTTCAGTTTATTCATTGAGCAAGTTTGGTGAATGCCTGTGCCATCTCCACCTGAGGGTTGGGGGTGTACAGGTTGAAGCAGGCAGACTTCCACCTGCCTAGTCTCTTATTGACATGATCTGGGACCCCATGGCGGGATGCAGCCGAGGCTGCTCCAATGCGGAAGGAGTGATCGGAGTACTGGCTGGGGTTGAGGTGTAGGTTGCGAAGAAGAATCCTGACGTGTTTCACGAACTGGCAGGCCCTCAAGGGTTTGACCGGAAAAGTTAGAAGGGGACTAGAGTCCGACTGTTCAGGCAGGAGTGATAGTAGGCGATCGAGTACGGCAACTGGACACCACATATTGTTAGTTTTATAGAGGTGGATGTCTACCCCAGGGCCTGATTGCTGGATTTTAGATACTGCAAGGTGGAGGATGAAATGGTCTTGGTAGCGAGCCAAGTGACGTCTACGCAGAACTTGGCCGGCGGGGTTGCTGCAGGTGAACTCGCTAGGCCGCAAGACCCCTTAGTAGGCCAGGTAGATGGCCGCTTGTATGACCAGGCTGGGGAGAATACCAAATGGAGAACTAGCAAGGATAGTAGACATATCCCTGAAGATGGCACTTGTTATAGGTAGACATTTGGCATTGGTTATTGGTTGTTGTTTCTGGATGCCGCGTAGGATGGCTCGGATCGCATGGTATGTGACCAAGGATGGTTTTGCGGGATCTCGTACAGCCAGAAAGTGTTGAATGCCGGCTAAGTATAGCCGGATAGTATTATGGGATAGGGCCAACTGAGTATGGGAATATGAGACAAAAGCCAGTATGTGCTTGGTGTCTGTTGTTGTTCCTGCGGAGCAGGATACGAGGAATTTGTTGAATACGTTCCAAGCCGTATGGTAAGCTTTAAGCGTGTTGTGGGACAGAGACTGGTTGATGAGCTGGGTTGCACCGTGCAGATGCTGTTCTAGTCCAGGGTCAGCTGAGACCAAGCAGGGATAAGGGCTGATACTGGATCGGCTCTGGGAATCTGCTGGAAAAAAGAGCTGTAATTAAAGTGTGACAGTGCGTCTGCTGCGAGGTTGCACTTGCCTGGAATGAATGCACAGTGGACATTAAATTGATGCTGTAGAGATAGTTGTACCAGCCTGCGTAGGAAGGACATAACCGAGAGCGACTTGGACCTGGCATGGTTGTCAGTGGTGAAAGCCACGGTTTGTCCTGTCCATATATGACCCCAGAGCTGGGTGGCTGCCACGATCGGGTAAAGCTCAAAGAGGGCAGAAGTCCGGGTAAAGGGGGATTAAAAGTATCTCTGAAGGCCAGGGTCCTGCAAACCAATGGTGGCCAAAAATTGCAGCGAAGCCTGTGGAGGCTACGGCATCTGTCACTACTTGAGGTGATAGGGGTGATTCCAGGTGGAAAGGAGCTCCTCCCACATTGATAGGTCCACTACTGCCGCGGTGTCCAAGTTGGGGATCTGATCGGGTCCTGTGCCTGTGAGAGAAAGACCAGGAGGCATGACACAAAGGATCGAACCTGGGGAATGATCCGCATAGCGAAATTGAACATTCCCAACAGAGATTGAAGCTGCTTCTTGGTAAACCCATTTGTATGGGTTAAATCGTGGAGGACTGACCTGATGCGGGTCAGTTTGTTGGGGGGGAGGCTGGCCTGCATGGAGCAAGTGTCTAGGTTGACTCCGAGGAAGGTGATGGAGTGTGCTGGTCTGTCAACCTTGTGTTCAGCAATGGGGACATTGAGATTCCCAAAGAAGACTCTCAATTTGTCGAGGTCTCCTGGGGGCACGCTGGGCTGTTCGATTAACAAGAAGACGTCCAGGTAATGGATGACTTCTTGACACTGAGCTTTATGCAACAGTATCCAGGTGAGGGACTGTGCAAACGTGTCGAAGAGCCAGGGGCTCCGAGCCAAAGGTCAGTTTGCTAGCGAAGTAGTACGCCTCTTTCCACTTAATACCATGCCAGCAACAGGGGGATAGGTGTATAGGTAGGAGCTCGAAAGCGTCCGAAATTTCAGCCTTGGAGAGCCAGGCGTCTGTGCCTGCTTTGATAATGGCCTGAGGCATACTTCAGGGAGAACTCCTCAGAGGGGATTAGGGAATTCAGGCTGGGAATGTGGGAAGAATGAGGCGCAGACAGGTCGTACACCAAACGGACTTTATTCGAGAACTTGCCCTTGACAAGCCCAATAGGGCTAACTCTTCAAGTGTCGAAAGGGGGCTGAGTGAAGGAACTTATGATATAGTCTCGCTCCAGTTCGGCCTGTAACAGCTGGTCCATGGCCTGTTCGTCAGTGGCCGCTGAGCAGTATGAGAGAGTAATACCAAATTTAACACACCTGCTCCCCATTCATACCTGAGACCTTGTACCACAAATAAGTCACATGACACCGGGGAGGGAAAATGGCTAATTGGGCCCAATTTGAACATTTTCACTTAGGGGTGTACTTACTTTTGTTGCCAGCAGTTTAGACATTAATAGCTGTGTGTTGAGTTATTTTGAGGGGACAGCACATTTACACTATTATACAAGCTGTACACTCACTACTTTACATTGTAGCAAAGTGCCATTTCTTCAGTGTTGTCACATGAAAAGATATAATAAAATATTTAAAAATTGTAAGGGGTGTACTCACTTTTTTTAGATACTGTATATACGCTACGCTATATATATATAAATACCACCTGAAGTGTATTATATAATGTACACCACCGAATGAACTGTAAAATTACACTACACTGAATGCAGAGTATATATATAAGAAGGCCAGTATGGTGGCCTGAATTTATGGGAGGGGAGGAGCCCGGAGGGTATTTAAGCAGCCCACTCGCCCATGCTTTGTCGGTTCCAGTGTGTGATTTGTTTCGTCAGCAGGCCAACTCTTCAGCTCACTTCGTGTTCGAGAGTCTGTTGTTCCCGAATACAGTGTGTTGCGGTTTCTTATTCATAGCTTTTCGTTCAAATTACGCTTGCAGCCGCAGGTAGGAGTCATTACTTTGCATTCGTACAATGTCCTAATCACTGCCATTCGTTGTATCCCCCATGTCATGTGTTCAGTTCCCACCGCCGAACTTACAAATCGTTCATACATGGTTCTTCCCCTCATTACTTGCCAAATCAAGTTATTTTGTGTGTGTCATGCATGGCGCCACACCACATTCTTCGGATACTTTGCATACCTGCTACAGAGCAATGCGGACCCAGTCGCACGGCCATTGTCGCAGGTAGGATTTGTTACCATCTCTTGTCATGTCAATTCGTAGCCACTCGCAGTGTCACCCATACCATGTGTTCGGAACACGCAGTGGAACTTACGAATCGTTCATAAACTGTTCTTCCCCCCGTTACTTGCCAAAACAAGTTATCTTGTGTGCTTCATCACTGCAGGGGAAGACAGTGATTATTGCTAGCAGCTATAGCAGCCACTAGCGATAATCGTAGGTAAAACCCGACATGCTGGTTGTACCTAAGTTAATCGATCAACTTCGTACATTCAGCCTGCCCTTACACGGTTCGAATCTCAGCCAGTTCCTGCAGAACCAGCTGAGATTCGATACGTGTATGGCCTGCCTTAGGAGGAGAGCAGACAGGGAGTTGGAATATGCTAACCGAGGGTGTAAATCTAAATGCTCACAAGAAACCTCCAGTTTTTCTTGCAGGAAACAAGAAATGCTCTTCTAAATTTGGTATCATACAAGATGATGATGCTGATGATAAAGATTATTATTATTAACATTTATAGGTAAAGTTGATCCAGGGAAAATCCGATTGTCTCTTGTGGGTCAGGAAGGAATTTTTTCCCCTGCTGTAGCAAATTTGATCATGCTTTGCTGGGGTTTCCTCTGGATCAACTGTGGGTATAGGATTGGGTATATGGGACTGTTTGATATTATTTTTTATTTATTTATTGTTATGGTTGAACTAGGTGGACTTGTGTCTTTTTTCAACCTGACTAACTATGTAACTATGTAACTATTAGTGTTGTTGTTGATAATATTAATGTTACATGTCACAGCATTATCGCTACTTATGTCATGGTTTAAGAAATATGGAATTGGCAATGTGAAATGAAGAATTTATTGCAGTTGTACTTATTGCTGGAACAATAATGTAACCATTTTTCTAATGCATTTTTATAACAAATATGGGTTTCTTTTCACAACTTTTTGACAAACAAACTTCCTAAAACAAACATTTCTTTGTGGATCTCTGCTTATACAAAATGGCACATCCTTTGTCAAAACTATCACAGTTTAATAACATTTATTAGGAAAATAACGATCAGTTCTGCTAATTTCACATAAAACATTGTGGAATGCCAGTTTGAATCACATGAATACTTTACTTTCCAAAGCATGCACTGAAAAGCAGGTGTTATGTGATTGGTAGCTGCCAAAAAGAAAAAGTCTTAATTCCTAGCAACGATTTTATGTTTGTGCTTTTTGAGATGCCATGTAAGCTTGCATGAAAATGAAAATAGCAGAGAAAATGAGGATAATATTTCCCTTTGTCAAACAAATATTGTTTTAGCCAACAGGCATCCAATACTGAAAATGAATACTTGAAAGCAATCTCTCGAGAATAAAGGAATGTGTCAACATGCTGTATTTCATTGATTACATAAGAAAGGAAATGATTACAGCTTCTTCTCACAGTATATGGCTGTGTTTACACTTGCAGTTTCGGGGATGGTAAAAACATGTGGTTGACCTGTGTTTTTACCACCCCCCAACCACTCTCGTTAAGCTGCAAAAGCCATGGACAGGAGTGTATACATGCTGTGCTTTGCATTGTGACATGGCAAAAAATGATCCCCTCCTGTCGTGTTTTGGCAGGCAGAATGGGTGGTGCTTTTGAATGCAACTTATTCAACTGCATTGAGCAGCTCCTCAGCTGTAGGTTTGTAGGGGTTAAAACGATCCACCTCAAATCGCTTTTCAGAGGCCACTGCTAGTGTACAGAAGCTCACATGCTGAAAAAAGACCTGCACAGAGCAGTGCAGATAGTACCTCACTCTATCCCACCTTCTACGTACTGTATACAGGAGATGTAAAAAAAATCTGCAAAGATTGCTGATCTTCTGAGCAGATTACACGATTACAACAAGAATTTAAGAATCCATTTTCTGCTTTTTTATAAGAGTATAATCCAGATTCATGTGAACAGATGATACAGATCTTCTCTTATGGTAAGTAAACATACGTGAAATATATTTTACCCTGATTGAAAATCAAGGTTTGCTATAATGCAATCATATGTTTTACATTGTAACATTATTATTATTACTGTGTTTACATACACATAATTAAAATGTACCCTTATAATACTTGAAAAGTTTTTAATCTGGCTTTTTTTGATAATTATCTTTTTTTATCCATGTAGATATAACACTCTATGCATTTTTGGAGCATTGTAAGTATCTGCTACTGTACCACAGGTCTGTGTTGAAAATTGTTCTTTGCATTGTACTGTATCTTTATCCCTGGAACAAATGCAATGATTCAGGTCAGTCTCAAATATCAATTCTGGATCATTTGAACCAGTAATAAAATGATGAAGGAGATCAGTGGAAACAACAAAAGGAAATACAAGATAAGAACTACAGTCAGGTCCATAAATATTGGGACACCAACACAATTCTAATCTTTTTGGCTCTATACACCACCACAATGGATTTGAAATTAAACAAACAAGATTTCCTTTAACTGCAGACTTTCAGCTTTAATTTGAGGGTATTTACATCCAAATCAGGTGAACGGTGTAGGAATTACAACAGTTTGTATATGTGCCTCCCACTTATTAAGGGACCAAAAAAGTAATGGGACGGATTAACAATCATCCATCAAACATTTACTTTTTAATACTTGGTTGCAAATCCTTTGCAGTCAATTACAGCCTGAAGTCTGGAACGCATAGACATCACCAGACGCTGGGTTTCATCCCTAGTGATGCTCTGCCAGGCTTCTACTGCAACTGTCTTCAGTTCCTGCTTGTTCTTGGGGCATTTTCCCTTCAGTTTTGTCTTCAGTAAGTGAAATGCATGCTCAATTGGATTCAGGTCAGGTGCTTGAGTAGGCCATTGCATAACATTCCAGTTATTTCCCTTAAAAAACTCTTTGGTTGCTTTCACAGTATGCTTCGGGTCATTGTCCATCTGCACTGTGAAGCAATGAGTTCTGAAGCATTTTGCTGAATATGAGCAGATAATATTGCACGAAACACTTCAGAATTCATCCTGCTGCTTTTGTCAGCAGTCACATCATCAATAAATACAAAAGAACCAGTTCTATTGGCAGCCATACATGCCCACGCCATGACATTACCACCACCATGCTTCACTGATGAGGTGGTATGCTTTGGATCATGAGCAGTTCCTTTCCTTCTCCATACTCTTCTCTTCCCATCACTCTGGTACAAGTTGATCTTGGTCTCATGTGTCCATAGGATGTTGTTCCAGAACTGTGAAGGATTTTTTAGATGTTGTTTGGCAAACTCTAATCTGGCCTTCCTGTTTTTGAGGCTCACCAATGGTTTACATCTTGTGGTGAACCCTCTGTATTCACTCTGGTGAAGTCTTCTCTTGATTGTTGACTTTGACACACATACACCTACCTCCTGGAGAGGTAGGCCAACTGTTGTGAAGGGTGTTTTCTTCACCAGGGAAAGAATTCTTCGGTCATCCACCACAGTTGTTTTCTGTAGTCTTCCGGGTCTTTTGTTGTTGCTGAGCTCACCGGTGTGTTCTTTCTTTTTTAAAGATGTTCCAAACAGTTGATTTGGCCACACCTAATGTTTTTGCTATCTCTCTGATGGGTTTGTTTTGTTTTTTCAGTGTAATGATGGCTTGCTTCACTGATAGTGACAGCTCTTTGGATCTCATATTGAGAGTTGACAGCAACAGATTCCAAATGCAAATAGCACACTTGAAATTAACTCTGGACCTTTTATCTGCTCCTTGTAAATGGGATAATGAGGGAATAACACACACCTGGCCATGGAACAGCTGAACAGCCAATTGTCCCATTACTTTTGGCCCCTTAAAAGGTGAGAGGCACATATACAAACTGTTGTAATTCCTACAACGTTCACCTGATTTGGATGTAAATACCCTCAAATTAAAACTGAAAGTCTGCAGTTAAAGCACATCTTGTTCGTTTCATTTCAAATCCATTGTGGTGGTGTATAGAGCCAAAAAGATTAGAATTGGGCCGATGTCCCAATATTTATGGACCTGACTGTATATTTTATCCAGCCACTGATCCCTGTCCAGCTAGTACACACTTTTCAGATATGAATGTGCTCTTTTTGGATGAAGGTGACTATAGGGATGGGGTTAAAAGAGAAGTATGTTTTTTTTTTTTATATATTTATACTTACCTATGTGAATGGAGCAATAGACCAATGCTGCAGCTGTCCCCTGCTGCTTCTTCACTGAGAACCGAGCCACCGAACACCATTGATGGCTTGGTTCTCTCCCCTCCCCGAGCAGAGCAATGCTGACTGTCAGTCAGCATCTCACCTGCTCAGCTCCTCCACACTCATTGGAGCGCTGAGCTGTTGCGTAGCAGGGAGCGGCCGTCTCATCGTCACAGCAGCTAGCTGAGACTGCCATCAGTCAAGGCACCTGGCAGGTCTAGACTTCTAGAGCCTAAAGCAAGGTCTATAGACTACTGCACAGTGGGTAATGTAAGAAGGGGAGGAAAGCAACATTTCTGTGCAATATCATTGCATGGAGTAGGTAAGTATTAACTTTTTCTATCTATTTTTTAATTTTGACTTGTGTTACTTTAAGCAGGATTACAATTTTGCCATGCCTGATTTGTTTTTTAAAAAATGGGATATGAACATAAGCAATGAATCTGGATATCTGACATGTAATGAGGGAAGTCCTTATAAAGCAGATGACTTGTGTTTGACAGCTCTTCATAAAATAGCTGGAAGTTCTTCTCTGTGACAAGTTCTTCTCTAGTAGCACATTGGGTTCTCTTTGGGGTTTTTTTAGCATTTAAATATCAGGCCTGGAATTAATATAGTCAACAATCATAAGGTTCAGGTTCTGCCTACGATTGGTAGCAGTAGTCAGGTCTATCCACTGTAGCTTTTAAAAGCTATGCAAAGCCATGGTGAGGCAACTGCAATTGCCACATCATGACCCTGTGCATTTTGGTAGTCCCCACGTAGGCGTTAGACTTTACGCAATGGGTGCTCTTCCAGCAGAGGTTGCAGATCACAGAGCTATTGTCAGAAAAAGGCTAGCATACTAGTGACCTTTGCCTTTGGGGCAGTGCCACCAGAAGGATTTGGATGACTGCTGTCTGCTGTTGACAACTTCCTCCCTTGCTGCTCTTCAGTCTCTCCCTCTAACTTTTCCTCCTCCCAGAGGGCAAATATGTCATCTATATTGCTAAATGCTTCTGTTTTGTATCGACGGGGTTAAAATAGATCCCATGACTATTCCCATTTGTTGCACAAACAGTCGTTCCTGAAAGAACAAAATGTTGTTAATGAAAATGAAGCTCTATTTGTTCTTCATAATATTTAAAAAATTTTTTTTTTTTTGTAATTCTTTATTTTATTTATTTTGAAATAACTTTTCATACAGACACACAAAAGGAACATTTGCAAGCATACCAAGAGATAAAACTCTGAAAAAAATCACTTCACAGGCTCGAAAATCATATTCTAATATCAGTGATAGCAAACTCTTACATCTCTGTCATCCTGACTGTATGGTAATTCAAAGGACAACATAACAACAATAACCAAAACCTATATAAATAGAATAGAAAAAAAAATACAATATGATAAAAAAATATAAAAAATACTCCACAAACTTTGTTTTGAGTTCATTACCATTATATCTTCATAGATCATGCTGATATTATTACTCCCCACCTCCCCCCCTTTTTTTTTTATATAAATCATTTTTGATATTTACTTTGTTATGTTATATCCTCCCAATTCATGTATTCACCCCTTTCGGCTTTATTATACTCAGAATGATAATATAAGAATAATGCCCCTTACATACGATCGGACTTTTCGACAACAAAACCGTGGAATTTTGTTCGAAGGTTGTTGGCTCCAACTTGTCTTGCATACACACGGTCACACAAATGTTGGCCAACAATTACGAACGTGGGAACGTGGTGACGTACAAGACGTAGGACGAGCTGAGAAAAAGGAAGTTCAATAGCCAGTGCGGCTCCTTCTGCTTGATTCCGAGCTTGCGTGAACTTTTGTACACACGATTGGAAATTCCAACAACAAAGCTTTGTTGGCAGAAAATTTGAGAACCTGCTAGCCAACATTTGTTGGCGGAAAGTCAGACAACAAATGTTCGATGGAGCATACACACGGTCAGACTTTCAGCCAACAAGCTCACATCCAACATTTGTTGTCAGAAAATCAGATCGTGTGTACGGGGCATTATAGTTGATTCTTGTCTTGTTGTGTTATGATAATTTACTTTAGATTTTTATAGGAAGCCTATATTGATCTTGTTTTGTATTTCATACAAATCTTGTAAATACCTTGTGTATATTCTTTGTCCTACAGTGAATTGCAAAAGTATTCACCTCTCTTGGCTTTTTACCTATCTTGTTACATTACAGCCTTTAGTTCAATGTTTTTTTAATCTGAATTATACGTGATGGACCACAACACAATAGTCTAAGTTGGTGAAGTAAAATTAGAAAAATATATACATAAAACTATTTTTCAGAAATAAAACTGATAATTGGCATGTGCGTATGTATTCACCTCCTTTGTTATGAAGCCCATAAAAAGCTCTGGTGCAACCAATTACCTTCTGAAGTCACATAATTAGTGAAATGATGGCCACTTGTGTGCAATCTAAGTGTCACATGATCTGTCATTACATATACACACCTTTTTGAAAGGCCCCAGAGGCTGCAACACCTAAGCAAGAGGCACCACTAACCAAACACTGCCATGAAGACCAAAGAACTGTCAAAAAAAGTGAGGGACAATGTTGTTGAGAAGTACAAGTCAGGGTTAGGTTATAAAAAATATCCAAATTTTTGATGATCCCTAGGAGCACTATCAAATCTATCATAACCAAATGGAAAGAACATGGCACAACAGAAAACCTGCCAAGAGACGGCCGCACACCAAAACTCACGGACCGAGCAAGGAGGGCATTAATCAGAGAGGCAGCACAGACACCTAAGGTAACCCAGGAGGAGCTGCATAGTTCCAGAGCAGAGACTAGAGTATCTGTACATAGGACGACAATAAGCCGTACATTCCATAGAGTTGGGCTTTATGGCAGAGTGGCCAGAAGAAAGCCATTACTTTCAGCAAAAAACAAAATGGCATGTTTTGAGTTTGCGAAAAGGCATGTGAGAGACTCCCAAAATATATGAAGGAAGGTGTTTTTGTGTGGTGAGACTAAAATTTTACTTTTTGGCCATCAAAGAAATTGCTATGTCTGGCACAAACCCAACACATCACATCACCCAAAGAACACCATCCCCACTGTGAAACATGGTGGTGGCAGCATCATGCTGTGGGGATGTTTTTCAGCAGTCGATACTGGGAAACTGGTCAGAGTTGAGGGAAAGATGGATGGTGCTAAATACAGGGATATTCTTGAGCAAAACCTGTACCACTCTGTGTGTGATTTGAGGCTAGGACGAAGGTTCACGTTCCAGCAGGACAATGACCCCAAACACACTGCTAAAGCAACACTTGAGTGGTTTAAGTGGAAACATGTAAATGTGTTGGAATAGCCTAGTCAAAGCCCAGACCTCAATCCAATAGAAAATCTGTGGTCAGATTTAAAGATTGCTGTTCACAAGCGCAAACCATCCAACTTGAAGGAGCTGGAGCAGTTTTGCAAGGAGGAATGGGCAAAAATACCAGTGGTAAGATGTAGCAAGCTCATAGAGACTTATCCTTGGAGCTGTGATAGCTGCAAAAGGTAGCTCTACAAAGTATTGACTTTAGGGGGGTGAATAGTTATGCACAATGACTTTTTCTGTTTTTTTGTCCTATTTGTTGTTTGCTTCACAATAAAAAAAAAAACATCTTCAAAGTTGTGGGCATGTTCTGTAAATTAAATGATGCAAATCCTCAAACAATCCATGTTAATTCCAGGTTGTGAGGCAACAAAACACGAAAAATGCCAAGGGGGGTGAATATTTTTGCAAGGCACTGTATTTCAAAACCTTTCAATAAAATATATTGTGAAAAAAAAAGAAGAAGTAAAAAAAAGAAAAATTGGGAAAGCCAGAAAAAAAAAAAGGAAAAAGAAGATAGGTGTAAAATTTGGGACTCTTATTACCCTTCCACTAGTGCAATGCCATATTCCCTAGAACCAGTAAAGAAGGACCAGTGGAGCTATTTTTTGTTAAATTTCTCCTAATTACCTTGCAAAGTTGCGGTAATATTCTTTCATAGATGTCAGTTATTTTAGTGATCCATAGCGAAATCATAGGAGGTGTTTCCTGCTTCCATAGGGCCGGAATGCAGGCCTTAGCTGCATTCAAAAGGTGGACCAACATTGAGTTTTTATATTTACACTTCGAAAGATTTGAAACATGGAGAAGATATCTGTCCAGGTCAGATCCATGGTCATATTCAGTAAGCTGTTTTATGATGTCTCGCACTTTGGACCAAAACCCCTCCAATTTCCGACAGGACCAGAAGATATGCAGCATGGTACCCTCTGCCTCACCACAACGCCAGCAGGTATTCACCACATCAGGATAGATTTTCCGGAGAAGGGATGGAACATTATACCAGTGTGTGAGGATCTTATAACTCAACTTCTGGTATTTACTAGCCACTGAGGAATAGTGAGCAAAGTAAAGGATATGATCACGCTGCTCATCGGACAATGTGGGGCCTAGGTCTCTTTCCCATCTCTGGAGAAATCCGGGGACATATTAACACTTTGTAGGCCTCAGAGACCCCATGTGTAGAGGGAGCCTCTACCAAACACTAATTTTCCAGCGGCGTATTAGGACTAGATGACCACCCCCACAAAGAAGGCAGCTCAGAAAGTGAGTAAGTTGCTGCAACCGCCAGGGGTCTAATGTTTTACATATTAATGGATCAATGTATAATAATAATAACATTTATTTTATATAGTGCCTTTAAAGGTAGCTTCTCAAAGCACTTTACAAAGAAAAAAAGTTTTTAGATTTCATTGGAATGAGTTTAGAAAAGATTACTCTCTGATGTTCTTTGGAAGTGAATTCCACAGTTTTGTAGCAAGGCTCTGTCTCCCATTGAGCGTAGGCGAGTAGAGGGGACACACAGAATACCAGAATTTAAGGCGCTTGGGGGGAGTAAGTGGATAAACGTTCAGACAGATAATGGGGTGCCAAGCCATGAAGAGCCCTATAGGTGAGCAAGAGGATGTTAAAGTCTATGTGAAACCTAATGGCTAGCCAGTGTAAGAACTCCAAGATAAGGCTAATATTTCTCAAGTGGAAAAAAGATGTTCTGACAACATCTTGTACATGTGGATCAAAGGTTTAGCTAGCATCAAATATTATCCTTAGATTTTTCACCTTAGACTGAAGCTCAAGTACAGTGCCATCTACAGTGCTTTGAAAAAGTATTCTTACCCCTTGAAATTTTTCACATTTTGTCATGTTACAACCAAAAATGTAAATGTATTTTATTGGGATTTTATGTGATAGATCAACACAAAGTGGCACATAATTGTGAAGTGGAAGGAAAATGATAAATGGTTTTCAAAATGTTTTACAAATAAATATATCAGCAAAGTGGGGCGTGCATTTGTATTCATACTTTGTAGAACCACCTTTCGCTGCAATTATAGCTGCAAGTCTTTTTGGGGATGTCGTTACCAGCTTTAGACATCTAAAGAGTAACATTTCTGCCCATTTTTCTTTGAAAAATAGCTCAAGCTCTGTCAGATTGGATGGAGAGCATCTGTGAACAGCAGTCTTGCTACAAATTCTCAATTGTATTTAGGTCTGGAGTTTGACTGGGCTATTCTAACACATGAATATGCTTTGATCTAAATCATTCTATTGTAGCTATTTGTAGCTCTTGCTGTATGTTTAGGGTCGTTGTTCTGCTGAAAAACGAACCTCTGCCACAGTCTCAAGTCTTTTGCAGACTTTAACAGGTTTTCTTCTAAGATTGCCATGTATTTGGCTCCATCCATCTTCCCATCAACTCTTACCAGCTTCCCTGTCCCTGCTGATGAATAGCATCCCCACAACATGATGCTGCCACCACCATTTCACGGTGGGAATGGTGTGTTCAGGGTTATGAGCGGTGTTAGTTTTGTGCCACACATAGCTTTTGCTTTAAGGCGAAAAAGTTAAATTTTGGTTTCATCTGACCAGAGCACCTTCTTCCACATGTTTGCTGTGTCACCCACATGGCTTCTCCCAAACTGCAAATTGGACTTCTTATAGCTTTCTTTCAACAATGGCTTTCTTCTTGCCACTCTTGCATAAAGGACAGATTTGCGGAGTGTAATGCCACGTACACACGAGCGGACTTTACGGCGGACTTTGCCCGGCGGATTTTTCGACGTACTTTACGACGGACTTTCTGAATGAACGGACTTGCCTACACACAATCCACCAAAGTCCGTTGAATTTGTACGTGATGACGTACGACCGGACTAAAACAAGGAAGTTCATAGCCAGTGGCCAATAGCTGCCCTAGCGTGGCTTTTTAGTCCGTCGAACTAGCATACAGACGGCGGACTTTTCGACCGGACTCGATTTCAACGGATACATTTTAAACAAGTTTCAAATCTAAGTCCGTCCAACTTTTGAGAAAACAAAGTCCGCTGGAGCCCACACACATCGAATTGTCCGACGAAATCCAGTCCGCCGGGCAAAGTCCGCCGTAAAGTCCGCTCGTGTGTACGCGGCATAAGACTAAACGTTGTCCTGTGGTGTGGATCTCTGCAGCTCCTCCAAAGTTACCATGGGCCTCTTGGCTGCTTCTCTGATTAATGCGCTCCTTGTCCGGCCTGTCAGTTTAATTAGATGGCCATGTCTTGGTAGGTTTGCAGTTGTGCCATACTCTTTCCATTTTTTGATAATGGATTGAGCAGTGCTCCTTGAGATGTTCAAAGCTTGGGATATTTTTTTATAACCTAACCCTGCTTTAAACTTCTCCACAACTTTATCCCTGACCTGTCTGGTGTGTTCCTTGGGGTTCATGATGCTGTTTGTTCACTAAGGTTCTCTTACAAATCTCTGAGGGCTTCGCAGAAGAGCTGTATTTATACTGAGATTAAATTACACACAGGTGGACTCTGTTTAATTGTTTTGTAATTAGGTGACTTCTGAAGGCAATTAGTTCCACTATATTTAATTTAGGGGTATCAGAGTAAAGGAATACAAATGCACGCTACACTTTTCACATATTTGTTTGTGAAAAAATTTGAAAAACATAATTTTCCTTCTACTTCACAATTATGTGCCACTTTGTGTTGGTCTATCACATAAAATGCCAATAAAATACATTTTTGATTTTGGTTGTAACAGGAAAAACATTTCAAGGGGTGTGAATACTTTTTCAAGGCCCTGTATAAATAAGCTACCAGGACTGGCCTTACATAATTGATGGGGGGTGCTAATAAGCATGACTTCAGTCTTGTCACAGTTTACTGAAGGAAATTATGGGCCATTCAACATTTCTATATCTTGAATACAGTTAGATAGGAGAGAAGCAGCCAAATTGGAATCCGGTTTAGTGTGAATGTATATTTGAGTGTCATCAGCAAAAAAGTGATAATAGAGCCCATGAGATCTAAGCAGTTGGCCAAATGTAAACACGTAAATGCTAAAAAGTAAGGGACCCAAGATTGAGTCCTGGGGGACACCAAACTTGACTGGATCAACTTCATCCTGGAATCCGCCAAGGGAAACAAATTGACAGTGATCATTAAGACATGACCTAATCCATTTCTGAGCCAATTCTGGGACTCCAAATATGGTTTCAAGGTGAGAGAGTAAAAGATTGTGGCCTACAGTATCAAAGTAGAATAAGAATAGTTAATGAGTCAGAAGCTAACAGAAGGTTGTTAATGACCTTGACCAAGGCTGATTTTGTGCTGTGCAGTTGCTGAAAACCAGATTGGAGGGGTTCAAATAGGTAATTTAGGGTCAGGTGGTTATGTAGCGTTGAGTTATTACAACCTACTCAAGGATTTTGGCAAGGAAGGGTAAGTTACACTTTGGGCGAAAGTTATTTAAATTGTCCAGAGCCATGCTGTTTTTTTTTTTGGTACTGGGGTGATAGCGGCAGTTTTGAGGATTGTTGATACAAAACTGGTGCCATGAGAGTAATTTATCATATTAAGAATAATAGGGCATAGAGAGCTAAAGCAGGATTTAAATAAATTGGTGGTAATAGGATTAAGTATGCAGGTGGAGCATTAGGGACCAGTAGGAAAAAAAAACAAGAGAAAAGTAAAGCTGGGTTTATCAGGAAGTGATGTGGAAGAAACGTGTGCGTAGGGTGCCCACGTGACCCGGATTGCCCGGGACATTCCCGCAATTAGCAGGTCTGTCCCGGGTCCCGGGCACCTTCATTCCAGGACAATACAGTGTCCTGGAATGAAATTGACAAAGGGAGCAAACAACGCCATAGCGCTGGCGCTCACTCCACCTCCATCTGAGACTCTGACAACTGGTTGCTAGAGCCGCAAACTTGTGACGTCCCAGCCGTGACTCCTAACCAGCACGCAAAGCGGAGGAGAAGTAAACTTTCTCCTCCTCTGCGCCACTGCCCTCCACCATGCTGGGCGACCTATTAGCATCGGCAGCACCAAAGACACTGATGCCAGAACTGCACTCTGGGACACTACGATCTGTCCCCCCGGCTGTCTCCCTGCCTCTATCAGCAGAGCCGCCTCCCCCTCCTCAGCTGTTTACATCATTACATGTACACAGGAGCCAAAGGAGGGGACACCGCTGTGCATTTCCCACACTGAGGTCTGTTCTAAGATTACTGTATTGTAGGTAGATGGACAGATGAGTGGGACAGTGACAGTGATCAGTAAAAAAGTTAAAAATCGCCCCCCCAGAACATATCCGACCCCCCACCTCCCTACTAGCACAAGTGGAGAGGGGGGTCTGTACTGAGGGTCAGGGAGGGGAATCTATATTGAGGGAGGGGGATCTATACTAAGGGAGGGGGGTCTGTACTTATTGGGGGGGTCTGTACTGAGGGAGGGGGGTCTGTACTGAGGGGGGGTCTGTACTTAATGGGGGGTCTGTACTCAGGGGGTCTAAACTTATTGGGGGGGTCTGTACTTATTGGGGGGCCTGTACTGAGGAAGGTCTATACTTAATGAAGGGGGGTCTTACTCAGAGGGGACTATACTTGGCAGGGGGTGACACCATGTTTTACCATACCGGTGGGGTGATACCAATCCTAGCGAAGCCACTGCCACCCACCTCTTCTCTCTTCTCTGGGCCCACTCCAGCATGCTCTAAAACAGGGGTCCCTGGGCCACACTGCCACTGGGAGGAGCCACATCAGCAGCCAGCGGCGGGAGGGGCGTTCACCTTCTTGGGACTCTGGTGTGTCAGACTGGTGGCAGGCTATGGGTGGCAAGTGGCACTGCATCTGATGACAGGTGACAGTGGCAAGTGACACACTGCATATAGTGGCAAGTGACACACTGCATATGGTGGCAAGTGACACACTGCTTCTGGTGGCAGGCTACAGTGGCAAGTGACACACTGCTTCTGGTGGAAGGCTACAGTGGCAAGTGACACACTGCGTCTGGTGGCAGGCGACGGTGGCAAGTGACACACTGCATCTGGTGGCAGGCAATGGTAGCAAGTGACACACTGCATCTGGTGGCAGGAGACGGTAGCAAGTGACACACTGCATCGGGTGGCAGGCGACAGTGGCAAGTGACACACTGCATCTGTTGGCAGTTGACGGTGGCAAGTGACACACTGCATCTAGTGGCAGGCGATGGTGGCAAGTGACACACTGCATCTAGTGGCAGGCGACGGTGGCAAGTGACACGCTGCATCTGGTGGCAGGCGATGGTGGCAAGTGACACGTTGCATCTGGCGGCAGGCTACGGTGGCAAGTGACATGCTGCATCTGGTGGCAGGCGATGGTGGCAAGTGACACGCTGCATCTGGTGGCAGGAGACAGTGGCAGGAGACGCGCTGCATCTTGTGGAAGGCGACGGTGGCACACTGCATCGGGTGGCAAGTGACAAGCTCAGGGTTCCCAATGATTCTGCATTATGGTGAGTGTTGTAATATATTTACTCTGTTGGATTTTTTGTCATCTGTGGACTTTGAACCTTGTTCTGTGTTGGAAGTCAATAAAGTGCATCTCTCTGGAAGAATTGGGTTGCTGCGGAAGAGTACTTACATCATCATTATAATAATTACTAATTAATTATCTACCCATACTACTTATCTATATACTACTATATATATCATATCACTACAGTGAGTTGAACTAGAAATAATATGATTTGATCATCCTGGCACTATATCAAGCATGGTATTGGGATGATATAAGTGCTAAAACCAGCCATTCACCTGGCAAATCACTCGCCCCTGAAATCCCCGTCAACCCCAGGACTACATTCAACAACCCCCCGGTCCCTGAATGGCAGTTTGGAAATGTGGTCACCCTAGTACGGTGGTGAGAATGTGATGCCTTATTTAACCTCCCTAGCGGTAATTCCGAGAGTGTCTCGGGGGTTAAATTTCAGTACCATTATCGGTAACTCCGAGACACTTTTGGGACTGCAGGTTACTTACCATGTGAAAGTGATCATGCAGATGTACGCACCCTCGATATGTTCACACCCCATTAAGAGCTCCACAAAGTCTTGTTTCTATGGCTTTCCAATCCACTTGCCCAGAAAAGTCTAGTTTGTGGTCTAGACCACCTGATTACTTGTTGTCAAAGGTAATCTTCTTGGCTGCAATCTTTTATTTGCTTCCAACTCTTTATGGACATTGAGGATGTCAGTTTCTTTGACTATGCCCATGAGGGGTCCGGGAGGGGAGGTCTCCATGCAAGAACAGAAACCTGCTGTGTATGTCTGAATAAACTGAGTGATGCCAGTGATGTCATCTGAGTGGGGCCTTTCTTGCTTGTCATTGTATACATATGGAATGCGGACAGGCACCTGAGACCAGCACCCAGCTTGTCTGCCATGAAAAATGTATTGAGGCTTTCGTAGGCTCTTCTAAAAGTCCTTTGTGTATTCACTGAAACCTGTGTTAATCCATCAGTGTCAGTCCCATGTAGTCCAAGTACCGTGCATCTTAGCTTCTCCCAAATAAGGATGTTATATTGATGTCTCGTGTTGGTTAGGCAGTCATGGGGGCCAGTACCAAAGTTTATAATGGTGACACCCAAAAATCCCCAAAGATCACATACATAAGCGATAAAAATATAATTTCCTTTTATTGAGATGGATATTTAAAAAAAAAGGATTATTAGGTGGGGCAATATCCTTGATCTTTAAGTTATGAGAATAATTATACAACACTTCATAAGAACAATAAAGTTGCAGTCTAGTAGGTGTGACTTTTTTCAATCACTGACATTGTCAAATGTGTATAAATGGGTGCTGGTCCCTTTACATTCTAAAGTTAGTAATGATTGTGCCTTTAAATATAAACGTTGTGCCAGTCAGATATTAAATAACAGAAAAAACAGTGCAGCATTTCAAAACACAAATTATGCAACATAAAAAATAATCCGAATTTGTAAAATCAACCATAACATCATAAATAAGTAACACAAGAAATTAAATTGTGCATATAAAGTCCACTTCTATAGAAAGTACAAATGTGCTGTTATTTCCACCACAAAAGAGTGTCTTCCACCATAAAATAGGAATCCTCTCCACCTTTTATGATCAACATACTTGATGGCACTCACCGACTCACATAAGCTGCCAAAAGGAAGCAGCAACATGCACGTACTCCTCACACTCGGTCATCCAGCTTCATCATCAGATTGGAATTATAGTACCACCTCTCATCACGGGGGAAAGTCAAAAGCTCTACTTGAAGCTGTCCAGAGGAGTAGTGCTCACCATATGGTACCACAAGCAAGGGACCAAATATAGTGTAGTCATTTATTTAAATAAAAAATCTTCACAGAAAATATTAAAATATTGTATCCAGGTGAAAGCATACACGATCGCCATAACATATATCATAGTGTACTTACATAAATAGCCACCAGTTTCAAACATGGAAGTGGTGGCTTGAAGTCAGTGCGTAGCTTCGCCCAATAGGCCCTAAATTAGAGTAATTGTAATTAGGCTGATTAGGTACAGTCTAGCAGTTTTGGCTTGTATTGAGTCTGTTATCTGTTGATTAGTTAGCTCCTTCCCTATTGCAATCTATAGGCTAACATTCCCCTGCACAACATGCCTTGCTAAGGGTACGGTAATCTATTTATTTCCTTTGCTAGCTAGTAGGGATGAGCCGAACACCCCCGACTCCCCGACCCCCCCCCCCGGTTCGGTTTGCACCAGAACTTGCGAACAGGCAAAAAATTTGTGCGAACACCGTTAAAGTCTATAGGACATGAACATGAAAGATCAAAAGTGCTCATTTTAAAGGCTTATATGGAAGTTATTGTCATAAAAAGTGTTTGGGGACCTGGGTCCTGCCCCAGGGGACATGCATCAATGCAAAAAAAAGTTTTAAAAACAGTAGTTTTTTTAGGAGCAGTGATTTTCTTAATGCTTAAAGTGAAACAATAAAAATGAAATATTCCTTTAAATATCATGCCTGGGGGGTGTGCTTAGTATGCCTGTAAAGTAACACATCTTTCCCATGTTTAGAACATTACCACAGCAAAATTTCTAAAGGAAAAAATGTCATTTAAAACTGCTCGCGGCTGTAATGAATTGTCGGATCCTGGCAATATACATAAAAATCATTGAAAAAAATGGCATGGGTTCCCCCACGCCATTTTTTTTTTATTTTGGCGTGGGGTTCCCCTTAAAAAAATCCATACCAGACCTGAAGGGCCTGGTATGGATTTTGGGGGGACCCCCACGCCATTTTTTAAAATTTTGGCACAGGGTTCCCCTTAATATTAATACCAGGCCTGAAGGGCCTGGTATGGATTTTTGGGGGACCCCCACGCAATTTTTTTATTTTGATGCGGGGTTCACCTTAATATTCATACCAGACCTAAAGGGCCTGGTAATGGACTGGGGGAAACCCAGTGCCGTTTTTTTCAATGATTTTTATGTATATTACCGGGACCCGACAATACATTACAGCCGCGAGCAGTTTTAAATTACATTTTTTCCTTTTTCTTGTGGTAATGTTCCAAAACAGGAAACGATGCGCTACTTTACAGGCATACTAAGGACACCCCCCAGGCACGATATTTAAAGGAATATTTCATTTTTATTGTTTCACTTTAAGCATTATTAAAATCACTGCTCCTGAAAAAATGGCCATTTTTAAAACTTTTTTTGCATTGATACATGTCCCCTGGGGCAGGACCCAGGTCCCCATGACGTTTTCTTCAATGATTTTTATCTATATTGCCAGGATCCCACAATATATTAGAGCCGCGAGCAGTTTTAAATTACATTTTTTCCTTTACAAATGTCATTTTGCTGTGGTACTGTTCTAAACACAGGAAAGATGCGCTACTTTACAGACAGACTAAGGACCCCCCAGGCACGATATTTAAAGAAATATTTAAAGCATTATTAGAATCACTGCTCCTGAAAAAAGGCAGTTTTTAAAACTTTTTTTTACGTTGATACATGTCCCCTGGGGCAGGAGCCAGGTCCCCATACAATTTTTATGGCAATAACTTACATATAAGCCTTTAAAATTAGCACTTTTGGTTTTTCATGTTAGTGATCCATAGACTTTAACGATGTTCCGCGGCTTTCAAATTTGCCAGGAATGCCGCATAATGTTCACTGTTCGGCGAACACCCGATGTTCGAGTCGAACTTACGCTCGACTCGAACATCGGGCTCATCCCTACTAGCTAGTAGCTGACACTGTTGGTAGCTGATAGCTGTGACATACAGTAGTGATCACATGCAGGCTAGAGGCTTCATTCACAAAATAAGCCTTCATCGTGCAGATGTCACTGTAATCTGCATGTGGCTGTGTGTCTCTGTTTAATACTGCAATTGTCAGGTACAATTAAAATATTTAAAAATGAAAAATGATTTAAAAAATAAAAACATTTAAATTTGTTTAACTTTTTTGTATTTGTCAGCCTATAATAAACAAATGGCTCAGAGTCTTCAGTAAGCCAGGGTACCAAATAACTACCTTACATAAAAAATATTAGGTATGTAAATTAGTCATATGCCCTATACACACGGTCGGACATTGATTGGACATTTCGAAAATCAAAATCCATGGATTTTTTCCGACGGATGTTGGCTCAAACTTGTCTTGCATACACACGGTCGTACAAAGTTGTCGGAAAATCCGATCGTTCTGAACGCGGTGACGTAAAACACGTACGTCGGGACTATAAACGGGGCAGTAGCCAATAGCTTTTGTCTCTTAATTTATTCTGAGCATGCGTGGCACTTTGTGCGTCGGATTTGTGTACACACGATTGGAATTTCCGACAACGGATTTTGTTGTCGGAAAATTTTATAGCAAGCTCTCAAACTTTGTGTGTCGAAATTCCTATGGAAAATGTGTGATGGAGCCTACACACGGTCGGAATTTCCGACAACAAGGTCCTATCACACATTTTCCATCGGAAAAGCCTATCGTGTGTACAGGGCAATAGAGTTATAGTCAAGTTAACTGACGCATGCTTATCTTGCTAGGCTTTAAAGACCTATAGTCAGGGAAGGATTAATCCCAGTTTCATTATAGGACTGGATCAGTCATCTTGTATTAATAAATGTCTGGCTCTCCCTTTTCAAAATGTCTTCTAGCTGTTTAACCGCTTCAGCCCCGGAAGATTTAATCCCTTCCTGACCAGAGCACTTTTTGCGATTCGGCACTGCGTCGCTTTAACTGACAATTGCGCAGCCATGCGACCTTACACCAAAACAAAATTGACGTTCTTTTTTTCCCACAAATAGCGCTTTCTTTTGGTGGTATTTGATCACCTCTGCGGTTTTTATTTTTTGCACCAGAAACAAAAAAAGAGCGGCAATTTTGAAAAAAAGCAATATTTTTTACCTTTTGCTATAATACAGATCCCCCAAAAAATATATAAAAAAACACATTTTTTCCTCAGTTTAGGCAGATATGTATTCTTCTACATATTTTTGGTAAAAAAATTCGCAATAAGCATATATTGATTGGTTTGCGCAAAAGTTATAGCGTCTACAAAATAGGGGATAGATATATGGCATTTTTATTATTATTTTTTATTAGTAATGGCGCCGATCTGCGATTTTTATCATGACTGCAACATTATGGCGGACACATCGGACACATTGACACTACTTTGGGACTATTGTCATTTATACAGCGATCAGTGCCATAAAAATGCACTGATTACTGTGTAAATGACACTGGCAGGGAAGGGGTTAAACACTAGGGGGCAATCAAGGGGTTAAGTGTGTCCTAGGGAGTGATTCTAACTGTGGGGGGATGGGCTACCACTTACATGACAGCGATCACTGCTCCCGATGACACGATCGCAGGACACCGGCGGACATTGATTGAGTTCACGGGATCCGCGGAGCACGGTCACGCTGAAGGCGACGTGCGCACGCCCACTAGCCCCGCCAATTAAAGGGGACGTACAGGTACGCCCATTTGCCCACCGCTGCCACTGTGCCGACGTATATTGGCGTGCAGCGGTCAGCAAGTGGTTAATTTACATGTGTTTACACCTTACCACTTTATCATCAGTATAATGAAGGCTACATAAGGAAACCTGTAGTGAGAAAAGTAGACAGGTTGTCATTACTGACCTGCTTCTAATGCTTCAATGCTAAATGTAAATTGCCTGGCTTCAATGCTTTTAAATCACTGAACTGGAAAAAATATGCAGTTATTGAATGTTAAAAAGAGTAGCACACCCTTATCTTAATTCTTATTTTAAGTGAGGGATTGAGAAACTATTGATGTAAAGCACTGGCATGAGAACCAATCAAATAGCAATACATTTAGCAAAAGCAAAAGTCAGCATTGGCAGCTTCTGTGTTTATCTCATGACAGGTTTCCTTTAGTCCTTTAGGTATGATAACACAACAATTTGAGACACATAAAAACAATTGCATTTATATAGCATGTGCATAGTTACTAATCAGGTTGAAAAAAGGCAAGACAATCTAGTTCATCTAATAGAAAAAAAACAAAAAAACAGACACATAACAATTCTATACTCTATACAAAGCTGATCCAGACGAAGGCAAAAAACCCCCCAAAAAACAGTAAAACATGATCCAACTTGCTCTAGCAGGGAAAAAATCTCTTTCCTGATCCCCAGGAGGAATCGGATATTTCCTGGATCAACTGCCCCTGGTGTTATTTCCTATAAATGTCAGTATCCAGTTATACTTTGTGCAATACTAAGTGCATCTATCTCTTTTTTAAAACAATCTTCTCAACTGGCTACATATATTAGCAATAATTTCAAACAATGGCAGGCAAAACCTCTAAGGCAGGCCATAGATGGTGCTAATTTCTTTCCTGCAACAACGGGTGGCAGGAAAGAAATTTGCTCGATTCCCTCATCAACACAGACAGTGCTGAACTGTCCAAGATTCAAACCATCTATGGCAAGCCTAATGCCGCGTACACACGAGCGGACTTTTACGGCAGACTTTGCCCGGCGGACGGGATTTCGTCTGACAATTCGATCGTGTGTGGGCTCCAGCGGACTTTGTTTTCTCAAAAGTTGGACGGACTTAGATTTGAAACATGTTTTAAATCTATCCGTCGAACTCAAGTCCGGTCGAAAAGTCCGCTCGTCTGTATGCTAGTTGGACGGACAAAAAGCCACGCTAGGGCAGCTATTGGCTACTGGCTATGAACTTCCTTGTTTTAGTCTGGTCGTACGTCATCACGTACGAATTCGACGGACTTTGGTGGTCCGTTCATTCGGAAAGTCCGTCATAAAGTCCGTTGAA
The DNA here is from genome assembly GCA_037952835.1 of Lithobates septentrionalis. Taxonomy (NCBI): domain Eukaryota; kingdom Metazoa; phylum Chordata; class Amphibia; order Anura; family Ranidae; genus Lithobates; species Lithobates septentrionalis. Next base: position 694,157 of record JBBDGP010000848.1, read on the forward strand.
AAGTCCGCCGGGCAAAGTCTGCCGTAAAGTTCGCTCGTGTGTATGCGGCATAAGTCTAGGGTTCCTTGAAAGAAATTAAGGACCCTGTTTGCCTTCCTGATCCACGAGTTGTGCATTTGTACACCTTTGATCTAGGGAATTGATGAAGAGGTAACATACAAGACACTACCATGTCTGTGATTGGAGACAAGAAGAGATCTTTAACAAACTATGTTGGCTGTGTAGCATGTTAAGCTGCCTAATTAAAATGCTAATTGCCTATATTGCCGGATCAGATCATGGACCAATATTGAGGTTATATTTTCTCTCTTGGCAGACAAACAGTGGTGGTGGATACATGGTGAAATATCAAAATACATCTATGATAAAGATTAGTATTCTGTTCTTGCCAAATCACTGTAACAATTGTTATAGAGAATGCATTTCCAAAGTTTTCTGCCAATGTGTGATGGATTCCTCATCTCAAAAGACACATTTCATGGATGCAGGCAGATAATGCCAAAAACATGCTTCTCATTAGTTCTATATAGTTGTTTAAAAAATTCTTTAATGTGTCTCAAAGGTGGCTTTACATGGATCTCATGTGTTTAAGCTAGAAAGTAAACCAATCATAGATGATTTCTGGGTGCCTATGCATGTTAGACATATACTTTATTTCAAAAAACGTCAGGCTTTTATTATTTCTTATTTATTCTCTGATTCTGGCAGATAACTCTTAACGTAAGATTGTAAAGTATATGTAAAACACTAACAATAAATTTCCTGTATTGGTTTCATTTTAGCCTGGTAAATATACTATTGAAAGTGTTTTGTTACAGTGCCTTGAAAAAGTATTCATACCCGTTTCCACGCTTTGTCATGTTACCACCAAAAACATAAATGTATTTTATTGGGATTTTATTTGATAGACCAACACAAAGTGGCGAATAATTGTGAAGTGGAAGGAAAATTATAAATGTTTTTCAAAATTTCTTACAAATGTAGCGCTGGTAGATTTTTATCTATCGCTGATAGGTAAATTTAGTGGGTCGCTTATTATAGGAAGTTGGATTTGCCTCTGTTCCAGCTTGGCTGAGTTGCATGTGGTTCCACATTGTGCCGGTGGGTGTCGTTGTCACCATCGGCAGGTGTTGGAAAAGCAACGTGTTGAAGCGAATGAGTGCTCCTCTGTCCCAGAAATAACTCAGTGGAGGTGGTCCTCCAAGTTGCATTCTGGGAGAGGGTATTTATGGAACAGACGCCATGTTTTAGGGTTCGTTTTCAGCCACCTGCTGGTTCGTTTTCAGCCACCTGCTCGTGGTCCTCCGTTCCGGAGGCCCGTGTCGCTGCGGCGTGTGGCTGGGCCCAGAAGCCTGTCTGGGGCCTACCACAGCAGCGGAGGAATGGTTCTGAGCTGTCTATCCTGAGTGAAGAAGCTGGACAACCGAGAAGATCCCAGGGGAGGACCCGTCATGGAAGGATCATGCAGAGTGCTGGTCTGGAGAGGGGCCTGGTAACTCGGTTGGAGGACGTATCCTGAAGTAATCTTACAGTATAGTACTGCCGGGTTGGCTTAAAGGTTCAAGTACTGTGTATGACATTCATCGCAAACCAATACATCCTGTGGCAGAGGACCGTACAGGTTTTATTCCAGATAAGTCTGTGGCAGAGACTTTTGTTCGTGCTACGTGCTGGCTGCTAGGCAAGTGAGAGATGTCTATCCAGGCGGCCAAAGATTAAATCCTATGAAAGGGGGACTATTCAATTATAAGTGTTCAATTACAAAGAATGTTCTAAAAAAATACAACAGAAAGGTATTTGAGCTTCCCTGCAGCTTTCCTACTACCTCTCTCCTGCTACTTCCCTTGTTTGTTTTATTAAAGCATTGGAAAACCTACTCAAGTGTTTGGTGCTTATATCGTCCAGAGGTAAACTCAACGGAACCCTAGACCCGGTGTCAGTGAAACAGAGGTATCGAGAGTGAAGGTAACAAGGTAACGCTTAAACCAGCAGCTCCGCCGAGAGTTATTGCTGCACAAATAAATATCTGAAAAGTGTGGTGTGCATTTGTATTCAGCCTCTTTTACTCTGATACCCCTAACTAAAATCTAGTGGAACCAATTGCCTTCAGAAGTCACCTAATTAGTAAATAGAATCCACCTGTGTGTAATTTAATCTCAATATAAATACAGCTGTTGTGTGAAGCCCTTAGAGGTTTGTTAGAAAACCTTGATGAACAAACAGCATCATGAAGGCTCTGGTCAGATGAGACCAAAATTGAACTTTTTGACCTAATAGTAAAACGCTATGTGTGGCAGAAAACTAACACTGCACATCACCCTGAACACACCCTCGCCACCATGAAACATGGCATCATGTTGTGGGGATGCTTTTCTTCAGCAGGGACAGGGAAGCTAGTCAGAGTTGATGGGAAGATGGATGGAGCCAAATACAGGACAATCTTTGAAGAAAACCTGTAATGCCGCATACACACGAGTGGATTTCTCATCAGCAAAAGATATGACGGCTTTTCCGACGGGATTCTGCTCAAGTTTGCCTTGCATACACACAGTCACGCAAAAGTTCCCTAAAATTATGACCGCCAAGAACGCGGTGATGTACAACACTACGACGAGCCGAGAAATGAGAAAAAGTTCAATGCTTCTGAGCATGTGTCGAATTGTTTCCGAGCATGCGTAGGGATTTTGTGCGTCGGAATTGCCACAGACGATCGCATTTTCGGATAGAAACTTTTCCCGACTGAAAAATTGAGAACATGCTCTCAATCTTTTGCTGGCTGGAATTTGGCAAGTAAAAGTCCGACGGAGCATACACACCATCGCATTTTCCGACGAAAAACTCTCATCGGTCTTTTGCGGGCCGAAATTCCGATCGTGTGTAAGCGGCATTAGAGTCTGCAAAAGACTTGAGACTGGGGTGGAGGTTCAACTTCCAGCAGGATAACGACCCTAAACATACAGCCAGAGCTACAATGGAATGGTTTAGATCAAAGCATATTCATGTGTTAGAATGGCCCAGTCAAAGTCCAGACCGAAAGAGCTTGAGCTATTTTGCAAAGAATGGGCAAAAATGTCAGTCTGTAGATGTGCAAAGCTGTAGAGACATCTCCAAAAAGACATCCAGCTGTAATTGCAGTGAAAGGTGGTTCTACAAAGTATTGACTCAAGGGGGCTGAATATAAACACACTCCACACTTTTCACATATTTATTTGCAAATAATTTATAAAACTATTTATCATTTTCCTTCCACTTCAGAATTATGTGCCACTTTGTGTTGGTCTATCACATTAAACCCAATAAAATACATTTATGTTTTTGGTTGTAACATGACCAAATGTGGAAAATTTCAAGGAGTATGAATACTTTTTCAAGGAACTGTATATCTAGTGTATTTGATAAGTGGTAAAAAAAAATACCTTTTGATCTTGTCATAAATCTTGGGTGCTGATAATCTCCTGTGCTCTGTCTTTGATGACCGTTAACAGTTAGCATTGTACTATGTTCCCTTTGTGTACTACAGAACAGCCTCCCTATATTAAGGAGATGAAAAGAAGGGGGTGCTTTATAATCCTAATAAACTTTTTGCCCTAGGGTGGCAAAACAGCTTTTTTATAGGTACAGTACATACAGTAGAATGATCTTTCCTGTCGCATCATGGCAGCATACACGTTGGGTTGTGACCTGATAGGACCACATAGCTATAAATTAGAGAGTAGACACCTGCCCCAGTATTCTCTTATTTTTCCTCACCTGTCAGGACCGCACGGATCAGCACCCCCTTACCGCTTCGCCCCAGCCAGGTTCTAGCCTCTCCTGGGTGGAAGTCCTTCTTGTACAGCCTCTAAACGAGCTAAATGGAAGGAGCCCCACTCTGGTGATCTCAGGGGCACTCATCTCAACTCAAACTGTTTGCCATGATATAAGCCTTAAACAGGCTTCAAGTGCAACAGCCCACAAAAGCCTTAAACAGGCTTGCTGGAGGATTGGCCAGGGAAGATTCAGTATGGCCTCATGAAATAATCCTTAAACAGGCTTAATTGTGTGCAGCGGTCTCCATCCCCCCTCTCCCCTTCTCTCTCCCCCCCTCTCCTACCGTTCTTGTGCTCTGCTGGGCTCTGTTGTTCCATAGCAGCTGTGTGGGACCGCCGAGCGTTCTCGGCGTCCTTGCGCATGCGCAGTACGGCTCTCTGGGCGCCTCTATGCCGTTTTCCAGCTTCCAAGATGGCGCCGGGTGTCTCGCGGCGCTACTGCGCATGCGCGAGCGTCCGACGCCGATGCCGGCGAATTTAAAAACCCAGCACTAGCTGAGGTGCTGCTGCTGGTTGCTGCATGCTACAGATCGCCTGTCATTGCAAAACACAGAGGAAAAACGCTCTACAAAAGGTGGGTGACCCTTCCCCTATTCAGTTCTGTGCAGGATCCCTGCTCTCTCTCTCTCTCTCTCTGCATTGCTGCTTGTTTTTTTCCCTGCAGGTTTCCAGCCCACTCACCATGGAGACCGCTGCCCCAGCAGATCCCCGCCAGCCTACTAGGTAAGGGGGGGGAAGACAAGGGTAAGTAGTGAAGATTGAAAAAAGAGAGCACTTCTAACGCTGCCTAAATTGGTCAGCCCTACCAGGTCCTCAAGAACGTCTGCGTCAAGACAAAGAGAGTCCTCACGCAGGAGAAGCCACTCCAGACATAGACGGAGCTGCTCCTACCATAGAAGAAGCAGCTCAAGAGGAAGCCACAGAAGAAGCCGCTCCAGGTCGCATTCCCGACATGGTCGATCCCGCCATAGAAGGTCGTCCTCACGCAGACACCGTTCCCCTGCACGCCATTCCCGTCCCGCCGGGATTGCATGCTGGATTTGCGGTGCGGCGGCTCTTCCGGATAAACTGGCTTGTCAGAAATGCCTGGAAGAGGCCACAAGAGAGAGAGCCTCGGAAGTTGGGGACTCAGCCCCTCAGGCCTCGGTATCAGATGTGGATTTCTCCACCACTACCTCTCCAGCCCGGGCCAGCACATCAAAGGAGCAAGAGTCCCTGTCTGATAATGAGGGCTTGGAGGTGTCGGCCGGATTCGACTTTGGTCTGATAGAGCCGTTTGTTAAATCGGTTAAGGAGGCAATAGGATGGGAAGAACCCCAGGAAGTCCAGCCAAAGCAAAGGAAATATTTTCCTCAGCTTAAGAAGGAACCAGAAACTTTTCCGTTCATCGACGAACTGGAAGATTTAATCAAAGAGGAGTGGCAGAGACCGGGAAAAAAGTCTAGTCTGAATAACAGACTCCAGAAGTTATACCCACTCAAGGAGCCTAAAGTGAACCCTCTGCTGTCCCCTCCGGTAGTGGACGCATCTTTGATGCGCCTCGCCAGGCACGTTACCCTCCCGCTAGAAGATGCGGTAACGTTTAGAGACGTTCTCGACAGGAAGATCGACACGGATCTTAAGCGGGCTTACCTATCAGTTGGAGGCGCATGCAGGCCTGCAATAGCACTCGCGGCAGTAGGAAGGGCCATCTCGAGCTGGTCTTCAAGCACGGAGAAGCTGGTATCAGAGGGTGCAGACCAAGAGAAGATAGTGAAGGCATTACAAGAGTTAAGCTTGGCTGGTGATTTCGTGGCTGAAGCTTCAGTTGACACCATCAGGTCTGCATCAAAGTCTATGTTGGCCTCAGTGATGGCCAGAAGAGCTTTGTGGCTGAAGCCCTGGATGGCGGATCCGGCATCCAAGTCTAACTGGTGCCTTATTCCGTTCGACGGTGAGCACCTCTTCGGAACAAAGTTAGACACGGCTATCTCCAAAGTAACTGGTGGGAAATCCGGGCTCATTCCCTCGGATAGGAGGCCTAAACAGAGACCTCCTCCCTTTAAGCGGAATCTCCCAGAAAGGTATAGGGACGCGAAAGCGTACAGACCAGGGAAGGAGTACCGAAGGAGCTGGAAGAACCCTCAAACCTCTTTCATGAAATTCCAGAAGCCTTAGACTCCCGCTTCCAGTGACCAGAAGCCTTTTTGAAGGTGCGCCCGTCCGGCCAGCGGTAGTGGGAGCAAGACTCTCCAGTTTCAAGCTGGTCTGGGCGGAGACCATTCACGATACCTGGACCCTGGCCACTGTCAGTTTCGGCCACAGATGGTCCTTCAAGAATCGACCCCCAAGGGATCAATTCTGCCCAACCCGTATTCCTCCACCTGGGGAGAAAAGGTTGTCCCTTCTAAACTATGTCCTAGAACTTCTTCAAAAACGAGCGATAATAGAGGTTCCGCCAGCACAACGAGGCAGGGGATTCTATTCTCCACTATTCCTCGTCAAAAAGAAGTCAGGGGACTTTCGGCCGGTTCTAGACCTGAAGAACCTCAACAAGTTCATCAGAGTGGAGTCTTTCAGGATGGAAAGCCTGCAGTCTATCCTCCAGGCCATAAACTTAGGAGACTGGATGCTCTCCATAGATCTCCAGGATGCCTACCTGCACATACCAATCCACGTGGCATTCCGAAAGTTCCTGCAATTCTCGGTGGGTCAGGGGCACTTCCAATTTCGAAGCCTCCCTTTCGGGATCTGTAAGGCCCCCAGAACGTTTATGAAGGTTCTGCTTCCAGTGATAGCCTCTTTGAGGGAGAAGGGTCTAAGGGTCCACCATTACCTGGACGACATTCTTCTCCTCTCAAACAGCCAGGAATCACTCGTGCAACATCGCGAGGTTTTAGTTTCCACCCTAACGAGTCTGGGTTGGATAATCAACTGGCAGAAGAGCAACATTCAACCTACTCAAAAGATGGTCTTCCTGGGAGCCGAATTAGACACTCGAGCCAACACGGTGGAACTGCCAAGGGAGAAGTTGTCCCTAATAATTCCGAAAGTGAAGGATGCGGTTCCAACATCATGCCTACCGGCCAGAGCATACCTCAGCCTCCTGGGTTCCCTATCAGCAACCATTCCAATGGTCAGATGGGCGCAATGGAATACCAGACCTCTGCAAGCCTCCTTCCTGCGCCAGTGGGATGGATGGTCCATGTCCCAATTGATTCGCATCTCAGAGGAAGCCAGGCTATCTCTACGGTGGTGGACCCACCCCGACAACCTCAGCAGATGCAAGCAGATAGTCATCCTCCACCAGGAGGTGGTAACTTCGGACGCCAGTCTGGAGGGATGGGGGGCACACTACCTACATTATGCAGCTCAGGGCCGCTGGCACTTCAAAACCAAGGATGTAGTATCAAACGTCCTAGAGATGAAGGCAGCCTTCCAAGCCCTCTTGGCATTCAGCTCACTCCGGAGAGGGAAACAGGTCCTCATTCAAATGGACAACCGAGTGGCTGTAGCCTACATCAACAGGCAGGGGGGTACCAAGAGCATCTCCATGATGCGGGAAGTCGGTCCGGTGATGCGATGGGCTCAACTGAACCTGCGAGACCTGAAGGCGACCTATATTCCGGGGATTCAGAACCTACTGGCGGATTCTCTCAGCAGAACATTCGTTTCCAACAACGAGTGGTGTCTAAGCCCGCAGGCCTTTGCCCTCATATGCCAGACATGGGGTCATCCGGACATAGACCTCGCAGCAACACCAGAGAACAAGAAGTGTCAGAGGTTTCTGTCAAGGAACCCTTTCCCCTCAGCGGAGGGAACGGATTGTCTCCAGCACGCCTGGAACTTTCGCCTAGGCTACATTTTTCCACCGACCCCACTGATAGCCAAGTTCCTTCTGAGGCTCAAACACTCAACAGCTCTAGTCCTGGCTGTGATTCCTTTTTGGCCACGGAGGCCTTGGTTCACCACCCTCCTGCAACTGAGCACAGCGGATCCACTTCCACTCCCGGTGACAACGGATCTACTAACCCAGGACCAGCTACTACATCCGAATCCAGAGAGATTGCACCTAGCGGCCTGGAGACTGAATGGTCTAGGTTCCTAGATCAAGGCTGTTCTCAGAAGGTAGTCGATACCCTGCTTCAAGCCAGGAAATCCTCCACGAATAGCACCTACGAGAGAATCTGGGGAAAGTTCTCTTCCTTTGCTCAGGAACAAGGTTGGGACCCTTCTTCCCCATCAGCAATACAAGTGCTTGAGTTCCTCCAGTCGGGTCTAGACAAAGGCCTTAGGTCCAGCACACTGAAAGTCCAAGTCTCTGCCATCTCTGCTCTGACAGGGGTTAGGTGGGCACTTAACTCTCTCGTGGTTCAATTTCAAAAAGCCTGCCTGAAGCTAAGGCCTCCCAGAAAGCCTTCATTTCCAACATGGAATCTATCAACTGTCCTAGAGATTCTATCCGGAGAACCATTCTTCCCACTTGAGGATACCTCCCTCTGGGACCTGACTCTAAAGGTATCATTCCTAATTGCCATCACATCGGCGAAGAGGGTCTCAGAAATGCAAGCTTTGCTGATTAAGGAACCATATCTGATGATTTACCCAGACAGGCTAACCCTGAAGCCTTCAGACAAGTTTATCCCAAAAGTCTCCTCTTCGTTCCACTTTAACCAGGAGATTGACCTCCCGGCTTTAGTCACGGATCAGGGCGTCCCTCATCCCCTGGATGTTAAGGGCAACATTCTGCATTACCTCTCGGTAACCAAGTCATTCAGAAAATGTGAAAACCTTTTAGTCATCCCACATGGGTTCAGGAAGGGCCAGGCAGCTTCTGCCCGTACCATCGCCTCATGCTCGTGAAAGCTATCAAGAAGGCCTACTCCTTAAGCACCTTACAGATTCCGGAAGATCTAAGAGCGCATTCCACCAGGGCAATGGCTACTTCATGGGCAGCTTACTGTAAAGTTTCAGCGGAAACCATTTGTAGAGCAGCTACTTGGTCTTCGAGGAACACCTTCATTTCCCATTATAGAATAGACGCTGCACGCTTAGCAGCAGTTGAATTTGGGAGGGCCGTCATACAGGCCAACTCTTCAGTTTCTTGTCAATAAATTTAATTTTGCATTCCCACCCAGTTTGGCGAGTTACTCCCCAACGTGTATGCTGCCATGATGCGACAGGAAAACAGAAAATTGTATACTCACCTTTCCGTAATTTTCCTTTCCTGTCGCATCTTCATGGCAGCATACAATCACCCACCCTCTGAGGTGACATGTGTATATATTTACAGAGAATACTGGGGCAAGTGTCTACTCTCTAATTTATAGCTATGTGGTCCTATCAGGTTGTGGAGGCGGAGTCACAACCCAACGTGTATGCTGCCATGAAGATGCGACAGGAAAGGAAAATTACGGAAAGGTGAGTATACAATTTTCCGTTTTTTCACCCTAGGTCCAAAAGTGTGTTAATGGCAGGAAATAAGGGAACCAGCCAGAAAAAAATATTATTAATGCAGTCATCAAATCTAAAGTCTGGCATGCTTCTTTGTCTTTAGTTTAGATACACTTTAACTGCTTGCCGACATTATTGCAATCATTATACTGCGCGGCTGCGTGAATCACCATAGGTGTACGTCAGCTGCTTTAAGAGCAATAGGGGGCGCGCTACGCCAGGGCCGATGTGCATGGCCACTCCACAGAGAGCCAGAATGGGGATCTATGTATGTAAACAAACAGATCCCCGTTCTGACTGGGGAGTAGAGAGAGATCTGCTGTTCCTAGTGATCAAAAACAGTGATCTCTCTCCTCCTCCAGTCAGTACACTCCCCCCACAGTTAGAAACACCTCCCAGGGAACACTTAACCCCTTGATCGCCCCCAGTGTTAACCCCTTTCCTACCAGTGACATTTATACAGTAATCAGTGGCTATTTTTAGCTCTTATCACTGTATAAATGTCACTGGTCTCAAAGTGTCAAAAGTGTCCGATCTGTCCGCCGCAATGTAACAGTCCTGCTAAAAACCGCAGATCGACGCAATTACTAGTAAAAAATAAATAAATAATGAAAATGCCATAAATCTATCCCCTATTTTGTAGATGCTATAACTTTTGCGCAAACCAATCAATATACACTTATTGCAATTTTTTTTACCAAAAATATGTAGAAGAATACCTATTGGCCTAAACTGACTTTTTTTTGGGAGGGGGTATTTATTATAGCAAACAGTAAAAAATATTGTGTTTTTTTTTTTTTTTTTCAAAAAAATTGCTGCTGATAAGGCAGTACAGCCAGCCCTCCTGAGGGCCGGCTATATTGTATTATTGTAGACACCAATCCTCTTCTGCAGCACTGCCAGCTTCTCCTCCTCTTTTTCCCTATGGCTGCACCGCAGGGGGATTGGTCCTAGCACATGTGCCCCGTCCATCTGCTGTCTGGGCCCCCCGTGTGCCCCTTTTCCCCACAGTGCTACTGGCTTCCCACCACTCATCTCCCACCAGCAGCTGCTATGGGCACACAGGGGGGTGTTTCAGGATGGAGAGCAGGGAAAGGGGCAGGTAAATACAGTTGTATGCAATTGTCACTTATAAATATTTGGGTGTTTGGATCAGCAATTTCATTTTGATCTATCAAATAACTGAAGGACACAGTAATATTTCAGTAGTGAAATGAGGTTTATTGGATTAACAGAAAATGCGCAATATGCATCAAAACTAAATTCGACAATTGCATAAATTTGGGCACCCTTGTCATTTTGTTGATTTGAATACCTGTAACTACTTAGCACTGATTAATTGGAACACACAATTGGTTTGGTCAGCTGATTAAGCCTTGAACTTCATAGACAGGTGCATCCAATCATGAGAAAAAGTATTTAAGGTGGCCAATTGCAAGTTGTTGTTCTCTTTGACTCTCCCCTGAAGAGTGGCAACATGGGGGCCTCAAAACAACTCTCAAATGACCTGAAAACAAAGATTGTTCTACATTATGGTTTAGCGGAAGGCTACAAAAAGTTATCGCAGAGATATAAGCTGTCAGTGTCCACTGTGAGGAACATAGTGAGCAAATGGAAGACCACAGGCACAGTTCTTAAAGCCAGAAGTGGCAGGCCACATAAAATATTGGAGAGGCGAAGGATGGTGAGAACGGTCAAAAACAGCCCACGGACCACCTCCAAAGACCTACAACATCAACTTGCTGTAGATGGTGTCGCTGTGCATCCTTCAACAATTCAACGCACTTTGCACAGGGACAAGCTGTATGGGAGAGTGATGCGAAAGAAGCCTTTTCTGCACATACGCCACAAACGGAGTTGCTTGAGTTATGCAAACGCACATTTGGACAAGCCAGCTTCATTTTGGAATAAGGTGCTGTGGCCTGATGAAACAAAGATTGAGTTATTTGGTCATAACAAGGGGCGTTATGCATGGCGGCAAAAGAACACAGCATTCCAAGAAAAACACTTGCTACCCACAGTAAAATTTGGTGGAGGTTGCATCATGCTATGGGGCTGTGTGGCCAGTGCCGGTACTGGGAATCTGGTTAAACTTGAGGGTCGCATGGATTCCACTCAATATCAGCAGATTCTTGAGAATAATGTTGAGAAATCAGTCACAAAGTTGAAGTTACGCCGGGGCTGGATATTTCAACAAGACAATGACCCAAAACACTGCTCAAAATCTACTCGGGCATTTATGCAGAGGAACAAGTACAATGTTCTGGAATGGCCATCCCAGTCCCCTATCCCCAGACCTGAATATCATTGAACATCTGTGGGGTGATTTGAAGCAGGCTGTCCATGCTCGGCAACCATCAAACCTAACTGAACTGGAGATGTTTTTTAAGGAGGAATGGTCCAAAATACATTCATCCAGAATTCAGACACTCATTACAAGCTATAGGAAAGGTCTAGAGGCTGTTATTTCGGCTAAAGGAGGCTCTACTAAATATTGATGTGATTTTGCTGTTGGGGTGCCCAAATTTGTGAACCTGTCTAATTTTGTTTTGATGCATATTGCGCTTTTTCTGTTAATCCAATAAACCTCATTTCACTACTGAAATATTACTGTGTCCTTCAGTTATTTGATAGATCAAAATGAAATTGCTAATCCAAACACCCAAATATTTATAAAAGACAATCATGGAAATTGTCAGGGGTTCATAAACATTTACTTGCTCCTTCCTTTCATGAATGAACACAGTGAGCAATCAGTACCAATCACACCGGTGTCCATTCATCACTGAATCATAGTAAACTGTGTTTACTATGCTTCAGTTTTTGAATGAGCCGAACGATTTAGAGTGTTTCCTGAAGCTGCAGAGAGAGGGACTGATGAATCTATGTCTTCAGTCACTTTCGGCCGGGGGGGGCTGGGCCTGTCAGGTAGGCTGTATAGGGTGCTGTGATCTCTAACAGCAGCCCTGCCTCCCATCCTAAGCCTGCAGTGTTCATGTATTGCTTTGTGTGTGAGTTATACCGTTGATACATGTCCTGTTGAACCAGCCAGTGTGTTTGCATGCATCCGCTGCTTTGCACCGAGGGTGAACACTTTTGTGTAAGAATGATTTATGACACCTGGGAAAACTGGAAACACAAGATGATATAAGAGCACAGCACAAGGAAGAAGAATGTAAAAAGAGAAAGAAGGGTGAGTAAACACAAGCGGTAAAATAAAGGTAGCATATGAAGAAACGGAAGAGAATGCATATAACATTACATTTACTTGGCCCTAAAAGCCTGCATATGATAAGCATTTGATCCATCCAAAGGAGATGTATATAGACACAAATGTTTTATACCGGCTGAGTTAATGGGATCGTGGTACATTGGGGAAATATTTCCAGATCAAAGCTGCTCACATGTCGGACAGGTTTCTCTTTTAATGCTTCTGCTATAGCCAGTTGGATTATCCTGAAATATAGGGATTTATAAATAGTGGACGTAGATTATGAGTCAAACAAACTCTGAACATTCCTCTTAGACAACTGACTTCCTTGGATCTGCCACATACTTTTTGCTTTTATAATCTAGGGAGCAGACAAAAAGCGGATCGTGTTTTACCAGAACAGAACAGGATTCAACTAGATGTTTATTGAAGAATGGCCAGTGCAGATACATTCAAAGGTCTTTACTGTGGCAACATCATAGATAGACAACCTTTAAATGTGTTTGCACAGTTGCAAGATTTGCCAAAAATTTGTGTTTAGCTCTCCAGCAGAGGGTTTGTCTAGTGGGTCAAGATAATGAACCTTCTGAATAATCCTACTGCACCATTTTTGGCCCCACTGTTAAGAATGATATATTGATTAAAGCCCAGCTTTTGGAATGCATCCTTGCAGTGGGGCGCCCCGCAGTTCATGGGCTAATTGCTTTTTATGTCTAGGGGTGCTGAAATTAGGAGTAATACTCACCTTATTCTCGGCTCAATCTGTGCAACTGGTTCAGGACTGCTGCCTCTCCAAGACACTCCTGGCCAAAGTCGCAGTCCAGCCTGCTTCATGTGCAATACTGGCATAGGTGTGTGCAGCCTATTGCATTAGGGTGTGCACCCTAAAGCTCAAATACATGTGTGTGTCTACATATATATGGCCCTGGCACATTGATCTCCCTACTGGCACAGTGAAAGAGAAGGGCTTAAGTCCCTGTCTTATGGCAGAGCCAGTAAGGGGGAGATCTTTCCTATTTTCCCGCTGGCACACAGAGCGAGAATGCTAATGCACATGGGGTGATTTGGGTATGCCCAGGCACATCCGGCACACCCTGTGTGCATGCTTATGAGTACAGGGTTAATAACCCTGCACTGCATGTGATGACACTATGAGACCACCCACAGACTGGGGAAGCAGAGGGACAAGAGGAGAGTGCAAGAGCATGGAAAAGATAAGTAATATAGGGGGGTTATTTACTAAAGGCAAATCCACTTTGCACTACAAGTGCACTTGGAAGTGCAGTCACTGTAGATCTGAGGGGGACATGCAAGGAAAATAAAAAACAGCATTTTTGCTTGCACATGATTGGATGATATAATCAGCAGAGCTTCCCCTCAGATCTACAGCGAGTGCACTTCCAAATGCACGTGTAGTGCAAAGTGGATTTGCTTTTAGTAAATAAACCCCATAGCCTAAGTTCCCCCTAGACCTAACAAGCCGTTAACCCTTGGACTGGGGTGGGAGGGGCTCACTACAAGGGTAGATTTTGTTTAATTACTGCAGTCGGGCTTAAATGACATGTTAAAGCATTTGGAAGATAAATTACAATGTATGTAAACCCAACATCCACTTTTCAGTATGTTTGCATCGTGCCTCATTGTATAACATTTTGTTAAGAAAATATTTCATTTATTCTGTTTCCTACCTGGAGATCCTGCTGCTAGCAACAGCACTTCTTGTTGTAGGCTGACAACGCTAATGCCGCGTACACACGGTCGTACTTTTCGTCTACAAAAGTCGGACAGCCTGTCGGACAGACTTCCGGCAGACTTTCGGTGGACTTGCCGCGGACTTGCGGCCTACTTTCTAACGACCGGACTTGCCTACACACGACCACACAAAAGTCGGTCGGATTCGTACGTGATGACGTACACCGGACTAAAATAAGGAAGTTCATAGCCAGTAGCCAATAGGTGCCCTAGCGTGGCTTTTTGTCCGTCGGACTAGCACACAGACGAGCGGATTTCGGGGTCCGTCGTAGGTACGAAGTAAAAGTTTTGAAGCATGTTTCAAATCTAAAGTACGTCGTATTTGAGGCTAAAAAAGTCGGTTGAAAGTCCGGAGAAGCCCACACACGATCGGATTACCAGCCAGCTTTAGTCCATCAGCGTCTGTTGGACTTTTGTAGACGAAAAGTACGACCGTGTGTACGCGGCATTAGCCACTGCCTTGTAATTAGTAGCAACTTTGTCAGTCTGCAGTGCAAGGTTTTGAGCTCCATATCAGGCAGCACAATGGTCTACCAAAGTAGTTCACACAGAAGGCTGTCAACACTGCTGCTAGTTGCTGGGGAATTGGTTTAGTACTGTCAGGTCAGCTAGCAACAGGAAATGCTGTTATTCACAGGATTTGCAAGTAAGCAATTTTGTAACAGGATCACAAATAACAAACTGTTTAAGTAAACTGTATACCAGGTTCCACCAGAGGTTACTAGAGGTTCCTTAAGCATTAAACAATGACAGTACAATGACCACCAGGATCCAATGCAATAGTTTACAACTGCATTGAAAATGCAAAGGGACACTTTTTTACTGATAGAAACATAGAAGAGTGATGGCAGAAAAAAAAGACCAAATGGTCCATTAAGTCATCTCCATTTTTTTAATAAATTTTTTTTTACTTTTTTTGTCTGAATATAAATCTATGTTTGTCCCAGACATGTTTGAATCCTCTTACTGTTGACTGACTCACTACCTTTGCTGTGGAAGTCCACTCCAACCATCAATTACACTTTCAGTAAAATAATACTTTCTAAGATTAACTTTCCTTTTAAAGCCACATAAGAACCCTCTTAAATGTGATTCATACAGGCCTATTTCCTTAATTAATGTGGACGTAAAGTTTTTGGCTAAGGTCCTGGTGGATTTTTTGGGTACAGTGGTTGCGAGATTGGTAAAGGGTGACCAGGGTGGTTTTATCTCTGGCCGTTCTACCAGAATAAACATCTGTAGATTATTTCAGCATTTACAATACCCACAAGATGGCTCACCTAACCGTGTTATTATTTCTTTAGACACTTGTAAGGCCGTATTGTTGAATGGCCATATCTTTCACACACTGCAATGCTAAGGCATCGGCCCTCATATGATTGCTTGGATACATCTTTTACATACTTTTATATACTGCTCCTGTGGCCAGAATTAGAGTAAATTCCCATGTTACTAAAGACTTTCGTATATATGGTGGTACCCCACAGGGGTGCCCACTGTCTCCTCTGTTATTTGCCTTGGCCACTGAGCCACTTGCAGTCTGTATTTGCGCTTCTCCTGCCATTCAGAGTCTTCCCATTGGTACGACTGAAAAGCGTATCTCTCTCTATGCAGATGATATTCTGGTTTACTTAGCTGATCCATGTGAGTCCCTATGTTCTTTATTACAAGAAATTACAACTTTTTGTGACTATCCAGGCTTCTAGGTGAATTAGAACAAATCTAGCCTATTCCCCTTAGGCCAAGCTGCTATGTCAGTGATTCACCTGGACTCCAGATTGCAAGTAGTTGTTTAGATATTTGGGTGTTAAGGTCCAATTGCCTTTACATTTCTACATCACTAATAATGTGTGTCTGTCAGGAATCAACAGCTGGGAGACCAGATATATGTAGCTACACCAAGAAACTGCAACTAGACCATGTATGTATATCTTTAAAGTGAGATTTATTTACAGTGAACAAGTAACCACACACCAACAGCAATAAACATGAGGGCACATGAAAGTCAAAACTTAATAACCTAACAAACTAACTATATACATACAAATGTACACACGAGAAACACACAAAGCAGGGGAGAGCAAGGAGCAAATGGGAGGGGGAAAACAAAACTGGGATGGGAACAAGGCAGCAGGATATTAGATGCGGAGCAAGGGAAACATCAAGATCAAGAGTAAGAGCAAATGGCTACAGAGCCAGGCAGCAGCACAACAAACAGGGTAGAAGCAGGAGCAGCCAAAACACTGAGGCGCCGTGTGCTAGTGGGAGCAGCCTTATGTAGCCCCCAACAGTTGAACAGTACAGGTGGAGCTGAATACTGAAACCTGCTGGCTGCTGGGAGACACCTGCTGGTGGACACTAAGCCCCCATTGACACCAGTGTGACTTGCACCCTATTATCGGCAATGGAACCATTTAAATCAGTTCGAATCCGACTTAGCGGTGCTGCACCAATCTGAAAAAAGGTTGCTGCACTATTTTTTGCAATTTCAGGTGCCAATTGCATAGACATCTGTGCATGAAGTCTCACAGATGTCAGGCAAGTCGCACCTGAAAACTCACTGACATGCGGCATTGAAATTGTGCTACTTCAAGTAAAGTAGTACGATTTCAAAGTGGCATTCAGTGTGAACCAGGGCACTACAGTGACACCAGCAGGCAAACTCGATCCTAACAGTTCTTCCACCTGGATAATCCATCATGCCCCATCATTGGGGTTTGGAAGCCGACTGGGTAACCCACTGCCGAGGTCTGGAGGCTGGCTGAGTACCCCTTCAACAGAGTCTGGCTGGACAGTAGCCCAGGAATTAGCATAGTCAGGCTGGGCATCAGGCAAGGAATCAGCATAATCCCGCTGGGCGGCAGCCTGGGAATCAGCATAGTCCCACTGGGCAGCAGCCTGAGAATCAGCATAGTTTGGCTGGGCGGCGGCCTGAGAATCAGCATAGTATGGCTGGATGGCTGGCAGCAGATCACAAGCAGGCTGGCAGGGGATGGCAGATCACCAGCGGCAGGCTTGGCAGAGGACAGCAGGACACCAGAGGCAAACCTGAACCCCATCGGCAAGCATTGAAGAGGGCTGAACCACATCAACAAGCATAGCGACAGGCTAAACCCCATCAGCAAGCATAGAGGTAGTCTAAATCCGATCAGCAAGTATAGAGGCAGGCTGAACCCCATCTGGACTGCTGGGATACACTTGCTGGTGGACACTAAAACTCCAGCTTTCTGCCCAGAGTGTCTCCATCAGGCGAACTTAGTCTTAACAGTTACCCCTCTTAAGAATCGTATTCCAGATGCTCCATCATGCCCCACCGTGCCCCACCGTCAGGGTCTGGAAGCCTATTGGGTACCCCAACACTGAGGTCTGGAGGCTGACTGAGTACCCCGTCAGCAGAGTCCATCTGGGCGGCAGCCCAGGAATTATCACAGTCTGGCTGGGTGGCAGTCTGGAAATCGGCATAGTCCGGCTGGGCGGCACCCTGGGAATCGCCATAGTCTGGCTTGGTGGCAGCCCGGGAATCAGCACAATCCGGTTGGGCGGCAGCTCAGGAATCAGCATAGTCCGGCTGGGTGGCTGGCAGCAGATCACAAGCAGGCTTGGCAGAAGACAACAGTTTACCAGAGGCAAGCTTGGTAGCAGACAGCAGGTCACCAATGGCAGGCTTGGCAGCAGATGGCAGCTCACCAATGGCAGGCTTCAGCATACAGCAGGTCATCAGCAGCATGCTTGGCAGCGGACGGCAGGTTACCAGTGGCAGGCTTGGCTGCGGATGGCAGGTCACCAGCGCCAGGCCTGACAACGGATGGCAGGTCACCAGCAGCAGTCTTGGCAGAGGATGGCAGGTCACCAGCAGAAAGCTTGGCAGTGGATGGCAGATCACTAGCAGCAAGCTTGGCAGAGGACGGCAGGTCACCAGCGGCAAACTTAACAGGGGACAGCAGGCCACCAGCAGCAGGCTTGACAGAGGATGGCAGGTTACCAGCGGCAGGCTTGGCAGAAGACAGCAGGACACCAGAGGCAGGCTGAACCCCATTGGCAAGCATAGAGGCAGGCTGAACCCCATCGGCAAGCATAGAGGCAGGCTGAACCCCATTGGCAAACATAGAGGTAGGCTGAACCCCATCGGCAAGCATAGAGGCAGGCTGAACACCATCGACAAGCATAGAGGCAGGCTGAACCCCATCGGCAAGCATAGAGGCAGGCTGAACCCCATCGGCAAGCATAGAGGCAGGCTGAACCCCATCGGCAAGCATAGAGGCAGGCTGAACCCCATCGGCAAGCATAGAGGCAGGCTGAACCCCATCGGCAAGCATAGAGGCAGGCTGAACCCCATCGGCAAGCATAGAGGCAGGCTGAACCCCATCGGCAAGCATAGAGGCAGGCTGAACCCCATTGGCAAGCATAGAGGCAGGCTGAACCCCATTGGCAAGCATAGAGGGAGGCTGAACCCCATCGGCAAGCATAGAGGCAGGCTGAACCCCACCTGTGCTGCTGGGATACACTAAAACTGCAGCTTTCTGCCCAGAGCACCACAGTGGCACCAGCAGGCGAACTTTCTCCCAACAGAACAAAAGATTACAGGGCACACATACAAAAATTTCATTTAAATCCTGCAGGGCTATTTAAAACACCTGCAAAAAATATAGGGATTTGGTCACACCATATGGCCATATAGTGCTTAAGCCCACTACTGCATCAAAGTACCCCATTATCAATGGGTCCTACACTATTCATAGAATGAAAGATCCTGCTTCTAATAACCATGGGAGAAATACATCCTCTATATGGGAGACAGGTGGACACTAATAAGAGGTAATGGTGGAAGGGTAAGGTGCTCCAGCCCAAGGGATCTGGTCAGGACCCATACAATAGACAAACAAATACTTGGGGGGCACACCCTAAAAATGCATTACATTAAAGATGGTGCTGCTATAAGACCATACAAACAGATTAAAAGATTACAGCGCACACATACAAAAATTACATTTAAATCCTGTAAGGCTATTTAAAACACCTGAACATATTCAACAAAAAATAGGGGAATTTGGTCACCAGCAGCAGGCTTGGCAGTGGACGGCAGGTTACCAGTGGTAGGTTTGGCAGCAGAAAGCAGGTCAACATTGGCAAGCTTGGCAGTGGATGGCAGGTCACCAGCGACAAACTTGGCAGTGGATGGCAGGTCACCGGCAGCAGACTTGGCAGAGGACGGCAGGTCATTGCCGGCAAGCGTGGCAGAGGATGGCAGGTCACCAGCAGCAAGCTTGGCAAATGACAGCAGGTCACCAGCAGCAGGCTTGGCAGAGGATGGCAGGTTACCAGTGGCAAGCTTGGCAGAAGACAGCAGGACACCAGAGGCAGGCTGAACCTCATCGACAAGCATAGAGGCAGGCTTAACCGCATCGGCAAGCATAGAAGTAGGCTGAACCCCATCGGCAAGCATAGAGGCAGACTGAACCCTATCTGTGCTGCTGGGATACATTAATACTGCAGCTTTCTGCCCAGATATGTGTGGATAGGGGCAAATGGCGCTACCTATATGGGTACGTATCAGTTATGTGTTAGCTATATAGCTCAAACTTAATTGTGTGCTCTCCTAGTAGTGTACTATAAGTGTGCTTGGACAAAACCGTGTAATAAAGTATATATGTGTCCTAATGGGATAAATATCCCGTACCAAAAAGTGCATCCAAAAATAAAACCGATATAGCAGCAAAGTGTATATATATATATACAAGTGTAACAGAAAGTATCATCAGTGGTATTACCAGTAAGTATAAAATAATAGGTGTATCTGCACACAACTCTCTACTATTGTATAAGGGGTTAACCATATATTACAATTCGTTATTACAACTGCTGCAGTGGCTAATAAAGAGTCTCTTATCCGTCCACATCCAGTGCCACCCACTGGTTACTTATTACCACTAATTCTCCACTGTGCACAATTAGCGTGACAAAAAAATATATATAAAAATATATATACACCACATTAGAAAATGAATAAAAATATATATAAGGTGACCGATTATTTCACAAATGTACCGATTGTGACACATATGTAATATATAGAAAATTGTAAATGAATATTAGTATTGTGAAAGTCCTATCTTGAAGATACTTCATTCAAAAATTCTTGCGTGAAGTGACTGTAGTGATGACAGTTGAAATCCAGTGACTTAGGTGCTCCCCCTCAAGGGTCCCCACTCACCCGCTCCCTGCACCCCTGCACCCCTGCAGGGGTAAAAGGCATCTAGTATCCTCGATACTCTCTTGGAATCCGATGTAGTTGTCCAATGGGGTTATCCCTAGGGGGCTTCCGCTCCAGGTGTAGCTGTCCTTCAGGTTTTAGGCTTTATCCTCATATAAGAGAAAACAGGGCTCCCATAGTGTGATAACGTATTGTATTTATTAAAAAGTTATTAAGTCCAATGGCCAATATAATAAAAGTAAAAAATAAATAAAAAGGTTTAAAACCAATTAGCACTCCCGAGGGAGTGAAAATATCACACTGCGTAAGGGAGATCAAGCCCGGAGAGGAGCTTGTGGATGTACGCTAACAGCTGAGCGGCGTGCACCTCAGCTACGCTCCACACTCTCTCCGACTTCCGCGTATGACGTAGGTACGTAGCTCCGCCTTACGCGTTTCATCATCGACGTTCTCAAAGGCGTAGCTAACGTCCCTAATGGTAAGCTATTTGAAGGCAAGCGGGCATTTCTCCTCCCTTGGGCGGGGTCCCATAGTATGTATTACCAAAACGGCCTTTAATGGACCGAGCCGAATGCCGGGGGTGTTTCAAGTGTATTGCCTCATTATTAGGGTGTTATTAT
Organism: Lithobates septentrionalis; assembly: GCA_037952835.1. Classification (NCBI taxonomy): domain Eukaryota; kingdom Metazoa; phylum Chordata; class Amphibia; order Anura; family Ranidae; genus Lithobates; species Lithobates septentrionalis. The sequence continues at coordinate 715,193 of JBBDGP010000848.1, forward strand.
CCCCGCTTGCCAGCATTCTGACAGACTTGAGCATTTACATAGACCTATACATACAGGCATGGGTGCTTTTTTTCACATATGACTCAATATAATCCATTCTGAGTTGATCCTTGGGTGATACCATTTCTCCCACCAATATGCACGGGGTTAGAGCACTGGGGTTTATAAAATTATGACCCCTATTGGTATTAAAAGATATTGCAGGTGGCCCTCATGTATATATATATACACAAATCCCAAAATTAAAGCTTAGATATATGCTTAATTATGGTTCCTAATATAGGTCATTCCCCTCACCCTTCCGGGATCCAGGTTCCTTAGCCAAAACAGACTTGCATACATTGGTTTGGGGAATTGATATCACCAAGCTTACATATCCCCAGATGAAAGATAATTGTTTTATCCAGCTAAATGTACATTTGCCCTAACCAAAAAGGGGCATATCCCAGTTTGATAAAATACAGCTAAGGATCTTGGATTCATATCATTTAAACCCCACCTTAGCCCGTCTCTCCTGGGGGGATGCCACTGATATCCTACTCTAAGAGGCATATTACCCAAGATAAAATACCATAAAGTAAGTAGACTAAACCAGAATGGACAAGTCATGGTTCATAAATCAAAAAACTAATGCGAAAAAAATGAAACATAATTGATGAATGGTGAAAAATATTAAATAAAAATTATACCTAAAATATTGAATATGAAAGGATATATGAAGGATATGTAAGGAGGGCACCCCTAAATCCAAGAACCATGGGGAAAAAAAGGGGATAATAGGGAGTGTGTTGGTAGATCTTATACATTAGCCTCAGACCCTATCTTACAAGGTTATCTGGGCTGGGGCCCTACTCAAAGTGGCGGGGGGGCCATTATTCAAGATAGTAGGGGGTTCGCAAATGAACAGAGGACCTACATTGCCGTTCCCATAATGTCCCCACAGTCAACCATCTTAATGTCATGTCACTATATAATACGCTATATGGCTAAGGATTGGCGATGAAGCAGTTTAGATCTATATCTAAATTTAACCCCTTAGGGGCCAAAGATTGTAGTCAATAGATCCACTCAGTTTCATTACGAGAGATAAGTGTAAGTTTATTATTCCCTCTCCAGTGGTCTTCAATATGATCTATACCATAGAACACAAGGCCTGTAGGGTCCCTCTGATGTACCTCATCAAAGTGTCTATATAAGTAATGTTTGGGGAACCCTTTCTTTATATTATTAATGTGTTCCCTTATTCTGACTGCTAAAGGCCGGGTAGTTCTACCCACGTACTGAAGATGGCATGGACATTCCAAAATGTACGTTACATGCGTAGTCTGACATGTGATTAGTTTTTTTATTTTGTATTGCTTGTGATCGACTGTGGATTTAAATATTTCTTTCTTTCTAGGTTGCGGCTTAGTGACCCTACATCCCAAACATCTGCGACATTTATAGAACCCCTTCAGGTTGGTACTGATTTTTGCTTGTTTAGGAGGGTCTATAGCATTGTGTACTAGATAGTTCCGCAAGCAAGGTGCTCTTCTGTACACAAATTTGGGTCTTCTGGGAAGGATTTTTGATAATACCCTGTCTTCTTGTAAGATTGGCCAATATCTATTAATAATCCGTTCGACCTCTTTATATTGATTATTAAATCCTGTAATAAACAGAATTTCTTCTTGTTTCTTCTTTTTCCTCTTCATATTGTTCAATAAGGCCTTTCTGTCCACCTTCATTATCTCCTTCTTCAGATTTACCAGGGTCTCTTTTGCATATCCCTTCTCTTGGAACCTTTGAATTAGCATATCCGCTTGTTCATCAAAGTCTGCAGTTAGGTCACAGTTCCTGCGGAGGCGCATTAATTGGCCCTTAGGGATATTTCCCTTCCAGCTTGGATGGTGGCAGCTGGAAGTGGGTATATACCCATTACGATCTGTGTCCTTGAAAAAGGTACGAGTACAGAGGGATGTTCCTGATTTAAAAATTTCCAGGTCTAGGTAGTCTATCTTTTGGGGATTCCATTTTCCTGTGAACGTGATTCCATATTTATTATCACTAAGTTGTTCAAGGAAGTTTTCAAAGGCGTCTGGTGTTCCATCCCATAGGATGATCAGATCATCAATGTAACGTCTGTACATCTTGATCTGAGGGATTTTTCTTCCATAAATGTATTCTTCCTCCCACATATTTAGGAAGAGGTTCTGCCCAGAGCACTACAGTGGCACCAGAAGGTGAACTCAGTCCCAACAGTTCCTCCACCTTAAGGAGCAGCATCTGGATGCTCCATTGTGCCCCACTGTTGGGCTCTAGAAGCTGGCTGAATACCCCGTCAACAGAGTCCAGCTGGGCGGCATCCTGGGAATCAGCATAGTCTGCCTGGGCAGCAGCCCAGGAATCAGCATCATCCGGCTGGGCAGCAGCCTGAGAATAAGCATAGTCCGGCTGGATAGCTTGCAGCAGATCAGGAGTAGGCTTGGCAGAAGACAGTGGCTTACCAGAGGCAAGCTTGGCAGCGGACATCAGGTCACCAACGGCAGGCTTGGCAGCAGATTGCAGGTCACCAGTGGCAGGCTTGGCAGTGGACGGCACGTCACCAGTGGCAGGCTTTGCCGATGATGGCAGGTCACAAACAGCAGGCTTGGCAGAGGACAGCAGAACACCAGAGGCAGGCTGAACCCCATCAGCAAGCATAGAGGCAGGCTGAACCCCATCGGCAAGAGGCAGGCTGAACCCCATCAGCAAGCATAGAGGCAGGCTGAACCCCATCCGCAAGAGGCAGACTGAACCCCACCGGCAACCATAGAGGCAGGCTGAACCTCATCAGCAAGCATAGAGGCAAGCTGAACCCCATCAGCAGGCAGCATCGAAGCAGGTTGGACCCCATCAGCAGGCAGCATGGAGGAGGAATGGGCCCCATCAGCAGGCAACATGGAGGAGGAATGGACCCCATCAGCAGGCAACATGGAGGAAGCATTGACCCCATCAGCAGGCAGCATGGAGGAAGAAAAGACCCCATCAACAAGCAGTATGGAGGAGGAGTGGACCCCATCAACAGGCAGCATGGAGGAGGAATGGACACCAGCAGCAGACTGGACCTAAACAGCAGGCAGCACAGAATCAGGAACTGGCTGAATAATGTTGAGGCAGTAGTGGATAGACACAGGATTGTGTGAGCAGGAGAAAACGTCTTTCTGTTTTGGCATAGATACTAGAGTCCTGCAAGTATTTGCATTGTGCTTACCAGAGTGTACTGCTGATGGAAAAGTAGTAACTGTACTGGGGAGCATAGAGGAAAGAGTAACAGAAGCACAGGAAATGATCTGAGAGGTTGCTATGGGTAACGGTACTGTGGGAGGAAGCCTTCAATTGATTACATGCACAGGGATTGTGGTTACTGATAGCGGGGAACTGATCTACAGGGGGTAAAGAACACTCAGAAGCAGCTGTGGTTTTTTAATATTTTTACACCTTTAACCGCTTGCCGATTAGCCACCGTCATTATACTGTGGCTATACGGGCTGTGTTTAAGACTTTTCAAGCATCATCACCATTTCATACCATTGTTTTTAATGGTGTAACATTTTGTATAATTTCTCTGTCTTCTATATATATTGCCATTTTTTGTATACTTTTGCTTATATCAATAAATTTGTTTTTATTAAATTTTAGCGTTGCCGTTAAAGTCCCATTGACCTTTGGGAGTATTCTTATTTCCTTATCTCAGGGATGTGGCAACCTTCATGGTCTAGCTTGATGGTCTCTTCCTTTTTTAGATCATTATACTGCAGGGAAAGTACAGGAAAGTACAGGGCTCGTGAATGCATCACACAGAGAATGTAAGGGTCGGAAGTTCAGATCACAGAAAGTGCAGGAGCCAGGAGTACACAACACAGAGTGTAGGTCTCAGTAGTATGTAATGCTGAAAAACTTAGGAATATGCAATGCAGTGAATGCAGGGTAAAGAATACAACCAAAAATTACCCTTTTCTCCCAGTATAAATCCCCTTCAAGCCCATATACCCCCAAAGTACAGGGCTCCCCCAGCAGCCCTAATTCCATCCAAGTACAGCTATACCCTGACATCCCTAAATTCCCCCCAACAGCCCTACCAGCCCACCCCCTCGGTACAGCCCTCAGTGCAGGCCCCCTCAATCAGAACAAACCCACCTTCCAGCCCACCCCCTCAGTACAGACCCCCCTCACTTAGTACAAACCAGCATTCCAGCCCACCCCCTCAGTTTAGATCCCCTCCTCAGTTCACACACCCCCACTTAGTAGAGGCCCCCACCAGTGTAGAGCCACCTCCCTCAATACAGACCCCCTCTCAGCCTGCTCTTCAGTACAGGCACTCTCCTTCTGTACAGAACCCCCTCAGTTTAGGACTCCTCTACCTCAATACAGGCCCCCCTTAGTACAGATCCCTTTAATGCAGAACCCCTTCATACAGACCCCCCTCCTTTAGTATACACCCCCTCTTTTCCAGCAGAGACCCCCCAATCTATACATATCTCCTCCCTCCCTCACTAAATGCAGTGGCACCTCCCCTCGGCTGTGTCATGTCACCGGAGCCGAGAAGGAGTCGTCTTCTTCTCTGAAATGCTGTTTAGGTGGCCAGAAGTGGTGCTAATTATAGAAAGAACACATATAAGAGAGAAGCTGCACACCCCAAAACAAAACAGTATAATATGGGAAGGTTCCCCCCAAGGTTTTTTTTAGCATCAATGGTGTAAGGATCAAAAGATTGGTAAAAAATCTTTATTATATCAAAAAATAAGACTCAATGTCATGTTCCAATTAAAATATGAGCTCTGGTTGTGCAGAACAATACATATTCCATAACAGTGATGTAAACACAATCCTGGAACCTGTCCTGTTTATCCGCTGTATGGTCTTGGCTACCGTGCTGCAGCTCAGTTTCAGGGTCTTGGCAATCTTCTTATAGCCTAGGCCATCTATAAGTAGAGCAACAATTCTTTTTTTCAGATCCTCAGAGAGCTCTTTGCCATGAGGTGCCATGTTGAAGTTCCAGTGATCAATATGAGAGAGTGAGAGCGATAACACCAAGTATAACACACCTGCTCTCATTCACACCTGGGACCTTGTAACACTAACGAGTCACATGACAAGGGGGAGGGAAAATAGCTAATTGGGCCCAATTTGGACATTTTCACTTAGGGATGTACTCACTTTTGTTGCCAGCGGTTTAGACATTAATGGCTGTGTGTTGAGTTATTTTGAGGGAACAGCAAATTTACACTTTTATACAAGCTGTACACTCACTACTTTACATTGTGGCAAAAAGTAATTTCTTCAATGCAGTCATATGAAAAGATATAATAAAATATTTACAAAAATGTGAGGGTTGTACTCACTTTTGTGAGATACTGTATATGTATTACTTATGTAAAAAATACTCAAAATGGGTATGCAGGTTTTGGGATCTGCTACCCTCTACTATTAGCTGCTAATATCACAGTGTTATATATAATTATATATTAGAACTTCCTGTTTCTGGGGGGCTGGCTTTAAAAAACTCCAGAAGGAGGAAGTGGATAGAGACAGAGAACTGAGCATTTTGCATACACGGGGCTGCTACTGTTGCTGTATCTTAATCCAGACCAGAAGCAGAGACTATTAGGTAATTGTTCCTGTGTTCTGTAGGTTGAGCTGTAGCTGCCCATAACTTCTTGAATCCTAGTGGCAGACAAATCTATGTCTTATTGTTATTATCTCATGTATACTGTATATGTAGTGGTCACATTCCAGTTTATTAGTAGGTGAACCTGTTTAAAGCAATACAGTTTATATGCCTCTCCTGTTATTTTAGTTATATGCATTTCCTGTTATCTTAGTTAACCCTGTCACTTCTGGTCAGGCATTCTATATATAGTTTTAGCTCATGGCTCAATAACCAGCATAAGCTAGAGTCAGGTAAGGCATCTGATGGCCATTTCTGTTAGGGTTTGCATGACAGATTAGTAACTACTAGGGAGGGACTAAAGCACAGAGTAGATAGGCTGACTCACAGTTCCAGTACCACACCACAGTTCTAGCATATGAGAAGCTGCATTCCAGGCTGGTTGGACAACAATTGGAGGATCCCTCTATCACTGCTGATCTTGTCTTCAGGTGAACAAAGACAGATGCTGCATCATGATCATCCTCGGGGGCCTCTGCCACTGGACTTTGCTGCAACATTTGTTTAGAGGTATCTCTATTAATAACCCGGAACAAATCCACCAGGACTTCTATCACGTCCTTTGCTGACAATACCTGTTTGTATGTTCTATTTCCATACTGGTGTATATCTATATACTTATGGTTAACCACTTCAGCCCCGGAAGATTTGGCTGCTCAATAACCCGGCCATTTTTTGCGATTCGGCACTGCGTCGCTTTAACTGACAATTGTGCGGTCATGCGACGCAGTACCCAAACAATATTGATGTCCTTTTTTTCCCACAAATAGAGCTTTCTTTTGGTGGTTTTTGATCATCACTGCGGTTTTTATTTTTTGCGCTATAAACAAAAAAGTGCACCAATTTTTTAAAAAACACAATATTTTGTACTTTTTGCTATAATAAATATCCCCAATTTTTTTTTTTTAAAAAAAGCTAATTTTTTCCTCAGTTTAGGCCGATATGTATTCTTCTACATATTTTTGGTAATAAAAATCGCAATAAGTGTAAATCGATTGGTTTGCGCAAAAGTTATAGCATCTACACAATAGTGGATAGATTTATGACATTTTTATTATTATTATTTTTTTTAGTAATGGCGGCGATCTGCGTTTTTTATCGGGACTGCAAAATTTTGCTGGATACTTTTGACACATTTTTAAAACCATTGACAATTATACAGCGATCAGTGCTACAAAAATGCACTGATTACTGTGTAAATGTCACTGGCAGGGAAGGGGTTACCACTAGGGGGGGATCAAGGGGTTAACTGTGTTCCCTGACTGTGTGTTCTAACTGTGGGGGGAGGGGACTGACTATAGGAGATGACAGATCGTGGTTCCTAGCTATTAGGAACTCACGATCTGCCTCTCCTCTCCTCACAGAACAGGGATTTGTGTGTTTACACACACATGTCTCTGTTCTGCCTCTCGTGCCTGCGATCGTACAACGGTTCACGGGATCGTGCCGACCTGCCGCAGTATAATGATGGTGGTCGGCAAGTGGTTAATATTGATATGCTGGTTGCTGTTGTTCCACTGCTCCCAATTACTTTGGTTAGATTACTGGTTAATTTCCCTTCTGTTCATAGAGGCCCTGCCCTCGGTGGAGGCACTGCCAAGTTTATTATTAAACCCCATCTTCCACTTAGCAAAGGTTCCAGTTCTCTTACTTACCTACGGGTTTAGTGCAATGTCCTGTTTGAGGAGGGCTAGTGTTTCATGACCACCCCCCCCCCCCCCTCAAATGAGGGCTACACAGGTTTGGGGGCTCAAGTGGTTAAACATGTAATGCAGATATCTAATAAACAAGCTTTCCTATGGAAGTCCCCAAGAGATTACTTCATTTTTCCTATTCAGGTAACTACTTTGAATGGCTGGCCTCGTTTTTTGTTTTTTTTTTATTATTAAACTATTTCTTCTGACCCTTAACACATGTTGTGCTTGATTCTGGAAGTCTCACATTTTGGTGTCAATACTTTTTTTCACACTTTGCACTGTCATACATTCATTGAAAAGCTTACAATTCATATCCTTTTTTAATGTATGGTAAACAAGTTGATACAGAAACTTAAAGCAAAGTTTAACCTTTTCTGTGATGTTGGGTAGCTTATGGGACATGCCTAACTCCCTACTTGATCCTGCTCCTCTAGCGTGAAGCATTGTGGTTTAGCACCTTCAAATTAAATAGTGTAAAAATGTTATATCTATATCAAGTGATGAAGCACTGGTTAATAAAGGTCTGTCATCAAATTACCTACCAGAACTCAGAAACCTGATACATGCAGTCCCTAAATGCACTGTACTATAGAGTGCATATACTGTAAGTAATTATGCATAGTAAACTAGGGATTATGTTTGCTATATTGCCAGTTTAATTTAATAGAGAGGTATGTGATGCAATCTTCTTAAAACCTGTTTGATAGAAAGTTAATTTATTGGGCCTCCATATTCCATTCACTACCAAAATCCTCGAGATTTATTCATGTACAAGTACACGTCCACAGTGCAGCTGGCATTTATACCCATGTTACACAAATCTCCGGTTCCTGTTAATCTAAGTTTTTTTCTTTTATTTTAACATGATAGACATTACAGTCATATGGCAGACATAATCTTCTAAATTAGTACAGTCTATCCCAGTCCTTAACCCATCCATGACCAGAGTACACTGATTCGTAAGTAGCCAAACTGAATTCAATTGCATTCGTATGTGTCATTTAATTTGACTAATTTGCCTTCCTAAAAAAATTTTTTTTTTTAAGAAGACAGCCAAATGCATGACTTCCAGAGGCAGAGTTTCACCACAGCTGGAGTGGCACGGTTACCTACCAACGCGTAAGGCTTTTATTTGGCACAGTGTTTTAATAAATACCCTGCTCTTATTGCTGACAAATATACAAAAAATGTGAATACAAATATTTTTTATATTTCTTTCATTTTTTTTTTAAGTTGTATAATTTTTTAAGTTGTATCTATTTCTCAAAAAATATATATTTCTTTCTGTGTGCACAAACATTTAACACAGATAGTTGTTAAAATTTGAGAGTCGTTTACTACAAAAACCTCATGTGATCACAATGTTATAGCATACCTCTCTGTGATGATGGCACTCACCATGTACAGAGATTTTCCAGCTTGAAAATCAACAATCCAAGAACAGCAGAATGAAAGTGATTGTCACTGAGGTTGATTATCTCCACAGCTCCCCTTTCCTTATGTTCCATCGCTCACCGACTCCTAGTGGGTTATACACTTGTGGTACATGTTTAGGGTCCTCTAGATGTCTGACAACCAACTGCGATGTTTTAAGGCTAGGCAGCACCTTACTGTCTTAGGTAGGTTTTACATGGAGGAGATGATAGAATATTCATAGTGTAAATCCATTTATTTAGACTAAAAAATATATTAAAATCATTACACTCACATATAAAATGGTTAAACACGCAAAGGAATTGAATTAGTAGTCCGTAGATCATGGTTTGCATTCCAACGAGCAGATATGACGTCACCAGAAGTTCCACCTTATGCATTTGGCCCCTCCCCGGAATGACCTGATAACGCTTCTGGGGAGGGGCGAAATGCATTAGGAAAAAGGGGAGCACAAATTTGCACTTTTTATCCACTTTTAGCAAGATAATAACAGCACGTACTGCACTTTATGAAGATTCTGAACACATTGTTTATATATGGACTTTTCTTGCACATTTTTATTTTGTTTTTTACAGTGTTTTTTGTTTTTATGTCAATTTTTGCATATGTGAATTGTAGGGGTTGTGCATGCACATGTCACTTTTAACCTGTCACAACATTAAAATTTTTTGATTGGGGTATTGACAGCGCTGAGGTTACGTACACAATTTAATGGTATACCATACCACCTGCCATCAAATACTAACATCAGACCCTCCGTCTCTCTAGTAAGCTGAAGGAATCTCTTGGCAAGTCTGAAGGACTCTGTTTCATCCACTGAAGCAAGCAGTAATTTATAGTTACGTCAAAAAGTCCATGAGCTGATGCACATCAGCATTTTTGTGCAGCATGTCAGTGTTTGTAAATTCCTAAATGTCTGTTGAAGATTCAGATTTGTTGGTGTCGTAAATGACAGTCTGCAGTGTTGTCTTAGGCTGGGTTCACACCTGAGCATAGCAGGCACTGCAAGCATGATACACGTTTGCAGCACATTTTCAGAATGCACGGCAAAGCACGCATTTTTTGTGCGCTTTGTCATGCATTCTGAAAATACCAGTGAGCAGAGCCTTAGCGGAGCTTTCATGAAGCAGTTGTCTAGTAAAGCCTTGACTTCCTTGTATAATTATTTTGTTAATACACACATCTCTTGAAGCTTGGCGTGTGGGTTCACAATGAACTCCTATGATTACCCATCGTATGTCTGTTCTTTGGGCATAAGAAGCGTCATTCCAGACATTGGTTGATTAACTAAAACTGGAGAGTGCAAAATTTGATGCAGCTGTGCATGGTAGGCCAATCAGCTTCTAACTTCAGCTTGTTCAATTAAGCTTTGAAAAAAAAAAAACACTGGAAGCTGATTTTTTTTTCCAGAGTTTGCAATCTCCAGTTTTAGTAAATCAACCCCATTGTGTTGCTCATATACCTTGTGTACTTTTAGGATGCCTCTACCAAGCAAAAGCATAAATTTGGCATTGTTGTCACGTGTTAGAATAGAGGCAACTTAATGACTTAGATGGGATTCAGCAATTGCATGCTCTGGTGTAGGGATTTCTTCCTTGTCATTAGGAAGTAGCTTGCACTATTACTCTGTTAGCTCAGGAAGATGAATCTCCTGAATTTTCTGAAATGGTGCAATGAGGAAGTCAGAAGCATAAGTTGTTCTTCCAGAAATTTCCACTGAGTCGGTGTTCTGCCGAGAAAGTTCCCCTCGATGGATAAGGACCCCCCTGTACTGCGCAGGCGCAGCGCTTGCGCAGTACGAGCCGGTGGAAATAGCCGAAGCCGAATAGTTGTAAATCAGCTGTACACAGCGCCTTAAGAGGGCCCCTCGCAGGCTCGCTACGCTCGCCACGCTTCGGGCACGGCCTCGCTTTGCTCGCCACTTTTATATCCTACCTCTAGGTTCATTTGGATGGTGAGGCTTGAACCTGGACTCAGGGCGTAGGCGCCGTGTACAGCTGACTGAAGGATTTCAGCTTCGGCTATTTTCGGCGGCTCCTTAGTCATTAGTACTGCACAAGCGCTGCGCCTGTGCAGTACAGGGGGGTCCTTATCCGCCGGGGGGACTTTCTCGGCAAGACACCGGCACATATGTGCAGTGTATAGGACGAAACACTTATTTTTATGCCAAACAAATCAAAGAATTCTGAGTTGCAAACAAATGAATGATTGGTTTATCTAAGACAGCATACATCTTAAAGAGTAACATTACTTTTGTGAGAAAAATAATTACCAAAAAAAAAAAATAATAGCGTATACAATTATGACTCAAGTCATAATGTTATTGAATGTTACTAAAAATTACCTTTCCTTTTCAATCTGCAGCGCGTAATTTTCTGTAAAATGCAAGCAATAGGGCGACTTGGAGGTGTTCTGTACACAAATGGTGTAAGAACGCCCTCTAAAAATGTTATTTCCTGCTTGGGTGATTGGCTTACTGATTTTCCCAGAAGTCTGCACTAAGATACAAGTCAGATTTTTGGCATCCCCTACAACAAAAATGTGAGATACTCCCAAAAGGAAATCCCATCTAAAGGGATGCAGATCTTGCCAATTTCCTCATTAGGACCCTGCAGGTGCAGCAGCTGATTGATAATTATAAAATCACTCCCATTAGATTCACTTTCCACATGAACACAAACAGTTATTTATTCATAATAACAAAAGGTAGGAACCTGCAACAAAGTTTGTTAAAATCCCTGCAATGTACATAGATCACCCAGAGGGTTTTTTTTTCTTTTCTCAACAAATGTAGAGTTACTCTTTAACTGCTTTCTTATGGCCCGTACACACGATCCGTATATCGTACAACAGATCGTACGACCTTTTTCGCTTAATAGTCGAAAGTAGAAATTGAATAGGTAAATAATGTCCCGAAAATTCTCATACGACAGAAAAAAAAATTGGAAGTGATGTCAGGTGTTGTAATGTATTTGTATTGTTTTTTCGGAAGACAACTATACTAACTAATCGAAAATCGTACGATCTGGTATCGTACGAGGAAAATTTTCATGCTTGTCTGATCAAATAATATCGGATGGACCGTTGTGATCGGCTCTCGAAAGTAGTGTACATCTGATTTGAAAATCGTACGATTCTTCCTCGGACGACAGTTTTCGTACGCTATTCGGATCGTGTGTACGGGCCATTAGGCTGTCCTTTAGGAGACACCTTGAAGAGACATATTTTTGCACAGGTTTACCCCCAAAGCCCCCTGTGGAGTAAATCACTGCATTTTAATATGACTGTTCATGGCTCTCCTCACCATGAAGTAACATAGCAGGAAGAGGATCTGCAGGGGTAGAGCTGTGTTCAAGTGAATTAAGTGCTTGTAAATGAGTATCACTGCCACACTCTGTACATTTGTTTATGGTCTTACAGTCTCTTGGAAGATGTTCTGTAGAAGCACAACACTTAAAGCAAATACCAATTTTTTTAAAGAGTTCTTGGTTTTCTTGGAGAATTTATTTTCCAAAACCCGATGCATTTCCTGAGAGGATGTGGCTTTTTGTGAATTGGATATTGTCACTTAGGATCGTCGGTCTCCTCCTTTTGGTTGGAATTTGTATTAGGATTTAGTAGCATATTTGTGCCTTCAGAGTTTGTGTTAAGACTTTTCAGCATATTTATCTTTCTCATGGATACAGGAATGCAGTAGTTTCTAAATTTGTTGTGAGCATATTTGTCCTTAGGAAAGGTTGGACCTTGAGTGCTGAGGTCGCTGTGTAGCAAGCTTCGGTCATTTTTAGTTCCTTCAATTTTCCTGCTGAAATCACAGAAATAGGAGAAAGGTAGAAAGGATACTTGGTTGTTTGTCTTTCTTGAACCAACAAGTTCTCCTACAAATAGGAGTGAGGAAGGAACCACTAAACATGAGATTTCCTTTTTGACAACTTTTTCTACCCAGCATCACTGGGTTAATAAAATTTTGAGAAAACATTGGAAGAAATGTGAAGGAAAAAAAGGTATTAGGACCTGTGCTTCTTGATAGGCCACATGTGGTTTTTAAAAAGGCACGCACTTTGAGAGACATTATTGCCCCCGACTTGGTTGACAGACCACCTAAAGGTAAAATGTTTTGGAATCTGTTGGGTTTCTATGCTTGCAGGAGATGTAATGTGCAAGAATTTAATTTGAAAGCTATTCATACAACCGCTTTCACTTGGGTAGTGACTTGAGAATGTGACCTCCCGTCGTGAGACACATGTTTTATTTTTTAAACCTTTTGTCCCTGGGGCCTTAATGTGGAGTGGGACATCAACTCCTTTATTAACAATAGTTGATTAGAATGTATTTCCTTTCCTGTTTTTTTATGTCTTTTTCTTAAGCCAATTTCTATAATATTGTCAGGAATGGTGTCATCTCCGGTTTCTCCTGCTGGTGGCACTATTACATTCAGCACCAAAAGGGTGTAATTCCAGTGGCCACCAGCGGGGGTCTCCCTGCCTGGACTGCAGAATTGTCATCAAGCACACCTGTCATGGTTTTGCTGGACTATATAAACCCGCCCTGAACTAACCTCAGTGCTTCAGTATTCCTCTGCTAGCCCTTGTCCCTGCCAGTACCTGCTCTTGTTCCTGTTTGTTCCTGAACCCCGTTTGTGTATCCTGACCTTGAACCCTGTTTCCTGTTCCCTGCTCCTTGGTCTGCTTCATTATTCCTGGTTTCTGTTCCCTTGTCGCTTTGGCTCATGCCTTATTTTTTATTTCATGTTGGTTTCCTTGCTAGTGTATTATATTAGTTAGATAGATAGTTAGGTGGGTTTGGGGGTTTGCTGTGTTTTCACCATTTACTTGTTTTTGGTTTGCTGTCTTGATTTCACGTGTGTCTTTATCATTAACAATAAACATACCTTCTTATTCATTTACTCGTTTGTCCCTGATTCCTTGATGCAGCCCAGCGATCTGATCACCTGCATTGGATGTTGTGTATAACATCCCCTGACAGAATACTGAAGCCATACAATCAGATCGGTTGCACCTGGGAATTGGGGCCTGAGTCCCAGCTATTGTTGAAAGATGGATTTTGAAAGTATTTTGTATTTATCGCTCCTGGCAACTGATGACAGAGACCTTTGTTATCAGACATTGACTGAATACACTAGGGAACAGTTGTTAGAATGCATCCGCCTAGCTCATGTTTTTATTGAGCAAGGCAGTTTTTTGTTTGAAGATGTGCAACCATTAATTTGGATTTGTACTGAGTTGGCCCTGTCTGATGTCGCTGAGGGATGTGATGACTATACACCCCCTTTTAGTGCAGCTCAGGTAGAATCTTTAGTTTGGCTGTTGGAGGATGACTCAGCATTCTTTTTTGAACAATATTCAGCTTGTCCTCAGCAGGTGCTTGCAAAATGCATTGAATCAGTGCAGTCTCTGGTCAGACAAACCAAGTGCAAACCTGATTCAGTGCAATCATTAATACAGGCCTGGTCAAGTCTGTTGCATTCAGCTTCTGTTAACTCCGAATATACCTCTCTACCAATGAAATACCAGTACCCTGTTTCCTCCTGCTGCACCTACCCTGCCTTTAACTCCCCTTCTGCTTCTCAACTGCCTCCATCAGCTCCACTAAATCTCCCTTCAAAACCTACTCCCTCTGTTTTGCCATCCTTTCACTCTTCACTTCTACCAGCTGCGTTCACTACCTACAGCCCTGTACCCACTTATAGATCCCCAGTGGCTAAAACCAAAAAGAAGCGGAAGTTTTTTCCAACCCATACCATCATGCCAGTATCCAATCCTGCCTCCCCACCAGCTGATCTGTTCCAGCCTGATGTGTTCCTGTATGCCGCCCAGCCTGATGTTCCGATGCCTGCTGTTGTGCCAGCACCTGCTGTTCTGCCTGATGTGCCAGTGTCTGTGCTTGCTGCCCAGTCTGAAGTTCCAGTACCAGCTGCCCGGTTTGAAGTTCCAGTACCTACTATCCAGTTCACTGTACCTGCTGTTCAGCCTATTGTGCCAGTACCTGCTGTTCTGCCTGATGTGCCAGCACCTGTGCCCACTGTCCAGTCTGAAGTCCCAGTACCAGCTGCCCGGTTTGCAGTTCCAGTACCTGCTATCCAGCCTGATGTACCAGCTGTTAAGCCTGTTGTGCCAGTACCTGCTGTTCTGCCTGATGTGCCAGCACCTGTGCCCACTGACCAGTCTGAAGTTCCAGTACCAGCTGCCCGGTTTGAAGTTCCAGTACCTGCTATCCAGTCCGATGTACCTGCTGTTCTGCCTGATGTGCCAGCACCTGTGCCCACTGTCCAGTCTGAAGTTCCAGTACCAGCTGCCCGGTTTGGAGTTCCAGTACCTGCTATCCAGTCCGATGTGCCTGTTGTGCCAGTACCTGCTGTTCTGCCTGATGTGCCAGCACCTGTGCCCACTGTCCAGTCTGAAGTTCCAGTACCAGCTGCCCGGTTTGAAGTTCCAGTACCTGCTATCCAGTCCAATGCACCTGCTGTTCTGCTTGTTGTGCCAGTACCTGCTGTTCTGCCTGATGTGCCAGCGCCTGTGCCCACTGCCCAGTCTGAAGTTCCAGTACCGACTATCCAGTCTGATGCACCTGCTGTCCTGCCTGTTGTGCCAGCACCTGCTGTTCTGCCTGATGTGCCAGTGTCTGTGCTTGCTGCCCAGTCTAAAGTTCCAGTACCGGCTGCCCGGTTTGAAGTTCCAGTACCTGCTATCCAGTCCGATGTGCCTGCTGTTCAGCTTGTTGTGCCAGCACCTGCTGTTCTGCCTGATGTGCCTACTGCCCAGTCTGAAGTTCCAGTACCTGCCGCCTGGTCTGATGTCTCGGTGCCAGCCCTCCAGCTTGATGAGCCCGCTGCCCAGCTTGAAGTGCCAATGCCTGCTGTCCAGCTCGATGTGCTTTTGCCTGCTGTCCAGCTCGATGTGCTTTTGCCTGCTGTCCAGCTCGATGTGCTTTTGCCTGCTGTCCAGCTCGATGTGCTTTTGCCTGCTGTCCAGCTCGATGCGGATGTGCCACTGCCCAGCGTGATGTACCTCTGCTTTCTGCTCAGCCTGATGACATGGTGCCTGCTAAAACTGTTCCTGACTGATGGCCATCTTGCCGCTGGGTCAATCCTGTCTGTCACCTGGCTTGAATGTAATGCTCCTGTGTGGTCTGCCTCCGATAGTTTCTTTCCCGTTACCCTGCTAATTTTCATCTCCAGATCCAAACTTCCTGACCCGGGTGGTGGGGTACGTGTCCTATTTTCAGACTCTGATGGCACGTCCCACAGTGAACTAAAAGACTCTGGCCTTGGAAGTGCGAAGAAGTCCGCAGACTCAGTAGGGAAACATTTTAAGGGGTTTCTGCACCCACTCGGACTGTCGTACCCAGGGCTGAATGGAGTGTCCGGAGGCCACTCCTTTAGGAGGGGGAACTGTCAGGAATGGTGTCATCTCCGGTTTCTCCTGCTGGTGGCACTATTACATTCAGCACCAAAAGGGTGTAATTCCAGTGGCCACCAGCGGGGGTCTCCCTGCCTGGACTGCAGAATTGTCATCAAGCACACCTGTCATGGTTTTGCTGGACTATATAAACCCGCCCTGAACTAACCTCAGTGCTTCAGTATTCCTCTGCTAGCCCTTGTCCCTGCCAGTACCTGCTTTTGTTCCTGTTTGTTCCTGAACCCCGTTTGTGTATCCTGACCTTGAACCATGTTTCCTGTTCCCTGCTCCTTGGTCTGCTTCATTATTCCTGGTTTCTGTTCCCTTGTCGCTTTGGCTCATGCCTTATTTTTTATTTCATGTTGGTTTCCTTGCTAGTGTATTATATTAGTTAGATAGATAGTTAGGTGGGTTTGGGGGTTTGCTGTGTTTTCACCATTTACTTGTTTTTGGTTTGCTGTCTTGTTTTCACGTGTGTCTTTATCATTAACAATAAACATACCTTCTTATTCATTTACTCATTTGTCCCTGATTCCTTGGTGCAGCCCAGCGATCTGATCACCTGCATTGGATGTTGTGTATAACATCCCCTGACAAATATTCTTATTTTCCTTTTTTTTATTATTTTAGGCTCCGTTCACATCTAGGTGTTTTTGAGCGTTTTTCTACTCTAAGCCTCAGCTCTAAAAATGCCCAACAAGACAAATCCCATTCATTTCAATGGCCCCTGTTTACATTGTTCTCTCACCTAAAAAAGTACATGAGCTTTTTTGTTTGGCAGATTACAGACGTTTTCATTCTTTTACATTGGTGACCTTTTGAACTTCAAAACGCCTCTACAAAAACTCAGCAAAAACGCAAGAAAAAACGCCTGGAAAAAACGCCTCGAAAATAGCAACACCTAGATGTGAACGGAGCCTTAATAATTACTGTATTTGTGCATAATTCTTTTAATTGATTACACTTTTTTGGTTGTAGAATATTTGTATGAATCTGTTAGTGTTTATGAATGTTACATATAGTTACATAGTTACATAGTTGGTGAGGCTGAATAAAGACACAAATCCATCAAGTTCAACCTGTGTGTATGCTTTTATGTTAATAGTACTTTGTATACCCCTGTATGTTGTGGTCGTTTAGGTGCCCATCTAATAGTTTTTTTAAATTATCGATGCTCCCCGCTGAAACCAATGCTTGTGGAAGAGAATTGTACATCCTTACCGCTCTTACAGTAAAGAACCCTTTACGCAGTTTAAGGTTAACCACTTCCCACCCGGCCTATAGCAGAATGATGGCCGGGCGGTGGTTCTTTTATCCTGACGGCGTCATATGACGTTATACGTTGACACACTGCATCTCCGATCGTGGTATGGAGTCTCTGACAGAGGCTCCTTACCACGTGACCAGCTGTGACCAATCACAGCTGATCATCGCGTGAATCAGGAAGTGCCGGTAAATAGCATTCCTCGGTTGGTGCTGACAGGGAGAGCCGATCAGCGGCTCTCCCTGTCAGAGGGGGGTCTGTGCTGATAATGATCACATTGATTATCAGCACAGCCCCATCAGATGTGACACCACAGCTGCCAGTCAGTGCCCATCAGCTGCCAGTCAGTGCCCCAACAGAAACGGATGTCAGTGCCCATATCAGTGCCAATCAGTGCCCACCACAGTGCCAATCAGTGGCCATCACAGTGCCAATCAGTGCCCAGCAGCTGTCAGTACCTCATTAGTACCTTATCATCAGTGCTGCCCATCAGTGCCACCTGTCAGTGCCAATCAGTGCCGCCTGTCAGTGCCCACCACAGCCGCCTGTCAGTGCCCATCACAGCTGCCTGTCAGTGCCCATCACAGCCACCTATCAGTGCCCATCAGTGCTGCATATCAGTGCCGCCTATTGGTGCCCATCCGTGCTGCATATCAGTGCCGCCTATCAGTGCCCATCAATTCTACATATCAGTGCCTCCTCATCAGTGCCCATCAGTGCCACCTCTTCCGTGGCGTCAGTGAAGGAGAAAACAAAATTTTATAACCGAAACAAAGAAAAAAAATTTTTTTTCAAAAATTCTGGTATTTTTAAATTTGTTTAGCAAAAAATAAAACCCCCAGCGGTGATCAAATACCACCACTCTATTTGTGGGAAGAAAATTATAAAAATTTAGTTTGGGTGCAGTGTTGCATGACCGCGCAATTGTCATTCAAAGTGCGACATCACTGAAAGTTGGAAATTGTCCTGGGCAGGAAGGGGGAAACATGCCTGGTATTGAAGTGGTTAAATAGCTTCTCTTCAAATTTTAGTGAATGGCTGGGTGTCTTTTTAAATTCCCTTGCGCGGAAAAAGTGTATCCCTTTTGTGGGGTCACCAGTACGGTATGTGTACAATTAAACCATATCCCCTCTCAAGCGTCTCTTCTCCAGAGAGAATAAAGCCCAGTACACACAATCGGATTTTCCAACAATAAAACCTTGGATTTTTTTCCTGAAGGATGTTGGCTCAAACTTGTCTTGCATACACACGGTCACACAAATGTTATCGGAAATTCCGAACGTCAAGAACGCAATGACGTACAACACATACAACAGGTCCATAAAAAGGAAGTTCAATAGCCAGTGCGCCACCCTTTGGGCTCCTTCTGCTAATCTTGTGTTTATCTCGTGTTAGTAGAAGTTTGGTGTGAGACGATTCGCGCTTTTCAGCCTCATGCTTTTCCGTTTGTTACTGCTTGTTGGTTTGTGCTTGTGGGTTTGTATCTGTTCTTCAGTGCGTGTTGTCAGTTCATTCCTGTCTTTCAGTGTGTTCTATTTAATAGTTAGTATCTGTTTTTCAGTGCGTTCTTCTCCATTCGTTACTGATTTTCATATCGTTCTTCTCAGGTTCTTTCTGATTTTCAGATCGTTCTTCTCAGGTTCTTTCTGATTTTCAGTGCGTTCTGTTAGTTTGTTCTGACCAGCCGACCGTTTTCTAGCCATGTTGTGGGTACGTACTTGTCGTAGAGTTCGTGCTGTGCTTGGGCTTGGTTTTTGCGTTCTTGCTTTGATCCAAGACCAGTCCATGAACAGGGCGAGGAGGAGTTCAAGGACAAAGAATTGGTTGTTCCAGCGTGACCAATTCTTGCACATGCCTTTGCTGCGTTAGATCCGGGAAAATAATCCTGATGATTTCAGGAATTATCTCCGGATGATGGACCCCGTTTTTCCCTATCTGTTGGCTTTGCTGTCCCCTTACGAATCAGGACACCTGCATGCGGCAAGCCATCACTCCCGAGCAGAGGCTCATCGCCACCTTGCGGTACTTGGCGACGGGGAGAAGTCTCCAGGATATTAAGATTATGACTGGAATCTCCCCCCAGGCTCTGGGAATCATTATTCCAGAGACCTGTTCTGCCATAATTCAGGTCCTGCAGAAGGACTATATTAAGGTAAGTTTTCTCTTTTAACATCAAATTCTATGTATTTAATGTTTCCTAATGTATTGTATTTATTTCATTATTCCCTAATTACCATGATTGTAATATGCTATGAATGTCCTCTTTGTCCTCATGAATGCTGAAAGCTTTTACTGCCATTTTTTTCCTTCATGCATATTTGCCTTCACTAACCTCCCCAGCATGCTATCATGGGCCCATACACACCTAGCCTAGTCACTTAACAATGTATTTTGTCAGCTCCATTGTAGTGTTTACCCTAAACACCCCCTAAAATGTGTCCAAATGTTATTGTTGTCCTTAAATTCCGGCAGAGTGCAAGAGGCTTGCTTTTTTTGGGGGAGCCCAAACTCATTTGGAACCCCCCCCCCCCCCAACTGCTAAGTCTGCTGATACAAATACTCTGCTGACTTTGCCAAACTCATACACACTATACCTACCTCTTTTGTGTTCATATTTATGGATGAATTCACCAAAGCGTGTAGTGCAAGTGCCTGCCTGAATACTTTCAAATGGTACTGTTTCAAGTTTTGTTCTCCTATTATCTTGATAGATAATTGCAGAATGTAAAAATGTGCTTCAATTTGTACAGTGTGTATTCATAATTTTGCATTATGACACTTCTTACCTGTCCAGTGGGCTGCCAATAGTGTAAGTAAGGAGGGGCTGGCCAAAGTAACACACATTATTTATGCATTCAACTCTCAATGAAGTGGAGAGGGTTACCTGTCCAAAACATCCCCTCTGATAAGTGGACCTTATACTTTTGTCTTTAAATACTCCTTAAAATAAATGTTATACTTATGTTGGCCAAGAATTTCTTGTGTATAATATGCTTGCAATGTTATGTGCAAAAGTACTCATTTTTTCTTTTTCTTGTTTGACTCCACAGCTTCCTTCAAACCCACAGGAATGGCAGACTGTGGCCTCCCAGTTTGCCCAGCAGTGGGACTTTCCCAACTGTGGAGGGGCAATAGATGGGAAACATGTCCACATCGTCCCACCCCCAACTCAGGGTCATACTATTACAATTATAGGGGGTTAATAGTATTGTGTTGTTGGCGGTGGTGTCGGCGACGTACAAGTTCCTGTTTGTGGACGTGGGGAAAAATGGCTGGATGTCAGATGGTGGAGTCATCGCCCAGACAGTTTTTCAGACGGCTCCAGAATGGCGGCTTGGGCTTGCCACCTCCGGAAGACAACGTGGCAGGGCTCCCGTTTGTCTTAGGCACGGATGAAGCTTTTGAGCTGGATGACCATCTGATGCGGCCATTCCTGATGAGGACCCTCACCCCAGACCAGAGGGTTAATACCCTTTAATTACCGGCGGGCCAGAGCCAGAAGAGTGGTAGAGAATGCCTTTGGAATTGTTCTTGCATGCTGCATACTACATAATTTCTTGAGGAAAAATGCATCAAACTCTGTGGCCTCAGTTGTGACTGAGGCCGGCTTTCCTTATCCAACAACCCTGACGGCTCTTGAAGCTGGCAATCCTGGCTTGCACCCCCCCCAAGCTCCCGCGAAGTTCGCCAAAAGTATGTAGAGTACTTTGCGGGTAGGGGGGCCATTGATATGCCAGACAATGTCTAAAACATGTTTTAAATAAAAACATTTTTATAAACTGAACTCATATTTCATTTGATTTACTGCTTGTGTTTCTTATCTGTATCCTAGGTTCTCCAATGGCCTTTTAGTTTTGGCCATTTTCTTCAATAGTGCAAACGTAATTTATTTGATACATGAGGAGACAATCTCTTCTTCAGCTAACTATTATGTTGTGGGTCCGCTACACACACACTTTATTTTTGTTGTTAATGTATGTAATACACTAATGATAAAAATAATCATCCTTTTCAGCTCCATGAATTATTTGCTTTGGGTCCCTAAAATGGCCTGATTGGGTCAAATTTTAGAGCACTGTTGGGGTTATTTACTAAAGGAAACTCCACTTTGCACTACAAGTGCACTGCAAGTGCACTTGAAACTGCACTGAAAGTGCACATGTAGTGCAAAGTGAATTTGCCGTTATTTACTAAAGGAAACTCCACTTTGCACTACAAGTGCACTTGAAAGCGCACTGAAACTGCACTGAAAGTGCACATGTAGTGCAAAGTGGATTTGCCTTTAGTAAATACCCCTATTGTCACTGTAACTACACCAACTTACTCCAAAAACTGGTATTGAGCATTGAAAGAAGAAGCCACACATTGTTGAGTATAAAACATTTTACTCAAAGCACATTCACATGTGAGTTATAAAAGGGTTTTTAACAAACCAACATTGGTTTTGTAACATTTATATTTGACAGTAGATATAACCTTTTTTTGGCTAAACAGGCATCTTTAAAACCATAACATACACAACCCAGGAACTTACAAAGTTCAACTTTGATAAAGTGAAGGCAATATGTGACATTAGTATGTCAAAACTGTTGATTTTGCCTTCATCAGATGGGGTGATGTCACCCCTGTAAAAGCCAAATTTTGAAGATGCACACAAATTGGGAGTGAAAATGTGGATTTCCATCCTGATGCCATGCCTAATGTCAATATGTGCTAGCTCCCATCATGGGGGATCAATGAACGTGTTTTGGGGGTGCAACCCCTTCCTCTCATCTACTTTAGTTGCGAGGAAGGAGTTTCACCCACAAAACGCGTACATTAATATCCAGTGGTGGGAGATAGCACATGTTGACACACTGTGTGCATCTTCAAAATTTGGCTTTCAAATTTCTTTAACCACTTCAGCCCCGGAAGAATTTACTGTAAAAATGTCACTGGCAGTGTATGGGTTAACCACTAGGTGGCACTGTATGGGTTAAGTGTGTCCTAGGGAGTGCTTCTAACTGTGGTGGGGAGGGGCTGTGTGTGACATGTCACTGATCAGCGCTCCTAATTACAGGGAAAGCTGATCAGTGACAGTGTTATTAGGCAGAACGGGGAGATGCTTGTTTATATTAGCATCTCCCAGTTCTTCCCCACCGTGAGACGATCGTGGGTATCCCTGCGGACATCGGGCCTGCGGGACCTGTGATTGCGGTCAAGGAGCTCCCGGCGGCGCACGCTCGCCCGCGAGCCGCCTCTTAAAGGGCAACATACAGGTACTTTAATCTGCCTGTACATGCCCTTCTGCCGCAGTATATCTGCGTGAGGCAGTAGGGAAGCGGTTAAAACTTTAGTAAAAATAAAAAATACAACGACAAACTGTTCAATTTTTTGGTGTTTTAGATTCTGCCTAAAACATCAATGATGTTCTTCATTTTTTGTTGAACATCATTGATGTTTTCCTTGACCTTCTCTAAATCCCATTAGCATTGCACACCATTATCTCCCCGATGAGGATCTGTGCACTTGCACTGTTGACATGAGTTTCTTCTTCTACAACATCCACATCACCTAAAAATAAAAAAAAATAAAACACCATGTATTATAAATATGCAGGCATACATCTATTACCTGAAGCTGTGGTCTCAGACACTGACCTGTTGTGGTCACTATTTCGCCCACTTCATGAACCTCTCCCTCCACATCTTCTTCAGGGTGTGTGGGGATTTCCCCTAAAAAGGGTGTTCTGGTGTCCCACACTAGTGCTCCTGCATCTAGATGTGTAAACAGCTGCTGAGTGTCCTCTCCATACACTGAATTAAGTTTGCATTTCATTCTAGTTACAAACCCATCTAGACAACAATGTACTAAACTTCTTTTAATACAAATAGGCATGAACAAATGTAGTTAACCTGCATCTGCCAAAAACATTGTATTGAAACTTGCCATTTTAAACTGTACAACAGTAAAGAAAAGCACATGGAGCAGCATGCAAGTACTAATAAAATAGGAACACACGACAAATACTTACTTTTTAGAAGCAGTTTCCTAATCCTTCTGTAATGATCGGGCTCCCTCAATTTCAGGTCTGCCCAGCGTATCCTCAATTGCTCCTTGGATCGTCGTACCCCAAAATTCCTGTGCAGACTTCTCACAACTTTAGTCATGATCTTGGTCTTTCTCACATTTGGGTTTCTGTACGGTCCATACTTCCCATCATAGTCGGCCCTCTTCAAGATGTCCACCATCTGCACCATCTCTACAAAGGACATATTTGAGGCCTTAAATCTCCTCCTGGATCGGGACGTTTCTGGCTCTGGGCTTGCTGCTATTCTCACGCACCTGTTGTCTCTTTGCCATGTGCTCTCCCACTGTGCCGAAAGAGAAGGGGCAGGGAATACACTAGAAAAAAGGTCAGGGGCAGAGTTTCACGAATGTGCAGTGTATATAAAGCATAACACGCGTGCGTCGTACCTACAATCTGTGAGCGGAGTATCGTAAGCGCCGATCGTGCAAACGAAGGTACAATTTTAACTTGGGGCATCAGTGGCTAGTGGCCTATACTGCTTATAGATTGAGGCCTATATTGGGACAAGATTAGGAGAGTTTAGCCTGACATTAGGATTTGTCTTGTGTTGTGTCTTGCAGATAATATGGATAGATTTACCAATCCAGATTTCTTGCCAAACCTTATTGATAAGTACAGAGAGCTGACCTGTCTGTGGCAAGTAAAACACCAATATTATAACAACAAACTAAAGGGAAGACAGCGCTGGATCAACTGTTGGAATTGGTGAAGCTGGTGATTCCCACGGCAGACATCAACTATTTGAAGGCCAAAATTGGTGGCCTGAGGAGCACATATAATAGGGAGCGCAAAAAGGTCTGTCAGACCAGAGTGAACCCAGGCCATCACTCTCAACCCTTCCTTCCACACTTCCTTCCATACTTCTTTCCACATCAGAAGGTGGCCATGGAAAGTGGCAGCCAGGAGGTGGCCACGCCCAGTAGCCTGACCAAATCCCAGGTTCCTCCCCTCCGCCTTCAAACAAAAAGGACCAGGAAGGCGAGGAACATGGAGGAGTAAGTGACTACTTTGATTCGGCAGGCTACTGCGGTCCTCACAACCACCCCTAGTGTCCACGAGGCCTTTGCGTGTATGATGGCCAATAGAATGCAAGGAATGGAGGAGGGCCAACGCCTCATCTGTGAGGAAGTAATATTTCAGGCCCTAAATAAGGGGGTGAGGGGCTAACTCACAAATAAAAGCCACGTCTGTGAGTTGGACCATATTACTCCTCCACCACCTCCTTCAACACCTCCAACAACACAGCCACAGCCTGGAAAGAAGCGTGCAAGGAAGTCTTGAGAGTGATGGCATGGGTTTGGTGTGGTCTGGCAAAAGACGCAGGCTGTTGTAAGACCACAGCCTCAGGGCATATATGTCATCTGATGCTGCTCCGGATCTCTTGGAGTCCTGGACCGTATTGTGCTCCCTATTAAATGGACTCCTCAGGCTACCAATTTGGCCTGTCAAATAATTGATGTCTGGCCTGGGGTACAAGGGCTTCACCAATTCCAACTGTTTCTCCAGCATTGCCTTCCTCTTTATTTTGTTATGACCCCTATTAAATTTTTAATTCTTGTTTTTAGAAATACTTGGCTATGTGTTTTACTTCAAAAAGGACAGTTTGTTTGTGAATAGGCGGGTACATTTCAAAAATACAATGTCAAATTAACAAGAGACACCAACCAACCTCTTTGAGGTTAAAAAATACAAGATAATAATGGTGTTGTGGTAACTTGACACACAAAACGACAAAAATTATTATGGAGATCACTATAAAAAAAAATTTCTGGAGATTTTGAGAAAAAAATAAAAAGTATATCACTATAAAAAAAAATAAACATTATTCTGGAGATCTTGAGAAAAAAACAAAACAAAAGCAACGAATTATTCATGAGATCACGAGAAATAATAAGAAATCCGTTTGTCAGAACTGTGTGTGACTATCAGCAGCAAATCAACCTAATTATTCTAGCACTATAAAGAAGAAGAGAATGCGCTGCATTGAAAGATTTCAAAATTTGCAGCGTGATGAATGTGCTATCTCCATTACCAACGTTAGTTTAACAAGACCGAGCGCTTCCGTTTCGTACTTGATTTCAAGCATGCGTGGAATTTTGTGCGTCGGACTTGTGTACACACGATCGGACTTTCCTTTGTTGTCGGAAAATTTGAGAACCTGCTCTCAAACATTTGTGTGCAGAAATTCTGACAGCAAATGTTCGATGGAGCAGTCTCTTTATTAGCTTTGTTGTCCTTCTCTGGACCCTCTCCAGTTCCAGCACATCCCTCCAGAGGACTGGTGCCAAGAACTGGATGGGATACCCCAGGTGCGGCCGGACCAGAGTCTTGTAGATGGGAGAATTATCGTTTTGTCTCTGGAGTTAATGCCCTTTTTAATGCATGCCAATATTCTGTTGGCTTTGCTTGCAGCAGCCTGGCATTATATGCCATTGCTGAGCCTGTCATCTACTAGGACCCCCAGGTCCTTTTTCATCTTAGATTCTCCCAGAGGTTCTCCCCCAGCGCATAGATTGCATTCATATTTTTGGCACCCAAATGCATTATTTTACATTTTTAAACATTAAACCTCATTTGCCATGTAGTTACCCACCCCATTAATTTGTTTAGATCTTCTTGCAATGTTTTCACATCCTGCGTAGTAGTTATTGCCCTGCTTAGCTTAGTATCATCCGCAAATACTGAGATTGAGCTGTTTCCCAGATTGTATCCCAGATTGTTAATGAATAAATTAAATAGGATTGGTCCCAGGACAGAACCCTGAGGGACCCCACTTTCCACACCAGACCATTCCAAGTACTCCCCATTTATCGAGAGAGTATCACCGCTCCAGGTGGGTCAGATCAAAGTAAAAGGCATCTCCTTCAGTCTAGAAGTCCAGGTGCTGGCAATGCTGAGGCAGTTAGACATCAAAGAAATCCTGGACAGCCGCACTCCAAAAATATTTGCCTTTATTCAATAAAGTGTCATCCAAAATACAGGTCACAGCAAAGTGGAACAAAGCTTATGCGTTTCGCACTACACAGAGTGCTTAGTCATAGGCAATTAGTGCTATGACTAATCACTCTGTGTAGTGCAAAACGCGTAAGCTTTGTTCCACTTTGCTGTGACCTGTATTTTGGATGACACTTTATTGAATAAAGGCAAATATTTTTGGAGTGCGGCTGTCCAGGATTTCTTTGATGTCTAACTACTCCCCATTTATCACAACCCTCTGGACTCGCCCCCCTTAGCCAGTTTTCAATCCATGTACTCACCCTTTGGTCCATGCCGACAGACCTTAGTTTGTACAGTAAACGTTTATGGGGAACTGTATCAAAGGCCTTTGCAAAATCCAGATACACCACGACTACGGGCCTTCCTTTATCTAGATAGCAGCTAACCTCCTTATAGAAGGTTAATAGATTGGTCTGGCGAAAACGATTCTTCATGAATCCATGCTGATTACTGCTAATAATACAGTTTTTATTACTAAAATCTTGTATATAGGAATGCTGACGATGACCCCTCAGCCTTGTATTTTTTGAAGGCCTTCGCCTTAGCTCTTATATGCCTTTTTTATGTTGGGGTTAAGCCACCCAAGACTTTTGTTAGCTCTTTTATATGTATTTCCCATTGGGATGCACTGGCCAATACCTTTATTTAATATGCTCTTAAAGCACTCCCGTTTGTTCCTAGGATTTTACCACATTTAATATCTTCTTGCAAGGGACTCAGTTTAGGGAAGTTGGCTCTTTTGAAATTGAGTGTTTTTGTATTACCCTTGTGTTTCCTATTTGTATGATTTATGCTAAAACTAATTGACCTGTGGTCGCTGTTTCCTAAATTGCCCCATATTTCTACATCCGCAACTAGGTCTGTATTATTAGTAATCAGTAGGTCTAGTAATGTTTTGTTTCTTGTTGGTACATTTACCATCTGACCCATGATATTGTCCTGCAAGACATTTAGGAAATGGGCTGGCTCCTGCCGGCACCTGCCGGGTACGATCCCAACTTTCCTTTAGTATGGAGAGTCTTCTCAGTGTTGACAGTTGCTTCCCTAGATTCAGAACCTGGGCTTCCAGGGAAACAATGTTTTTACATTTTGGGCAGCAGTATTCGCCCTCAATTGGATGATCAAGGGAAGCATACATGCCGCAAGATGTGCACCGAGTCGCATCTCCACACCCGCCGGGCATCGTACCTATTAATTTAATGGAATTATACTCTGTCCAATTAACTAGCAACTAGATTCCTGAATCCTGACTGTAATACTCAATACACGGGCACTCAACGTACGTGGGCACTCACAGTACACAGGCACTCACAGTACATGGCACTCACAGTACACGGGCACTCACTGTACATGGGCACTCACCGTACATGGACACTCAAAGTACATGGGCACTCACAGTACACAGGCACATGCAGTACCCAGGGACACGCAGTACACGGGCGCATGCAGTACATGAGGCGCTCACAGTACATGGGCTCTCCCAGTATACGGACACCCCAATACACGGGCACTCCTAGTACACGGGCACACGCAGAAAATGGGCATTCACAGTGCACGGGCACTCACAGTACACAGGCACACACAGTACACGGGCACTCCCAGTACACAGGTACTCATTGTCCACTGGTACTCACAGTCTACCGGTACTCAGTCACACCACAATACTCAGTTACCCGACAGTTAATCAACTATTCAACAGTACTCAACAGTACTCAGCTACACCACAATACTCAGTTACCCAACAATATTCAGTTACTCAACAGTACTCAGTTATACCACAATACTAAGTTATACCACAATACTTACTTACTCAACAGTACTCAGTTATACTATAATACTCAGTTACTCAACAGTACTCAGTTAAATCACAATACTCAGTTACTCAACAGTACTTCGTTTTACCACAATACTCAGTTACTCAACAAATACTCACTTGTACCACAATACTCAGTTACTCAACAGTACTCAGTTATACTATAATACTCAATTACTTAACAGTACTCAGTTATACCACAATACTTAGTTACTCAACAGTACTCAGTTATACCACAATACTCAGTCAACAGTACTCAGCAGTACTCAACAACAATACTCAACAGTACTCAGTTATATCACAATACTCAGTTACTCAACAGTACTTAGTTTTACCACAATACTCAGTAACTCAACAGTACTCAGTTATACCCCAATACTCAGTTACTCAAACAAATGCTCAGTTGTACCAGAATACTCAGTTACTCAACAGAACTCAGTTACACTAGAATACTCAGTTACTCAACAGTACTCAGTTAAACAACAATACTTAGTTACTCAACAGTACTCAGTTATACCCAATACTCAGTTACTCAACAGTACTCAGTTATACCCCAATACTAAGTTACTCAACAGTACTCAGTTACTTAACAGTAGTCGGTTATACCACAATACTCAGTTACTCAACAGTATTCAGTTATACCCCAATACTTAGTTACTCAACAGTACTCGGTAATACCACAATACTCAGTTACTCAACAGTACTCAGTTATACCACAGTACTCAGTTACTCAACAAATAGTTGTACCACAATACTCAGTCACTCAACAGTACTCAGTTATACCCCAATACTCAGTTACTCAAACAAATGCTCAGTTGTACCACAATACTCAGTTACTCAACAGAACTCAGTTACACTAGAATACTCAGTTACTCAACAGTACTCAGTTAAACCACAATACTTAGTTACTCAACAGTACTCAGTTATACTCAATACTCAGTTACTCAACAGTACTCAGTTATACCCCAATACTAAGTTACTCAACAGTACTCAGTTACTCAACAGTAGTCGGTTATACCACAATACTCAGTTACTCAACAGTATTCAGTTACACCACAATACTCAGTTACTCAACAGTACTCGGTTATACCCCAATACTCAGTTACTCGACAGTACTCAGTTATACCCCAATACTCAGTTACTCAACAGTACTCAGTTACACCACAATACTCAGTTACTCAACAGTACACGGTTATACCACAATACTCAGTTACTCAACAGTACTCAATACTCCGTTACACCACAATACTCAGTTACACCACAATAATCAGCAGTACTCAATTACTCACACTACACCCTCCTCAGCCAGCATCCCCACTACACACAGTCAGTCTTCTATCAGCTTTGCCGCCCTGTGTCCCCTCTGCTTCTGCTCAGCTACCCCTGTAATCTGTCAGCACTCAGTCTCCCTCGGTCAGCCTGCCTCTCAATGCTCCTGCCACTTCCCTGGCCTACCTGACACACTCCCCCTCCGGTCCATGGTTACACTTACCTGCCACCGCCTCTCCTGGTTAACCTGTCACCTCTGTTGGAGTCTATGAAGTGGCATGGTCCTCAGTCACTCCTGCTCCTCCTTCCTGATGGTCCTGGCACCCGTGCCTGTCGCCGCTCTTAGTCGCCCGCCACCTCTCTCTGTCTTGGGGTGGTCCTATCCAGTCTGCAGCTCCCACACACCAGGCTGCATGCTGCACTTCCTGGATTTTCACGCCAACAGTACAACAGCACCACCTGCACCACCTGCATGGAACCACTAGATGTTGTGATTCTTTCTTTTAGGTTCTTTTGCTAACTTTGGAGAGTTGTATTTGCACCGTTAGTTGGCACAATATTATTTGTGTAACATATATTTCATAATGTATTTGTTTATTTTTTCATTTTTCTTCTTTTTTTTTTTCCATCTCTAATTTTTTTGTTTTGAGCATTGAGTATACTGTATATTTTCTTGTACGGGTTTGCAGCCACCTATAGTATTTATTTACTAACATATACAGAATATATATTTTATCACAAACATTGGTCTATACGCATTAGGTATTTATCAACAGGTAGTGCAAGATTTATAGTTCACATACTCTTTGTTCACGTGTACAGTCAATGTTGATGGGGGAATCCCTCCTGCTCAGCTATTGTGTTAGTGGTATTTCATGAATAGAATCAAGGTCTTTGGGGTCAAGCACATGTTGATACTCTTGTAGTTCCACAATTTGTATATTTGATAATGGTGATAACTTTCAAACAAGAAATAGTGAGCAATCACTACAGTCCGGATGCGCTGGGTGCAAGCCACGGCTCGCCACAGATGATCAATGAGAAGAAAAGAATGGCTGCACACCAAATTAACGTTTTTAATCCAATAACAAGTTTATTCCAAATAAGCAAATGACAGCCAACAAGGCAGAGTGCCCAGACCCAGGAAGTGACGCGTTTCACACTGAGGTGTGCAGCCGTTCTTTTCTTCTCAAAGGTGATAACTTACCTATAATTTCATGTAAAAATGAAAAATTGTATCAAATACTTACCGTAATTTTCCTTTCCTAACGCCAAACCATGGCAGCATACTAGTGATAGAGCTCCGCCTCTTGACCACTCCCTCAGGACCAGTAAATAGCATGAAAAAGCAGTTGTTCAACGCCCCCCCCCCCATTCTTCATAACAAGCCACATACCGGAACGTGCATGAGTGGGCTCATATGCTGCCATGGTTTGGCATCAGGAAAGGAAAATTACGTTAAGTATTTGATGCAATTTTCCATTTTCCTGGCGCCAACATGGCAGCATACTAGTGATAAATAATTAGCTGACAGGATGGGTACTGCTTGACAAAACCAACATTTTTTTTAAAATCATAACAAGACTGGATAGTCTTACTACCGAAATCTACAGACAACAATGCGCCTGGGCCGATTCTATAATGTCGTAAGAAAGTGTTCTGAGGAAACAAGATGCTGCTCTACAGATGGTTTCCATGTACACATTGGAGAGAGCTGCCCATGAAGCTGCCACTGCCCTGGAGTGTGCAGTCACCCCTGCAGGAAGGTCGCAACCCCTCGCTCGGTATGCTCTGCGTATAAGTTTGACAATCCATCCTGCCAAAGTTCTTGCAGTGGCCTCCTTCCCCCGGTACCTCCCTGTTGGGATTATAAATAGTTTCTCTGAAGATCTAAATGATGTGGTAACAAATTAGTATTTCCTTAACGTCCTGGAGACATCTAATTTATGCAGATTTTGGGAGCATTCTTTTGGTAAGTTGGGCAAAGCCCAAATACCAGCTTGGTGGAAGGGCGTTGCTACTTTTGGAATAAAGTGTTCGACCGGTCTTAGTTCAACTCTGTCTGGGAAGACTCATATATGCCGCTCTGAGGCTCCCAGGGCTTGAAGCTCTGACACTCTCCTTCCAGAGGTAATTGCTGTCAAGAAAACTGACTTGTACATTATGTCCCAAAGAAAACACTCCTCGGTGGGAGCAAAGGGATGGGCAATAGAAAGCCTAGCAGAGCTGACAGATTCAATTGGGGAAATACTCTTTTATTCAGTGGGCGAATTTTGGTGACGGCTTTCAAGAATTGTCTGACTAACAGCTCCTCAGCCCATATGAGCTTTGTTATTGCTGAGATTGCAGATATTTGCACCTTTAATGAGCTAAGGGTAAGGCCTGTGTCTAGGCCTGATTTAAGGAAGTCCAATACTGCTGATAGAGGTGGGGCTGTAGGATCCAGGCTTCTTTTGGCCAGCTCTATGCCCAGATCTTGGCATAGACCTTATTAGTAGTGGGTTTTCTGGCCTTCAGTAAGGTGGCAATAACTACAGAGGAGCATCCTAAGCTCTCCAGCCTCCCCCTCTCAACAGCCAAGCCCGAAGTTCCAGCTTGCGTAAGTCCGGAACTTGCCCTGTACTAGTAGGTGTGGGAATACTGGTAGGGGGATTGGATGCTCTCTGCTGAGGTGTATCGCCAAGGGGAACCAAGGTCTCCGTGGCCAGAACAGGAGGATGGCTATGACTGTCACCTGTTCTCTCAATAGCCTCAGGAGGAATCTTATGCCGCGTACACACGGTCGGACTTTCTGTCCTACTTGGTCTGGCACACTTTGTGACGGACTTTGTCTGCCAGGTGCACCGGACTTTAAAACGGACGGACTTGCCCACACACGACCGGACTTTGTGGCGGGCTAAGTCCGCCTGTCTTTCCGACGGACTTTCGCCGGAGTTACGGTGGACTTCCAGAATGAACGGACTTTCCCACACACGGACAAGTCCGTTCATTTTGAACGTGACTCAGGTGCGACGGGACTAGAAAAGGATGTAAATCTTGCCGCTTTTATTGGCGAGATTGACACCTTGCGAGCCCCGTCGCGGGTCATACCAGGCCCTTAGGTCTGGTATGGATTATAAGGGGAACCCCCCTACGCCGAAAAAACGGCGTGGGGCCCCCCTAAAATCCATACCAGACCCCGATCTGAGCACACAGCCTGGCCGGTCAGGAAAGGGGGTGGGGACGAGCGAGCGCCCCCCTCCTGAACCGCAACAGGCCGCATGCCCTCAACATGGGGAGTGGGTGCTTTGGGGGAGGGGGGCGCCCTGCAGTGCCCCCCCACCCCAAAGCACCTTGTCCCCATGTTGATGAGGACAAGGGCCTCTTTCCGACAACCCTGGCTGTTGGTTGTCGGGGTCTGCGGGCGGGGGGCTTATCGGAATCCGGGAGCCCCATATAATAAGAGGGCCCCCAGATCCCGCCCCCCCACCCTATGTGAATGAGTATGGGGTACATGGTACCCCTACCCATTCACCCAGGGAAAAAGTGTAAATAATAAAACACTACACAGGTTTTTAAAATATTTTATTAAACAGCTCCGGGGGGATCTTCCTCCGGCTTCGGGGGGTCTTCTTCCGGCTTCGGAGGGGTCCCTCCGGTTCATCTTCTCCCGGCGTCCGGTTGGTTCTTCTCCGCTCTCTTCTCCCGGTGTTCCAGTTCTTCGGCCGGCTCCTCCACTGTGTCCATGTAGCTCTCTTGCCAGCAGAGGTCCGAACTTCTGGGCTTCTTGTCTTCTGGGCTTCTTGTCTTCTTCCCTCTTCTCTTCTCCAGATGTTGACACGACGCTCTCTCCGGCAGGACTGCCCTCTGAGGGCTGCGTTGTGACTTATATAGGCGGAGACCCCGCCCCCTTTTGATGTCACAGTCCCTGGGCATGCTGGGACTGTGACGTCTTAGGGGGTGTGGTCACTGGGTGATGTTGACCACGCCCCCTAAAATGTCCCAGTCCCAGCATGCCCAGGGACTGTGACATCAAAAGGGGGCAGGGTCTCCGCCTATATAAGTCACAACGCAGCCCTCAGAGAGCAGTCCAGCCGGAGAGAGCGTCGTGTCAACATCTGGAGAAGAGAAGAGGGAAGAAGACAAGAAGCCCAGAAGCCCAGAAGCGCAGAAGCGCAGAAGCCCAGAAGACAAGAAGCCCAGAAGTCCGGACCTCTGCTGGCAAGAGAGCTACCTGAACACAGCGGAGGAGCCGGCCGAAGAACTGGAACACCGGGAGAAGAGAGCGGAGAAGAACCAACCGGACGCCGGGAGAAGATGAACCGGAGGGACCCCCGAAGCCGGAAGAAGACCCCCGAAGCCGGAGGAAGATCCCCCCCCGGAGCTGTTTAATAAAATATTTTAAAAACCTGTGTAGTGTTTTATTATTTACACTTTTTCCCTGGGTGAATGGGTAGGGGTACCATGTACCCCATACTCATTCACATAGGGTGGGGGGGCCGGGGTCTGGGGGCCCTCTTATTATAGGGGGCTCCCGGATTCCGATAAGCCGCCCGCAGACCCCGACAACCAACGGCCAGGGTTGTCGGGAAGAGGCCCTTGTCCTCATCAACATGGGGACAAGGTGCTTTGGGGTGGGGGGGCTCCGCGTATGGTATGGTATGCCCTGCGCTCGCCGCAATAGGAAAATTTGTTTTTCCTATTGCAGCGAGCGCGAAATGCAATACCCTGCCCTCGCGTCGTATCTGGTCCATTGGACCAGCATACACACGAGCGGGCTTTCTGTGGGACCAGCACACAGACGAGCGGACTTTCCGCCCGAAACTGAGTCCGAGGGAAAGATTTAAAACATGTTTCAAATCTAGGTCCGGCGGGCTTTTTTGGAAAAAGTCCGCTGGAAAAGTCCGCCGGAGCCTACACACGGGCGGATTGTCCGGCACACTCTGGTCCGCCGGACCAAGTATGCCGGAAAGTCCGACCGTGTGTACGCGGCATTAGAATTAGAGATGTTGGAGGAAAGGCGTAAGCCAGGCTGAAATTCCAGGGTGAAACCAGCGCATCTGTTCCCTCCGCCTGGGGATGTGGAAACCTGGACAGGAATCTCTGAAGCTTGCTGTTGTTGTGGCAAGCAAAGAGGTCAAATTGAGGTAGACCCCGCCTGTGGACTGTCACGGAACGTCCCACACTCCGCTTGAGTGCTTCCGTCAGTATACCACTTCCTTGTAGTCTGGACTCAGATATCAGATATTCCAACCACTCTCAAGCATAAAACAAGGCGAGACTTGCTTCACTGCTAACATGGACTATTTTTTTTTAGAATCAAAATGACAAGACTTTATATGCCATTGGAATCTCCTCTAACAATACAACTGTAACCTAATTAACATGAGCTAGTTTACTAAATCATTTACCCAGACTAGGTGACTATTCAATACATATTACCATAAACATCAACACAGGGTTAATTGGAACAAACAACAATGTGTGGAATACCCTTAGAACCTGTGTTAAGCCAGACTAGACTGTTCGTCTCCTAGCCAGTCCTGGAGGCTAATGTGATCAGCTCACTCAATTAACAGGTTGAGTTCAGAATCAAACAAACCAAGAATAGTCTCTACATACATCCTGGGAGATATTGTGGACAAATATTACTGTCCCATTTTAAGTAGTCCAAGATATATTTTCTCACTCACCCTGTGCCAGGATAGCACAGGGTGACTTAGACATAAGAGGTGTATGGGGAGCTGAAACAAGGGCATCCCCTACTTTCCAAGGGATTCTGAGTTCCACGGGCCCTCCCGTCACATGGACCAAGTGAGAAAATACCCTGGGATGCAAGGCCTATTTCGTATGGTCCGGGAATTTTCATGACAGATGATCTGCCTGTGTATTCAACCTCCCAGGAATGTAGACTGCCCTCAGAGACTGTAGGTAAACTTCCGCCCAGGCCATTATGGGTTCTACTTCCTTCATCAATGTGCTGCTGCGAGTTCCCCCCTGGTGTTGAATATAGGCCACTGTGGCCCTGTTGTTCATTTGCAGAGTAACTGGGCAATTCTTGATCCTGTGGTGCAGGGCCCAGAGAGTCAAAAAGCTGCTCGTATCTCCTGCACCATTCCCTTGGCGGGGGAAGCCCCATCTGCCCTGGACCGACTGACCTTCGCAGTGTGCTCCCTAGCCTGCCTCGCTGGTGTCTGTCATAACAATGGTCCAACACAATGGACCTAAGGGCTGTGACTTCTTTAGGGACCCCACCTTCAGCCACCACATAATGAAAGACACCATTATCAGCTGTGCCAGGCTCTGCTTCCTCCACTGTGTTAGGAAGCCTAGCTAGAACTGACGGAGTTACCAGTGGGCCCATGGAACCATTGGGATACACGATGATATGGTGCCTAGTAGACTGAGGCACTGAGAGACTGATAGGTGAGTGGTAGTTGCTGCTGCTAAAATCCTTTTCCTGATCATCTCCGCTTTCTCTGTTGGAATAGAGACAGATGCCTTCCCCATATCGAACAGCGCTCCCAGGTACACCAATTGTTGGGTCAGGTTGAGTTGGCTCTTCTTCAAGTTGATGATTCACCCAAACTTCTGCAAAGTGTGGATGAGGATCTCCCTGTGTGACAGTAACTCTTCCCGATCCCTGGCCAGCAGTAGGATATCATCCAGGTAGTGATGGACTCGAAGTCCCTGCACCCTGAGTGGGGCTAGTATGGTGATGAGGACTTTTGTGAAGATCCTCAGAGACATGCACAGAGCAAAGGGTAGGCTGGTAAACTGTAAATGCGTCTGACCGACTGCAAACCTCAGGTACTTCTGGAAGGTGGACAAGATTGGAATGTGGAGGTATGCATCATGTAGATCTAGAGAGAGCATCCAGTTGCCCAGCTGTATGGTTTGAATGATCGTGTGAATGGATTCCATTTTGAATTTTTCTAAGTGAACAAAACAATGCAGTCCTTTCAAGTTGATGACTGGGCGCCACCCACCGTCTTTCTTGCGTACCATGAATAGGGTGGAATAAAACTACGAGTACCTCTCTGCAGAGGGGACCGGTGTTACTGCTTGCTGTATTTGGAGAGACTGCATGTATTGAAATAGGACAGCCGCTTTCTGCTGCATCTCTGGAATTTTGGTGGGCAAAAAGTGATCTGGAGAGGGTGTGCTGAGGAACCTCTAGGAATGGCCTTGGGTGATCGTGGTTCTTACACAAGAGTCTGTACAGTTTCTTGTCCAGATGTCCGCAAAGTTCATCAGTTTAGGCCAATATGTATTCTTCTACATATTTTTGGTAAAAAAAAAATCACAATAAGCAAACACAAAGTTGTCAATTAATAAGATATTTCTAACACACATCATAGGCATACTTATATAAAGTATAGTGATACCACATGCTTGAGACT
Organism: Lithobates septentrionalis; assembly: GCA_037952835.1. Taxonomy (NCBI): domain Eukaryota; kingdom Metazoa; phylum Chordata; class Amphibia; order Anura; family Ranidae; genus Lithobates; species Lithobates septentrionalis. Next base: position 752,226 of record JBBDGP010000848.1, read on the forward strand.
TTTTCACAACCTAACCACAATCCAAGCAGCACCTTCAAGCGCTCCAGGGACATAAAATATGCATCTAATGTTCTAACTAACTATTACATTTTTGGAGGCCCTGAAGCACTAGGACAATGTAAACACTCACAAAATGACAACAAGAGACACGGTGAGTCTTTTGAACACTTCATCTATGACACGTTATTGAAAAATGCAGAATGAAAATGTATCTTTTTACAAAAAGTTGTAAATTAATAATATATTTCTAAGGCACAGCATAGACAAACATAGAATTATACCCCAAAACACATTCTGCTATTTCTTCCGAGTGCGGCGATACCATATGTGTGAGACTTTTTCACAGCCTAACCACATAGAGAGGCCCAAAATTCAAGGAGCACCTTCAGGCTTTTTAGGGGCATAAATTAAGCATCTAATTTCCTGACTACCTATCACATTTTTGGAGGCCCTGAAGCACCAGGACAGTAGAAACACCTACAAAATGACTGCATTTTGGAAAGTAAACACCCCAACGTATTTTTTAGGAGGCATGGTGAGTCTTTTAAAGACTTCAGTTTTTTGCCACAAGTTTGCGAAAGGAAAATGAAAATTCATTTTTTTACACCAAGTTGTCAATTTGATAAAATAGCTCTCACAAACAGTATGGGCATACTTAGAATTACAATTTAAAGCACATTCTACTACTCCTCTTGAGTATGGTGATACATGTGAGACTTTTCACTGGTTAGACCAGTGGTTCTCAACTCCAGTCCTCGGGACCCACCAACAGGCCAGATTTTAAGTATTACCTTGGGGAGTTGCAGACTAGAATACTGCAATCACTGAGCAGCAAGTGAAATCACTTGTGATGTATTTCAGCTATCTTGCAAACCTGGCCTGTTGGTGGGTCCTGAGGACTGGAGTTGAGAACCACTGGGTTAGACTGATGTACCAGACATTGTATTTTGTGTATCACACAAATAAACCAATTGTGTCAAAACCAATATACTGTAATGGTAGCCCCTGTGTAAGTGGTCAGGGAAAATAGCTTAGTGTAGCATCACCTATAGCAGTTACCTTTCCTATAAGCCAAGCAAGCCTAGCCTAATGGTAGGTGGCTGCCCACAGGAATGCCATATTCACAGGCCAGGAATTACAGCAGACTGAAGAAATGAAGAACAAATGAGTTCCTGTGTTTCCAAGAGTGGAGTTCCCGAGATGGCTGAAACTGTGTCTCGCAGGACAATCAATCAATCAAACGTGAAAATTGGTCAGTTTAGGCAGCAGGCAGAGACATGGTCAGCAAACAGGAAAAAGGATTAGTCCAGGCAGCGCAGCAGGTAGAAGTATGGTCAATAAACAGGCCAGGTTAGTCCTTTGGGGGGGGTGAGAAGGATTTTTTTACACTATGATTGCCTATACAGTCATGATAACTGTATAAGCAATCATCTCTAACTGTATTTGGCATCATTCATAAAATCATTGTTTACAAATGTGGTCGAACACAGCTATCACATGGTACAAGGCCACAGTGATTGGACCTGCACCAGGTGATAATGTGACCAATCACAGAGATCACAATAGTAAGCAATGGCATCATGAATTTAAGTTTGGTCACAGCGATCACATGGTACAGGGCCAGTCGCGGTGGCCCTGTACCCCAATCCGTGATTTGCTGTCTTTTGGACACAGTGATTACAGATTGAAAAGCTACAAGGCCCCAAGACTGTACAAAAACTGGAAGGACCTATCGGTACATCCTCACAGAACGACTCTTGTCCCACCTGGCTGTATATAAGCAGTGGCTTTGTGGGAAGCAATTAAAAGAAGACTTCCACCCTCTGCAGTTTTTTAGGCCGGTCATCAAAATTTGTGAGCCCAGTGCTTGTAAGATGACAGCTTACCATGAATATGGCAAATTCTGACAAGTCAGAGCTGTGTGGCTTAAAGTAGTATGGAGTAACAAAGGTGTTTAAAGCAGGAACAGGTTTGCAGTTCTTTGCTATGGCAGGATGAGACTCTGGAGCAATATTGCTGTCAGGAGAAAGATCATTGATCTAATGAGGTGATAGTGTTTTTTTTTGACTGACCACATCAGAGTCTGGAGGCAGTTGGGATTATTTTTAAATAGAAGGAGGCTAGAGCCAGCAGCAGAAGGAGCAGGCGGCTGTATTAGTCGATCCTGCTCCTCTAGTTTTAGCTGCAGACTGATGTCAACTGTGCTCCGCCTGCCGTCTCTCTGCATGGATAGGTAGTTTGACCTAGTGCTTGTCTGGCAGCAACAGCTCTGGAACCCTGTGCCTATGGCCCCACATGCCGCTACACTAAATTCTTCTCCTGAATAACCTATCCTGCTTTTCTGCAGCTGCAGTTTTCTATCAGGTACTGTCAAGGAGGGGGATTTGGGGATGGGAGTAGAGCACTGTACTGGGGGAGGGGGCGATTTGGGGGAAAAGGGGGCACCCTTCTACTCTGCTGTCTGTATACATCACACTCCTGAACCCTGCACTCTGTACACAGTGCACCCCTGAACCCTGCACTCTCTATGCAGCGCACCCCTGAATCCTGCATTCTGTATGCAGCCCACTCCTAAATCCTGCACTCTGTATGCAGTGCACCCCTGAATCCTGCACTCTGTATGCAGTGTATCCCTGAACCCTGCGCTCTGTATGCAGCACACCCCTGAAACCTGCACTCTGTACGTAGTGCACATCTGAACCCTGCACTGTGTATTTAACACACATTCCTGGTATTTAATGCCCCTTTAAGACCCTCCCACTGTTGGTGCAGGAGGGGATACTGCTGCCTCCTGAATGTGTTTTTTCCCCCAGCCAAATGGAAACTTTGCATTGAAATACTGTGTCACAACCGCAAGCCAAGCATTTGGCTTGTGGCTGCTGCACAGTCCCATTTAGCTCAGTGGGTAAGTTTGACAAGCAATACCACCTGTGAAACTTTACATGTTGATTTAAAATTGCCGCACTATGAAGCTAAGCATTGAGGCCATGGCAATGTGTACTCACCCAAGTAGCTGCTATGTTCATTTAGAGGTAGGTAGTCTGTTTAATCATCCTCTTTTAGGGCACTCCCACTATGTGACGCAATCTGGTCATGCCCATTGCTCTCTTTGGCATGCATATCTTGTTTTTCAACTGTATCCCAGCATAGTGGCTGAAAATTTTTCATGCTGTGTTGCCTTTTTAAATGTACACCAGGCCAACTACCTGTTATGGGTATTGTCAGTGTTTACAGATTGTGTTTATACTGTTTAAATATCAAGTGTTTTAGTATCTAATAGGTGTTCTGTCATTTTTTTTCCAGGTTGCCAGTAAAAAATGTGCCAGTAAATTTTCCATGTTCTGTCAGTAGAAAAAAAATGGGGAGGTTGACAACCCTGCTGGCATTGTCTCACTCACTTGCAGTAACAGCTTGTTCCAACACTCTTAACCTTGCCTCTTCTGTAGCTAATTCACATCCACATTGCAGGGCTTCTATTTATACCTTCAGTTCTGCCATCTTTTCTGTCCACACTGTTGTGTTTCAAGCACTGCTTTATGCATTCACATAGCTCCTGAGCAACAGGAGCACCTGTAATCCATCATAGCTTTACTTGTGAAAATACAGTACATGAATGTTAACAAGTCATTTCAAAGTGTAAATGGACAATGATCTTCTATACCTTGTGCCCACTATGAAGGCTGGAAACTAACTAAGGGAACAAGAAGAAGAAGGTAGGAGTCTAGCTAAGGACTAAACCAACTAACCTAGACACATACTGTAGGTAAACTAGATTGTATCACTTTACAAGCACAAAAATAACAAGTTGTAGTTACAGTTAATTAACACTAGATGTAAGCACAGAGATATTATACATTACATAATGAAGTCCAATGCAAGGTGATGGATACATAAGTGTTCCAAAACACTTTTGGACCTTGGCCTTGAAAAGGTTGCGATATTGATCTAGACTGCTCAAAACTAACCTACATCTAAGTGTGACCTTTGGCATGTGTAAATTGTTTTCATGGAAAAGTACAGCTGCTGAGCTGCACATGCAACCATCTTTTCAGGACCATGAGGAGGGCATTTACAGATATGAAATTGACAATTAACAATTTTCTAATTCTATAGTTTTATAATTGTAAAGTTTTTGCCCTGTAATCACATACTATAATATAATAACTGGTATTTTATCATCCAGCATGACATTTTCTTTTGAACAAGACCATATGTGGTATACCTTTTAAAAAGACCTTTTAAAAGGGCCTTCCACAGAAGAAGTAATGTTCCCTATTAGCCCTCTGCATCTGGAAATGTATTTAGTCTTAATATATTTGTAATCCTCTTCTACATTCTGTTGGATGATCAATATTAACATAATTTGATTGTGTCAGGAGTTATGAATTATGGGTAGATTCTGACTAGATACTGCATTAAGGAATACATTCAACTCTTTTTTAAAACACTACTACTGAGCTGGCAAGAACTAGTTCTTGAGGGAGTCTATTCCACATTTTCACAGCTCTAACTGTGAAGAAGCCATCTTTGAAGGTTAAATCTCTTTTCTTTCAGACAAAAAAGAGTTTCCTCCATGTCCTTTGTAACTACCTGAAAGTGAATAGCAACTCCAAGTTCACTATATGGACCACTTATGTATTTATACATGTGATCATATCCCCCCTTAATCGTCTCTTATCAGTTTTTTTGCCCTTCTGTACAGTTTCTCCTGTTCGCTAATATCCTTTCTAAGAACAGGTGCCCAAATCTAAACTGCATATTCCAGATGAGGTTTTACTAATGATTGGTACAGGGGAAAAATGATATCACTTTCTCTGGAGTCTATACCTTTTTAATACAAGAAAGTATCATGCTAGCTTTAGGAACTGCAGCTTGGCATTGGATGCTATTATTAAGTTCGGATTCTACCAGAACACCCAGATCTTTCTCAGCCATTGACTCCCCCAGCTGTTCATCTCATAGAACATATGGGGTAAGCATGTTTTTTAACCACCAAGTGCATAACTTTACATTTATCAATATTACACCTCATTTACTACATAGGTGTCCAATTGAGGTCAGCTTGTAAGTTGGAGAAATCCTGTAAGGATGTTGTTCTGATACATAGCTTGGTGTCATCTGCAAACAATGTTTAAACAAATATTTATTACTTTTAATACCAAGCTCTATAATAGGTTAAAAAGTGAGGGTCTCAACACTGAACCTTGGCATATACCACTAATAACCACTAATAACCATAGGCCATTCAGAGTATGAATCATTAACCACTACTCTCTGAATACAGTCTTTTGGCTAGTTTTCTATCCATTTACAAACTGAATTTTCTAAGTCTCTAGACTTTAACGGTGTCAAACACTTTGATAAAAAATAATTATACTATATTCACAGCCACCTCTTTGGCTAAACTTTTGCTTACTTACTCATAACAAGAAATCAGATTTGTTTGACAACTTTGGTCTTTCATGAACCCATGCTGACTATTGCTTAAAATATTATTTTCCAGTAAAAATGCTTCTATGTGTTTTTTTATTAAACTCTCAAGTTTCTTCCTAACTGCTGAAGTTAAACTACTGGTCTGGAGTTACCTGGCAAAGAGTTTGATCACTTTTTAAATATAGGCACTACATTGACCTTGGCAATCTAGTGTACCAAGCCAGTCATTAAAGGGTCTCAACTCTTTAGGAACACATGGGTGTAAGCCATCTGTTCCAGGTGCTTTATTCATCTTTATTTTGTCTAAATTTTTCTGGGCCATATCAGTTTTGAGCCACTGTGGATCATGTCAATACTATCCTCATTAAGTACTTGAGCTCTCTCATTTACCTTTATATGCAGAAGCTGAAGAAGGTACTTAATACATTTGCCTTCTCTTTGTCCCCAGTTACCAACTACAAATCATCTTGTAAAGGGCCTACATGCTCAGCCATGACCTTTTTACAACATATATTTGAAGAATTTTGGAAGAGACAAGTGAATTTCAACCCTTAGGAAAGAAACTAGGTTATGCAGACCTGCAGAGGGAAACAATGCGTGGAGCATGAGATTGCATAAATTACATACACAGCTCAATTAATCAAACCCTACCACCTATCTTTCTGATTTGTACAGCTCTATACAGATTTTCAGTTGTGTATGTGCGTAGCAGTTACTGGTTTATGTGGATAGGTTTCCTATAAACTTCAATGTTCAAGTCACCTCCTAGTCCAAAAAGGGTCATTTGTTTTTCTGTATGTCCTACCAAGATGTTATTTTCCAATGAGTTTGTTTCTCTTCTGTCTGCAGAAATTATTCTAGTATTTGAAACCAGTGGGGTTAAGACAAAGGTCCAACAAGAAACATACTTGGCCCAGATGGAGTTTGGTTTAGCTGTTAATGATCTTATCCAGCTTCAGGCATTGCCTTATGGTCTCAATATCATTTGCAGTTGGTATACAAGTAAAAATGGAATGGACATCCTATGATACCATTTTCTCCTTTACCTCCAACTTCACTGCACAGACCTTGCTGACAAAATCTTTAGAGTTCTGAATGTGGCATAGCATCAACTAAGGGCATTCAAATTGTAGCGAAATACTTGGCAATGTCATAAACCACAAAACTGACGCTGCTGACAATTTGTTTTAAAGGAACTTTGTGTATCGTTGGGAGTCCTAACAGGCATAATGTTGTATGACAACTCATTTAGCCCTCACACACACTCATTTATCATATTAAGCTATTAAATGAGTGTGTGTGAGGGCTTCTGTAAAGATTCTCTATACAGGTAACCATCTTCCTGAACTAGCTCTTTTTGGCTTTACCCTTCAGCAAAGCAGCTTGAGCTCCTCAGGCCATGGCACAGGGCCCAGCTTGGGGTAAGGCTCAAGAAAAAAATATCTTTTCACTATGACATCTTTATCAGGCAAAATCTTAGAAGGGAAGACCCTTCTGGAAAGGTTCTCCAAATATTTATCATCTTTCTTCAGCACACACCACTGGACCAAAACCCTCAGTGAGTGGCTAAGGCAGGTAAATATTCATAATTCATACATTGTTACCTCTCGCACTAACTACTGGAGACAGCTTAAAAGCATCCGGCAGAAATAATTCATATCCTGAGCTTGGGTGAAATCTGCTGAGTGTATGAAATTAAAACAGAGCTCAGGCTTTGTTCTGTGGTGATCACTCTGCTATTGATGCCAATATTTATGAGTCAAAGACGAAGGACCACCACCAGCTGTTGCAAGAAATGATTGTAGTTTGTCTATAGCATGGGAAAAGGTAAACAGCACTAATCAGATCTTGTATTACCTTCTCTGTTTTTCTTGATACAACATTATGCCTGTATGGACTCCCAACGATACACAAAGTTCCTCTAAAACAAATTGTCATTGCTTGGGATAAAGCAGAGGCGCCACTCTAAGTGCAATAGATCAAATGATTTTTAATAGCAACTGTAAACACAGTACTCACAAAGGTACAGTCATGACAGGCATGTAGGCATATAATGCCGGACGTCCGTGAAGATGGCCTGAAGAAGGAGCGCAGCTCCGCAAACGCGTTGCCTATTGGCTATACTTTCCGGAAGTGACCTCATCCCTGTGGCTCTCAGCTTGTGTTCCAGTGATAGGAAGTGTCAGCATCCACCGGCGCAGCCTGTTTCCTGGACATCGCAGCCATCGGATCCCATACACTTCACGGACATCCGGCATTATATGCCTACATGCCTGTCATGACTGTACCTTTGTGAGTACCTTGTTTACAGTTGCTATTAAAAAATCATTTGATCTATTGCACTTAGAGTGGTGCCTCTGTTTTATTCCCCAGCTATGCCAGAAGGTTCCTTCTCACTCTTGTGCTGCCTTCCAAAGTTGCTATTATACAAATAACTGTATGGACTTTTTTCCGTCAATGTTTTTATAATTTGTCACTGCATCATTCACCATTTGTTCTATTCCTTCACCGGGAGCAACCAGGTTGGAGGCAACCATTGAGTTGGTTCCTAGCGCTCACTCAATCTCTATATGTAAAACAAATTGTCAGCAGCATCAATTTTGTGGTTTATGACAATGCCAAGTATTTTGCTATAATCTGAATGCCCTTAGTTGGTGCTTTGACACATTCAGAACACTAAAGATTTTGTCAGCAAGGTCTATGTAGTGAAGTTGGAGGTAAAGGAGAAAACGGTATCATAGGATGTCCATTCCATTTTTACTTGTATACCAACTGCAAATGAGCTTAAGACCATAAGGTAACACCTGAAGCTGGATAAGATCATTAACAGCTAAACCAAATTTAATCTGGGCCAAGTATGTTTCTTGTTGGACCTTTGTCTTAATCCCACTGGTTTCAAATACTAGAATAATTTCTGCAGACAGAAGAGAAACAAACTCTTTGGAAAATAACATCTTGGTAAGACATACAGAAGAAATAATGCCCCATTTTGGACTGGGAGGTGACTTGAACATTGAAGTTTACAGGAAACCTATCCACATAGACCAGTAACTGCTATGCACATACACAACTGAAAATCTGTATAGAGCTGTACAAATCAGAAAGATAGGTGGTGGAGTTTAATTAGTTCAGCTGTGTATGTCATTTATGAAATCTCATATAGGTTTGCGATTGAGCAACATTATTTTTTTTTTGCAAAACAAGTAAATTAACTAAAGCTTCATCTTAGGGCTGAAAAAAGAATAATGTGAATTGTCCATATATATTGTATCTCTGGTCAAAATGTTAAATCATATATTTATTTCCACATTGTATTTCAATTATTTCTAGCCTACCTGTGTTAACCACTTGACCTCCAGAAAGTTTTACCCCCTTCATTACCAGTCTATTTATTTGCTTTTAGGCACTGAGCTACTATAACTGGGAATCATGAGGTCATGCAAAACTGTACGCAAATTAAATATATATAATTTTTTTCACACAAATAGAGCTTTCTTTTGGTGGTATTTGATCACCGCTGGTTTTTTTTGCTATATAAACAAAAAAAAATTTAAACTTTGAGAAAAAAAATATTTTCTACTTTCTGTTATAAAACATGTTGAGTAAAATCGCATTTCTTCATTAATGTAAGCCAAAATGTGATCTGCCTATGTCTTTGGTAAAAAAAAAAAAAAAAAAATCCCAATATGTGCATATTAACCACTTCAGCCCTGGAAGACTTTACCCCCTTCCTGACCAGAGCACTTTTTGTGATTCAGCACTGCGTCGCTTTAACTTACAATTGCGCAGGCATGTGACCTTGCACCCACACAAAATTGACGTCCTTTTTTCCCACAAATAGAGCTTTCTTTTGGTGGTATTTGATCTCCTCTGCTGTTTTTATTTTTTGCGCTAGAAACAAAAAAAGAGCGACAATTTTGAAAAAAACACATTTTTTTTTTACTTTTTGCTATAATAAATATCCCCCAAAAATATATAAAAAAAACCATTTTTTTCCTCAGTTTAGGCCGATATGTATTTTTATACATATTTTTGGGGAAAAAATTGCAATAAGCGTATATTGATTGGTTTGCGCAAAAGTTATAGCCTCTACAAAATAGGGGATAGTTTTATGGCTTTTTTACTATTATTTTTTTTTATTAGTAATGGCAGCGATCTGCGATTTTTATCGGGACTGTGACATTATGGTGGACACGTCGGACAATTTTGACACATTTTTGGGACCATTGGCATTTTTGCAGCGATCAATGCTATAAAATTGCATTGATTACTGTAAAAATGTCATTGGCAGTGAAGGGGTTAATCACTAGGGGGCAGTGAAGGGGTTAAGTGTGTCCTAGTGTGTGTTCTAACTGAAGGGGGGATCGGACTGTGCAGGGGAGAACAGAACAGAGGATCTGTCTGTTCTCCCCTCAGAGAACCAGAAACTGTGTGTTTATACACACAGATCCCAGTTCTCGTTGTGCCCCGAGCGATCGTGGGAGCCTGGCGGTGATCGCGACCGCCAGGCACTTGCATCGGCTCCGTGGACGAGCAGGGGGCGCACGGGTGACCGTCTATGTTACTGACGTAACATGACAGCGATTCGCACAGCCAAGCCATGTTGCTGCAGTACAACTGCGGCGGCTGGTCGGCATGTGGTTAATTGGTTTGTGTAAAAGCTATAGCATCTACAAACTATCATTTTGGTCCTGAATCTAATAGAAATAAAATACTGTTTATACAAATATAAATATTCAGCTGATTTTTGTCCTTTGTCCTTCTCTTTTCAATCAACTGCCTGTAATAAGAAATTAAAGTTTAGTGGACTGTGTACATTAATGAGGTCTGCCACAATCTCCTTGTGTGATTGTGGCTCTGGAGTTCAAAACAATAATTAGGTGAGGCAAACCTATAACATGAAAGCAAACCTATAATTTAATCAAAAGTATCAGTAACACTACATATCTCTGATCCCAGTGCTCAAACAGATAAATGGAGTTGATGCACTATAGCAGCTATTATATAAATAAAACAAATGATAAAAATGCAAAGATAAAATACAAAAAAATCATCCCAGCATTAACAGCGCTAAAAAAATAACTAGGAGTATTTAGTGCAATTAAAGGACAATCAAATCCCACAGACAAACATCAATTCATATGTGACAGAGTCCAAAAAAGTCCTTGTGGTGCTCCACGTGGTGCTATCTTAAGGATTTTTTTGGACTCTGTCACATATGAATTGATGTTTGTTTGTGGGATTTGATTGTCCATTGCACTAAATACTCCTAGGTATTTCTTTAGCGCCGTTAATGCTGGGAAGATTTTTTCGTATTTTATCATTGCATTTTTATCAACACCTATAATTTAATAGTACCAGGAAGGAGAGTGGAGGTAAATGCACTGCATCTGGGTGTTCTAAAAATAAAGGTTTAAAAATAATAATAAAATGTAAAGCTGATATTACAACAAACAGGGGGCTGATGGTTAAGGTCAGGGGAAGTTCACATATCTGCTGCCTGAGCTTTGGTCACCCATAACATGATCATAATGGCAACTGATAGCAATGTCAGATGGAAAGCAGAGCTAGATCAGTGTTCAGACCAGTAGCTCAGTCTGAGAATACAAATGCAAAATAAGAGAAAAGAGGAGTCAGGAAATGTACCCAAACATGATTAAGGAAGCGAGATCTGCAAACTAGACAAGATTTTCAGCTATAGCAGCCACATTTAGGGAAATATTTAGGTGATTCTTCAACACTCAAATGCTCCAAGGACTTACCATTCACCGAAGACATTCTCATACTTATGGCAGACAAGGGAACCGACCTGTGACTTGCAAGAGAGGGAACACAACAAAGGAACTGAGGTAGGGCAAGACACTATTAGGGAGACTGATAGACACTAATATGACAAGTGAGTTGGTAGAAGAAGAATATTGACTGGTGAAACACTAGCAGGGGCACGAGGGCATATTAAGAAGAAATTCAGTGCTGAGTTTAGCAGAGGCCAACTAGTAAACAGACAATGGCTAAAGAAAGGAAAAAGTGCAGATCTAGAGACTGACTGTCAGGGCCTGGATTTGAACCGAGAACCTCAGCTGTGTGAGGCAATGTCTCTTCTTGCTGAGACACCTGAAATGCTAGACAGTTTCATAGATATTTCCTTGAATGATCCTGCCTTGAACCTTGTTTGTCTTGAACCTTTAACTCTTTGCTCCTCCCATGAACTTCCTGATTTAAGCCAAGTATCTGCACTTCCTGTTTGCCAGATTATTGTGCTCTCTCCAGCCTGTATCTCGCTTTTGTCTTTTTTACTGACATCCATATCTGTGCTACCACTCATTACTGACCCTTGGCTTGTTCCTCGACAACGCTTCAGCTTGATCCCAACCTACAACTACTTTTAGCTTGTTTACTGACTACGCTTCTGTTTGATCCTCACCTGCTATATCTGCTACTGGACTCCAGCTTGCTCACCTCCTGGTGGGGCCATCCTGAGGACCGCTACCTTGTGCGAACACTCCAATAAACCCATCTCCAACATCAGGAGCTCTGGTGACTACCGGATAGTACTTAGACTCCGCACTTCAGGTGAGCCTGCCTTATTTGTCAGGTTGACCTGCTTATATACCAATCCTGCTAGTCGGTGGGAGTCCCCCTACTGCTATAGCTACTGATCTCCAAGTCTGACCCTAGACCATGACACAGACATAGGACTAATATAAATAGCAAGAGGGAGCCAACTAAGCAAACACAAGTGGGGAAAACAAGGTTGAGCAAGGAATTGAAAAAACACACTTTGAGACAAAAGATAAAAAACATAAAGCTAGCTAGGGAATACATGGATAAAAAAAAAGAAGGCACAGCAAGCAAATTGCATTCAAAACATTTTGTTTTGGATATAGGGGGAAGTTTAGAGCTGCACTAAGGTTTCTATTTTTGTCTGCATTACCATTGGGGAGATTTTCCACCACTTCCTCTCCCAGTGATACAACAGGAAGTAGTTTACTGTACAGGGGATGTAAAAATGAAAGCCAACTCTTCCCATCTCTGTACAATAAAATACTGTTGCCCTTGGCAAGATTCTTTTGGCTTCCTGTATTATTGTTACAACAACAGTTACAGACTACTGTATTTTAAATCCTGACAAGAGAGCTAAACATTCCCCTGGTCTTTTCAAAACTTAAAAACAACTTTGGTCAGAGCTTGCTTTAATGAAAAAGAAGCAATGCATATTGTCTGTTTCTCTTTCCTTGCTGCAATTAATTTAAACTGTTCCCATCCACAACCATCAAAAGCACTAGAAATTATAGAATTTTAATAATCTTGAAAATGGAAATATGAAAAATTACAACACAGCACTATAAGATTTTGCACTTTCTAAAGAAAACAGAAGAGCAGGACTGATGTTTCATGGGTGATTTCCTTCATTTTCTTATTGTTCCAAAATGTATTGTCAATTGGCTTTGCTGCACCAAAGTAAGACATAGGTTTGGATGATAGCCCAAGTCATGCTTGTTAAACGTTGAATATTATCTTAGATTTGGCAGGTCCACTCCTCTGTAGAAAACATGCAATGAAATACACACCACTTTTTCTAGGTCATGTCTTCAACTGTCAGGTTGTATATAAACAATATAAATGGGATCAAAAAGGGAAAATTACCATATATACTCGAGTATAAGCCGAGGCACCTAATTTTACCACAAAAAAATGGGAGAACTTATTGACTCGAGTATAAGCCTAGGGTGGGAAATGCAGCAGCTACTGGTAAACAATGCCCATCTGCAGCCTCACTGTGCCCATCTGCAGCCTCACTGTGCCCATTTGCAGCCTCACTGTGCCCACCTGTATCATCAATGCCCATTTGCAGCCTCACTGTGCCCATCTGCAGCCTCACTGTGCCCATCTGCAGCCTCACTGTGCCCATTTGCAGCCTCACTGTGCCCATCTGCAGCCTCACAGTGCCCACCTGTACATTTGATTACAAACAGTGGGTGTCTTCCGCTGAGTCATGCAACTGCAGTCTTAGCTGTTCAGTGGCCGTCCACTGTAACAAAGCCCCTCCTTCTCCTCGCCCGTGATAGATGGAACACTGATTCAGTTTCCCAGCATTGTATCAGTGTTCAGTCTATCACGGACGAGGAGGAGGCGGGGCTTTGTTACAGTGGACGGCTGCTGAACAGTTAAGACTGCATGACATAGCGGGAGACCCTCACTCGAGTATAAGCCGAGGGGGGCTTTTTCAGCATAAAAAATGTGCTGAAAAAGTCGGCTTACACTCGAGTGTATATGGTACGTATAACATAATATAAATTCAAGAGAACAGAGGATGACATTTATTAAGGGATTTGATGCCTGCTGCAGTTTCCACTATTAAATATGTATCTTTGTTTTAGGCAAGGCAGCCACATTTTGTAAATGTGTTGCACTGTAACCTAAATTGTTAAGAATATGTACAGTATCTCACAAAAGTGAGTACACCCCTCACATTTTTGTAAATATTTTATTATATCTTTTCATGTGACAACACTGAAGAAATTACATTTTGCTACAATGTAAAGTAGTGAGTGTACAGCTTGTATAACAATGTAAATTTGCTGTCCCCTCAAAATAACTCAACACACAGCCATTAATGTCTAAATCGCTGGAAACAAAAGTGAGTACATCCCTAAGAGAAAAATGTCCAAATTGGGCCCAAAGTGTCATTATTTTGTGTGGCCAACATTATTTTCCAGCACTGCCTTAACTCTCTTGGGCATGGAATTCACCAGAGCTTTACAGGTTGCCACTTGAGTCCTCTTCCACTCCTCCATGATGACATCATGGAGCTGGTGGATGTTAGAGACCTTGCACTCCTCCACCTTCTGTTTGAGGATGCCCCACAGATGCTCAATAGGGTTTAGGTCTGGAGACCTGCTTGGACAGTCCATCACCTCTACCCTCAGCTTCTTTAGCAAGGCAGTGGTCATCTTGGAGGTGTGTTTGGGGTCGTTATGTTGGAATACTGCCCTGTGGCCCAGTCTCCAAAGGGAGGGGATCATGCTCTCCTTCAGTATGTCACTGTACATGTTGGCATTCATGGTCTGCTCAATGAACTGTAGCTCCCCAGTGCCGGCAGCACTCATGCAGCCCCAGACCATGACACCCCCACCACTATGCTTGACTGTAGGCAAGACACACTTGTCTTTGTACTCCTCACCTGGTTGCCATCACACACACTTGACACCATCTGAATCTAATAAGTTTATCTTGGTCTCATCAGACCAAAGGACATGGTTCCAGTAATCCATGTCCTTAGTCTGCTTGTCTTCAGCAAACTGTTTGCGCGCTTTCTTATGCATCATCTTTAGAAGAGGCTTCCTTCTAGGACGACAGCCATACAGACCAATTTGATGCAGTGTGCGGAGTAGGGTCTGAGCACTGACAGGCTGACCCCCCCCACCCCTTCAACCTCTGCAGCAATGCTGGCAGCACTCATACGTCTATTTCCCAAAGACAACCTCTGGATATGAAGCTGAGCACGTGCACTCAACTCCTTTGGTCAACCATGGTGAGGTCTGCTCTGAGTGGAAGAATATTGTTGTCTCCGCGCTCAGGATAATAGGCTGCAGCCTCCCCTAATTAGCTCCCTAAAGCCGCACAGGTTTCCCAACAAGGCTCCCAAGCCCTTCGTTCACTCCAAGCTCAACGCTATCAAGACATCCCTACTGGATGAGGAACTGAACTTATTTGCAGCCAGGATTTTCGCTTTCCCGGAGGCCTGAGTAAAGTCTCGGGCAATTTCCACGGTAGTGGTTCACCTTGTCCAGGACTGCAGGGGGCAATCCCATTTCTTCATGATGGGGGTTCGGCTTCCTGCCCCATGTTGCTGGTATCAAACCTTTTTGGGTTTTTTTTCTATTTTGTTTCGTTCTCTTAGTTCATGTTTATGTTAAATGGTTATACTTTAAAAGGCCTGCCCTGGCGGGTGTGGGCCTGCTGCCTTAGGCCACCCAAATAGATTGATGGTGGTCAGGGTGGGGGGGTCCTGCGGTTGCGGGGCTGGCGAATGTCTGGGGGCCGTCCCTGACTGGCGGTTATATGCCTGGTTTGGGGGCCTTCCCGATGCTCCTTTGGGGCGGCCGGGAATGTCCCCATTCCCGGGGGCTTTCGGGGATGGTCCCTGACGAACTTGATATTATACACTAAATTTCTGAATATTGGGGTTTGATATGTGTAGTTCTTACTCTGGAGGTGGTTTCCAATGCCGGAACTGCTGTTGTCCTGTTCCGGGTCCCTCCCGTGGCTCCTCCTCAGATTATCGGGGGGGGGGCCCGCGGGGGGACTTTTTCTAGCCTTTTTTTTTTGAGCAAACAGTTAATAACACATCTTTGATTGTTCGTGTCGAATAACATGACTTAGTTTATGTTATATCCAGTGCTTAATGTTAGGCATTTTTATGCTAATCTACCTAATAGTTTAAGTGAGCCGAGTGGGCTAGGTGGACCACTGTGCCCCCACAGAGTCGGTATTTGGATAGGATTATGGTCCTAGCCAACCACCGACCTTTTGGTGGATCCACGGACCCACGCCAAGTTGCACTATTGCTCTATCGTATATATTTTTCTGAGATTTTCTCGGTTCTACAGTGCTCACTTCTTTTTCTCTTTCTTCTCTCTTCTACTGCTGTTTTCCTTTTTTCCCATGTTACTCCTTTTTATTTTTATTTTTCTTCTTTTCCTTGAGTCTATGGGGATTGCATCCGGAGCCAAAGGTGAGCTTTCATCAGTTTTTCCACCATGACATTAAATTGGTTGTCATTAAATGTTCAAGGAATGGATTCACCTCAAAAAAGTGTAAAAGTGTTCAAATACCTTAAAAAACAACATATTGACGTTGCTTGCTTACAGGAAACTCATTTTTCCTCCAACTCTTGCCCTAAATACTTTGCCGCCCAATACCCCCAAGTGTTCTTAGCCAATGGTCCGACCAAACAGGGGGGGTATTAATAGCATTCTGCAAGTCGGCCCCTTTTCGGTGTGATAGACAGATAGCGGACCCCGAGGGTAGATACCTCCTGCTTGTCGGCAGTATTCAAGATGTAGAGGTGACCATACTGACCTATTATGCTCCCAATTCTAATCCGGGACCCTTTTTGTCACATGTTTGCTCTCTGCTGACATCACACCAAAGGGGGACCCTGTTGCTGGCAGGTGACTCGAATGTGGCCCTGGACCCTGTATTGGACAAATATCCCTCTGAAAGAGCAGCCGCATCCTCTGCAGCGAAAATGTTTTCACAATCTCTGCGTTGTCATGATCTGGTGGATCTTTGGCGGGAAGTACATCCGCTGACTAAAGACTATACATACTACTCCCACTCTCATCAGTCACATTCTAGAATTGACCATGTAATAATGCTTAGAAAACATCTTCCTTTAATAGAATCAGTATCCATCTTAGCAGCCCCCTGGACGGACCACGACCCCGTTCTGGTGGTGTGCCCGTCTTTAGTGCATAACCCTCAACATTGCTTCTGGATCATGAATGACTCGCTGTTATCTCTACAAGATATACACGAGGACTTATTAAACACTTCAGTTGAATACTTTCATCTTAATTCCACCTCAGTCCCATCACCTGTAACACTGTGGGGGGCCTATAAGGCTGTGCTCAGAGGACATATCATCCAGATAGCATCTAAACGCAAAAAAGAAAGACAGAAATTACAGAAGACATTGGAATCCCGACTGGACTCTATTTCAGCAACAATCCCCCACACCAGCAAACCGTAAGCTTTTAAACCAAGCTCGCACAGAATTGGACTTATGTCTTACAGACCAGGCTGAACGCACTTTGCGTTGGTCTCGTCAACATTGGTACAGTAAAGCAAACAAACCAAATGCGATGCTAGCCAAGAGATTACGTACGTTCAATTCCAAACCTACCCCTATTACTTTGCGCACTCGGCATAATATATTAACAAGTAACCCAATCCGTATGCTGGACGAGCTTGGCCATAGACTTACTACTCTATATTCAGCCCAAGACCTTACGACTGAACGAGATAAGGTGGATTTCCTCCAAAGTATTTCCCTACCTACCATATCTGAGACACAGCTGGACCTTATGGACCGTGACATTCAGGAGACAGAAGTTCGTCATTGTATTAAAGAATTAAAAGTAGGGAAAAGGCCAGGCCCAGACGGCTTCACAGCTCTTTATTATAGAAAAATGGTGGACGTGATTGCAGCCCCCTTGACGGCCATGTATAATACCGTTAAAAACGGCCAGAGTTTTTCGTCAGATCTTCTAACAGCTAGTATCATGATGTTGCCTAAACCTGATCGTGACCATACTTCATGGGCCAACTTCCGGCCCATACCTTTAATTAATGTTGATATGAAGATTCTTACAAAAATTCTGGCCAATCGATTAAATTAGTTCCTCCCCCGCTTAATCAAAAAGGACCAAGTGGGCTTTGTGCCAACGAGGCAGGCAGGGGACTCTATTAGGAGAATCATCCAATTACAACATATCGCCCATAAACGATCCCTAGAAACTATGCTTTTGTCGCTGGATGTGAACAAGGCCTTTGATACCTTGTCCTGGCCATACCTCATGACTGTACTCCGCCATTATGGCTTTGGTACTTCGTTTCTGCTTGGTTAGCAGCATTGTACGACACCCCACAAGCTAAAATTAAATACTATGGGTTTGAATCCTCTATTTTTCCTATTCGTAGGGGCACTCGTCAAGGCTATCCACTTTCGCCACTCTTGTTCATCCTAGCGATGGAACCATTGGCTGAGGCGATTCGTTCAGACCCAGATATAAAAGGTATTGAAGTAGCGGGCTCTAGTCACAAAATTTCCTTATTTTCAGACGACATTCTTTTGACTAGGACATCTCCTAGAATCTCACTACCTAACCTGTTTTCCCTACTGGGGACCTTCGCATCTCTTTCGGGCCTACAGGTTAATCCCACAAAATCCAAGGCAATGTCTGTAAATCTTTCTCCTCCAGAATTGGCCTCTTTAAAAGAAAATTTCCAATTCCAATGGTTTCCTTCACTACCTTATCTAGGCATACGTCTTACTCCTAAATTTGATGGGCTATATCAGGCTACTTTTCCCCCTCTCTTTCGGAAACTCGATATATTGTTGTCTTCTTGGTCCCACTTACCATTATCCTGGTTTGGCAGGTTCTCTGCAGTCCGTATGACTTACCTCCCCAAACTGTTGTATTTTTTTCGAGTACTGCCCGTCTCTATTCCCTCTTATATATTAAGAATCCATCAACGCAAAATTTTGAAATTTATATGGGGTTCTATCAGCCCCCGAATTAATAAGCGGATTATGTATGCCCGGAGGATCAATGGGGGTCTTTCGGTCCCCAATCTTCAGGCATATTATACGGCGGTGGGCATTGCTCCATTAACCCGTCTCCATGACACTTATCAAATGCCGTTGTGGGCCATCATCGATTTGGTTGATTCACACCCTACACCCATATCTTCTGTACCCTGGCTCCCACCCTTGAAACGTCCTCAAGGGTTCGGGCCATGTATGGTTCACTCCCTACGCCTATGGGATTCTATTAAGTACTCAACGGGCCTATTATCTCCCCACCTACCTTTATTGCGCCTTATTCACTGCCCGTTGTTCCCCCTTAGCTGCGATAACCCTAAACAATTCTCGTGGTGGGCGGATAATGGATTCACAGATGTCCATTCTCTGTTCACCTCGATGAGGATAATCACGTTTGAAATGCTTAGATCCTCCCATGATATACCCCTACGGGAAAATTATAGTTACATTCAAATCAAGCACTTCCTTCAACAACTTATCCGGGATCAACCCACCCCATACACCTTGACCCCCTTAGAAAGAATATGCAGGGCAACTCCTCACTCCCCGGGGACCATATCCCTAATATACTCTTCTATCATCTCTAGTAGGAAACCCCCAGTGAGATCATATCACCTCCAATGGGAGGAAGACCTCGGCAAATAGTTGGACCCAGAGGACTGGCAGATTATGACGATTTCCCTTACAAAAACCTCTAGAAATGTCCTGATTTTGGAAAATGCATACAATGTCTTCTATAGATGGTACTATACGCCTGCTAGGCTAGCTCGCTTTATCCCCTCCTATCCTTCTCATTGCTTTCGGGGTTGTTTGCTGGAGGGCACTATGGCTCACATATGGTGGACATGTCCCAAGGTTTCTAGACTTTGGGTCAGAGTTTACACCCTTTTACGCAATATGCTCCACTCTAATGTAAAGAGAGATCCATATGAAGCCCTCCTCTATAGACCAATCTTAGAACTCCTTCGCCCAGAACATCAATTGGCCCTACACCTTTTCAATGCAACTAAGTTGACCATTGCGCGGTCATGGAAAACCCCAATGCTCAGTTTTGATGCAGTGAAAAATCGAATGAACGATATAATGATAAATGAGAAATTAACGTCCCTAGCTTCTGACATGCACAATAAGTTTCTTAGAGTCTGGCAACCATGGATATCATATAAACATACCTCCAGGTTTGATAACCTGCTTTTGTCAATCTAGTGGCCTCCGGATGCACCCCCCCCCCCTTGTAGAATGGACTCTTCCCTCTTTTCTGCCTTTCCTCTCTGCTTTCTTTCCTCCATTCTCTTTTTGACTCCCCCCTATTCCTTGCTTTCAACTCACTCTCTACCATTTTTTTATTTTTTTTTAAATATATTTTTATTGAGTTTTCACATCGGTTACATCAATGAAAGCATGTAAATGTATGTCACATAGTAGCCCAAAGTCAGGTAAAACAGTACATCGTAATATACAGCATTGTAAGTAATACAACAGATTATGAGAAAAAGAAAAACAACATTTAGAATTTTTGTTGGTGGTGTCCTATGAAAAGGGGGAATATTCCTTGAGTTATGGTAAAGGATGTCTGTAAAATTCCCCTATTGTGTGTTGACATTTCAGGTTCGGTATGGAAAAATGTGAATTAAGAAATATACATAAAACGTAAAACGCTATCTACCAAATCATCATGGGTGTTACTGTGTTTATATCTACATCCAATTCGAGATGTGACTTGAGTCGTTTCAATTGGAATTTAGATGATCAACTTTAATTTAAAGTTATTGTTAAAGTTTATTGTATTGTATTCAGTTGTTCATATCTCCTATTTCTCCTTCCTTCTCTCCTTTTCATCCCATCTATAACCTTCTCTATTCCCTCCTCACCCTTTCCTAACATCTTTCCTATTCCTTAACCGACCTTTTTTGCTCAGTTCCCACCTCTGAGCACCCCTATTGGGAGCACTCTGTGCCCATTGTGGGACATGTAAGACAGGTAATTCATATGCATGTCGGTTCTGCCTAGCAAACTTGGAAAAGGTGCTACAGTGTAACCTAACCAGTCTCATAACGGCAGCAAGGAATCATTCAGGGTGTTCGTAATGTCTTGATTGGTAGAGAGGGTCCTACGAGGGGGGAGGGGGTGGGAGGAATGGTGGAAGGTCAATGTGATCCAAAAGATGATTCCATGGACTATGCATTTGTTTGTGTGTTTGCGTACTCTCCAGTCCTATGAGGAGTGGGATCTGTGGAAGTGTGCGGAGTTTGGGTCGATTTGAAATGGGTCCAACAGGCCCATATACGTTCATACTTGGATGGCGTGTCATTGGATTGATGTATAAGGTGTTCCATTTCAGCTATTCTGTCTACTCTCTGGATCCATTCCTGAATAGTTGGGGGGGAGGTGTCTCTCCAATGAACAGGGATGCATAAAGTAGCTGCGTTGATGAGGTGGAGAACCAGGGATTTCTTATAGGTATGTTGTGGAAGTGAGGTGTGGTGTAGTAGGTATTGGGCCGGGGTAAAGTCAGGAGTGTAGGTTGTAATCTGTGTGATTATATATAAAGAAACGTGATTTTGCGCTAACCATACAAAAAATAAAAAAAATTGTGCTGCTGCTCGTGTTAGTCCATAAATACAAAAGACCCAAAAAATAAATAGTAAATAGTGTAACCAGCGCGCATCATATCTTAGTGTGTATTAAATATAAGTGATCCCGATAGTTATGACTACTATTGGTATACCACACTTAAAGCCATTTCAATCCGGCCAAAAACTCATGAAAAACGTTATTACTATAGACATATATTTAAAAAATCGTGAAATTGACTTATTTTTCTATACTAGGAACATTTAAATCCTATACTCACATCACGTGTTCAACAGTGAAACAAAACATGTGTTATTAATTACAATGTTACTTATGAAAATCAATCCGCAACAATGTAGTGAGCACCCTGAAACATATGTTGCTAGTAACAATGTTACTTGTGACTATCAATTCGCAACAATGTGGTGAACACCATACATATCCAAATTAGTGCTAAAAATGTTTATCAGTGGGACACTTATTCCCCTTGAACATCTTAGATGTAGAAACAATGATCAGTCCTTGATGGAAATATGCTAGGTTGATATTAGCACCAATCTTCTTTATAGAAAGAGACACACCGATATTCCTCCTTTTCACAAATATGGTAAAAAAGGCCGCTTACCGGATCAGATGGATCTCAGGTTAGTGAGATCAGATGAGCATGTTGCATTAGCCTGCCGGCCTTAGATTATCACCTGGGCATTTTCCTGGGAGATTTCCTCAGCCACTGTGCTCCAATTAACAGGCAGATCTGGGCGTTTTCCTGGGAGATTTCCTCAGCCACTGCGCTCCAATACACAGGCAGATCTATCCTCACTGATACAATGTATCCGGTTTCAAAATATTAGTTCATCCATACAGAAGATACACCTCAGTGGGAATAAAACGAAAAGGGCTCCATAGTGCAAATGTGTTTTATAGATTTATTCAAAATCTCTTTCACAGTCACTTTAAAACAATTCTTTCCACTGCAAATGTTCACAGCAACACTCCACTGCACATCAGGAACTACAAATCAAAAAAACTCCCAAGTATACACCAAACGGAACTCAGATAAAAAATGGGAACCAGATAAAAATTAGCTAAAAATCAGCATACATGCAGAGCGGGAGCAAACCGGCTGACTGCATGGAGAAAGACCAGACAAACGTGATGGCGTCACAGCCTCTAGCTCCACCCGACGCGTTTCCCCTAAACAGGCTTCCACTGGGTCTCCGTTCCCAGTGGAAGCCTGTTGGTGAACAATTGGTGTAGTTTTAGGCTGGGTCTGTCCAGGTCTGTCGTTGGAGTCGTGGTGTGTACTCCTGGAACAAAGTCTGGGTTGTTTTCCAGGGGTGTCATGGGACCTGGTGTGGGTGTCAGTTTGAGTATTTTGCAGGCTGCTTTAAAGGTGTTTAGAGTGGCATTAATGATTGGATTATAGGGAGATGTGTGCTTCTAATGTGTCTCTGGTAGCGATACTGGAGGATGGGAAGTTGTTAAACGCTGTAGCTAGAGGTGGGATTAGTATGTCAGCAAAGGCTTTGTAATATCCAACTGTAAGTCCGTCCGGACCCGGACTTTTGCCTGGTTTCATCTGTTTTAATGCTAGTGTGAGCTCCTGTGTCGTCAACGGAGAGTCCAGTACCTCTGAGTCCTCCGCCGTGAGTGGGGTCGGGGCGTATTGGGCTAGGAATATGTTAATAGCCTCCTGTCTGTCCTCTAGGGAATTTGGCGTATGGGAGGGGCGTAAGTTGTATAGTTTTGTGAAATAGTGAACAAATTGTTGTGCTATGGCATCAGAAGTGGCAAGAGGTTTACCAGAGGGGTCTTTGATTGTGTGTATGGTATGTGCAGCTCTCTTGGCCTGTAGTGCTCTTGCGAGGAGCTTTCCCGACTTGTTGCCAAATTCGTAAAAACATTTCCGCTGTAGTGTATATTTGCACTTTAATCGTTTGTGTAATTCTTCAAGTAGATCATTTCCGGCTTGTGTAAGGTCGGTAAGTGCCTCTGAGGCTAAGGATTTCTTGTGTTTTTGTTCCAAACGTGCGATGCGTTTAGTCAATTTATCTATTTTCGCTTTTCGGAGTTTGTTACGTTGTGCAGTTTCAGAGATGAGTATGCCTCTTACCACACATTTGTGAGCTGCCCATACCACTTCAGGTGCGGCATCCCCCTTGCCATTTTCGGTGAAGTAATTGGTAAGTTGTTGGGAAATCGAGTTTGTGACAGCAATGTCCGATAAAAGGGAATTATCCAATCGCCATATTGGAGAGTATGTTCTCTTAGTGGGCAGTTGTAGAGTTAAGGTTATGGGGTTGTGATCTGATATTACCATCGGTTCGATGGTAGATTTTTTGACCAGTGTTAAGTCGTCTTGGGAAATGAAGAGATAATCTATTCGTGAGTATTTGAAGTGTGGCGGGGAGTAAAAGGTGAAATCCTTTCCATTAGGGTACAATGTGCGCCAAGTGTCGTGTAGCAGTAGGCCACTCAATTGCTGTTTTATGGCCCGAAGGGCTCTGTAAGTGAGAGAAGAGTGACCATTGGAGGTATCAAGGTTAGGGTTTAACGGGACGTTAAAGTCGCCTCCGAGTATTAACATACCGGAGCTAAAGGACGTGAGTGTCTGGAGCGTATTGCGGAAAAAGGAGACCTGTCGTGAGTTTGGGGCATACAAGTTAGCTATAGTAATTGGTTTCTCATGTAGGGTGCCTTTTAGGAATATGTATCTTCCAAGGGGATCCCTCTGGACATCTGAAACGATAAGTGGGCAGTTTTTGGATATGAGGATACAAACTCCTTTCGATTTGGCGTCATCATTGGACGCATGATAAATTGTTGGGAATTGCCTATCCTGCAATTTGGGAATTGTGTCTGTTCTAAAATGTGTTTCTTGGATCAGAGCGATATGGGTCCGGGACTTGTGTAGGGAAGAGAATAAGAGAGAACGTTTTTCTGGTGTGTTTAGTCCGCGTGCGTTAATGGATTGGAGATTGAGAAGGATGGGAGATAACGTCTTGTCTGTTGGTGTGGGATTGGGGTCCATGGCCTCCAATCACCTGCCAGTAAGGGGAAGAAAAAAAAAAAAAGGGGGGATGACGGGTTATCCGAAGAGACCACGGAGATAATCGATACTTAATTATCCCGCCTTCTCGAGTCTAGAAAAAGGATCGGAATTTTACAGCGTGGATGCAGCGCGCCTCCCGTAAGACACGGGTTATCACACTGCACCGTAGCCGTGTGGGGGTTGGTGTAGACCCTACACAAATGAGTTGGCGAGTAAGTGTAAGGGGTGTGGGCCCTACCATCACGTGACCATGAAAACTTAAGAAAGGAGGGGTACAGAACTTGTTCGCTGGGCGTAAGCCCCATTGTTGGGGTTCACTGAGGATGGCAGAGGAAGTGGCAGTTAAGTCACATCAGTTACCCCGGAGAACACCCAGAGTACAGAGTACATCAAGATAGGGCACCATAGTATCTGATTCCATTAAGGCTTATTCAGACCTCTGGAGTCACTGCATCATCTGCGTAGATATGCGGCGGAGATTCCAGGGCATGAGATTGAGCGTTTGATATAATCTATATATTAAACAAAGTAAACTGAAGACCTACTCTTTGCGCAGGTCTAATAACCATTACAATATAAGGCTGAACATACCTTTGCAAAACATTTGGTGAACCTATAATATAGACAACAGGCAGTCCGTACCGGTAATGAATTCCTCTGGGAAAGCACTTTATGAGGCGTACCTGCAAAGAAAAAGGATTTAATATATTCATCTGCAGTTTATCAACTGCTTTGGTAGGAAGCCTCCCCGTCTATGTTATACGATAGAACCACAACGGTTTGAGGTGCCGCTGCTACTCTGAGGGCAAAGTTAGTGGCAGGTCTGTCCTTCAGTGTCGGGGATCTGCAATCCATCAGCTTATTGTTCCGGCGTTACCAGGGACACTCAGCCTGTGGTTGCGATATGCGGGTCCTCATGTGTTCATGCAGGTGGGACAGTAGTGCGGATGGGTTCCGCTGTGTATGACTGACCTGAATATCGGTCTTCCTTTTCCCGAGCGTCTTGCAGGGTGGCATACCTCTGGGGAAAGTGTAACAGCAATGCAGGGTGGGTATCCGGAACTTAAAGTCCTGTTTCCGTTGTTAAGATAGCGACTGAGGGGGGCGCTTATCAGAGTGTGCTGTGATTTCCGCCGCTAGCGGGAGAGTAGATTTTCATTTCCGGATGAAGCGCCAAGGGCATTATGGGGGTTGTAGGCTGCCGATCGTGTAACGATACGTGTAGTCAGGGGGTGGGCCGCCAAGGGAGGGCTCGCAATCCCATTCGCGGAGTCCGGGCAAGTCCTTACAATCTAAGCCTACTCAACAAGTCTAGCCCTGTGATGTCAGAATTGAGAAAGTCATCTGTAAGTGAACACGAGCAGACACTAACCGGTCTTAATAAAGATAATTGCTCGCCTAACATGGCGTAACTGAGTGAGTGGGCTTCTGTGACATTGGGTACCTTCCTGACTTGTTAGCGGTCCCGTCTAGCTCTCCTCGATGTGGGCGAGGTCGCTGTGCCGAAATCCCTGTGTTGGGAGCGGTAGGCGCCGTGGTGTGTCGAAGCTGAGGGTGACCGTCTCCTCCTATGGCCCGCATTCAGGGCCTCCATAGGTTCTTCAGGCTGGAGTTCTCTACGGACAGCCGAGCGTCGAAAATCCGCGTACCAATTAGGTACCTCCACAATGGGGATGTTCAACGCTTCAAAAAACTGGGGGAGATCCTCAGGCACTTTGAGGAACGCTGAGCGCCCTTGCGAAGAGGCCGCGAGGCAGAAGGGGAACTTCCATTTATATGTTATGCCTTTGGTGCGGAGAGTGTCCAGTAACGGCTTCAGGTCTCTGCGGTGCTGTAGGGTTATGCCAGAGAGATCCTGAAATATTTGTACGGTCTTTCCTTCATGAACAATTTGCGGGATGCTCCTGGCATGGCGTAGGATGTCTTCTTTGACCTTGTAGTCCACTAGGCAGCAAATAATGTCCCTGGGAGGGTCAGTGATCTTTCCTTTGGGTCTCAGTGCACGGTGAATCCTTTCAAATTCTACCGGAGTCTGCTGCGGCCTATGCATTATGCCATTGAACAGGCTAGTTACTGAGGGGGTCAGTTGATCCCCTCAATCGTCTCAGGGAGCCCCCGTATCCTCAAGTTCCGTCTTCTGCCCCAATTATCGAGGTCTTCGAGATGCCTCTGGATATCCCTCATTTGGAGGGTATGTGTGTCCACGTGTCTGGTAGTTTTGCGAATTTGGAGTTCTTGCTTCTCCGACGTTCGTTCCGTCACCGCTACCCTGTCAGTTAAGGCGCGGATGTCTAAACGGAGTTCAGATATACCTGCCGCAAGAGTGTCTTTTATGTCCGTGGCGATCATCCGCAGATCGCTTATGTTTAAGTGATGCTGGGGGAGCTCTTCTGGGGTGTTCTCACCCATTAGGCTGTTAGGTAGAGCTAGAGATGGTGTACCCTGTGAGGAAGATGCGGCCTGGGCGCTTCTGTGGCGGGAAGACGCCATGTTTCCTCTGCCCGATCGGAACATGTCAGGGACATTGTGCCCGGGGTTGTCAGGCTGTTCCCTCGGCGACCTGGAACGGGATGCGGATGCGTTCCTGGATGCGGTCCCCATGTTGTAGAATGGGTGTAGCTCATTTTAGCCTCCGTTATGCTGAATGTAGGTCGTGTGATGGCAGGAGCTGTGGAGTTAAGCTGCCATCTTCATGCCAGGTCAGGCCACGCCCCCCTCTACCATTTTTTTATGTGTCTTCAATATAATCTCCTTTAGTGACTTTTTTCATTAAAGAGTCGAATCACTTACGCTGGTTACCGTGATGTGAATCAACCAAAAAATAATAAAATAGACCAAAAATTTCTATTTTTTATTTCTCTTCACTTATTTTATGGTTGGTAAAAGAGTAGATGCACTTTTTCTGTTGTTCCTTTCTCCATTATTATTTACTCCAAACATATATCCAATTGACAACACAATTTTGAGACATGGATTACATTTTTGTTATGATACAATGTTAGTGTTCTTTGTCTTCATGTTAAAAAAAAAAATGTTTTTTTTAATTAATCTTTTAATATTTTATTTCTGTAATAACGAATAATGTACCATTACTGTAGCATCCCTCCGCAGGGATCTTCCCTTCATATCCTGTTCAATGTAACCATCTCATTGTCGCATAAATCTATTGTATTCATTCTTTCTCAATAAAAATCTTTGTAAAAGAAAAATATATGGTCACAGGAAAATTCATATATACAGTATGTGTATATAAAAATAAAAATAAAAAGTTATCAACAAATAAATATAAAAATGATATAATTAATTAATTAATTATATATACCCTGATATACATAAAAACCTAATCACACATAAATTATGAGAATGCTGTGAAGTCCAAAACTTAATGTGAAAAAATTCCAAGTAATGCCAAAAAATATAAGAAATAGAAATAAAAATATATTCAAATTGATCAAAGTCAGTCAAAAAGTTCTTGGTGACTCTTGTGCTCAAAAATCCAGGTGACTTGTGTGCTCCCCCTTTCGGGTCCCCACTCACCAGCTCCTGTTACCCCTGCAGGGGTGATAGGCATGTATGGTTATCCGTGAGTGATGTCAGCAATCTATCCGTGGCTCGACAAGCCTCTGCAGTTTACTCCACCAGCTCGGATCATTCAGATCGATCCTCCAGTGCCCGTATCAGAATATAATAAATAGCAGATTCCCAAGGAATGGTCCTTATGGGAGAAAAAAGGCTCCCATGGTGTAGTATTTAAAAAGTAATTTATTTAAAAACAAAATATTCCCATAACTGGGACAAGAAACAAAGAAAAGCGTTATAGAGAAAAGGCAGCAAAGCCTATAGGAAGCCTGCACGCCACGCCGAGCAATAACACCAAATTTAACATACCTGCTCCCCAAGCAGACTAAGGACATGGATTACTGGAACCATGTCCTGTGGTCTGATGAGACCAAGATAAACGTATTTGGTTCAGATGGTGCGTGTGTGGCGGCAACCAGGTGAGGAGTACAAAGACACGTTTGTCTTGCCTAAAGTCAAGCATGGTGGGGGGAGTGGCATGGTCTGGGGCTGCATGAGTGCTGCCGGCACTGGGGAGCTACAGTTCATTGAGGGAACCATGAATGCCAAGATGTACTGTGACTGGGCCGCGGGTCAGTATTCCAACATGATAACGACCCCAAACACACCTCCAAGACAACCACTGCCTTGCTAAAGAAGCTGAGGGTAAAGGTGATGGACTGGCCAAGCATGTCTCCAGACCTAAAACCTATTGAGCATCTGTGGGGCATCCTCAAACAGAAGGTGGAGGAGCGCAAGTCTCTAACATCCACCAGCTCCGTGATGTCGTCATGGAGGAGTGGAAAGAAGACTCCAGTGGCAACCTGTGAAGCTCTGGTGAAAGTCATGTCAAAGAAGGTTAAGGCAGTGCTGGAAAATCATGGTGGCCACACAAAATATTGACAATTTGGACAGTTTTACTTAGGGGTGTACTCACTTATGTTGCCAGCAGTTTAGGCATTAATGGCTGTGTGTTGAGTTATTTTAAGGGGGCAGCAAATTTACACTGTTATACAAGCTGTACACTCACTACTTTGCATTGTAGCAAAGTGTCATTTATTCAGTGTTGTCACATAAATAGACATAATAAAATATTTACAAAAATGTGAGGAGTGTACTCACTTTTGTGAAATACTGTATTTCTATGTTGAAATAAACTTTGTTAGTGATCAAAAGAGAGGAAAAATAATACATAATAAAAGGCATAATAATATATAAGTTGGGTTGCACAACAGGTAGTAATATAATGCTAAACTTTTTGGCTACCAGGACAGTTTTTCATTTTTTAGATCTACAATACAATATACATTATGACTATTCAATAAAGCACACCCAAATTATACATTTTCAAAAAGCGGATTTCCAATAGAATAAAATAATAATAGTCTTGATTTTGTATTTCCCAAAATATTTGCACAAATGTATATTGTTGAGAACTAAGCTCATGTCACTGTTACGTGCCTTCCCTGAGAAAAGACACAAGTCCATCTAGTTCAACCAATCATGTCAACGTAGACATTGTAATTGCATGGCTTTGTTAATAAACAAAGCCATGCCAGTGACAGCTGCTACTGTTTTTCACCCACATTTAAATAAAGTAGAAGAGAAAATTGTTTCTAATAAAAAAAATGTCCTTTATTCCATATCAGCACAGGAAACAATATAATGCTCTGATGCATTTCCTGCTGTACTTAGTGCTTTGTACAAGCCTTTTTCCAAAATTTGGTAAGGAGATAAAGGAAAGAATATGAAAAGAAGCAATGTGCTCCTCCTGCTGACTGCATAAAAATCTTCATAACAATAATATGCAATATTTCATAGTTACCTGAATTTTTTTTTTACATTTTATTCTTTTCATCCTAACATTAACCCCCTTTCACACTGAGGCGGTTTTCAGGCATTTTAGGGCACTTTTACACTGGGGCGGGGGGCGTTGGCTATTTTTAACAGCACTTTTCCATCATTTTAGCGGCACTTTTCGGCCGCTAGCAGGGCGCTTTTAACCCCCACTAGCGGCCAAAAAGGGTTAAAAGCACCCGTAAAGCGCCGCTGCCAAAGCACTTTGCGGGCTCTTCGGCAGCGCTGGCCATTGATTTCAATAACAGGGGCGTTTTAGGAGAGGTGTATTCACCGCTCCTGCAACACCCCAAAGATGCTGCTTGCAGGACTTTTTTTCCCGTCCTGCAAGTGCACCACTCCAGTGTGAAAGTACTCGGGCTCTCACACTGGGCCTGCAGGGGAGGCGTTTTTCAGGCGCTTTACAGGCGTTATTTTTAGCCCTTTAGTACCTGAAAAACGCCTCAGTGTGAAAGTAGCCTTAGCGCTAGAAATAGCCTCTAAATAATGCATGAAAACCGCCTCCCATTCATTTTAGTGTGACTTTTCACACTGGGGTGGTGCGCTTGTGGGACGTTAAGAAAAGTTCTGAAAGCAGCATCTTTGGGCGGTTTGGGAGCGCTGTACACAACGCTCCCAAAACGCCCTGCCCATTGAAATTAATATGCAGCGCTTCCAAAGCGCCTGCAAAGTGCTTTGGAAGTGCCCCAACACGGGCGATTTTAACCCCTTCTTTGTGGTTAAAAGCACCCCGCTATTGGCAGAAAAGTGCCACAAATGTGCACGCTAAAGCGCCACAAAAAAGAGTGGCTGTTTAGCGGTAACGGCAGGGCGCTACAGTGTGAAAGTAATCTAAAAATGTAAGAAAGAAAAAATGTCAAAACCAATACAATGTAAATTCCTTTCAATTGTATCAATGCAATCAAACTTTCATATAGTGTCTTGTTACCACTTGCTACTGTGGTGGCCCTGGTGAATTTTATATTTTAATTCAATCTTATTTTATTGAGAAAGGAAAAATGTACAGTATACAGTTATGTCATACAAAAACATAGAAAATAGAAATAGATATCATTGCGATACTGGTAACATATCATCTCATGTTTTAAACAATTTGTGAGCTTTTATTGATTTAGTTTGATATTTAAGCCTGCGTAGCTATACCGTCTAAGCTGATTAAAGTGCAGGTGAGCACCACTATCCACTCAACGAGTGGCGTCCACCTATTGCAAACAAGCTAGGGCTATTGTTGCTGTGCTAAATGTATTTTCTCTGATGGGGAAGCTCAGTGTGTGTCACATTATTGGTCTGATGAGATTAGAGAGTATGATTTAGGTGATCGTGTAGCGCTATAACATATAAGGGGAGAAAGGGAAAAAGAAGAGTAAGAATAGAGGGGACAAGGGAGTAAGGAATACAGATATTAAGAGAAAGACATTCCACTCTGGTCACACAGTTGCATTGGTGGAGTCCTCTGTAGCCCATGGAATAAATTCCGCGGAATAGCGGAAGATAGACCACGAGGTCCAGGTCTTGGAAAATTGTTCCTCCTTACCCGTTTCCTGCGACAACATTCGTTCCAGTCTATTAATTTGGTCCACTTCAATTGCCCAATCCCCCAGGGAAGGCATGCTTGTCGACTTCCATTGTCTGGGCAGAACCGTTCTAGCTGCCGCCAGAAAGTGACGCAGAACGTCTTTTTTGACCGATTTAAGCGGGCCAGGGAGCATAGATAGCAGGGCTACCTCAGGAGAGGATGCAACCAAGGTCGCCATGAGTCTGCAGTACAAGTTGAGGATCTTTTGCCAGAACCTCCGCACAGGGGGGCACTCCCACCAAATGTGGAGTAAGGTTCCCTTTGATGACAAACAACGCCAGAAGGTATCCGAGAGCGCCGGGTTTATCCAGCGTAATGTCGAGGGGCATCTATACCAACGGGTCAGTAATTTGAATCCCTTTTCTTGCGATTTGGAGGCTAATGCCGCGTACACACGGTCGGACTTTTCAGCTACAAAAGTCCGACAGTCTGTCCGACAGACTTCCGGCGGACTTTCGGCGGACTTGCGGCAGACTTTCTAACGAACGGACTTGCCTACACACGACCACACAAAAGTTCGACAGCCTAGTACGCGGTGACGTACACCAAGTCTGGCGAGACTATAAAACGGAAGTTCAATAGCCCGTACGACACCCTTTTGGGCTCCTTCTGCTAATCTCGTGTTTATCCCGTGTTAGTAGAAGTTTGGTGAGAGACGATTCGCGCTTGTGAGACTCGTATTTTTCAGTTCGTTTTAACTGTTGTTCAGTCTGTGCTTGTGAGGTTTGTATCTGCTTTTCAGTGCGTTTGGTCAGTTGGCATTGAGAAATCTTTGTTTTATTGTCCGCTCGTTCGTGATTTTCAGGTCGCTCTTCACAGGCCTTGCTGTTCTTCAGTGCGTTCTGTTTAGTGCGTTCTGACCAGCCGACTGTTTTGAAACCATGTTACCTGTACGTACTCGTCGTCGAGCTCGTGCATTGTATGTGTTTGGTGCTGTAGTTTATTCTTCAGACCAAGACCAGTCCATGAACAGGGCGAGGAGGAGTTCATGGACCAAGAATTGGTTGCTCCAGCGTGACCAGTTCTGTCACATGCCATTGCTCCGTGAGATCCGTGAGAATAATCCTGAGGATTTCAGGAACTTTCTCCGGATGACGGACCCCGTTTTTGACCGTTTGTTGGCTTTGCTGACCCCCTATATCAGCAGGCAGGATACCTGCATGAGGCAAGCCATCACTCCGGAGCAGAGGCTAGTTGCCACATTGCGGTACTTGGCGACAGGGAGAAGCCTGCAGGACCTCAAGTTCTCGACAGGCATCTCCCCCCAGGCTCTGGGGATCATTATCCCAGAGACCTGTTCTGCCATCATCCAGGTCCTGCAGAAGGACTATATTAAGGTAAGATATTTTTCTTTTATTAGCATCACATGTTCTTTTATGTAATCTTTGATAATGTAATGTATTTCTTGCCTCAAACACTACTTACCATCATTGCAATATAGTGTGAATGTCCCCTTTTTCTCCTCACACATGCAGGATTTTTTTCCTGTTCTTTTTTGTCATGCATGTATATTTTCCTTCAATAACCTCCCCAGCATGCAATGATGGGAACATATCCACCTAGTCTACTCATTTTGAATGTATTTTGTTTGAGTGTATTTAGTGTGCTTATAATTAGCAATTAGCTTGATTTCCCAACCCCCCACCCCCCACCTAAACTCAATCCAAATAGTGTGCTTATAATTAGCAATTAGCTTGATTTCCCAACCCCCCACCTAAACTCAATCCAAATAGTGTGCTTATAATTAGCAATTAGCTTGATTTCCCAACCCCCCACCCCCCACCTAAACTCAATCCAAATAGTGTGCTTATAATTAGCAATTAGCTTGATTTCCCAACCCCCCACCCCCCACCTAAACTCACTCCAAATAGTGTGCTTATAATTAGCAATTAGCTAGATTTACCAACCCCCCCACCCTTGTAAAAATTTGCTTGAATGTTCTGTGGTGTTGATTTGTATAAAGCAAATATATGTTGCACTTTGCAAAATGCATGTGCACTCTACAAGTGCATTTGTTCCAGTGCTTTAGTAAATGAGCAGAAGCTCTGCTGATTTCCATCATCAAATCATATGCAAGCCACAAAGTGTTTTCATTAATTGCCCTTGCATGTGATTGTGTACTCCTTGCAACATGACTGCCTTTTTACCTTACCTCATTTACTGTAAGCTGGGTAGCAACTGCACTTGCAGAGTGCGACAACTGCAGTCTTGTTGCCTTTTTAGTCCCTAAATTCCTGCGTGTCCTAAAAGTAATCTTTTTTAGGGATTTCACAACCCCCTAAAATGTAATCAATGTTCCATCAGAGGGGGTGAGCAATCTGATAAGTGTGCCTTTCCATATTAGTTATTCCAGAAGATTTAAATTATTTAATGTTATACTGATGCTGGGGAATAATGTTTTTAATTGTATAATTTTCTTGCAATGTTATCTTCAAAATTAATGATTTTGGTTTTCTTGTTTGATTCCCCAGTTTCCTTCAACGCCACAGGAATGGCAGACTGTGGCATCCCATTTTGCCAGCCGTTGGGACTTTCCCAATTGTGGAGGGGCTATAGATGGGAAACATGTCCACATCGTGCCACCACCCCATTCGGGGTCATACTATTTTAATTATAAGGGGTTCCACAGTATTGTTTTAATGGCGGTGGTGTCGGCACACTATGAATTTTTATATGTGGACGTGGGGAAGAATGGCCGGATGTCGGATGGAGGAGTATTTGCCCAGACGGAGTTCTGCCAGCGTCTCCAGAGTGGTGGCCTGGGATTGCCACCTGATGCGGATAACGTGGAAGGACTCCCCTTTGTCTTCATTGCCGATGAAGCCTTCGCTCTGAGCAAGCATCTCATGAGGCCATTCCCCCAAAGAACCCTCACCCCGGAGAGGAGAGTTTTTAATTTCCGGCTGGCCAGAGCTAGAAGAGTGGTTGAGAATGCGTTTGGGATTCTGGCCAGCCGGTTCCGCCTGTTTCAAACCTCCATTAATTTGGCGGAATACAAACTTAATTTTATCATTTTATCGTGCTGCATCCTGCACAACTTTTTACACCAACATTCTCAAAATTATATGGGAACAGTTGGGCCTGAGGCCGTACTTATAGATGACAACCTTACGGGCCTGGATACTGTCCGTACTGGCTTGGCCCCCCAAAGTGCCCGTCAAGTTAGACAGCAATATGTTAATTATTTTATGGGTAGGGGGGCCATTGCAATGGGCCAGGATATTTAAATATAATATATAAAAAAAAATACAAATGGGTTCTTTGTGGTAACTTTACAAACACAAAAAAAAGAAAAAAACAAATATAGAGATAAACATATAAAAAAGTTCTAAATGTAAAAATATATCAGCGCATGTATGACAAAAAACTGGAAGCAGCTGAACACCAGGGTCAAACGATCAAATCCCTCTGGACAAATAGAAAAAATAGGTGCAGCGCTAAAAACAAAAAAACCAAACCAAAAAATAATCTCAGATTCATATCTGGACACTCTATATCTGAACATTTTTGTGCCTTCTATTATTTATAGTATACCTACTGTTAGTTGCTTCATCCCTGGATTATTGTATTTTATTTATACTTTTTTGGTTTGTTTTTTTTGTTTTTAGCGCTGCACCTATTTTTTCTATATAAAAAAGTTCAACAACAATCATAAAATAAATATCTGGATAAAAATTAAAAGAAAATATGACTCCACACAAAAAAAAAAAAAAGGGTAAAAAGTATTATTAGTATGGAAACATTGTTTTTAAAAAGCATACTATATCATTCATGAGATCAAAGAGAAAAAGAATCCAGAAATCAGTTTGGGAGAACTCTGAATATGAACAGCAAAACACCTTCGTTCTTTATAGCATTCGTAAAGAAGACATAAAATGCGCTGCATTCAACGATCACAGATTTTGCAGCGTGATGAATGTGCTACCTACAATACAAACACTAGTTTTACTAGACCGAGTGCTTCCGTTTAGTTTTTGCTTATGAGCATGCGTCGTTTTTTTGTCCGTCGGACTAGCATACAGAAGAGCGGACTTCGGGGTCCGTCGTAGTTACGACGTAAAGATTTGAAGCATGTTTCAAATCTAAAGTACGTCGGATTTGAGGCTAAAAAAGTATGTTGAAAGTCCGGAGAAGCCCACACACGATCGGATTACCAGCCAGCTTTAGTCCGTCAGCGTCCGTTGGACTTTTGTAGACGAAAAGTCCGACCGTGTGTACGTGGCATAAGGATATTTTATGAGTCAGAATGAAGCACTTTTGCCAATCTACAGGTGAGATGGGGTGACCCAAATCTTCCCTCCAGGCCTGTGTGTATGGGGGGAGGTCAGGATTATAGACCATATGTATGAGAGAGTATAGCTGAGAGACCACATGCGAAGGAGGGTCAATCTGGAGCAGCATGTTCTCCAAGTCTGTTGTGTCAGTAAGTACATCAGGTAAGGATGGGAAGGTTTGAATAAAAGATAGCACCTGTTGCCTCTGCAGCCAGTGCGTCGAAGTATGGGAAGGTGGGCTGGAGGGAACGTCTTGAATCAGAGAAGAATCTGAATGCAGGACTTGGGCAAGTCATCTGTGGTCCTTCTTGTACCAAGGGCCAAAACTCTCTACTTGTAGGGCCGGTGGAAAAGCCGGAGTTCCAAACAGTGGAGTCATGGGTCCTTTCAGAGGAGATAGGGTCTTGGAGGAATTCATTCGGGTCCAAATTTGTATAGTTTGTCGGGTGAGGTCGCTCAGGGGTAATCCCCCTATTAGGAATTCAGTAGGCGTCCACGGTAGTGCGCGGAGATCTATTGAATTGAGATGGCTCTCTATTTGTACCCATAATTTGGTGGAGGAACGATGGAACCAGTTAACTATACATGTTAGTACTGCTGCTCTATAGTATATAGAGGCATCTGGAGCTCCAGCTCCACCACGAATCTTGGGGAGTGATAGCGTCTCATAGCGTATCCGAGGACGAGCCCCCCCCCCCAGATAAAGGAGGAGAACAGTTGGCGGAGTGTCTTAAAGAACCCGGAGGGTATTGAAATGGGAATTGTCTGGAACAAATAAAGAAACCGAGGGAGGACGTCCATTTTTAGAGCATTCACCCTGCCTAGCCACGATAGGCGTTTTTTCGTGTAGTTTGATAGATCAGTCTTGGTTCTAAGCAGAAGGGGAGCATAGTTCAGAGAGAACAATTGGGACCTTTCTGTGAGTATTTGGATTCCGAGGTAACGGATAGTGAATTTTATATTTTAAGTTTGAAAATGAAAACTGAAATGCTTGTGACTGGAACCTCAAAAAGAAAACAGCAGAATTCATCTCACTCCAAGCCTGAAGTAAAGGTTTTCCAGGCTATTTAAATGCTTTGAATTTTTCTTCAACGCACAGTGTGTTAAATCTCTCTGGTACATTGGTCAATACTCAATCACATTTTTTACAACACTGAAGGCAAGT
Organism: Lithobates septentrionalis; assembly: GCA_037952835.1. Classification (NCBI taxonomy): domain Eukaryota; kingdom Metazoa; phylum Chordata; class Amphibia; order Anura; family Ranidae; genus Lithobates; species Lithobates septentrionalis. The sequence continues at coordinate 789,048 of JBBDGP010000848.1, forward strand.
GTTCTATGCAATATTTATTGTTTCTTTCCTGATCCAAGAAGTGTGAGTTTTGAAACTATCTACTAAAAAGATTAGATGTCTCTCTGGTGTACACATAAACACTCTGCTCCCAGAAGCATTACAATTGAAATAAGCCTTATATAATATTTTAAAACAATACGAAAGTGTCCTAATTTCCACAAAGTCACATAGCATCTTTTGAGGAAAAATGTGTGAATTATTTGCAACATTCCACATTTCTGCATGAGTGGCTTTTAAACTTTTAAACTTTGCATAGTTTTTTAATAAAGTTGACACGCTAAATAAAAAACAGTTCTATTTAAAATGATTGTAAAGTCTTTTTGTTTTTTTTTTTAATTAAAAATAACAAACATGTTACACAGGTACTCCTCACTTAAGGTCGTCAAACTAGTTGGTTGTTAAACGAGGAGTCACAAGTAATCAATATTTTAAGCATTGTTAACTACTGTACTGTACTGTATTTTGAAAAAAAGGTCTAAAACACAGCTCAATAACGTTGTTTTAATTTGCATAAGTACAGAACACAAAGAAAATTCTGTACTGTACTGTACAATACAATGATGTATAGCGCGTTGTTCGGGTGGGGAGAGCTGGTCATTAAACAGGTAAGTCATTAAATGAGGAGTATCTGTACTTACCTGCTCTGTGAAGTGGTTTTTCACAGAGCAGCCCAGATCCTCCTTTTTTTCCCTCTTCGACTCTTCTGGGCCCTCCCTCCTGCCGAGTGCCCCCACAGCAAGCAGTTTGCTATGGGGGCACCCGAGTCAAGCTGCAGCTCCCTGTATCCATTCAGACACAGAGCCGCGACCCAGTCCCATCCCCTCTCTTTCCTCATTGGCTCACTGAATATGAGTGACAGCAGCATGACCCAATGGCGCGGTGCTGCTGTCTTAGCCAATAAAGAGGGAGAGTCTCGGGCAGCCAAGACACTCCTCACTCCTGCAACATCGCTGAATAGAGATGGGACTCACGTAAGTATTAGGATGGCTGGGGGGGGGGGGGGCTGCTGCACCCTGAAGGCTTTTGATCTTAATGCATAGAATGCATTAAGATATAAAACCTTCTGACCACTTTAGATAACCCATACAACATTTTACATTACCAGACATGTAGTTTAAACATGTCATAAACAACAAATAAAAAATTTGTAAACCCATAGAATATTGCCATCCTGAAAATAAAGTAATTGGGATCAGTTATTACAATTAGTGAGTCAGGTGTTCCAGTCGCTTTAGGTGATTTTTGATCTGTCCTTCTGTAAAAAAAAAATAAAAGAACTTAAACACTCAGTTTTGTTTACTTTGTTTACTTATAAGAGGCTCCATAGTGGAACCACATGCATTCTGCTATAAAGGAACTAATTATCTAAGTTTCCATTATTTCTTATGGGGAAATTCACTTTGATATACGAGTGCTTTGGATTACAAGCATGTTTCCGGAATGAATTATGCTCGTAATCCAAGTAAAGATTTTACTGTATATGATATTGTGGGCCAGGCGGGATTAGTGCGGGATTAGTGCCTTACTACTGGACTTTTTAACAAAATGATGTAATAAAACTTTGTGTTTTTATACAATTATTTATTTCTTTTTGTGGGGTTACGTTTGGCACCATAATGTCCAAACATTTGCTCATGTGTTTTTTTCTGTGAATTAGGATGTGGTGCCTGAATTAGCAAGCCGTGCTCTTTATGAGTTGACTTATAGTGGGATTGTGATAATGCGGCGGGCAATCTGACACTAGCTGACACTTTGTATGAACTGACAAACTGCCACTGACATCTCCAGTGACAGTAATCAGTACTAATAATATACACTGTCACGTACTAATGACAATGGCTGGTAAAGGGTTACCAATCAATAAACGCTTATTGCGATTTTTTTTGCCAAAAATATGTAGAAGAATATGTATCGGCCTAAACTGAGAAAAAAAAATTAAATATTTTTTGGGGATATTTATTATAGCAAAAAGTAAAAAATAATGCGATTTTTTTCAAAATTGGCGCTATTTTTTTGTTTATAGCGCAAAAAATAAAAACCGCAGAGGTGATCAAATACTACCAAAAGAAAGCTCTATTTGTGGGAAAAAAGGACGTCAATTTTGTTTGGGAGCCAGTCGCACGGCCACGCAATTGTCAGTTAAAGTGACGCAGTGCTGAATCGAAAAAAAGTGCTCTGGTCTTTGGCCAGCCAAATGGTTAAGAAGTGGTTAAGCTTGCGGGTGCGTGTGCGCTTGCACTTGTGCCACAGTAAAAGTACTGCGGCGTGTCAGTAAGCAGTTAAAGTTTGAGCTCCAGGGAAAGAAAAATGTTCCCTTGCAGTGAGACTGCTCCCACACTGCAAGAATTAGGTACTGGGGGAATAAGAAAAACAGTTTTACATACCTGATCCCTACCATGTAAAAATCAGGAAGTAGAATATGAGACTTATTAGAGAAACCATGTAAATTGTTACAGAATAAAAATCACACACACATAGGCTGAACTGGATAAACCTGTATCTTCTTTATAAACTATGTAAATATGTAACTATCCCACTTCCTCAGGCTCCCTCCACACTCCAGTGTCCAGAGTCACTTCTCCCCAGCAGTTGCAAGTAGTCTGACATCATGAAGACCAATGCGATGTGAGGATGGTGAAGAACACTCCACTGCTGGAGTGTAAGGAGAGCTCTGACCAGGGGCGTACCTAGTGCATTTGGCACCCGGGGCGGATCCTATATCTGGCACCCCCCACCTTAAAATGTAAAAACACCCCACTGTGCCCTCTGCATCCTTCAATATCTCTTTGTCACTACTGTGTACATTACACAGCACCACACCTCTGGACCTCTTTACATTACACAGCCCTTGTACCTCTGGACCCCTTTACATTACACTGCACCCTGCACCTCTGGACCCCTTTACATTACACTGCACCCTGCACCACTGGACCCCTTTACATTACACTGTACCCTGCACCCCTGAACCCCTTTACATTACACAGCACCCCTGGACCCCTTTACATTACATAGCACCCTGCACCTCTGGACCCCTTTACATTACACAGCACCCTGCACCTCTGGACCCCTTTACATTACACTGCACCCTGCATCTCTGTACCCCTTTACATTACACAGCACCCTGCACCTCTGGACCCCTTTACATTACACAGCACCCTGCACCTCTGGACCCCTTTACATTACACTGCACCCTGCACCTCTGGACCCCTTTACATTACACTGCACCCTGCACCTCTGGACCCCTTTACATTACACTTCACCCTGCACCTCTGGACCCCTTTACATTACACTGCACCTCTGGACCCCTTTACATTACACAGCACCCTGCACCTCTGGGCCCCTTTACATTACACAGCACCCTGCACCTCTGGACCCCTTTACATTACACAGCACCCTGAACCTCTGGACCCCTTTACATTACACTGCACCCTGCACCTCTGGACCCCTTTACATTACACTGCACCCTGCACCTCTGGACCCCTTTACATTACACTGCACCCTGCACCTCTGGACCCCTTTACAATACACTGCACCCTGCACCTCTGGACCCCTTTACATTACACTGCACCCTGCACCTCTGGACCCCTTTGCATTACACAGCCCTTGTACCTCTGAACCCTTTTACATTACACTGCACCCTGCACCTCTGGGCCCCTTTACATTACACAGGACCCTGCACCTCTGGACCCCTTTACATTACACAGCCCCCCACAGCTCTAGACACCTGTATGTTACACAGACACCCCCCCTAACAGTTCTGGACCCCCTGCATGTTACACAGACCCCCCTACAGTGCAGACCCCCTCCCCCCCATTAAGTACAGACCCCCCTACAGTGCAGACCCCCTACAGTACAGACCCCCTACAGTGCAGACCCCCGCTCCTACAGTACAAACCCCCCCTAGAGTGCAGACCCCCTACAATTCAGACCCATAATGTACCTCAGGTCAGATGATCAGCGCGGGACATGCAAACACAGCATGTGTAGATATAATGGAGGAGGGGGAGGTGGCTTCACTGTGTTAGACTGATCAGAGCCACAGCGCAGCCATGAGAGAAGGGGATCGTTACAGCTGGGTCTCGGGTGTGCCGACAGTTGTTACTCGCACCCCCCTCCTCCCTTGCAAAGCCAGGCTCTCCATGTGTCTTTTACCTGCCGCTGCCTGTTACCACGCCGTGATGCTGCTTAAACTCGCCCGCTGTCTGCTTCAGTCGCAGAGGGGGGCGCCGGCCTGACACCCCCCCTGTGTGTGGCACCCGGGGGGCGGCCCACCCCCCCCCTTGCCCCCCACTTAGTACGCCACTGTTTGCATCCTAGAGGCTAATATACAAATCTCTACATTTAATACAGAAACAAAAAATATGAAAAAGTAAGCTTGTAAAAATGTGAAACTTACTTTAAAGTTATTACCGTAATAACTCAATCAATATGTTCAATAAAAACGCACTATACTTCTGCTTTTATCCATGACATTTCTGGGTAAAGCCATCTTCTTGTGTATAAGGTAAGAAACACAAGCAAAAGGGCGGGGTTTAATTAGTGGGACTATAAAAAATGTAATGATTCTGGAATTGGCACCTTACACTAATGCCCTGTACACACGATCGTAATTTTCGTCGGAAAAACCTTGGATGTTTTTTCAGACGGAATACCGCTCAAGCTTGGCTTGCATACACACGGTCACACAAAAATTCTCTGAACTTTCGATCGTCAAGAACGCGGTGACGTACAACACGTACGACGGCACTGGAAAGGGAAGTTCCATACGAAGCGATGATTCTGAGCATGCGTGTTTTTTTGCGCATCGGAATTGCATACAGACGAACGGAATTTCAAATAGGGACTTTTTCCGACAATCTTTTGCTGGCGGAAAAAGTCCGATGGAGCATACACGCGTTTCAGACCAAAAGCTCACATCGGACTTTTGCTGGTGGAATTTCCGATCGTGTGTACTGGGCATAAGGGGTGCTTTGCAAATGTCTCAACATTTGTGTATGCATAATGAATAATACCCGTAATATGTATATAATAGTTTGCTTGTTGCTTTTCGTTGGGTGAATGTAACATTCCTTAGCATTCGATCCTAAGAGAAACATAGGTATAAGAACATTTACTATGAAAGATACCATTCAGCAATAGAGAAAACAACCTAACACTATAGGCTAAAAATATTCAACCAGCAGGAGAAATAATGAGAAAGATTTCTGCCCTATGTGTAGTCTAGGGAGATTCCTGTGTGAACAGCTGAATAAATGGGTGTTTGGCTGAACGAACCTGCAGCTGCAATGTGAAGTGAGGCATTTAACCATGGTATTATTACCACAGCTAATTGTGACAGCTTCCTCTTGGTTGTTAACGTGGAACTTGATGCCAGAATTAAAGATGGGCGAACAGGCAGGAATTTTAATGCAAAAAAGACATGGTTTGTCTCTTCTGCATTAAAGTTACTTACCTGCCAGTCCACCCTTGTACAGTGAGCTGCGCATGCGCAGTTGACTGTACAAATTCAGCAATGCCGAATCTGACTGATCTCCTGTGTATGTGTCCCCGTCCAGTTAATGACAGCAGCCATTTATCAAGATCTGGAAGCTGGCTGCCCGAAGATGTCAGGGGCCGGGCAGGGAGCTCGGGAACGCTGCATTACTGGAGCTGCAGTGAGTATAATTCCACTTTAAGGAGTCCTAGCAACCAATGACTCCCCACAGGGCACATTCAGCTGGGGAATCTCGACTGACAGGTGGAAGTAAACAAACAGCATGAATTATGTAAATTCTTATCGCCCCAGATGTTCTATTGAATGAAACAGGTCAGATAGACTGAACTATCTCCACGTTACTGCGCTTCCTAATGGGAGTCAATTCATGAATGAAAAAATCGAAAAAATAGGTAATTCATGTGCAACATCCACGTAATTCATGTGCGATGCATGTTTCGTCAAAGAATGACATTTTCAGGGAAATTGGCCAATTCTCCTGAAGCCGTCATTCTTTGACGAAACGTGCATGGGGCAGGGCCTACATGTGATGCCTTTATGCTATCTGACTGTAGACCTTATATTTTTGCACATGAATTACCTATTTTTTAATTCATTAATTATTTGTTTATAGAATTTTAATATTATTTTTATTATGTTGGTGTATTTTTGATGAAATGTAAATTTGAATTTATTTCACATTTTTGCACTTAGAATTAGAATTTTATGCACATTAAGTACAGTATATTTCCTATCATGTAGGTAGATAGATATCTGTGCTCCGTATAAAAATGGCATCAAACAGCAGCTGAACACCATAACCCAGATACTGGGCACAGAAACAAAATAAGGAAAAAAGAGTGCAGCGCTTATGCCATAAAATGTGTATGAGTATTCGCAATACCTTTAAAGTGCAAATGTGCAAAAAAATGATCAAATTGGCATAAATAAAATATTGCAATCACTGAATGTACCATGTGCCAATTAATAAACTTGCATATATCAAACAGAATTAAGGAATGAACAAAACCACATATCATATAAAAAAGTGCTGCAATAAAGTGCAAAAATATGGTGAAGATAATATAAATGATGTGACTTGATATAAGTGCTTGCTATAAGGGGTACCCCTGATGACGTCAGATTTTGACTAAATGATATTCGTGTAGCCAAGCCCACATGCCCTGCGCATGTGCAATCACATTTTAAACCTCCGTACACAGGAATTTTTTACTTGCTGCCAATTCTTTGTTTTTATGCTAATTAGAGACTCATTGGAGTCCTCAAACAGCACTGTAATCTATTTACTCCAATAAATTCTTTGATGAGACAGTATTAGACTATCTGGAGCATTATATTTTTTTGCATGATTTCCACCATCTTTGAACATTTGGGATACTTGCCGTGATTGACCATCTGAGACACAGAGGTTACTGACAAGAAACACCCGGGAGATCTGGAGTTCCATGATGGGGATCTGTGATCCAATTCACGCTTTCTGACCTCCCTGAGTAAGGGGGGTCGCTGGCGATCCGGTAAGCCTTCCATCTTACTAGAGGTGACGGGTCCCATGAGGTCAAGCACTTATATCAGATCACATCATTTATATGAAGATTATTTAGTCATTTGTATGGACTTTTTTTAACAATATTCTTCACCATATTTTTGCACTTTATTGTAGCACTTTTTTATATGATATTTGGTTTTGTTCATTCCTTAATTCTGTTTGATATATACAATTTATTAATTGCACATGGTACGTATTTCCTATCATGTTGTATTAATTTAGTGCCACACTATTTGATTTATTTATGCACTAATTTGGTATCACAGATTTTGGTGTAGGCTGCTTTTATGTTTCAAAATCTTCCCCAGCGCACAATTATTTTTGTTTTTGAATCTAATTGGGAGGGGTTTCATAATTATCAATCAGCTGCTGAACTTGCAGGGCTCTACTGAGGAAAATTAAAGGGTTTGCATCCCTTTAGACATGATTTCTTACTGGGAGTATCTCACCAAAAATTTTATTTTTTTTGCAGGGGATTCCTGAAATCTTACTTGTATCTTAGTGTAGACTTCTGGGCCATTCAGTGAGCCAATTACACAAGCAGGAAGTTATGTTTCTATGGGGTGTTCTGTACACATTCTGTGTACAGAACACCTCAAGGTAGCCATATTGCATTGCGTTTTACAGGAAACGACAGCGCTGCAGCTGGAAAAGGAGAGGTACAGTAATTTTTAAAAACATTAAATTACAATATGACTTGTGTCGCAATTGTATACATTATAGTATTATTTTTTTTTATTTGCTATTTTTTTTTTCAACAAAAGTGGAATAACCCTTTAATTTCCATCTTTAGGGATTATTGGCTTTGTATGTTGTAAATAAAGTATAGTGATGGGTCTTTTAACTAGATAATATACAATTTCTTTGTTTCTTGCATTTGATGGTTATAATGATGGTCTCATTAATACGTTGTTGCTCATGATAGTTCATGATAAATTTGATGTCATTTTAGGCATGAGAGATCTGAGATGGCCATGGATTTAGTACACAGAGCAAGATTGTGAGTTTAGGCCCCTACTCAAGTACAGTGCTGTTCTTACTATAGTGCTGTCTATTAGCCTACCTTGAAAATAGGAAAAATTAGCCGCACTCAAATTAGCTCTTCTTGCAGTATTTTTAATAATCAGTGCTTTGACTGCATACAGTGAGCTTGAGCGGAGCTATGGATCTGTATTAGCCTACCTTGTCATTGACAGGTGTTCTTAGCATGAATTTGTACACTCACTGTCCTGAAGAGTACAGTTTATAATAGTAATAAACACAATAAGCTCACCATGTATACAGCATGCTAAGGCAAGGGATTTGTTTGATTTTTATTATTAATGATGCTTTTAGATCCAGTGACTGTTTAAAATGTTGAGTCAATTTGCCCTTGAACAAGATATAGTGTATGTAAATTGGATCTTGGTACACTCAATCCTAATCATTTCTTGTGTCTCTTTAATCAGAGCTTGACAGAGGGAGGTGTTGGAAAAATAAAACGAGAGGCAGCGTGCTAGTTCCATGCAAGTTCCTTTTCTTTGCATGGAATTTTTAAAGACATATAGATTTGAACAAAGACAACCACTTCTTAAAGGCAAGTTTGAATTTATCAAATGTCAATGCAATAACTAATTCCATGTGCACGATTCTGTATTTGCAAACGTTGTTGGCAAAAAGCATATAACACAACACAAGGGGATTAGCCTTGTTTCTGTATCACAGACCAATAGTTATGGTATGCCAGCACATGATTGGAACAAAGCAGTGATCCACAGCCGTTTTCTTTCTGTAAATAAAGCTACTAGTGTTTGTACCATATTGTGAGATGAAAACAAGAACGACAATTGCATTTGCAAAGCTCTTAACAAATATACATGCTCTGTTCCTACTGTAAGTAACCTGAGCCATGTGTATGCTTTAATAGGAAGTTAAATAAACTCCTACTGCTTAGTACAAGAGCAGAGTGATATCTATGGGGTTCTGTAAAGATTTTAAAACCCAGTTTACAAGACTGGGCTATGTCAAGCTCCAAATTTAATAATAATTGATAATTGCTTACAGAATCTGAATTTCAAATTGTAAAAGACTTACCAAATACACCAAGTTTAAACTGCGTGAGTCAGAAAGCTAAACTTAGTTAGAAAATGTATCTAACAAATAACAAGTTTTACTAAAAGCAATAGGTGTAAACAACTGAAAGACCCATCTCACGCTTAAGCTTGGTACACACTAGTAGCTCAGGAGTACTAACAATCTCTGCCAGAACACACTGGTCAAGGCTCTTTTTCGGTCATGCCTCTTCATCAGAACTGCAAAAGTCCGTAATCCAGTAGTGTTCTCGCTTTCAGTTAGGTAGGAGACACAGAGTTGCTCCTTATGCCACTATTGGACTGGCATATGGCCAGCAAAACTTCTGGGAAAGCATGTGTCGGCACCACTAACTGTCCCAAGCCAGGGATACGCAAACCCAATATGGCGCCTGCAACTTTGGCAAACCATAACAACGCCCAACACAGCATTATCATAACAGGACTGAGGTCAGATTGTGACTGGGAACCACAGGAAGGGCTTGAGATCTTGATCCTACTCCTCTCACAGAAACTCAAAAGGTGAGACATCCTTATTCAATCTTTAGTACTTGGGAGTTTGTGATTTTTTTTTTAATTATTATTTAATGACCCATTTGTCATCTATAATTGTGCCAATATCAGATCAATAGATCTATAATATTACTAGATAGATCCCTAAGCAGGTATACAGTAAGTAATCCTTGGATATAATACACTTTGTGACAGACATCTTCTGCTAGGACAAATTATGTAAACTGAATGGGTGTGTCATGAAATTGAGTTGATAGAGCTTGGTGAAATTGTATTTATCTATAAAACAGGTTGCTGGAGACACCAAACGCTGACTGTAGCATAGTGAATGTCTTAAGGGTGTAACAACCATATAATTGTGACAACAAATTCCACAAACTGTGTTCTTTTAGAGACAAAAGCTCAGGAAGGTCAGGGTATTTCCAAAGTGAAGTAAATGCAGTATAACATCCTACAGAATGAATACGTTTACAGGCAGACCACACACAATGCGATAGCCATAACGTAGGAAACGTTTGTAAATAATTGGGTAGTTGGGACAAACTAAGACACATCTCGTAGGACCACATTGGTATAAATGGTGAAATTGTTCAGCCAAAAAATAAAAACATGGATGTGGAACAGATAGCCCTCCCCTCACCTTACAATGTCATAATCTAATAAGAACAATTTAGGCTTTTTTACCCATTCATATAAGGGTGTGAAATAGCAACTGCAGGAAACCATAAAGGTCAATTTTTCAAAATATATAATAGGGTTGGGTATTGAGACCCTCTTTAAAAGGTTAATATGCTCCACATTTAAGAAATGCAGTGCAGCCTAAGCATTTCATCATTTCAGTCGTTACCGGGTACCAGTTTAAAGTGATATATTAATTGGGATTGCCGGATATTTGTATACACAGATAGTGGAAGGAATGAACACAGGGAGTATGGGAAAGGTTAGGTGGGAGCAGTGCAGGAAGCAATTTATGGGCAGCAAGACAGATGTATACCAATTTACTTAAAAGCTAGTATAGGAGCCAAAAGTGTCTAGCAGTTTCATAATACACTGTATTGATTCAATATTATGAATCAGATACACCAATGTATTAACTGTATTCATTAATATACCTTCTTCCAGAGCGCCATAACAGAATCCTATGAATGCAGAGGATTTTTTTCTAATATAGCCAGCGATTCCACTGCCAAAGAAAATAGGACAATGGATAGGGGACATCCCTGCCTCGTATCCCGTTATCACAGGAGCCACCCCCAGCCCTAATATGTGCAATGGGTTATTTATAGAGGAGCTGAAGCCAGGTAAAAAATGTTTTGGCCTATACTGTATCTAAGCAACAGTGCCCATAATAATGTTGAATCAAATGCCTTTATTGTATCTAGAATAAGAGTAGCCCTGTTGCAAGTGTTTAAGTGTAGTAGCTGCAGATTACACAAAAAAATCTGCGTATATTAATTGTGGTGTTTCTATTGAGAATAAAACATGTCTGGTCAGGGGGAATAATTGAGGAAATGACTTTAGTGTTTATTAAGAAATAGAGCTGTATGAGTACTGTCAGGCCACCTGAGGCCAGGTGACAGATGCACACAGTTGGAATCAGGAGTGCACGGTGTGCAAGGTAGTGGCAAGGTAGTGGACCCTACGGCTGACTGCTGCGGATGGGAGTCAGTGTGGTAAAGGAAGGCAGGGCCACTGGAACACCAACACGTATCCAACCGGGGTTAGAGCGTAAGATTCCCTAGGGCGCGGTGTCTAAGAGCCAGCAGGTGTTCACCAGAGCCTCTAGTGGTGAGGATGGACTGGGCTGCAACTGGCTCCAATTCGCGACCACCAGGGTCCCCTAGCTCACGCCCACAGTAGGCAACAGGAGGATAGGGATAGTAAGGGAATAAGCCAAGGTCGGGGCTACTAGCAGACAAGGACAACAGAGTACACGCCAAAGGTTCAAGGTCACAGGCAAACAGGGATAGTCGGGGACACGCCAAAAGGTCAGGGTCACGAGCAGACCGGAATAGTCGAGAACACGCCAAGGTCGGTAACAGAGACAAATGTAGAGCACATGGCAAGCAGGAAACAGGAAGCCAAACACAATGTTGATCAGCAGAGCTGGCCTGCAGTGCACAGGTTAATATAGAGTTCTCTGATAGGAGCTGGGGTGGAGCCATGCTTAGAGGAGAGATTATAAAAGCAGTCAGGTGAGAGTGGCTGGTCTCTAGAGATGAACACATGGTGAGAGGTAAGCTGACAGACAAACTCTATTGCATAACCATGACAAGTACAGTGGGACAGGATCCTTACCCAGGTGTAGGAGAATGGTTACAGCAGCTTGGTTTTTGGGCAGGTGGATACTGCTACCAGTAGCTCCTCCATCATAACTGGGCAGTAAGGCATGACCTTGTCAGTGGAAGCTAGTTGGGGGAAGTCAACATTATCCAGATAATGAGAAAGGGCCAGGTCAGAATAGGTAGCTCTGGAAGAGTATACTGCCCCGTACACACGATCGGATTTTCCGACAACAAATGTTGGATGTGAGCTGGTTGGTGGAAATTCCAACCGTGTGTATGCTCCATCGAACATTTGTTTCGGACTTTCCGCCAACAAATGTTGGCTAGCAGGTTCTCAAATTTTCTGTCAAAAATTGTTTGTTGTCGGACTTTCTGATCGTGTGTATACAAGTCCTTCGGACAAAAGTTCACGCATGCTCGGAATCAAGTACGAGTCAGAGATATAACTAGCGTTGTAATGGAGATATCACGTACGTCTTGTACGTCACTATGTTCGTATTTGTTGGCCAACATTTGTGTGACTGTGTGTATGCAAGACAAGTTGGAGCCAACATCCTTCGAACAAAAATCCACGGTTTTGTTGTCAGAAAGTCCGATCGTGTGTACGGGGCATAAGGGTATATAATACCTGGAAAGTTCCTGCACTACTGCTGCTGAGGTTAAAGCAGTAACCCCCACCGAGGTTCAAATTAGTACTCCAATGTAAAAAGAAAACAGGCGACTTAGAAACAGTTCCAGCTTCACCCCATCTGTGAGGGAGGGAGTTGTCCATGATCGTCATAAACACCCAGAACATTACAGGCTCCCAATGTGGACTTCCATGCAAGATAAGATATCTGTTTTATAATGAGTAAGGCTGAGGGAATGGGGCTATATATACACAGAACTTTAAAAGCAAACTTTAGCTTATGCATAATACTAGACGACAGTTAAATAAGATGGCATGATAGGAAGAAGGAGAGGTACAAAATTTGAGTTATGAAGAGAATATAGAAAGGGTAAAACTAGCACAGCGTATGCTAATACAGTGATGTAAAGAGTAAATTGCTTACAGTTATATATGCCTTTAGAGCAACCGTACTGATCTGGGGAACTGAAGCAGATACAGTACCTCTTCACAGTACTGTATATGTAAGATGGAACTCTCATCAGTCAATGTACACTGAAAAAGTGTGAGACTCTAACTTTTTGGGGTTGTCAAAGAAGATAGCTTACCCTTTGTAAATGACTCTCAGGTGGGTAGAGTATAGCATATCCTAGGGAATTTTTAACATCTGGAGTTGATGTTTGACTTCTTGGAACTTTTACTGTTGAATAGGGATGAGCCGAACACCCCCCGGTTCGGTTCGCACCAGAACCCGCGAACGGACCGAAAGTTCGCACGAACGTTAGAACCCCATTGACGTCTATGGGACTCGAACGTTCGAAATCAAAAGTGCTCATTTTAAAGGCTAATTTGCATGGTATTGTCCGAAAAAGGGTTTGGGGACCCGGGTCCTACCCCAGGGGACATGTATCAATGCAAAAAAAACTTTTAAAAACGGCCGTTTTTTCGGGAGCAGTGATTTTAATGATGCTTAAAGTAAAAAAAAAAAAGTGAAATATTCCTTTAAATATCGTACCTGGGGGGTGTCTATAGTATGCCTGTAAAGTGACGCGTGTTTCCCATGTTTAGAACAGTCCCTGCACCAAATGTCATTTTTAAAGGAAAAAATCTCATTTAAAACTGCTTGCGGGTTTAATGTCATGTCGGGTCATGGCAATATGGATGAAAATCAGTGAGACAAACGGCATGGGTACCCCCCCAGTCCATTACCAGGCCCTTTGGGTCCTGTATGGATATTAAGGGGAACCCCGCACCCAAATTAAAATAAGGAAAGGCCCTATATACTCTGAACAGCAGTATACAGGCGGTGCAAACAAGACAGGGACTGTAGGTTTGTTGTTAAGTAGAATCTCTTTGTAATTTTGAACGGGTACATTTTTAACGTGTTTAGCTCCAGCCAAAAAATCTTTTTTAAGCTTTTTGGAAAACATAGGGAAGGGTTATCACCCCTGTGACATTTGTTTTGCTGTCTTTCCTCCTCTTCAGAAGATTTCACCTCACTTTTTTGTCCCAATGAAAAATGTTTTTTGAAAATTTGGGTTTTTTTGTGGAACAAGGATTGGAAAGCATCAGTGGAAAGGAGAAATTGTTTTCCCATATTAACTCTTACAGGAGAGAATTTCCCTTCCTAGGGGTAGATTTCATCTCACTTCCTGTTGTCTCCTTCCGTTTGCAAGTAGGAGTCGTTTGTAAGTTAGATGTTTGAAAGTAGGGTCCTGCCCTATATACTCAGCAGAAATTTGGGCCTTAGGTGTTGCTGTGGCCACAACACTGTAAGCCCTCACAGGGCCCTGCTGTGAAATATTAGATCAAGAATTGTAATTACATGCCCCTGTTGAACAGGAGCTGAAAAATTAGGCCTTAGGCACTGGTGCTGGTGCCACAACACTGCAACCCCTCACAGACACTCTAGTTGGAACGCAGGAACAAGCCCTGCTGCAAAGTATTGCATCAAAAATTGTAATTACACGCCCCTGTTAGACAGGGGCAGAAAAATTGGGCCTTAGGCACTGGTGCTGGTGCCACAACACTGCAACCCCTCACAGACACTCTAGTTGGAATGCAGGAACGAGCCCTGCTGCAAAGTATTGCATCAAAAATTGTAATTACACGCCCCTGTTAGACAGGGGCAGAAAAATTGGGCCTTAGGCACTGGTGCTGGTGCCACAACACTGCAACCCCTCACAGACACTCTAGTTGGAATGCAGGAACGAGCCCTGCTGCAAAGTATTACATCAAAAATTGTAATTACACGCCCCTGTTAAACAGGGGCTGAAAAATTGTGCCTTAGGCACTGGTGGTGGCGCCCAGAACCAAAAATGTTCTTACAAGCTATCAGCGTGATGATTGAGGAGGAAGAGGATAATTACTCAGGGATAGTCACTCAGCATCAGCATAGGCAGTCTTTGAAGGGATCTGAAAAAAATTATTCAGTTACATCAGCATCAGGTGCTTGGTAGCTGGTGGTGATCCAAGACTGATTCATTTTTATGAAGGTCAGCCGATCGACCGAGTCAGTGGACAGACGCACCCTGTGATCGGTTACCACGCCTCCAGCAGCACTGAATGTGCGTTCCGAAAGAACGCTGGATGCAGGACAGGCCAGTAGCTCAATTGCATACTGTGCAAGCTCTGGCCAGTGATCCATCCTCAAGACCCAGTAACCCAGAGGATTTTCGGTGGGAAAGGTGTCCAAGTCTGATCTTGCCCCTAGGTATTCCTGCACCATGTAAAACAGACGCTGGCGATGGTTGCTGGAACCGATCATACCTTGGGGCTGCGGACCAAAAAATTGTCTGAACGCATCGGTCAGACGGCCACCTTCTCCACCGCTCCTTCTTTGACTGACCGAAGCCTCAGCAACACGTTGTCCAGAAACAGGAGTTTGTAACCTCCCAGTCTCTGGGAACGCGTTGCACAGACCTTTCTGCAAGGCCTCCCGAAGATGTTTCATCCTCTGCTCCCTCTGCGATGGCAAGATAAGGTCCGCAACCTTACCCTTGTAACGTGGATCAAGGAGGGTTGCCAGCCAGTATTGGTCCTTCTCCTTGATACCACGAATACGAGGATCCTTACGCAGGCTTTGCAGGATCAGGGAGGCCATGCAGCGTAGGTTTGCTGAGGCATTCGGTCCGGAGTCCTCTGGGTCACTAAGGACAACAACGTCCGCAGCCACCTCCTCCCAGCCACGTACAAGTCCATGTGTTCCTTGGGACTGATCCCTTAAAGACTGCTGATGCTGAGTGCCAGGCTCCACCTCCATACTGACACAATCTTCCTCCTCCTCCTCCTCCTCCTCCTCCTCCTCCTCTTCCTGTGTGATCGGCGGGCACGCAGGAACACTGTCTGGATAAAGGGGGCCTTGAGAGCTAAGGAAGTCCTCCTCTTCCTGCCTCTGTTCTGCCTCAAGTGCCCTGTCCATTATTCCACGCAGCGTGTGCTCCAACAGGTGGACAAGGGGGACAGTGTCACTGATGCATGCACTGTCAGTGCTCACCATCCTCGTGGCCTCCTCGAATGGTGACAGGACAGTGCATGCATCCCTGATCATGGCCCACTGGCGTGGGAAAAAAAAACCAAGGTCCCCTGACCCTGTCCTGGTGCCATAGTCGCACAGGTACTCATTGATGGCCCTCTGCTGCGTGTGCAGCCGCTGCAGCATGGCCAACGTTGAGTTCCACCTGGTGGGCATGTCACAGATTAGGCGGTTCTTGGGCAGGTTAAACTCCTTTTGGAGGTCCGTCAGCCGAGCACTGGCATTATATGACCGGCGGAAATGCACACAGACTTTCCTGGCCTGCCTCAGGACATCCTGTAAGCCCGGGTACCTGCCCAAGAACCGCTGCACCACCAAGTTAAGGACGTGAGCCAAACAGGGCACATGGGTCAGTTGTCCCTGTCGGAGGGCAGAGAGGAGGTTGGTGCCATTGTCGCAAACCACCATTCCTGCCTTAAGTTGGCGTGGCGTCAACCACCTCTGAACCTGCCCCTGCAGAGCTGACAGAACCTCTGCCCCAGTGTGGCTCCTGTCCCCCAAGCACACCAGCTCAAGCACCGCATGGCATCTTTTGGCCTGCGTACTTGCGTAGCCCCTTGAACGCCTACGGAGCACCGCTGGTTCCGAGGAAGAGGCCATGGAGGAAGAAGAAGAGGAGGGGGTGGAGGAGAGAGGTGTGTCACAATCAGCATTTTGGAGGCGTGGTGGCGGAACAACCTCCAACACTACTGCACCTTGTCCTGCATCCTTCCCAGCTGCCAGCAGAGTCACCCAATGCGCCGTGAAACTTAAGTAACGTCCCTGTCCATGCCTGCTGGACCATGAGTCAGCGGTAATATGCACCTTACCGCTGACCGCCCTGTCCAGCGAGGCATGGACATTGCCTTCCACATGCCGGTAGAGAGCCGGAATCGCCTTCCGTGAGAAAAAGTGGCGTTTGGGTACCTGCCACTGAGGAACCGCACATTCCACAAACTCACGGAAGGGGGCAGAGTCTACCAACTGAAAAGGCAGCAGTTGAAGTGCTAGCAATTTTGCCAAGCTAGCATTCAACCGCTGGGCATGTGGATGGCTGGGAGCAAACTTCTTTCGGCGGTGCAGCAGCTGGGGCAGGGAAATTTGCCTGGTACAATCTGACGTCGGTGTGCCAAAAGCAGATTGCCCACAAGTACTTGGCTGTGACACACCTAATTCTACACCTTCATTCCTCTCACTGCAGGTCTCAGAGAGGACTGAAGGTCTAGTGGGGTTGGAAATCTCAGCTGATGAGGAGCAAGGAGAGATCCTCTTTGTTCTTTGGTGTGGGTCTTTTAGATATGCTTGCCAACGAACTGCATGGCAGGTCAACATATGTCTGGTCAAGCATGTGGTACCCAAGCGGGAGATGTTTTGGCCACGCGAGATACGCTTGAGACATATGTTGCAAATAGCAGCGGTGCGATCTGATGCACTCGTCTCAAAAAAGGCCCACACCAAAGAACTTTTTGAATAATGCGCAGAGACTGCAGCGCCCTGCACATGTGGAGCTTTGGGGTGTGATGCAGTCAATGTGCTGCCCTTAGGCTGGCCCCTGGAGGGCATCCTGCCTCGTTGGTGATGTGCCGCCTCCTCCTCCTCCTCCTCCTCCTCTCTCCTATCAGGCACCCACGTTGAGTCAGTGACCTCATCATCCCCTCCCTCCTCATCACTGGAGCAAACCTGGCAGTATGCTGCAGCAGGGGGAGCATGACTGCCAGATTGCTGTCCTTCTTGGGCACCCCCTCTGTCCGTGCTCATGTTACTGCCTTCATCGAGCTCAGTATCATCATCAGAGCCTTCCAAACGCTGGGCATCCTCCTGGAGCATGTACCCAACACTGTGGTCAAACAGTTCGAGGGAATCCTCAGGAGGACATGGTGGAGCTAGGGAAGGAGTCACTGATGACATTGAGCTGAGGGAAGAGGCCGCTGCTTTGCCAGACAAAGCACCCTGGGCATGGGTGAGAGAGGATGAGGAGGATGAGGACGGCTTGGTCATCCACTCGACCAAGTCTTCCGCATGTTGCGGCTCAACACGGCCAGCTGCCGAAAAAAAGGCCAAGCGTGTCCCATGGCCACGTGCTGATGAGGATGCACCGTCTCCACGACCAGCACTAGACACAGAGCCTGCTTGCCCTCTCTTATTGGCTTGTGACTGTCTGCCTCTCCTTCTTGGCCTTCCAGACATACTAATGGCCTGTAGCTGCACTAAGCTGGGATAGAACACCTGTAATTTTCTTCAGGTAGCTTTATATACTGTAACCAGACAAGCCTGCCTGTCAGTAGGAAGATAACAGGAACGGATCTAGCTGAACACTGTGAGCAGGACGCACTGCACTAAATGTAAATAGCAGGAACGGATCTAGATAAACACTGTGAGCAGGACGCACTGACTGCACTAAATGTAAATAGCAGGAACAGATCTAGCTGAACACTGTGAGCAGGACGCACTGACTGCACTAAATGTAAATAGCAGGAACGGATCTAGCTGAACACTGTGAGCAGGACGCACTGACTGCACTAAATGTAAATAGCAGGAACGGATCTAGCTGAACACTGTGAGCAGGACGCACTGCACTAAATGTAAATAGCAGGAACAGATCTAGCTGAACACTGTGAGCAGGACGCACTGCACTAAATGTAAATAGCAGGAACGGATCTAGCTGAACACTGTGAGCAGGACGCACTGCACTAAATGTAAATAGCAGGAACAGATCTAGCTGAACACTGTGAGCAGGACGCACTGCACTAAATGTAAATAGCAGGAACAGATCTAGCTGAACACTGTGAGCAGGGCGCACTGCACTAAATGTAAATAGCAGGAACGGATCTAGCTGAACACTGTGAGCAGGACGCACTGCACTAAATGTAAATAGCAGGAACGGATCTAGCTGAACACTGTGAGCAGGACGCACTGCACTAAATGTAAATAGCAGGAACGGATCTAGCTGAACACTGTGAGCAGGACGCACTGCACTAAATGTAAATAGCAGGAACGGATCTAGCTGAACACTGTGAGCAGGACGCACTGCACTAAATGTAAATAGCAGGAACAGATCTAGCTGAACACTGTGAGCAGGACGCACTGCACTAAATGTAAATAGCAGGAACAGATCTAGCTGAACACTGTGAGCAGGACGCACTGCACTAAATGCAAATAGGAGGAACGGATCTAGCTGAACACTGTGAGCAGGACGCACTTACTGCACTAAATGTAAATAGCAGGAACGGATCTAGCTGAACACTGTGAGCAGGACGCACTGCACTAAATGTAAATAGCAGGAACAGATCTAGCTGAACACTGTGAGCAGGACGCACTGCACTAAATGTAAATAGCAGGAACAGATCTAGCTGAACACTGTGAGCAGGACGCACTGCACTAAATGTAAATAGCAGGAACGGATCTAGCTGAACACTGTGAGCAGGACGCACTGCACTAAATGTAAATAGCAGGAACAGATCTAGCTGAACACTGTGAGCAGGACGCACTGCACTAAATGTAAATAGCAGGAACGGATCTAGCTGAACACTGTGAGCAGGACGCACTGACTGCACTAAATGTAAATAGCAGGAATGGATCTAGCTGAACACTGTGAGCAGGACGCACTGCACTAAATGTAAATAGCAGGAACAGATCTAGCTGAACACTGTGAGCAGGACGCACTGCACTAAATGTAAATAGCAGGAACAGATCTAGCTGAACACTGTGAGCAGGGCGCACTGCACTAAATGTAAATAGCAGGAACGGATCTAGCTGAACACTGTGAGCAGGACGCACTGACTGCACTAAATGTAAATAGCAGGAACGGATCTAGCTGAACACTGTGAGCAGGACGCACTGCACTAAATGTAAATAGCAGGAACAGATCTAGCTGAACACTGTGAGCAGGACGCACTGCACTAAATGTAAATAGCAGGAACGGATCTAGCTGAACACTGTGAGCAGGACGCACTGCACTAAATGTAAATAGCAGGAACAGATCTAGCTGAACACTGTGAGCAGGACGCACTGCACTAAATGTAAATAGCAGGAACAGATCTAGCTGAACACTGTGAGCAGGACGCACTGCACTAAATGCAAATAGCAGGAACGGATCTAGCTGAACACTGTGAGCAGGACGCACTTACTGCACTAAATGTAAATAGCAGGAACGGATCTAGCTGAACACTGTGAGCAGGACGCACTGCACTAAATGTAAATAGCAGGAACAGATCTAGCTGAACACTGTGAGCAGGACGCACTGCACTAAATGTAAATAGCAGGAACAGATCTAGCTGAACACTGTGAGCAGGACGCACTGCACTAAATGTAAATAGCAGGAACGGATCTAGCTGAACACTGTGAGCAGGACGCACTGCACTAAATGTAAATAGCAGGAACAGATCTAGCTGAACACTGTGAGCAGGACGCACTGCACTAAATGTAAATAGCAGGAACGGATCTAGCTGAACACTGTGAGCAGGACGCACTGACTGCACTAAATGTAAATAGCAGGAATGGATCTAGCTGAACACTGTGAGCAGGACGCACTGCACTAAATGTAAATAGCAGGAACAGATCTAGCTGAACACTGTGAGCAGGACGCACTGCACTAAATGTAAATAGCAGGAACGGATCTAGCTGAACACTGTGAGCAGGACGCACTGACTGCACTAAATGTAAATAGCAGGAATGGATCTAGCTGAACACTGTGAGCAGGACGCACTGCACTAAATGTAAATAGCAGGAACAGATCTAGCTGAACACTGTGAGCAGGACGCACTGCACTAAATGTAAATAGCAGGAACAGATCTAGCTGAACACTGTGAGCAGGGCGCACTGCACTAAATGTAAATAGCAGGAACGGATCTAGCTGAACACTGTGAGCAGGACGCACTGACTGCACTAAATGTAAATAGCAGGAACGGATCTAGCTGAACACTGTGAGCAGGACGCACTGCACTAAATGTAAATAGCAGGAACAGATCTAGCTGAACACTGTGAGCAGGACGCACTGCACTAAATGTAAATAGCAGGAACGGATCTAGCTGAACACTGTGAGCAGGACGCACTGCACTAAACGTAAATAGCAGGAACAGATCTAGCTGAACACTGTGAGCAGGACGCACTGCACTAAATGTAAATAGCAGGAACAGATCTAGCTGAACACTGTGAGCAGGACGCACTGCACTAAATGCAAATAGCAGGAACGGATCTAGCTGAACACTGTGAGCAGGACGCACTTACTGCACTAAATGTAAATAGCAGGAACGGATCTAGCTGAACACTGTGAGCAGGACGCACTGCACTAAATGTAAATAGCAGGAACAGATCTAGCTGAACACTGTGAGCAGGACGCACTGCACTAAATGTAAATAGAAGGAACAGATCTAGCTGAACACTGTGAGCAGGACGCACTGCACTAAATGTAAATAGCAGGAATGGATCTAGCTGAACACTGTGAGCAGGACGCACTGCACTAAATGTAAATAGCAGGAACAGATCTAGCTGGACACTGTGAGCAGGACGCACTGCACTAAATGTAAATAGCAGGAACGGATCTAGCTGAACACTGTGAGCAGGACGCACTGACTGCACTAAATGTAAATAGCAGGAATGGATCTAGCTGAACACTGTGAGCAGGACGCACTGCACTAAATGTAAATAGCAGGAACAGATCTAGCCTAATCTATCTAACTCAAATCAAATGACACTGTCTGTCTCTCTCTCTATCAGCACACCGGAACACACTACACAGGGCCGCCGTGCAGGCGGCCTTATATAGTGTGGGGCGTGTACTAAATCCCCTGAGCCATAATTGGCCAAAGCCACCCTGGCTTTGGCCAATTACAGCTCTCTCTACTGACGGCGCTGTGATTGGCCAAGCATGCGGGTCATAGTGCATGCTTGGCCAATCATCAGCCAGCAATGCACTGCGATGCCGCAGTGAATTATGGGCCGTGACGCGCCACACGAATTTGGCGCGAACGGCCCATAACGTTCGCAATTCGACGGACGGTCGAACAGCCGATGTTCGAGTCGAACATGGGTTCGACTCGAACACGAAGCTCATCCCTACTGTTGAACTAGATGGACTTGTGTCTTTTTTCAACCAGATTAACTAATATGTAAATATGTATACTGTAAATATGTAACTGTTGCCTCTGACTATCCTGGGAATAATCCTGGAAGAAGGAGACTTAAACAATGTTAAACAGAATGTCCTTCCACTCACTGGCAAGTTGCAAGGTCATATCCCTGTTTGCACTAATTCAATAAGCAGATAAGAAACAGGTGTGGCAATGCACCTGGTGGTAGAGGTCTGGGGGGAACCCTATGTGCACGCTCTTCCATAAACATGAGAGAAAAGGGCATTTTAGCTAAGCTCCTCCAGCAAGAATTTCTTTGCAAAGTTAGTGGCATCATCCAAGCTCTTATCTTCTATGGAGCTATCACTGTTGAGCAGAACCATGGTCTTTGTTCTGATGCAATTTATGCTCATACGTGGTGAATTGGGGAGGAACAGCTCTTCCGTTCTCTTTGTCCACATGAGGGATACCAATGGGGAATAGCTGCATGCTGCTTTTAGTGCAAATGGTAAAACAGTTTCAGTGTGATGAACGGAAAATGCATATTACTTTGTGTGCGAGTTGTTCGATAACGGTTATGCTTGTTGCAACCTATGTTGCCCCAGTTTCTAACAGCTACCTGGAACTTGCAAGCAGGTTCCTGGGCTCTTCACAGTTTTTGTTAGCGCAGTTAGCGCCTACCGAGTTTATACTGTTATTGCATCTTGATATTCCGAGACAGCTTACTACAGAGGGCCGTGCGGGTCCCGACTGGGACGTACCTGATCTACAGTGCCTACCACCAGACCCAGTTTGCCCCACCTATATCTGGGCATACATTTCTATCTTTGCGGTGTGTTAACTGCAAGTCCTGGTTTATTACATTGTTGATAGATCCCATATGACAGAAATACCCATTATCTCCTGGAATGTACAGGATCTGCAAGATCTATTGAAAAGATCCATGATCACCTCAATTATTCATAAATATCATCCGGGTATCTATGGCCTCCAAGACACTCAACTTACCAAGGATGACGTGTCTTGTATAAAATATGCTTGGGCCGGTTGGTCTTCTCACTCCACTCACTCCTCTTATTCGAGAGGGGTGAGTGTACTGATACACCGTTTCTTAATATCTCAAGAATTGAATGTGTTGGTGGACTCTGAGGGGCAATACATATTTCTGCACTGTCAATTACGCTGTATATAAAGTTGACCCTGGTGGTATGGATGTGTCATTGCCATCATCCCATAACATTAATGAAAAAACTGCATAAACCTCTAAAGGGATTTTTAAGGCAATGAAAACTAAAGATTATTAAAATAAATGTTTATTATAAATATATGTAAAAATAGGTTGCATGATTACAAAAGGTCAATAGAATAATTGAAGATTACACATAGAAGAATATTAAAAAAGTGCATATATGAAAAAACCAAAGAACAAGAATCGGAGAAAGTGATACATAACACTACCCAATACAATCACCACAGATGAGAAACCGTGGTGTCGAGTAGTGAAATTCCAACGCGTTTCAACATGCTCAATTTAGAAAAAAAGTCTTCTTCAGGGAAATGTATCACAGTCTAAATGAAATCAAAAACAGCAATATTATAGGCTGTGTAAAATTATGTATGTATCTCGCATATTGCGGCTCACAATCTACTCACATACTCCCAATGCACTTCAAGGGTTAATTAAATCTCCTGTGTTAGGGCGAGAGGTCCTGTTTCTCCATGAGTTAACAGCGTCCAAAATTTTCTACAGGACGGCTGGATATATAATTGCAATTCAAATGTTGGCGTTCCAGCATCAAATATTAGATGTCTGTGTATAACAGGGTATAGGGGTGAAAACGTAAGGACAGAGACCTAGTTAAGAAGCAAGGGGGTAGTAGAAAGGGCCCCCCTTCCTCTATGCTAGTATTGAGGTGTAAGATGAGTGACTTACTTTGAACAAGTATAGGTCAGATACGTCCGGAGCAATCCACATACCCTGGTGTCCCTCGGCGGTAACCGAGGGAAGGAGTGACGCCGTGTGCCGTCCCTGTCGTCCTTATATATGGTGTGGGTGGGGATGGGCTGCCGCATCAGCCAATGGCGCGGCGAGCCTGGAATCACCGCCGACAGGAAAGTCCAACGTTGTCACGCCGCGTGTTACCATAGCAACGGACGCCGCCGGCATTGCGCATGTGCGCCGCGGCAGTGTGCGCCACAGGGATGCACAGCAGACTGAATGGGCCAGCCGCCATGATGGAAAGGGGCCATGCCCATAGTTGGAGAGCCTGCAGTGAGGTGTCAACGAGCCAGCCAAACATTGCGGCGCAGCTGGCGCGGTGTCCACACTGCAGGAAGGAGGAAATCGGCCCACCCCAAGGATGGTAATTGTGCCCATGGAACCGCCAACCAGGATGGTGAATCCCAGTCGGCGGGACGGCATAGAGGGGGTGGACGTTGGGATACCGGGGTTTCTACCAGGGGCCTGTGACACCTAGAGGGCCATCCCCCTGATCCACCCAGGACATCCAGGATGGAAAAGGGGGGAAGGCCAGGACTAGTAACCACCGACACAGGGGGCCCCGCTCGAAGTGCATTTCGAGCATTGGGGTTGATTGCCGCGGCGAAAATAGTGTCACCGCGGCCCCCTTGTGCCGGGTAGGGACAGGACAAAGAGGGTAAATACCCTTCCCACTGGGAAAATCCCTGGGGACAGGACACTCCTCCCCCACATCGGGCAACCCAGAAATGCATGAGGGATGAAGTAGATGCGAGATCAAAACAAACTACTACTTGGTGGCCCTGATCGACACCAAGAGATATAATGTAGCAATAAAGTAATTCAATGAAATAAGAAACAGTCAATCGAAGAACAGTAGTGAATCTCATAACACCGTCCCGAGTTGGCCCAAGAAGCATAGGCCAAATCAGGTGGCGACGAGACAGCAAAAAACCACATTCATGTGTAAGTATAACAAATATCTAAATATATATGAGAAAACCCTTTGGGTGATAGATCTCATATCTCGATTTCAATGAACGAACCAAGGGTTCGCATGGAATACCCCATGAGGAGAAAGGTCAGAGCGATAGGGGGGGTTGTTTTAATTGAAACTAAGGACATGGAAAAAGACAAGGGAGGCAAAAAATGACCTTTAGTCGGTTTTGCCCGAACTAAAGCCATCCAAGAGGGGCTTAAAGCTCTCTGTTTCATTTAAACCAGGGGGGTGGCCCTAAGACACCTGATCCAGCGCATTTCTTGCTGGAGCAGGATCTTGTTCCAGTCACCCCCCCCTAATTGGTATGTGGAGTCTATCCAGTACTGTAAAATTTACTTTGGGCATTCTATAGTTGTGTTGTCTGGCTACATGTCTTCCTAACGGAAGATAGAGACTACCAATGCACATACTGTGCATGTGTTTTTCAACTCTTTATGCCAAATTCTTGTCAGGTAATCCCGACATAGAAAGCCCCACATTGGCATTGCATCAAGTACATGACTCCCTGTGTTCTGCAATTGGCAAAATGACGTAGTTGAAAGTTTCTTCCATTAGGTAATAATATCGTGGTCCTCCTTACAATAACTCCACACTGTGAACAAGACCCACATGGGTATGTACCCCAAGTTTTACAAGGGTTTCTTCTTGCATTACCCCTGTATTCACTTTGTGTGAGCATGTTCCCAATGGAACCTGCTTTTTTGTACGTGATTTGGGGTCTAGAAGTAACCAGCCTACCCACGATTGGATCCTCTATGACAGTGGTTCTCAACCTGGGGGTCGGGACCCCCTTGGGGGTCGAATGACGATTTGCCAGGGGTCACCAAATCCTGTGCTGTTCCTAAAGCCTGCACCGCTCTC
Source organism: Lithobates septentrionalis (assembly GCA_037952835.1). NCBI lineage: Eukaryota > Metazoa > Chordata > Amphibia > Anura > Ranidae > Lithobates > Lithobates septentrionalis. The sequence goes on from JBBDGP010000848.1 coordinate 815,004, forward strand.
CCCCCTCCAAGGAGTAAGAGAAGGAAAAAAGAAAAAGAAAAGGGGAGAGAAAAGAAAAAAGGGAGAGAAAGAATTAGAGAAAGAACAAGAAAGACGGCTAAAGAGAGGGATGGGGAAAAATCCCCAAGAAATTAGTATAGAGAGAGATAAAAGGGAAAGAAAGGAGAACAAAGAGGGAGTGGTACATCCTAAAATGTACCATAAGGGGTTTTAATACTGTACGAGTGGAAGGGACTCAGGGAGCACTAAATGTCCGTGGGTTAGGGGCGCAAATTACTTGTCTTGCCTTGGGTGCTCACAACCCAAGGCAAGGTAATTTTACTGTTAGCAGTCCCCACAACTTGGGAAATTTTATCAAGGGGCCATGGCACTAGAAAGGTTGAGAACCACTGCTCTATGAGAATTGACCAATGCTTGGAGATGATCTTTCTTATTTTGTTGTGTTCATTGGAGAATCTCATGATGATTCTAGTCGTTGTATCTTCTTTCTTTGGATTTTTAGTCTTAAAGATTAAGCTCTGTCTGTCTGTGTTTTTAACTTGATTAAACGCCTTTTTGAGGGCTGATTTCGTGTACCCTCTATCCATTAATCTGATGGTCAATTCATCGGATTCTCGTTGGAAGTCTTCATATGTGCTGCGATTCCTTTTCAGCCTCAGAAACTGGCTAATTGGTATGGACTTCCTTAGTGGCTCTGGGTGGAAGCTGTCTGCATGTAGCAGTGTGTTACCAGCCGTCTCTCTCCTATATAACCTGCTTGAGAGTCTTCCGATGTGATCTTTTGAAATGGTGATATCCAGAAAGTTGACCTCTCTAGAATCATATGTAGTGGTGAAAAAAGATTAAGGCTGTTTTGATTCATGCAGCCCAAGCAGTCTCTGAGTTCACTCTCTGGGCCGTCCCAGATGATGAATATGTCATCAATGTATCTCTGCTACGTGCAGATGTGGCAAGAGTACATAGACGATTTTTCTCCAAGTAGAAAGTCCTTCTCCCACTCCCCCAGGTACAGGTTAGCATAAGAGGGTGTGCAGCAAGTCCCCATAGCCACTCCCTGTACCTGGAGGTAGTGGGAGCCCCTGAATAAAAAGGTGTTGTGTTTCAAAATGAATTCCAACATCCAAAGCACAAAAGCGTTGAATTTCCAGTCCGTGGTGGCCCGTTGCCTCAGGACCCGTTCAATGGCAGCAATTCCTGCATCGTGTGGAATGATATTGTAGGGTGACTCTACATTGATGGTGACCAATAGAGCGTGATCAGGGATGACCAGGTTGTCTAAAATTTGTAATAGATGTATCGTGTCTCTAGTATAAGAAGGTAGATTTATCACGTGGGGTCTGAGATGATGATCTATGATTTGACTGATGCCTTCCATGATAGAGCCATTGCCAGAGATGATTGGCCTTCCTGGTGGGTCATCCAATTTTTTGTGCACCTTCGGTAAGGCATAAAATGTAGGTAAACGGGGATGCCGTGTTCGTATAAATTCCCATATATCCCTATTGATGGCACCCTCATTGAGGGATTCATCAACCAGGCATAGGAATTCCTGATTAAATCTTTCCACTACTGACGGGGAGATTTTTTTTTGTAACATTTGGCATTGTTGAGTATCTTGAGGCACATCTTTTCAAATTTTTCATTGTCCATCAGGACAATGTTTCCCCCTTTGTCGGATGCCTTAATCGTGATGTCCATATCATTTTTGAGGGTTTTCAGTGCATGTCGAAGTTCCCTCTTCTTCTACCTCCTCCTCATCACTCTCTTCATTTCCTAGTTCTTCCTCCCAGAAGTCCTCCAAGACATTATTCTCTTGTAATAATAAATTCAAATTTCTTAGGGCTTTGAAGTCAGCTGCTTTCAAGTTGGGCGCCAATTCTGGTTCAGTGATTTTTTGTTTGGTATAGAGACTTTTGAGCAACAGCTTCCTAGCGAATAGGTGAATATCCTTGATGGTCTCAAAACTATCCATGCCCCGATTAGGGCAGAAAGATAGACCCAAGGATAATACCTCTCGTTCGGCCGTTGTTAAAGAATGTGAGGAAAGATTGATAACATTCAGTCTTCCTTTCGAATTGGGGGTATCGTGGGGATCATCGTAAGTTGTGTGAGACAGCGGATTTGGTAATGGACTGTTGTTCTTGTCTAAAAAACTGTCAAGTTGTGTTTGCTGAGTCTTCGGATAGGCCTCCTGGTCTCTCCTATTCCCTTTACTTTGGTTGGAGGATGGGCCTCTTCAATTGCCGTGAGGTACACTTTTTGCCGTACTGGGTCCGCCACCCTGTGAAGACTCCATTGATTGTGGGTCCGTAGTACGTTTTTTGTTGCTTTGTTTGATCTCTCCCTCCATCTCCTGTTGTTTCGCGAAGGGTCCCTTTCATTTACCTCGGAATTGGCCTGTGTGTGAGGAAGCTGAGGAGGAGGAGTTAGAGGGTGTGTCCGATAGATAATCATTCGATTTATTCGTGTTCTCATGGTGCGAGGTTCTTAAATTTCTTTTTTTGTTTTTTTTGTCTGTGTTCCACCTGTAGGCCCTACCCTCTCTGAAAGCATTCTTGTCTCTCCAATATTTCTTTTTTTTTATGATGAGGATGGCTTTACTGAAAGTTTCCAGGTGATCTTTTAATTTCTTTTCATACACGGCATATTCCTCATGTTGTTTAAGTGGGGCGAGTCGATGATATAATATACTAATTTCCGCATTCATGCCCTCTAGCTGTTGTCTATATTCATTCTGTAATAGTAACATGAGATTCATAGAGCAATCATTCAGTTTGCTCTCCCAGTTATTTTTTAATTCTTTGGAGATATTCTCTAGGATGGGAAATATTTGGATTCTCAGCCCAATTGGATTTATTCCCTCTCTGATATATCTCCCCAGAGATTCGATATGCCAATGTAGGGCAGATTTTTTTCCCAAAATTTTAGTCAGACTAGAGAAAAGGGAAGATAGGTCAGAAATAACTTGCTCTTTCCCTTGATAACTTTTCTGGATGTTGGCCATAAACTCCTCCCATTCCCCTCCCTACAGGTCCCCCATGGTTCTCCCCCAGTAAAGTCCAAATGACCAGACAGAGATATAAATAAATAAACAAATCAAAAAACCAGGAGGAAAAGAGGCTTCTCCTGGTTTCAAGTACACTAATCCCCCCAATAGATAATTCCATGGAGAAAAAAAAATAAGTGGACTGGAATCATTAAACAGGTTTGTTCAAAATACCTTCAAAGGGTCCACATCCAGCCACCGGGGTCAGAGTTGAGGTATGGGCGTATTGTTCACCCTGTTGAAATTATATATAAAGTTGACCCTGGTGGTATGGATGTGTCATTGCCATCATCCCATAACATTAATGAAAAAACTGCATAAACCTCTAAAGGTATTTTTAAGGCAATGAAAACTAAAGATTATTAAAATAAATGTTTATTCTAATTATATGTAAAAATAGGTTGCATGATTACAAAAGGTCAATAGAATAATTGAAGATTACACATAGCAGAATATTAAAAAAGTGCATACATGAAAAAACCAAAGAACAAGAATCGGAGAAAGTGATACATAACACTACCCAATACAATCATCACAGACGAGAAACCATGGTGTCGAGTAGTGAAATTCCAACGCGTTTCAACATGCTCAATTCAGAGGAAAAGTCTTCTTCAGGGAAATGTATCACAGTCTAAATGGAATCAAAAACAGCAATATTATAGGCTGTGTAAATTTATGTATGTATCTTGCATATTGCGGCTCACAATCTACTCACATACTCCCAATGCACTTCAAGGGTTAATTAAATCTCCCGTGTTAGAGTGAGAGGTCCTGGTTCTCCATGAGTTAACAGTGTCCAAAATCCTCTACAGGACGGCTGGATATATAATTGCAATCCAAATGTTGGCGTTCCAGCATCAAATATTAGATGTCTGTGTATAACAGGGTAAAAGGGTGAAAACGTAAGGACAGAGACCTAGTTAAGAAGCAAGGAGGGTAGTAGAAAGGAGCCCCCCTCTTTGCTAGTATTGAGGTGTAAGATGAGTGACTTACTTTGAACAAGAAGTATAGGTCAGATACGTCCGGAGCAATCCGCATACCCTGTTGTCCCTCGGCAGTAACCGAGGGAAGGAGTGACGCCACGTGCCGTCCCTGGCATCCTTACATATATGGTGTGGGCGGGGATGGGCCGCCACGTCAGCCTATGGTGCGGCAAGCCTGGAATCACCGCCGACAGGAAAGTCCAATGTAATCACGCAGCGCGTTCCCATAGCAACGGACGCCGGCGGCGTGCGTCACAGGGACGCACAGCAGACTGAATGGGTCGGCCGCCATGGGAGATTTAATTAACCCTTGAAGTGTATTGGGAGGATGTGAGTATATTGAGAGCCGCAATATGCGAGATACATACATAATTTTACACAGCCTATAATATTGCTGTTTTTGATTTCATTTAGACTGTGATACATTACCCTGAAGAAGACCTTTTCTCTGAATTGAGCATGTTGAAACGCATTGGAATCTCACTACTCGACACCACGGTTTCTCGTCTGTGGTGATTGTATCGGGTAGTGTTATGTATCACTTTCTCTGATTCTTGTTCTTTGGTTTTTTCATGTATGTACTTTTTTAATATTCTTCTATGTGTAATCTTCAATTATTCTATTGACCTTTTGTAATCATGCAACCTATTTTTACATATATTTATAATAAACATTTATTTTAATAATCTTTAGTTTTCATTGCCTTAAAATTCCCTTTAGAGGCTTATGCAGTTTTTTCTGTCAATTACGCTGTGTCATTGCCATGGTTTATGTTCCCCCCTCCCTTTTCTAGGGAGGTTCTTCAATTCCTATTGGCGTACCTGTTGGACAAATCCAATTTGCCACTCCTACTGATGGGAGATTTTAACTGCTACCTTCACCCCCAGCTGGATAAACACCCTTCTCCTACTGCAGGGAATGAAGATAGAGGTACTATCCTGTATAACTTTCTGCAAGAGGTGTTTTGGCATACCAAACACCTGCAGGAGAAACAATTCTCCTGCTTTTTTAAATCTCATTTGTCTCTCTCTCTCATTGACTTGGGTGTAGGTACTCCTTCCTTACTCCCCCACATCTAGAGTATCAGTTATCTCCCTAGGGGGATATCAGACCATTCCCCTTTGGTGCTCTACCTGGCAGTCAAGCCTAAGACCTCCCGATTACCTGCCCCTTGGAAACTTAATGCCTTTTGGCTTAACCTTTTTCCTTTGCATTCTAGTGTACATTCCTCCATAGTTGAATTTCTAACAGCCCACCAAGATCAAACTGACCTACTACAAAGTTGGGATGCCTTTAAGGCATTCCTACGGGGGTATTTATATGCCAAGTGAATGCAGTTAAACGAAATTCGAATGGCTTACAAGATGATCTTGAGCAACAGGTGTGCCAGTTGGAACAATTGTATATAGAAACCCCTACAGAGGCTACTAGGGGGTCTTAGCTGTCTACACAGGATGCACTGAATCATGTGGTGTCATCCTCGGCAGATAAAAAGCGTTTTTTTTTTTCTAAACAGGCTTTTTACGAGAAGGGAGAACAAACTGGGAGGCTATTAGCCAGAATTGCTAAGGTGCAAAAATTCAGGTGGTTCTATTGGTGCCTTGCGGGCTGGGGATGGCAGGCTGGTCACTTCGCCGGGCTCCATCTTGGCAGAATTTTTTTCCTTTTTCTCTACATTATACCAACCAAAACAAACATGCACAACTGACGACATCCTGGAGTATCTGGATAGTGTCTGCTTACCAGAACTGTCTATTCAAAACAAGAGAATGCTTGATTCTCCCATCACTTTGAGGAAATGCAACAAGCAGCTGCTACGTTCCCTAACTGCAAGGCACCAGCGATGATGGCTTACCAGTTGAGGTATACAAATTATATGGGGAGAATATATTGCCATATTTGCTAAAAGTGTTGAATGCTGCTAGGAAGGGTGGTACCAGCCAATATAATACTTTTGCTGAAACAAGGCAAAGACCCCACAGACCCTGGTTCGTATAGACGGATATCCTTATTGAAAAGTGATATTAAAATATTGGCAAAGGTACTGGCAATTCGCCTTAATAAAGCTCCACGATTATACACCCAGATCAATCCGGTTTTATGCCCCAAAAGTCCACGGCAGTCAATCTTGAACAAAAAAATGCCTAATTTTAAGAAAGCAAATTTTCCAAAGCTGAGGGCTATTCATCAAGGTTTAGTCTGGGAGGAAATATTGTCATTAACGGACACAGAACAGAAATGGGAATGCTTCAAATCAACTGTATGCAAAACACACTGCAAAATATGCAGTAGTCTCAATTCTATATGCTCAGAATGTTTAATAGAGTAAAAATAAAATTTATGCAGGTCATGTCCAAAGTTAAAAAAAGCTATCAATAATAAGAAAAGAGCATTTAAAATATCTAAAAATGAATGGACACTATCATCATTTAAAAATAAAAGAATATAACAGAACATGTGAAAAGGAAATCAAGGCCACAAATTTCCAGAATGAATTAGCATGTAGGCCCTTTACAATATAATGTCGATATGGTGACTGGGGACAAAGAGAAGGTACATTCATTAAATACCTTCTTCAGCTCTGTGTGTACAAAGCAAAATGTGGGAGCTCTAGTCCATATTGGGGATATATATTGACATAGCCCAAAATGTTCCATAATCCAAAGACATAGATATACTGGGATCTAGCTCCCCAGTCATACATAACTATTATCGGGCAGCAATATTGGATCAAATGAAAGCCTGGTTTGAACCAGAATCTGCTAAACTTTGGGTGCAAATTGAAAAGTCCATTTTAAGCAATAGAGGCTTACCCTCCCTAATTTTAGCCAAATTAACAAAAATACCATTACTTCCATTGACCTTACAACTAAAATACGTCAAGAAGTAACACATCTCCAAATATATGAATGCTTAATTCCAAATCTTAGAATTCACCCTTGGCTGCAGGAAAACATACTCACATATAAAGAATTACTCTCCAAACAGCCGGTACCACATGCGTATGCACTGATCCAACTACAGCATTTTCATGCTACCCACTCAGTCACATTTTATGACATAAACAAAGACGTATGGCAATACCTCATGACTAATTACGACAAGCCTAAAGGGTTGTCCTGGTTCTATACTCTCCTTCAAAACAAGCATAACTTTACCAAAACTTCCAATATGACTAATTGGAAAAAAGGACTGGGCACAACGCATTCACATACAGAATGGCGAGATGTGATTCAAACTTGCTACTGGTATTCCCATTGTACTAATCCCTGGGACCTAATGCTAAAAATTCTTCACAGATCTTATCTCACCCCAGTAAGAATGTCTTTAATCTTCCCTTCCGGAACCCAACTCCTGTTGGGGACAATGTGGTACAAAGGGCAGCATTATTCACATATTGTGGGAATGTAAAAATATACGCAGCTTTTGGTACGCAGTCTTTAAACAAATTTCCTCTATAACTGGCTTTTTTATTAAACCTAATCCCCAACTAGCCCTTCTTAACCCCACCATAAAGAAAGTACCATCCCAACTCAGGAGCATAATAACTCATATCATTATTGCGGCCCGTCTGACAATTACAGTACAATGGAAAACTACCTTAGCCCCTAACATCGATGAAGTTGTACAAAGGGTTAAAACACAACATTCTTATGAAAAACACTTTGCAATTCAATCTAACACTTTAAATGCTTTCACTGCATAATGGTCATCATGGACCTCAAGGTTCCCAGATGAACCACAAATGAATGCCTTAAAACCAATCAATATGTGATCAATCCTCTTGTTCTGGTACAGTTGTATTTGTTTTTATTTTCTTCATACTTTATACCTTTTTTCACTGTTCAGTATATGGTGGCTTGCCTACAATAGATGAGTAATACATTTATTTTCTTTTGATAAAATATATAGCCCACCTGTAAAAACCTCTCCAGGGGTCCGTGCCATCCACATTGTCAAGTAGGATGTGCAGTCCCTCCAAATAATAGAGAGACACACGGGTATATTATTTATTAATGTGTTATATCAATTCTGTCTATTATACTATGTAATGCTACTATTGTAACTTCTCTTATCAAAATTTAATAAAAAGAATTGAAAAGAGACATAGCCTAAAATTAACCCAAAAGGCTCAAAATTGATATTGTCCAGAAACATTTAGACAAAGTAAAAGTGACTAAAGCCTGGTTCACACCAATGCATTTTTTAGTGTGTTTTCAGTTTGTCAGAAACACACTACAGTCCACTTAACATTCCTATGGGTCACGTTCACATCTGTGCATTTTATGGAAAGGGCCAGGGACCAGTAGGTTGTGTTTTTGGTTCAATAGACTTCAATGGATCAAAAATGTGTATTGAAAAACACAAAATGCACCCAGAATATGCATAAACTGCAACCAGCAAATGTGTGAACCAGGTCTAAAGCACCTGGACTGGATGACTTACATCGTCCTGTCCTCAAAGAGCGGAGGTCTGTTGTTTCAAGGCCATTGCTTCTCATTTGTGGAGACTCTTTAATGAATGGCTTAGTACCATCAGATTGGCATAAGGCCAATGTGGTGCCCATATTTTAAAAGGGATCAAAGTCATTACCAAGTAACTACAGACTGGTTAGTTTAGCTTCTATAGTTAGGAAGATATTGAAGGCTTTAATAAAAGACCACATACAGTAGAAGAGCTTTTGCTAGAAAACAATATTTTAAGCAACAGACAGCTTGGATTCTTGGATCAAAGTTATCAAACAAATCTGATATTTTTTTTTATGAGGAAGTAGGCAAAATCTTAGACAAGGAGTCGCTGTGGATTTAGCATGATTGGATTTTGGTAAAGCGTTTGACTCAGTTCCCTTATGTGTAAGTTAAAGTCTATAGGCTTAGAACATTTAGTTTGTAAATGGATAGAAATCTGACTAAAAGACCGTACTCAGAGAGTAGTAAATAATGATTCATAAACGGAATAGTCAATAGTTTTTAGTGGTGTACCTCAAGGTTTGATGTTGGGATCCTTACTTACATATTTATAAATAATACAGAGTTTGGGATTAAAAGTATAATTTTAGTGTTTGCAGATTACACCAAATGGAGTGGAATAACATCCTTACAGGATGTCTCCAACTTACAAGCCAACCTCAATGCACTATTTTTTAGGGCAACTATTTGGTAAATGAAGTTTAATGTTGATAAATGCAAAGATATGTACTTTGGGGATAAAAACATGCATGTATCATACATTCTAGGAGGAGAACAGCTGGGGGAGTCTGCGGTAGAGAAGGAGCTGAGTGTTCTGTTAGATCAGAGACCTAATATTACAACATTATAGAAAGCAATGCCAAGCTTCAGCTTCTAAAGCTAGCAAAACACTTTATTTGTATTAGAAGAGTTATTGATTGAAGTTGGAGTCATAATTTTACCTCATCTGGAATTTGCAGTTCTGTTTTGGGCACCAGTTCATAAAAAAGATATTGGAGAACAAGAGAATGTACAGGGGAGAGCAACCAAACTGAAAAAGTGCCATGGAGAAGCTCAATTATGAGGAAAGATTTGCTGAAATTACATTATTCTCTCTTGAGAAGAGGTGAACAATGAGGGGATATGATCACTATGTATAAACACATTGGGGTATATATAATCATTCTTATTCAGAATGACAATCCCACCCCCTTTATCCGCAGGGCGGATGACGAGTTGTTTGTTATTGCACAAAGACCCAATGCCTAACTGGATATCCTTCTTATTCCTAACGAGTTTCACATTCATATCATCCAATTCTCTTAAGGCCAAATCTCTGAAGACTCTAAGAGAGGGAGAGAGGTGACCAGGGGGGTTAAACAAAGATGCGTTGGACAAACCTGAATGGGAGAAGCCATCGTTCATAATTCTAGAGGGATTAGCAGAATTTGAAGCCATATACCTTTGAATATTAAGTTTTCTGACGTATTTATGGATGTCCATATACGTTTGGAACTTATTGATGTTCCGGGGTGGGGCAAATTTTAAACCTTTGTCCAGAACTCTGATCTCAGAATCAGTCAGAGTCTGTGAACTAAGGTTGAAAATCCCATTGCCGTCTATGTCCTTGGTCTTTTTGGACTTAATGCGCCTCCCCCTCTAGTTTCCCTCTTAGTTCTACCAGTCTTTTTGTGCCCTGGTTGGCCCTGGGAAAATCCCAGTTTTGGTGTCCAGGGTTGTAAGAATGGTTGGTTTCGATGTCTTCAGTATGACGGGAGGCATATTGCCTACCGGAATTGCCATTGTCCTCCCTGATTTCAGAGGATGGTTGGTAAGGGTCTCCTTCTGGGTACTTCATGTCCCCCAGAGGTGCAAAACTATTCTGAACTGGTACATTGTAACCAGTGTTGTAATCTCCCTCATAATGTACCACAGGTTGCTCGCCATAATAATTAGGGCGGACATAACCAGGGCCTCGAAGGTGAGGTGGAATGGACATACGCTGGTCCAAATGGCCTCCTTGTGGATGACCATTGTTGGTGTAATTATTATAATTGTAACCATTGTTGTTTCTGGAAACACTACCGCGCCCCCGTGCTGAGGGTGGGCCCCGTATTGTGCCTCTTCCGCGGCCACGTTGAAATCCGCGGTGGGGGGAACCATGCCTATATGGCTGTTGAGGCGAAGGTCCCTCCTGAGAGTGTTGTACACCCAACCCGGCTTGGCTGGGATACGGGTATGGAGCAGGGGAGCGTTTAGCATTCATTCTCTGGGGGGGTGGTGGTTGAGCCCTGCCCGGGTACGTACGTACCCCCTGAGGGGGTGCCGCAACATAATTACTGGTAACATGTGGGCCTCCCTGAGTATTAGTCATGACCTGATTATCAGCGTTTGGAGTAGTGTCCATCGATTGAGTGGCCTCACCATTCTGTTCAGCAAGTAGTTTCTTTTGCCATTCAAATACTATGTGAGACTCATAGTCTGCTATATCTCTATTGAATTTTTTCCTTTTTTTAATTTTTTGTTCTCTATCCTCCTTTTCTAAAAGTTTAAGCAGGCCCTTGGATCTGTCCAAGTACTCTTCTCCCGTTTGGAAGGGGGTGAGTCTATCCTTAATCTGCTTGATTTCCTCATCGAGTCTAGCCAGTTTACTGGCCTTTCTTTCAAGTAGGAACCTCAGAAGACTGATACCCGCTTCATTAAAGTGTTTGTACCAGCCTTCTAGATCATTCTCTCCTTTCTGGGGGCCTACATCCCACCTGAGGCTCCGGGGTACCATATGTTTCTTAACGTATGTTTCCAAAAAAGCGATATCCCATTGGGTATGGATCTCTGAAACAACCAAGTTTTTTAATCGTATAAACAGTCCCCCAATATCACTGTCTCCATTCTTGTAGGGTTCAAAGACACCTTCGGTATTGACCACCCTGGTGGCTCTAAACTCAAAGATATCCATATGCAGAGTTGGACGATTAAAGCCAACACGGTAAGGACCAACTATATATAAGTTAACAGTAATATAAATGTTAGCAGCAATAAAAAAAGTACAGAATCTAGAAAGGTAAAAAACAAATATTGCGCTTACACTAATTAACATGAGCTGCGACTAAAAAGTAGTAAACCATAAATCTAATAAAAATCAAAAAGTCACGCTAAAAACTGATGGTGGCACCAGACAAGTGCCTAGAGAGCCTCATAAAAATATGAGGATGGGTAGTGGTCACTGAGTGAATTAATTTTAAAAAAGTACTAGTCAGTGTATAAATGCACTATGAAAATAAACAAAACTATGCAATTGGTTGATGGGACACAGATATTGTTTACTATGTCCGTGAGGAATAATCAATATTGCGTGACTCAATAAATGACAGGTGAATATCTCAAATACCAAAGAGAATAATAATGTGACAGATCTGTGGCTATGGAAGCTATACCATAGCTAATATGAAAAAACAGTGTAAAAATAAAGAAAATTAAACCCAAAAGATGTCCATGGCTAAACAAAAACTATATTGGTTAAAGTCCATCCATGCTAAGTAACATGCATGCAATAAAAATTGTCTCCAAGTGCTCAGTGGATACTGGAACGAAAACTTGCTGTAGTGAAATAGGGTGCGTAGACAGACCTCCACCTCTCGAAAAAATGCTGCCTCTTACCAGATAAAATTGGTCTCTTAGTTACAGGAGACCTGAAGGGCGGATGGCTGCAACCCTAGCCAGGGATCTGTAAAACAGGCACTTAGCGTCCGAATCCAGGGACTCTCTCCAACACTCACATCAGCATAGAATGGATGTATCCCCATGAAAAAAATAAAGTGCTCCACATAGCATAAAATCCAGCGTTTTATTGAGTATAAAAGTAAAGATTGCACTTACAGAATCGTTGTTGTTAAAAAGCGTATAGGAAAAGCCGGCCGGCTCCAAGGTAACCCGTGTCTTCCGGGTATGCGAATCGCGGTGTCGTCGGGACATAGCTCCTCCTCCCTACGTCGTTTCGTCACAACAGGACGTGGTCACGGGATACGAGCCACGTCCCGACGCACCGCTTAAATAGACACATTAACAGCATCTCATTGCTACAGACGAAATTAAAGCGCCATCTTGTTTAAGGGAAACGGTATGGGCAAATATAAAGCATTACCTTAATAATGGATGTTCGAGGCAAAATGAAGGTATATAAAAAGTCCCTATCAAGACTGTCAAAACCAAACATATATAGCCATAAATTACAAGACCGCTACTGTAACAGATTCGTTGATTAAAAAAAGACAGAAAAAAGAGGGAAAATCCATGCTGTCCCCATATATTTAAAGGGTTGTATGTATAAATAAATATGTATCTATTGCATACACATGATTCTGTAACAGAAACAAGTGCGCAAAAAGAAAAAATTCATGATTTTGACATCATATATGAAAAAAATAATAATAAGAGATTAAATAAATGGGTCAAAAACAAACAATAAAAAATAAATGCATATATAAGGTGTTTTGAAAAAATTTTGAGAATAAATATATAATTAAAGTACCGTTTCCCTGAAATGAGAGGGCACTCAAAATACAGCAATTCATAAAAAAATAGCATATACCATAAAAACAAATTCGTTACATACATGCCATATATGTCTAAAAAATGAAAAAAAGAGTAAAAGGAAGACTGATGATAACAAACTAAACCCCCACTCCCTAAGAATTGTCTATAAAGGCGTTAACATCGACATCGATGTTAAGATCAAAGGGGGTATATGACTTCAATTTATGAACCCAGGCCATCTCTAATCTGGAGATGCTACGCACCAGGACGCTACCCCTCCAATGGGGTTTAAATTTGTCTATCCCCAAAAAAATGGTACCTGTGGGGTCTCGACTGTGAGCTATCAGGTAATGTTTTGACACGGAGTGTTTTGTAAACCCTCTCCTGATATTATTAATTAGGGATGAGCTTCAAGTTCGAGTCGAACTCACGTTCGACTCGAACATTGGCTGTTCGCAAGTTCGCCGAACACCGAACAATTTGGGGTGTTCGCGGCAAATTCGAATGCCGCGGAACACCCTTTAAAAGTCTATGGGAGAAATCAAAAGTGCTAATTTTAAAGGCTAATATGCAAGTTATTGTCATAAAAAGTGTTTGGGGACCTGGGTCCTGCCCCAGGGGACATGGATCAATGCAAAAAAAAGTTTTAAAAACGGCCGTTTTTTCAGGAGCAGGGATTTTAATAATTCTTAAAATCAAACAATAAAAGTGTAATATCCCTTTAAATTTCGTACCTGGGGGGTGTCTATAGTATGCCTGTAAAGGGGCGCATGTTTCCCGTGTTTAGAACAGCCTGACAGCAAAATGACATTTGGAAGGAAAAAACTCATTTAAAACTACCCGCGGCTATTGCATTGCCGTCAATACACATAGAAGTTCATTGATAAAAACGGCATGGGAATTCCCCACAGGGAAACCCCGAACCAAAATAAAAAAAAAAAAAAATGAAGTGGGAGTCCCCCTAAATTCCATACCAGGCCCTTCAGGTCTGGTATGGATATTAAGGGGAACCCCGGCCAAAATTTAAAAAAAAAAATGACGTGGGGTTCCCCCTAAATTCCATACCAGACCCTTCAGGTCTGGTATGGATTTTAAGGGGAACCCCGCGCCAAAAAAAAAAAAAAAACGGCGTGGGGTTCCCCCAAAAATCCATACCAGACCCTTATCTGAGCACGCAACCTGGCAGGCCGCAGGAAAAGAGGGGGGGACGAGAGTGCGGCCCCCCCCCCTCCTGAACCGTACCAGGCCACATGCCCTCAACATTGGGAGGGTGCTTTGGGGTAGCCCCCAAAACACCTTGTCCCCATGTTGATGAGGACAAGGGCCTCATCCCCACAACCGTGGCTTCCTTCTTCTCTTCTTCTCTGTTTCTCTTCTTAATTTTCTTCTCCGGGCCGCTCCGCATCCATGCATGGAGGGAGGCTCCCGCTGTGTGACGGCGTCTCCTCAGCTGACGGTTCTTAAATAACGGGGGCGGGGCCACCCGGTGACCCCGCCCCCCTCTGACGCATGGTGACTTGACGGGACTTCCCTGTGACGTCACGGGGAATGCCACAGGGAAGTCCCGTCATGTCCCGTGCGTCAGAGGGGGCGGGGTCACCGGGTGGCCCCGCCCCCCGTTATTTAAGAACCGTCAGATGAGGAGACGCCGTCACACAGCGGGAGCCTCCCTCCATGCATGGATGCGGAGCGGCCCGGAGAAGAAAATTAAGAAGAGAAACAGAAGAAGAGAAGAAGGAAGAAGAGAAGAGGATGAAGAAGAAGATGAAGAGAAGAGCGGGAGCCTCCCCCCCAATGCCATGGGTGCGGAGCGGCCCGAGGAGAAGAAGATAGAAGACGCCGCGGAGGAGATGCTGGACGAGAACGCCGGAGGAAGAACCAGAAGAGCCAGAAGAACCAGAAGAAGAAGAAGATGAAGGAAGAAAGAAGAAGCATTTAAATAAAGGAATTGTCAAAAACTGTCTCTTGTCATTTTTAACTATTTTGACACTTTTTTAGTGAAATGGTAGGGGTAAGTACCCCCTTACCATTTCACACAGGGGGGGGGGCGGGATCTGGGGGTCCCCTTGTTAAAGGGGGCTTCCAGATTCCGATAAGCCCCCCGCCCGCAGACCCCCACAACCACCGGCCACGGTTGTGGGGATGAGGCCCTTGTCCTCATCAACATGGGGACAAGGTGTTTTGGGGGGCTACCCCAAAGCACCCTCCCAATGTTGAGGGCATGTGGCCTGGTACGGTTCAGGAGGGGGGGGGGCGCACTCTCGTCCCCCCCTCTTTTCCTGCGGCCTGCCAGGTTGCGTGCTCGGATAAGGGTCTGGTATGGATTTTTGGGGGAACCCCACGCCGTTTTTTTTTTTTTTTTTGGCGCGGGGTTCCCCTTAAAATCCATACCAGACCTGAAGGGTCTGGTATGGAATTTAGGGGGAACCCCACGTCATTTTTTTTTTTAAAATTTTGGCCGGGGTTCCCCTTAATATCCATACCAGACCTGAAGGGCCTGGTATGGAATTTAGGGGGACTCCCACTTCATTTTTTTTTTTTTAATTTTGGTTCGGGGTTTCCCTGTGGGGAATTCCCATGCCGTTTTTATCAATGAACTTCTATGTGTATTGACGGCAATGCAATAGCCGCGGGTAGTTTTAAATGAGTTTTTTCCTTCCAAATGTCATTTTGCTGTCAGGCTGTTCTAAACACGGGAAACATGCGCCCCTTTACAGGCATACTATAGACACCCCCCAGGTACGAAATTTAAAGGGATATTACACTTTTATTGTTTGACTTTAAGCATTATTAAAATCACTGCTCCTGAAAAAACGGCCGTTTTTAAAACTTTTTTTTGCATTGATCCATGTCCCCTGGGGCAGGACCCGGGTCCCCAAACACTTTTTATGACAATAACTTGCATATAAGCCTTTAAAATTAGCACTTTTGATTATTCATGTTCGTGTCCCATAGACTTTAACGGTGTTCGCGTGTTCGAGCGAACTTTTTTCCTGTTCGCATGTTCTGGTGCGAACCGAACAGGGGGGTGTTCGGCTCATCCCTATTATTAATATGCTCGTTTAATCTCACCTGCAGGGGTCTCTTAGTACGGCCCACATACTGCAGGCCACACGGGCACTGCAGCAAGTAGACCACTCCGTGGTAGAGCATGTGATGAAGGGCTCAATGGTGTAGGGCTTGCGTGTGCAAGTGGAGGTAAAATTCGTCGTTCTTCTACTCCTACAACCATTTACCGAGCAAACCTGACACCTCCTACATTGGAAGTATCCTGTCAGCTCAGAGAAGAAACTAGGCCTTGAAATCGGGGGGTCAAAAATATTGGGTGCCACTTTGTCCTTAAGTGAAGGTGCCCCCCTGAACACCACTTGCGGTTTAACTGGCAAAATAGATGCCAGCACCCTATCATTTCTGAGGATATGCCAATATTTGTTAATAATATGTTTAACTCTAAAGTGTTGGCAGGTATAATCAGTGACAAAAGGGCAACGAAACGAAGCATCAATCGGATCTTTAGCTCGCTCCACAAGTAAATCCTTGCGGTCCACTTTCTCAACCTGATCCAATGTGCTAGCCACAAAATCTGGGGAGTAACCCTTAGCAATAAACCTCTTGGTCAAGATTTGTGCCTGATTCTGAAAAGTGACAACATCTGTGCAATTCCGCTTAAGTCGGAGGAACTGGCTCTTAGGCACAGATTTGAGCCATGAGGCATGGTGGCAGCTATCATGGGGAATAAAAGAGTTCCTATCGGTCGGTTTAAAATATGTAGAAGTGACAAATTGATTGTTATGAATAGAGATAGTGAGATCTAGAAAGTTGATCTGTTCTGGACTGGTTTCATAATTGAGCTGAATGCCCCTATCGTTGTTATTAAGGAAGCACATGTACTCAGATAAATCGGAGGCTGTGCCATCCCACAGGAGGAGGATGTCATCTATGTAGCGAACCCACAAGGCCACCTGAGGCCTCGGCTGGGCATAGACGACATCCTCCTCCCACCTGGCCATGAAGAGATTCGCCAGGCTAGGGGCGTATTTCGCCCCCATAGCAACCCCCCTATCCTGACGGTAATAGTTCCCGTCAAACCAGAAAAAATTATGCGTTGCCGCAAATTCCAACAGTAACATAATAAATCGAGTTTGTTCCTTAGGAAGATTGGACAGTCGGTGGAGATGGTCCGATACGGCTTCCAAACCTAATTGGTGGGGGATAACCGTGTATAGGGAGGTGACGTCAGCCGTCACCAATAACATCCCTTCCCTCGGTACATGGTTCGAGAGAAGATTGATGACATCACGGGTGTCTTTGACATAGGACCTCATGGTACGTACCAATTGACACCATTGAGCCCTTCATCACATGCTCTACCACGGGAGTGGTCTACTTGCTGCAGTGCCCGTGTGGCCTGCAGTATGTGGGCCGTACTAAGAGACCCCTGCAGGTGAGATTAAACGAGCATATTAATAATATCAGGAGAGGGTTTACAAAACACTCCGTGTCAAAACATTACCTGATAGCTCACAGTCGAGACCCCACAGGTACCATTTTTTTGGGGATAGGCAAATTTAAACCCCATTGGAGGTGTAGTGTCCTGGTGCGTAGCATCTCCAGATTAGAGATGGCCTGGGTTCATAAATTGAAGTCATATACCCCCTTTGGTCTTAACATCGATGTCGATGTTAACGCCTTTATAGACAATTCTTAGGGAGTGGGGGTTTAGTTTGTTATCATCAGTCTTCCTTTTACTCTTTTTTTCATTTTTTAGACATATATGGCATGTATGTAACGAATTTGTTTTTATGGTATATGCTAATTTTTTATGAATTGCTGTATTTTGAGTGCCCTCTCATTTCAGGGAAACGGTACTTTAATTATATATTTATTCTCAAAATTTTTTCAAAACACCTTATATATGCATTTATTTTTTATTGTTTGTTTTTGACCCATTTATTTAATTTCTTATTATAATTTTTTTCATATATGATGTCAAAATCATGAATTTTTTCTTTTTGCGCACTTGTTTCTGTTACAGAATCATGTGTATGCAATAGATACATATTTATTTATACATACAACCCTTTAAATATATGGGGACAGCATGGATTTTCCCTCTTTTTTCTTTCTTTTTTTAATCGACGAATCTGTTACAGTAGCGGTCTTGTAATTTATGGCTATATATGTTTGGTTTTGACAGTCTTGATAGGGACTTTTCATATACCTTCATTTTGCCTCGAACATCCATTATTAAGGTAATGCTTTATATTTGCCCATACCGTTTCCCTTAAACAAGATGGCGCTTTAATTTCGTCTGTAGCAATGAGATGCTGTTAATGTGTCTATTTAAGCGGTGCGTCGGGACGTGGCTCGTATCCCGTGACCACGCCCTGTTGTGACGAAACGACGTAGGGAGGAGGAGCTACGTCCCGACGACACCGCAATTCGCATACCCGGAAGACACGGGTTACCTTGGAGCCGGCCGGCTTTTCCTATGCGCTTTTTAACAACAACGATTCTGTAAGTGCAATCTTTACTTTTATACTCAATAAAACGCTGGATTTTATGCTATGTGGAGCACTTTATTTTTTTCATGGGGATACATCCATTCTATGCTGATGTGAGTGTTGGAGAGAGTCCCTGGATTCGGACGCTAAGTGCCTGTTTTACAGATCCCTGGCTGGGGTTGCAGCCATCCGCCCTTCAGGTCTCCTGTAACTAAGAGACCAATTTTATCTGGTAAGAGGCAGCATTTTTTCGAGAGGTGGAGGTCTGTCTACGCACCCTATTTCACTACAGCAAGTTTTCGTTCTAGTATCCACTGAGCACTTGGAGACAATTTTTATTGCATGCATGTTACTTAGCATGGATGGACTTTAACCAATATAGTTTTTGTTTAGCCATGGACATCTTTTGGGTTTAATTTTCTTTATTTTTACACTGTTTTTTCATATTAGCTATGGTATAGCTTCCATAGCCACAGATCTGTCACATTATTATTCTCTTTGGTATTTGAGATATTCACTTGTCATTTATTGAGTCACGCAATATTGATTATTCCTCACGGACATAGTAAACAATATCTGTGTCCCATCAACCAATTGCAATTTTTAGTTTTGTTTATTTTCATAGTGCATTTATACACTGACTAGTACTTTTTTAAAATTAATTCACTCAGTGACCACTACCCATCCTCATATTTTTATGAGGCTCTCTAGGCACTTGTCTGGTGCTACCATCAGTTTTTAGCGTGACTTTTTGATTTTTATTAGATTTATGGTTTACTACTTTTTAGTCGCAGCTCATGTTAATTAGTGTAAGCACAATATTTGTTTTTTACCTTTCTAGATTCTGTACTTTTTTTATTGCTGCTAACATTTATATTACTGTTAACTTACATATAGTTGGTCCTTACCGTGTTGGCTTTAATCGTCCAACTCTGCATATGGATATCTTTGAGTTTAGAGCCACCAGGGTGGTCAATACCGAAGGTGTCTTTGAACCCTACAAGAATGGAGACAGTGATATTGGGGGACTGTTTATACGATTAAAAAACTTGGTTGTTTCAGAGATCCATACCCAATGGGATATCGCTTTTTTGGAAACATACGTTAAGAAACATATGGTACCCCGGAGCCTCAGGTGGGATGTAGGCCCCCAGAAAGGAGAGAATGATCTAGAAGGCTGGTACAAACACTTTAATGAAGCGGGTATCAGTCTTCTGAGGTTCCTACTTGAAAGAAAGGCCAGTAAACTGGCTAGACTCGATGAGGAAATCAAGCAGATTAAGGATAGACTCACCCCCTTCCAAACGGGAGAAGAGTACTTGGACAGATCCAAGGGCCTGCTTAAACTTTTAGAAAAGGAGGATAGAGAACAAAAAATAAAAAAAAGGAAAAAATTCAATAGAGATATAGCAGACTATGAGTCTCACATAGTATTTGAATGGCAAAAGAAACTACTTGCTGAACAGAATGGTGAGGCCACTCAATCGATGGACACTACTCCATACGCTGATAATCAGGTCATGACTAATACTCAGGGAGGCCCACATGTTACCAGTAATTATGTTGCGGCACCCCCTCAGGGGGTACGTACGTACCCGGGCAGGGCTCAACCACCACCCCCCCAGAGAATGAATGCTAAACGCTCCCCTGCTCCATACCCGTATCCCAGCCAAGCCGGGTTGGGTGTACAACACTCTCAGGAGGGACCTTCGCCTCAACAGCCATATAGGCATGGTTCCCCCCACCGCGGATTTCAACGTGGCCGCGGAAGAGGCACAATACGGGGCCCACCCTCAGCACGGGGGCGCGGTAGTGTTTCCAGAAACAACAATGATTACAATTATAATAATTACACCAACAATGGTCATCCACAAGGAGGCCATTTGGACCAGCGTATGTCCATTCCACCTCACCTTCGAGGCCCTGGTTATGTCCACCCTAATTATTATGGCGAGCAACCTGTGGTACATTACGAGGGAGATTACAACACTGGTTACAATGTACCAGTTCAGAATAGTTTTGCACCTCTGGGAGACATGAGGTACCCAGAAGGAGACCCTTACCAACCATCCTCTGAAATCAGGGAGGACAATGGCAATTCCGGTAGGCAATATGCCTCCCGTCATACTGAAGACATCGAAACCAACCATTCTTACAACCCTGGACACCAAAACTGGGATTTTCCCAGGGCCAACCAGGGCACAAAAAGACTGGTAGAACTAAGAGAGGAACTAGAGGGGGGAGGCGCATTAAGTCCAAAAAGACCAAGGACATAGACGGCAATGGGATTTTCAACCTTAGTTTACAGACTCTGACTGATTCTGAGATCAGAGTTCTGGACAAAGGTTTAAAATTTGCCCCACCCCGGAACATCAATAAGTTCCAAACGTATATGGACATCCATAAATACGTCAGAAAACTTAATATTCAAAGGTATATGGCTTCAAATTCTGCTAATCCCTCTAGAATTATGAACGATGGCTTCTCCCATTCAGGTTTGTCCAACGCATCTTTGTTTAACCCCCCTGGTCACCTCTCTCCCTCTCTCCCTCTCTTAGAGTCTTCAGAGATTTGGCCTTAAGAGAATTGGATGATATGAATGTGAAACTCGTTAGGAATAAGAAGGATATCCAGTTAGGCATTGAGTCTTTGTGCAATAACAAACAACTCGTCATCCGCCCTGCGGATAAAGGGGGTGGGATTGTCATTCTGAATAAGAATGATTATATGCATGAAATGTACCGTATTCTAGGTGATGACACTACACCCGGTTACCATCTAATCCTAATGCTACTTATAAAATAGAATTGGAACTCCTGGTCACCAGAGGCCACAATTCCGGCATTTTGAACAAAAAGGAAAAGACCTTTTTGGTCCCCAGGGCTCCCAGGGTACCGGTTATTTATTATTTACCAAAGATACACAAGAGTCTTGTTTGCCCCCCGGGACGGCCCATAGTCAGTGGGATAGATTCTATTACGTCCCGGGTGGGCAAATACATAGACTTTTATTTGCAACCATTGGTACGTACCATGAGGTCCTATGTCAAAGACACCCGTGATGTCATCAATCTTCTCTCGAACCATGTACCGAGGGAAGGGATGTTATTGGTGACGGCTGACGTCACCTCCCTATACACGGTTATCCCCCACCAATTAGGTTTGGAAGCCGTATCGGACCATCTCCACCGACTGTCCAATCTTCCTGAGGAACAAACTCGATTTATTATGTTACTGTTGGAATTTGCGGCAACGCATAATTTTTTCTGGTTTGACGGGAACTATTACCGTCAGGATAGGAGGGTTGCTATGGGGGCGAAATACGCCCCTAGCCTGGCGAATCTCTTCATGGCCAGGTGGGAGGAGGATGTCGTCTATGCCCAGCCGAGGCCTCAGGTGGCCTTGTGGGTTCGCTACATAGACGACATCCTCCTCCTGTGGGATGGCACAGCCTCCGATTTATCTGAGTACATGTGCTTCCTTAATAACAACGATAGGGGCATTCAGCTCAATTATGAAACCAGTCCAGAACAGATCAACTTTCTAGATCTCACTATCTCTATTCATAACAATCAATTTGTCACTTCTACATATTTTAAACCGACCGATAGGAACTCTTTTATTCCCCATGATAGCTGCCACCATGCCTCATGGCTCAAATCTGTGCCTAAGAGCCAGTTCCTCCGACTTAAGTGGAATTGCACAGATGTTGTCACTTTTCGGAATCAGGCACAAATCTTGACCCAGAGGTTTGTTGCTAAGGGTTACTCCCCAGATTTTGTGGCTAGCACATTGGATCAGGTTGAGAAAGTGGACCGCAAGGATTTACTTGTGGAGCGAGCTAAAGATCCGATTGATGCTTCGTTTCGTTGCCCTTTTGTCACTGATTATACCTGCCAACACTTTAGAGTTAAACGTATTATTAACAAATATTGGCATATCCTCAGAAATGATAGGGTGCTGGCATCTATTTTGCCAGTTAAACCGCAAGTGGTGTTCAGGGGGGCACCTTCACTTAAGGACAAAGTGGCACCCAATATTTTTGACCCCCCGATTTCAAGGCCTAGTTTCTTCTCTGAGCTGACAGGATACTTCCAATGTAGGAGGTGTCAGGTTTGTTCGGTAAATGGTTGTAGGAGTAGAAGAACGACGAATTTTACCTCCACTTGCACACGCAAGCCCTACACCATTGAGCCCTTCATCACATGCTCTACCACGGGAGTGGTCTACTTGCTGCAGTGCCCGTGTGGCCTGCAGTATGTGGGCCGTACTAAGAGACCCCTGCAGGTGAGATTAAACGAGCATATTAATAATATCAGGAGAGGGTTTACAAAACACTCTGTGTCAAAACATTACCTGATAGCTCACAGTCGAGACCCCACAGGTACCATTTTTTTGGGGATAGACAAATTTAAACCCCATTGGAGGGGTAGTGTCCTGGTGCGTAGCATCTCCAGATTAGAGATGGCCTGGGTTCATAAATTGAAATCATATACCCCCTTTGGTCTTAACATCGATGTCGATGTTAACGCCTTTATAGACAATTCTTAGGGAGTGGGGGTTTAGTTTGTTATCATCAGTCTTCCTTTTACTCTTTTTTTCATTTTTTAGACATATATGGCATGTATGTAACGAATTTGTTTTTATGGTATATGCTAATTTTTTATGAATTGCTGTATTTTGAGTGCCCTCTCATTTCAGGGAAACGGTACTTTAATTAAATATTTATTCTCAATTTTTTTTCAAAACACCTTATATATGCATTTATTTTTTATCGTTTGTTTTTGACCCATTTATTTAATCTCTTATTATTATTTTTTTCATATATGATGTCAAAATCATGAATTTTTTCTTTTTGCGCACTTGTTTCTGTTACAGAATCATGTGTATGCAATAGATATATATTTATTTATACATACAACCCTTTAAATATATGGGGACAGCATGGATTTTCCCTCTTTTTTCTTTCTTTTTTTAATCAACAAATCTGTTACAGTAGCGGTCTTGTAATTTATGGCTATATATGTTTGGTTTTGACAGTCTTGATAGGGACTTTTCATATACCTTCATTTTGCCTCGAACATCCATTATTAAGGTAATGCTTTATATTTGCCCATACCGTTTCCCTTAAACAAGATGGCGCTTTAATTTCGTCTGTAGCAATGAGATGCTGTTAATGTGTCTATTTAAGCGGTGCGTCGGGACGTGGCTCGTATCCCGTGACCACGTCCTGTTGTGACGAAACGACGTAGGGAGGAGGAGCTACGTCCCGACGACACCGCGATTCGCATACCCGGAAGACACGGGTTACCTTGGAGCCGGCCGGCTTTTCCTATATGCTTTTTAACAACAACGATTCTGTAAGTGCAATCTTTACTTTTATACTCAATAAAACGCTGGATTTTATGCTATGTGGAGCACTTTATTTTTTTCATGGGGATACATCCATTCTATGCTGATGTGAGTGTTGGAGAGAGTCCCTGGATTCGGACGCTAAGTGCCTGTTTTACAGATCCCTGGCTGGGGTTGCAGCCATCCGCCCTTCAGGTCTCCTGTAACTAAGAGACCAATTTTATCTGGTAAGAGGCAGCATTTTTTCGAGAGGTGGAGGTCTGTCTACGCACCCTATTTCACTACAGCAAGTTTTCGTTCCAGTATCCACTGAGCACTTGGAGACAATTTTTATTGCATCCATGTTACTTAGCATGGATGGACTTTAACCAATATAGTTTTTGTTTAGCCATGGACATCTTTTGGGTTTAATTTTCTTTATTTTTACACTGTTTTTTCATATTAGCTATGGTATAGCTTCCATAGCCACAGATCTGTCACATTATTATTCTCTTTGGTATTTGAGATATTCCCCTGTCATTTATTGAGTCACGCAATATTGATTATTCCTCACGGACATAGTAAACAATATCTGTGTCCCATCAACCAATTGCAATTTTTAGTTTTGTTTATTTTCATAGTGCATTTATACACTGACTAGTACTTTTTTTAAATTAATTCACTCAGTGACCACTACCCATCCTCATATTTTTATGAGGCTCTCTAGGCACTTGTCTGGTGCCACCATCAGTTTTTAGCGCGACTTTTTGATTTTTATTAGATTTATGGTTTACTACTTTTTAGTCGCAGCTCATGTTAATTAGTGTAAGCGCAATATTTGTTTTTTACCTTTCAAAATTAAACCATATTTTCAGTAGGGATGAGCTGAACACCCCCCGGTTCGGTTCACACCAGAACTTACGACCAGGCAAAAAAAATTTGTGCGAACACGCAAACACCGTTAAAGTCTATGGGACACGAACAGGAAAAATCAAAAGTGCTAATTTTAAAGGCTTATATGCAAGTTATTGTCATAAAAAATGTTTGGGGACCCGGGTCCTGCCCCAGGGGACATGTATCAATGCAAAAAAAGTTTTCAAAACGTCCGTTTTTTCAGGTGAAAAAGTGTTCATGTGAAACAATAAAAATTTAAATATTCCTCAAATTTTGTGCCTGGGGGTGTCCTTAGTGTGCCTGTAAAGTAGTGCATCTTTACCGTGTTTAGAACAGTATCACAGCAAAAGGACATTTCTAAAGAAAAAAAAATTAAAACTGCTTGCGGCTGTAATGTATTGATTTTTTTTTAAAAAAAGGTCTGGTATAGATTTTAAGGGGAACCGAGCCAAAATTTAAAAAAAATGATGAAGGGGTCCCCCCACAATCCATACCAGACCCTTATGCGAGCACGCAACCTGGCAGACTGCAGGAAAAGGGAGGGTGAGAGAGCCCCGCCTCCTGAACCATACCAGGCAACATGCTCTTAACAAGGGAAGGATGCTTTGGGGTCCCCCCAAAGCACCTTGTCCCTATGTTGATGGGGACAAGGGCCTCATCCCCACAACCCTTTCCCAGCTGTTGTGGGGGTCTGCGGGTGGGGGGCTTATCTGAATCTGGAAGCCCCCTTTAACAAGGGGACCCCCATATCCTGCCCCCGCAGGTGATTGGATATCGGGTACATTGTACACCTGAGAGCGGGGCCACCTGGTAATGTAAAAGGGTGACCTCGCCCCTTCTGACATTATGTAATGTCAGAGGGGTTGGGTCACCCGTTTACATCACCGTCGCCGCCATTATCGAAGATGGAGTTACATCGCGGGACACTTTTTTTTTTAATAAGGGACTTGTCCCAAACTGTCTCTTGTCATTTTGACACTTTTTTTGGTGAATGTGTAGGGGTATAATGTACCCGATACCCATTCACATGGGGGGGGGTAGGATCTGAAGGTCCCCTTGTTAAAGGGAGCTTCCAGATTCTGATAAGCCCCCCACTCACAGACCCCCACAACCACCGGGCAACGGTTGTGGGGATGAGGCCCTTGTCCCCATCAACATGGGGACAAGGTGCTTTGGGTGTGACCCCAAAGCATCCCCCCCATGTTGAAGGCATGTGGCCTGGTACAGTTCAGGAGGGTGGCGCTCTCTTGTCCACCCCTTTTCCTGCGGTCTGCCAAGTTGCGTGCTCAGATAGGGATCTGGTATGGATTTTGGGGGTTCTAGCCCCCTTTTTTCAAATTTTGGTGCAGGGTTCCCCTTAATATCCATACCAGACCTGAAGGGCCTGGTATGGATTTTTGGGGGACCCCCACACAATTTTTTTTTTTACAATTTTGGCACAGGGTTCCCCTTAATATCCATACCAGCCCCAAACTGCCTGATAATAGACTGGGGGGGGACCCATGCCGTTTTTTTCAATGATTTATATATATATTTCCGGGATCCGGCAACACATTACAGTCACTGTGTAAGGAACCTTACATAGTGTGGGGTGTGGACTGAGCCATGATTGCCCAAAGGCACCCTGCCTTTGGGCAATCATGGCTCTCACAGCAGAGCGCGCTGTGATTGGCCAAAGCATGCAGGTCAGGTGCATGCTTTGGCCAATCAGCAGCCGTCAATGCACTGTGATCTCGCATTATGGAGCATTACGCGGGCACTCAAATTTCCCGCAAAAGCCCCATAATGTTCGGTATAACACCGCGGGCTCATCCCTAATTGCCAGTTGTCTTTTGCGCTCACGGGACTTGCAAAACAAGATCAACTCAAGGCTTCCTTCCATTATATCCATTTAGTGCTGGGAAATTATGCATGGGTAGTATCCAAAGAGTCCTTGGAAGGCACCATTTGTGAAAATTGCTTTTGCTGTTTTTGATAGAATAAATGCTTGGTATGTTTAGGGGTTTATTTATTTTTTTATTGGTTGAACTAGGTGTACTTCTGTCTTTTTTTTAACCAGATTAACTATGTAGGGGTTAAAGTATAGGACATAGCACTTACTTTACATCCCCACTCCAGCTAGCTATGGGACTCTCCTTTTCTGCCCGGAGCTCTGGCTTGTGGGCAAAGCCTCAGCATCACGGTGTACAATATGGGACAGTAACCTTGCATTGTTCACTGAAGAGGTTGGAGTGTGCTCAGAGCGAGTCTCAGCTTACAGAACAGACTGGTGGGCATAGGTGTCGCCAGGGGGTGGCTATTGAGACTGTAGCCCCGAAGCTGGAGCTTATAGCCCAGAGTCTCTTGCCGCAGGGTCCCTACCTAATCAGCTGGTCACGGCTGCAGCGGGTGGGCTGCATTAGAGGTGGATGAGAGGAGAGAGAGATAAGCGGGCCGACGAACAGAAATTAGATCATCTCTCTCCGCCCGCTCCACGTCACCACTCTTCCACCCTCACAGCCGGGCCACTTCAATGTGGGAGCGATGTGTGGTGGGGAGCAGAGAGATGACATCATCTCTCACTGCCCACCACACATTAGTGCTCTTCCGCCCTCCGGGTGCTCATTTTGTCAGAACACGGGCCTCTTTAATGTCGAAGGTGCAGTGGGGAGCAGAGAGATTACATCATCTTTCACTGCCCGCCCCGCATCTCTGCTCTCCTGCCCTCACTTAACCACTTGCCGACCGGGCCATTGCCGAAAGACGGCAACAGCACGGCCGGCTAGTTCTGGGTGGACGTCCATGGACGTCACCCGGAACTATCGCTCCCTGCGCGCCCGGTGGGGCGCGCGCACTGAAGTGTCCATGCTCGCCGGGTTCACGGGACCCGGCGCAGCATGGATCGCGGTAAAGGGCCAATGACAGCGGCCCTTTACCATGTGATCGCTCCCTCCAATGAGGGAGCTATCACTATGTAAACAAACTGGGGTCATGCAAAGGTCCCAGCTCTCTTCTCTCCTCACACCGATACAGCGTGAGAGGAGAGAAGAGAGATCGAGTGCAAAACAGTGAGTGATAAGCTTTTTGAAAGCACTACAGTGCCCAGCAGTGCCATCCAGTGCCACACAAGTGCCACTACTGTGCTAATCTGTGCCCTACAGTGCCATCAGTGCCACTACACTACCCAGCAGTGCCACTACAGTACCCATCTGTGCCATCAGTGCCACTACACTACCCAGCAGTGCCACTACAGTACCCATCTGTGCCACCAGTGCCACGACAGTACCCATCAGTGCCACTAAAGTGTCCATCAGTGCCACTACAGTGCTCATCTGTGCCATCAGTGCCACTATAGTGCTCATCAGTGCCATATCAGTGCCCTACAGTGCTCATCAGTGCCACTTCTGCCACTTCAGTACCCATCTGTGCCACCAGTGCCACGTCAGTGCTCCGTCAGTGCCACGTCAGTGCCATACCAGTGCCCAGTGCCACTACAGTGCTCATCTGTGCCACCAGTGCCACATCGGTGCCACCAGTGCACATCAGTGCCACCAACATGCCTATCAGTGCCACGTCAGTGCCACGTCAGTGCTCCATCAGTGCCACGCCAGTGCTCCATCAGTGCCACTACAGTGCTCATCAGTGCCACATTAGTGCCAATACAGTGCTCATTTGTGCCGTCAGTACCACATCAGCATCACTAGAGTGCTCATCTGCACCACTACATCGCTCATCAGTGCCACTTCAGCGCTCATCGGTGCCACTACAGTACCCGATAGTGCACATCAGTGCCCATAAGTGAGTGCTCATCATGGATCCTCATTAGTACCCATCAGTGCTACCTTATCAGTGCATATCAGTGTGGTACATTAGTGTACATCAGTGCACCCTCATCAGTTCCCAGCAGTGCACCCTCATCAGTTCCCAGCAGTGCACCCTCATCAGTACCCAGCAGTGCAGCCTCATCAGAACTCAGCAGTGCAGCCTCATCAGAACCCAGCAGTGCAGCCTCATTAGACCAGCCTCATCAGCACCCATCAGTGCAGCCATTTCTGTCCAAGTGTCCCTACCACAGCAGTTTGTCACCACAGCCCACAGTCACCAGTATGGCAAAAAAAAAAATTTCAGCTCAGGAGGCATACCAACAACTTAGCTTGACTGACGAGAGCAGCGGGGAGTCTGTGTCTGATTCTGGTTCAGAATATGAACCCGTTGTAAGCAGTGGTTCTGATACAGAATTGGAGGAAGAGCAAAGTGTGCCCATGAAACGAAGACACTCTGGCATGGAGGAGCAGGCTACCACAAGTAGTGCTGTGGCATCAACCAGCAGCTCAGTGCCATCAACCAGAAATGCAGTGGCATCAACTAGTAGCTCAGTGCCATCCACCAGTAGCACAGTGCCATCCAGAAGAAATGAAGTACCACTGCAGCAAAGGCCAAGAAATAGTGGGGTGTCATCTCGGCTCCAAAGCGTTAGGACCCATGCCGGCCTTCCCTATGCCCTTGAAAACCCTCTGTGGCTTCCCTCTAATTCAAGAGCAGCAAACATCCCCCCTTTTACCGCCCAGCCAGGTGTTCAGGTGAACACAGAGAATTTTGCCCCTATTGATTTTTTTAATTAAATTTTTACCCAAGACCTATTATCCTCCATCGTGGCCCAGTGCAACCTCTATGCACAACAATTTATTACAAGCAACCCTGGTTCAAGTTATGCCCGTCCCTATGAGTGGAGACCATTGACAGTGGAGGAATTTAAATTATTTTTAGGCCTAACATTTAATATGGGACTCACAAAAAAATGAATTATACTCCTATTGGTCCACCAAGCCCATCCACCATATGCCAATCTATTTGTCCATTATGCGAAGATCAAGATACCTCATGATAATGCGTTTCCTCCATTACAATGACAACACCCAGTGCCCTCCCCGAAATGACCCATCACATGACAAATTATTTAAAATTCGGCCACTTCTAAATTTTTTCTCTGAGAAATTCCCCCAGTTATTCATCCCCGACCAAAATATCTCCGTGGATGAGTCATTGGTCCACTTCACAGGCAGGCTTGGCTTCAAGCAGTTTATCCCCAGTAAGAGGGCTCGATATGGGGTTAAGCTCTACAAGCTATGTGACCGAGAAACAGGGTACATCTACGCATTCCGGGTGTACGAAGGGAAGGATACCCAACTGCGTCCCCCTGAATGTCCGGAGTACATCGGAGTCAGCGGAAAGGTTGTTTGGGAGCTTGTATATCCACTTCTTGGAAAGGGTTACCACCTTTATGTGGATAACTACTATACAAGCTTGCCCCTCTTCCGCAATCTTTACTGCAAGGACACTCCAGCGTGTGGTACAGTGCGAGCCAATAGGAAGGGATTCCCGCAAAGGCTTGTTACTGAAAGACTACGAAAAGGGGAGATGGCGTCTTTGAGGAATGAAGAGATATTGGCCCTCAGGTGGAGGGACAAACGAAACGTCCACATGCTCACAACGATCCACGACGACACCTACGTGGAAATCCCCCGAAGAAATGGCCTAATCCAGAAACCAAAATGTGTCCATGACTATAATTTGTTTATGGGGGGAGTCGACTTCAATGATCAGATGATCGAATCCTACCTTCCCACAAGAAAAAGCCACTTTTGGTATAAAAAAGTCTCCATATATCTTTTCAGTTTGGCCATTTACAATAGTTTTGTTATTTACCGTAAATCTACACAGAGCCCCGTATCTTATCTTCAGTACCAAGAAGAAATTATCTCCACACTTTTGTACCCTGAAAGCGCACCAGAAAGCATTCGCTTGGATTCAGTGAGAAGACTCCATGAACGCCACTTTCCTAAAAGACTCCCCCCCCCCCATGAAACAGGCCGGAAACGTCAGAAGAGATGCCGGGTGTGCTCAAGAGGAGGAACTAGAAGAGACACCGTGTATTATTGTCCTGATTGTCCTTCCGAACCAGGCCTTTGTATTGATGAATGTTTCCGCCGTTACCATACTTCTCAAGATTATTAGGGAAGTATGGTAACCGTAATTGTCATTTACCGCCACACCCCTTTAAGTCACTGTACATACCGCTGCCTTCTCCGGAACTGACCCTGGCCTGCTAAACAACCACGCTTCTGCCTAATGCTAAATTGTACCTACCTCTGCCTTCTCCGGGAACTGACCCTGGCCTGCTAAACGACCACGCTTCTGCCTAATGCTAAACTGTACCTACCTCTGCCTGCTCTGGAACTGACCCTGGCCTGTTATACGACCACGCTTCTGCCTAACGCTAAACTGTACCTACCTCTGCCTGCTCTGATACTGACCCTGGCCTGTTATTTGACCACGCTTCTGCCTAACGCTAAACTGTACCTACCTCTGCCTGCTCTGGAACTGACCCTGGACTGTTTGACCATGTTTTTTGCCTGCCTCTTGGACTGGTCTTTTACTCTGCTACTGGAGTAGTGGGCTTCATAACACAGGGGTCTCACATATGTGAGGGGCTCCAGAATTGTTTTTCTGGATGAAGAAAACTAATTTTTTAGTTTTCTCATTCCCAGATTAGGGTCGGGAGACTCGGAGGCTTCAAAGAGATTTGGGTGGGAGAAGCCTCTACCCCTGTCCCCATTCTTTCCTGGCCTGCTACTTGGACCATGTTCCTGCTTACTGCCAGTACCAATATTTTGGCACTGCTGGCAATGTCTCTACTTGCACTGACCCTGGACTGTATAAGGACAGTATCCCTGCCTGTACTATGGACAATATTCTTGCCTTCTGCCTGGACTATTCCATTCACTGTGGCTGACCACGTCCCTGCCTGCTGCCTGGATCAGGGCTATCCTCCTGTGGACAACTGCACTACAAAAACCACAGGTAATCTTTTGTTTACCCTTTGCTCAACAGAATGTATTTTAGGGTGTAATTCTTGGTTCATGCTATGTGTTAGAAATATGAAGGGCCTTCAAAAATGTGATAGATTGTAAGGAAATTAGATGTGTAATTTGCTCCTAGAACGCCTGAATGTGCTACTTCAATGTTGGGCCTCTGTACGTGGCCAGGCTGTGTAATAGTCTCACACATGTGGTATCGCCATACTCAGGAGGAGTAGCAGAATATATTTTGGGGTGTCATTTTTGCTATGTACATGCTATGTGTTGGAAATATCTTAGAAATGGACAACTTTGTGTAAAAAAAATGCGTTTTCATTTTTTTTCCACATTTTCCAAAAACTTCTGGAAAAAAATGAACCGTTCAAAAGACTCATTATGCCTCATAGATTATACGCTGGGGTGTTTGCTTTCCAAAATGGGGTCACTTTGTGGGCTATTCCATTGTCCTGGTGCTCCAGGGCCTTCAAAATTGTATTAGGTGGTTGAGAGATTAGATATGCAATTTATGCTCCTAGAACGCCTGAATGCACTACTTCAATGTTGGGCATCTGTATGTGGCCAGGCTGTGTAAAAGTCTCACACATGTGGTATCGCCATACTCAGGAGGAGTAGCAGAATATATTTTGGGGTGTCATTTTTGCTATGTACATCCTATGTGTTGGAAATATCTTAGAAATGGACAACTTTGTGTAAAAAAAATGCGTTTTCATTTTTTTTCCACATTTTCCAAAAACTTCTGGAAAAAAATGAACCGTTCAAAAGACTCATTATGCCTCATAGATTATACATTGGGGTGTTTGCTTTCCAAAATGGGGTCACTTTGTTAGCGTTTCCATTGTCCTGGTGCTCCAGGGCCT
Source organism: Lithobates septentrionalis (assembly GCA_037952835.1). Classification (NCBI taxonomy): domain Eukaryota; kingdom Metazoa; phylum Chordata; class Amphibia; order Anura; family Ranidae; genus Lithobates; species Lithobates septentrionalis. Next base: position 847,456 of record JBBDGP010000848.1, read on the forward strand.
TCAAAAGTGTAATAGGTGGTTGAGAGATTAGATATGCAATTTATGCTCCTAGAACGCCTGAATGTGCTACTTCAATGTTGGGCATCTGTATGTGGCCAGGCTGTGTAAAAGTCTCACACATGTGGTATCGCCATGCTCAGGAGGAGTAGCAGAATATATTTTGGAGTGTCATTTGTGGAATGTACATGCTATGTTAGAGAAATAACCTGTTATAATGACAATTTGGTGTGGAAAAAAATAAAAATAAAATAAATCTTAATTTTGCAAAGAATTGTGGGAAAAAATGACAACTTCAAAAAACTCACCATGCCTCTTACTAAATACCTTGGAATGTCTACTTTCCAAAAAGGGGTCATTTTGTGGGTATTTGTACTTTCCTGGCTTGTAAGGGTCTCAAGAAATGAGATAGGCCTCAGTATATCAGGTGTGATCAGATGTGATCAATTACCAGTGATTGGCACCATAGCTTGTAGACGCTATAACTTTCACACAGACTAAATAATATTCACTAATTTGTATTATTTTTACTAAAGATATGTAGCAGTATAAATTTTGGCCCAAATTTATGAAGAAAAATTACTTATTTGCAAAATTTTATAATACAAATGAAGAAAAATGCATTTTTTTACAAAATTTTCGGTCTTTTTTCATTTATAGCACAGAAAATAAAAAACCCAGAGGGGATCAAATACCACCAAAAGAAAGCTCTATTTGTGTGAACAAAAGGACGAAAATTTCATATGGGTACAGTGTTGCATGACTGAGTAATTGTCATTCAAAGTGTGAGAGCACCGAAAGCTGAAAATTGGTCTGGTTAGGAAGGGGGTTTAAGTGCCCAGTTGTCAAGTGGTTAATGGACCAGTGCTGCCAGCCTGCCACCAATGCAGCAATAATGCACATTTTGTGGCACTGGCTGGCATGGCAAGTGACAATCCACATCAGTTGGCAAGTGACAACCCACATTTTGTGGCAAGTGACATGGCAAGTGACAATCTGCAAATAGTGGCAGGTGACGTGGCAAGTGACAATCCGCATCAGGTGGCAGGTGATGTGGCAAGTGACAATCCACATCAGGTGGCAGGTGACATGGCAAGTGACAATCTCCAAATGGTGGCAGGTGACGTGGCAAGTGACAATCTGCAAATATGGTGGCAGGTGACGTGGCAAGTGACAATCTGCAAATGGTGGCAAGTGACATGGCAAGTGACAATCCACATTAGGTGGCAGGTGATGTGGCAAGTGACAATCTGCAAATGGTGGCAGGTGACGTGGCAATCTGCAAATGGAGGCAGGTGATGTGGCAAGTGACAATCCACATCTGGCAAGCGACATGGCAAGTGACAATCCACATCTAGTGGCAGGTGATGGTGGCAAGTTAAAAAGCTGCATCTGGTGACAGGCGACGGTGGCAGGTGACACCCTGCATCTGGTGGCAGAATATGTGGCAAGTGACACGCTCCGGGGCTACCACTGATTCTGCATTATGGTGAGTTGAACCACTTCATTATATATTAGAATGTAACAATAGAAACAATGCACTTTGATCACCCTGACACCATATCAACCATGGTGCCATGATGATTGAAACCCCAACCCCAGCCTTTGCCCGCAAAAAATTGCTTACTACCGGCGTGCCCCCCCACCCCGGGCCAGCAAAAAGGTTGGTGACCACTGCTATGGGCTCTAGCCCCAGATCTTTTGCAGACCTAGCAATTCCCCTGCTGGCGGGTAGTGGTTACAGCACTGCAGGGGCCCTGCTGGAACAAGGAAGGTAAGGTAAGTATTTACATCTTATTAATTCAGCCCTAGACCGAATAAGCAATTATTATTTACCTCGCACTACAAGGGTAGTTTTTTAAATTCCTAGCATTGGGCTTTATTAGCAGCGTGTTCCATGAATTTGATTGAAGAGTAAACTACCTGACTACTGCACAGTACATACTGTAGCAATGATTGTCTGTTGGACACCGTTGAATAGCAGTAACTTTTTCACATTTCTTTGTTAAAAGGATTTAGTAGCTTGTACACTGTAAAAACTCATGAAGAAATTCTGGTTTGTATATATGTACTTTGGTAATGAAACGTATATGCATAAATGGTGCTCTGGAATAAGCTGTAGGTGTGTGTTTTCAGGGAAAATCACTTATCAGAAACCCACTCCTCTAAGTTCAAAGACCAGCACACTCTTGTTTGAAGTTTCCATAGGAGATAAGCAGTCAAAACCACAAGGTCTACTGAAGTTTCAAATTTCATAACTGACAATTCTTTCTGGCTGGAGCAACCAACACATTATTAAGCAACACTCTTGACAACGTTCCAACACAAAAAAAATGTATGTTTATTACAGAGTACAGCAAGATGAAACAATCATACATTCCAATTAGTAACAAAGCTGAACTGCAGCTGCACTAAAACATGTCACTATACATATGGATAGATGTACTATTCTCTGTACACGCAGCGTTAAAATCTGATTCAGCAAAAATAAAAAATAAAGAACTCACATATGGACTAGCATTTATTACAATCATATTAACCTGGCAAGGTATCAGAAAGGATAAAGGGATGCATGAGTCATTTTTAACAATGGTTAACATCTAGGTTAGATTTCATTGAATGGGGAAAAGCTAGAAAACAGTGATTCTACATTGTAGGTCACAGCAGTTAAAATTGAATCAGTTCCTGAGCACAAGAGAGACCTATCAAAAGCAATTATAGTATACACATGCTGATGGTACTTAATCTATGCTACCCAACCCTTCAAAGTAAAAAGGGGGTGGCTAAGCAATCTTACAAACACTAGTCTCATTCTGACCATGTTTAGATGTTTGACCAAGCAATATCTCTTTTATAACCTGAAGATTTCAATAGTTCTAATAATGTAGTCAGTACCACTTCCAATGATGTCCAACCCCCAAACCAGCATGAGGGCAAATCTCAACTTCTCATGCTGGTCTGTGAAAGAAGCACTGAAAATGGCTAGAAGAAAGTAATAACGTAACCGCAAGTAGGTGCTGCTGAAAGAGCCACTGCTAGCAAGTTAGGCAACTTGAAGAAATTTCAGTTGGTTGCTGGTAGAAATCAGTTCACATGATATTTAAAGTGAACAAGTCTTTTGTGAATGCAGGACAAAGCAACAAGATCATTAAATTGATGTTCTTCTTAGCTGCCCATGCTGACCTTCTCCTCACTCACTTACTGCTCTGTCTGCCAGCATGGAGGGAAGACAAAGCACTGTTATTAGAGTATGGGAAGTATGTGACTTTCTACCAAGTTACAGCTTTGTTGCATGTTAATTGGACACCCAATCAACCAGGGATGTCCCATGTGGACTGGAAGATAATTTTGTCTTATATACAGTGGGTATAGAAAAGAATCACCCCCCCCCCCTTTTAAAATAATCACATTTTGTTACTTTGCATCCTGCAATGAAGACAGACAGAATTTTTGTTTTATCCAGCTGTATTTTACTCAGTGAAAATTTTAAAATCCAAGTGAAAGATATAACACTAATGCCCCGTACACACGGTCGGATTTTCCGATGGAAAATGTCCGATCGGAGCGTGTTGTCGGAAATTCCGACTGTGTGTGGGCTCCATCGGACCTTTTCCATTGGATTTTCCGACACACAAAGTTTGAGAGCAGGATATAAAATTTTCCGACAACAAAATCCGTTGTCGGAAATTCCGATCGTGTGTACACAAATCCGACGGACAAAGTGCCACGCATGCTCAGAATAAATAAAGAGATGAAAGCTATTGGCCACTGCCCCGTTTATAGTCCCGACGTACGTGTTTTACGTCACCGCGTTTAGAACGATCTGATTTTCCGACAACTTTGTGTGACCGCGTGTATGCAAGACAAGTTCGAGCCAACATCCGTCGGAAAAAATCCTAGGATTTTGTTGTCGGAATGTCCCATCAATGTCCGACCGTGTGTACGGGGCATAACATGTCAGAAAAAAAGTTAAAATTACGCCAGCATCGCACAACCAGCCTCAACACATTTCGCATCATCAGGAAGCTGACGTCCTTTCCTGCCGAATGTACCGCACTGAAAACAAGGGCTCCTAGTAGTATACAGCCAATATAGGCAAACACTGGAAGGCTGGAGAGACTCAGTGCCGGTCTAAGGCACACATACATGTGAGTGCAAATCTTTTATATTACCTTTTTAACTACAAAAGTATGGAATTTTTCGCAATGATGTCCGTTTTTGTTTTTTGAGAACTATATTAACTGGAAGATCATAAGAAAATAATCTGGGATTTGGTAGAGACATATCTACTCACCTATATGGAGGATTAAAGAAAGGCAATACACAGGCTTGTTTATAACTGCTTTTTGGTAAGCACATAGATTGGATGGTGGTGGTCAATAACAACACGATCGTTTTGGAAGTCATCATTTGTTCAGCACGGTGGATCAGCTTATCTGGACTTTATTGTTTGGTTCATACTTCAACATATGTTTGTTTGTGTTATGGGATTTTCCACATTTGTATAATAGGTTTTTGATGGCAAATCATTAACTCATTAATACACCATTTGATTAATGCATTTAAAGGGCCAGCGCAGCTACACAAACAATAGTTTATTTTTGCACATTTTTTTCACTGATCTAGTGGTAAATATTAGCTGCAGCACAGTGCACAGTATATAATAATTGAAATGTGTTTTGCGCCAGTGGCACACACATAAATTGAGAATGTGAATATTGCAGTAAATAATGCAGTGCTTACATGCACAGTACTGACTCATTTGTAGAAGTTCTCCTTTTGAACAGGACCCATGGCAGATTGTAATCTTATGCCCCGTACACACGGTCGGATTTTTAGATGGAAAATGTCCGATCGGAGCGTGTTGTCGGAAATTCCGACCGTGTTTGGGCTCCATCGGACATTTTCCATCGGATTTTCCGACACACAAAGTTGGAGAGCAGGAGATAAAATTTTCCGACAACAAAATCCGGACAAAGTGCCACGCATGCTCAGAATAAATAAAGAGATCAAAGCTATTGGCCACTGCCCCGTTTATAGTCCCGACGTACGTGTTTTACGTCACCGCGTTTAGAACGATCGGATTTTCCGACAACTTTGTGCGACCGTGTGTAGACAAAACAAGTTTGAGCCAACATCCGTCGGAAAAAATCCTAGGATTTTGTTGTCGGAATGTCCGAACAAAGTCTGACCGTGTGTACGCCCTATAAGAATTAACATTAGAGGGTAATTATTTTGCTAAAAAAGCCCCCAAAATAATGTAATGTCTTTCTGTGCAGTATTGAATCATTTTTAATAAGCCCTTTTTTTGCAAAAAAAAAGCCTCCAAAACAATATATTTCCTATGTGCTGAATCCCTTGTACTAGGCTTCCTTTCAAACAGGACTCACATCAGTCAGATGTAGTCTAGATATCAACATTAGAATGTAATTATTTTACAGAAAAAAACAGCATAATGTAGTGTCAATATGAATGTAGCGCTAATTATAGTGGTAATGAACTGGTCAGTGGTAATAGCCCACTGAACAAAAGGAAAACGTGAATATGACAAATATAGCACAATAAACAAGTAAAGTTCAATAGTGCCCAAATAAGCAACAATGGAATGGTAGTCCCATGGTAAAAAATATATGGAGTAAGTCCCATATGGATGGAGAATCTTCACGTCTGTGTATCATCAGTTATAACATCTTGAATAGGAAACGGATGAAATACGCTTACCAGAGATGGTGGATTCGGATGCCGGTGACACCGAATTAAACAGGCTCAGAGATCCCAGATGGAAGTGGTTGGTCCAGGAAACCCCGGATCTCAAGGGGAATCCTTCCTCTGTTGTCCCAATGGCGACTGCCAATCCTGAAGGCCGAAGGGGAGTCCAAGCCACATGGAAGTCTCAGATGTATAGATGGTTCCCAAAAAAATATATGAAAGCGCCAATGGTGCAGATCAAATGGTATATTTATTGGATGACACCAATAATCAAAAACAGTATAAAATAGCATGATCACGTAAATGGATAAAATCAAGTGTAGGGAAGAGTGTAGTTCGCATGACGCGTTTCGTCCAATTGGACTTCAACTGGGGCATCAAACTCATCCCCTACACTGTATAAATATATATAAAAACGACACAAATGATATGACAAATCAGACATCAATTACATGGTCACATGGTAAATCAGCACCTGATAGGGCAGAGAGGAGTCAGCTGATTGCCATGAAGTGTCCAATAGGACCACCCACCAATGAGAGGAAGGGAACATATCTATTAGCCTATAAAAACTTAATCAAATGAATGGAGAAATAAAAACAAGTGGAAAAAAGCCAGCGAAAATAGGATCTCAGCAGGGCTGTAAACATCTGTGCCCAATCAGAAATATTATAAGACCCATGGAGGATGTATTCATACACGTCACATGCAGAGGTAAACAAAAGGTCACGTGTTATAAATAAAACCCATGGAAGATATATTTATACACAATAATAACAGACAAACCTTGCGAGCCACTTACGGATAAATGCCTAATAAAACGTTAAAATAATGTGTAATCAATCCTGAGTAGAAACCAGCTGCAAACACTTAGTCACGTTTCATAATCGTGCAAGTGGCAAAAATAGAAAAAATGTGTCTGCGCTAGATAAAAGTAATCTTTACAATAATAAATGCAGAAATCAATACGTATAAAAATATTATAGCTGACCAGTACTAAATAAACATAAATCAAAAGCAACCATAAGTGCATCAAACTAAAAAGTGCACAGTGTTATATTAAACACGCAGTGTGAGTGTTCAATCAAGGAACATATAAATAAAATTACATAGAATATAAAGAGAAAATATCTTCTTGTGAATCTAATAAAGTCCAAAATAGTGCATATCCAAAGATATAATAGTGACCAAAAACATAGTCCATAATCAGTGAAGCTCGCACATCTTTCCTTCCAAAGGTGTATCACCAAAAAAAAACGTGCTTTAGTGTCTTCCAGTGACCCCCACAGGCATATATGCTCACCTTCCTGCGTGTGACACAGTGATTAAACTATGCCAAAACAAGCCTTGGAGACACTCCTGTGCTCTAAAGGGACCAGCTGTGTAGACCTTCAAAGCTCTCAGTCAAGATTATATATGCAAAAGAAAAGAGACTCCATAGCGCAACATTGCATGATATAGTAAAAAGTTTTAATAAAAAAGGCTCTCTCCCCTTGCGGGGGTACTCACATACTGTGGGTGCGTAAGTGCACCATCCTAAATAGACTCAAAACGGCCGATCTCGCAGTGTGGCGTGCGGTGCGGTGTGTAACTCAAACTCTCCCTCTCTCTCTCTGCTGACAGCTCCGTCCAGGATCTCAGCAGGGCTGTAAACATCTGTGCCCAATCAAAAATATTATAAGACCCATGGAGGATGTATTCATACACGTCACATGCAGAGGTAAACAAAAGGTTACATGTTATAAATAAAACCCGTGGAAGATATATTTATACACGCCATATGTAAAAATAAACTAAACGTCACATGACCGCGTCTCGTCTAGCGCGGCTCAGGGATCTACATGGTATACGTTGCGCAATCGCGTGTGCCAGACCAATATGCGAGAAGAAAAAACCCAAAAGAGATCACGTGACCTGTCACCTGACATGGTCACATGATCTTGGGAGACTAATGACGTCCCAACTACAAGGATCCGGAAAGGAAACACGCAACCTGTCTATAGACAGAGTCACATGTTCACCAGGGGCCAATAGACAAATCTAGTATAACAGCTGGATCAGAACAGTACGCAAGGAGCATTGTCTGACGGCATTGCACACAGGAAAAGTGAGTCTCCAGGCGGGGGACACCCGGAAGTCATAGTGGAAAATCGCCACCGCTTCTCACGGTGTCACCCCCGCAGGAGCGACAACCATAAATAAATGAATAATAACCCTGCACATTCAAAAGTGTAAATAGGGAATGTGTAAAATATCTGACAAAATAAATGAATGTGTGAACATCTACTTATGACAAACAAAAATAATGTGTAGTGAGTGTGTGTATAGTCATATAATGGAATATAAAAAGTATGTGAAAGGAATGAATGTAAAGGATAAACAGCTATCCTTAGCTTGTGAAGTAAATGAAAATATGTGAATAAAATGAGTGAATGAATGAGAAAGTATCTAGTGAAATGACTCTGAGGGAAGATGAACTCTAAGTGAAAAATGGTGAGGAAATGTGAAAAAACTAAAAGGATATGTGATGAGATACCCACAGTCTCTGAAAAGGGGATTATGTCTGGTTGATGAAAGAATTAATATCCCACTCAACATTCATCCCGTGGGGCGAATAAGTACGTAGTTCAAATATCCAATACGTCTCGAGTCTGGAGACACCCCAGACTCGTGATTCTCCCCTCCAATTGGCAATAAATTTGTCAATTATAAGGAACTGAGTACCAGTGGGATCCCGATTGTGGTGCATCAGGTAATGCCGTGGTACTGTATGGTTGGTCTTACCCGCCTGAATGTTAGTAAGATGTTCCCCTACTCGGACAAAAAAGTTCTTTTAGTACGACCCACGTATTGTTTTTTACAGGGACAAGTTATGAGGTATACTACATACTGTGTAGTGCAAGTGGTAAAATGTTTCATGGGGTATGTACGTTGGGTAGCCGTAGACTGAAATTTCTCCGTCTTTCGTCTCCCATTAGTATTGTAGAAACATACCCTGCATTTCCTACAAGGAAAAAAACCTTTGCAGTTCTGAAAGAAAGGTGTATTTTCAGGTGGATCAATGATGTTGGGGGCAATTTGTCCTTGGATGGATCTGGCTCCTCTAAATACAACCCCGGCTTGTTCCGGAAGTACCGGGCCCAAAAGGCCGTCATTCTGAAGAACTCCCCAATGTTTTTTCAAAATATTTCGGATTTGTCTGGCTTGAACTGAGTAGGTGGTAAAAAAAGACCACCTAAATTTGTCATTATTAGTCTTCCTCGGATTGGTAGCCAATAAGGACCGTCTGTCCGTAAACGCAACCCTTTGTATTTCGGCCTCTAATTCAATGTGAGTATAACCTTTTTCTATAAACCTATTTTTAAGGGTTTTTAGCTTAAATAAAGACATTTGCCTCATTGGTGCAATTACGTTGCAGTCGAAGAAATTGGCTGCGAGGTACTGATTTTAGCCATTGCGGATGGTGGCAACTATCCACTGGGATATACCCATTTCGATCTGTGGATTTAAAAAATGTCCTGAACTCCAAGCGTCGATTGTAAACATTAATTTCCAGATCTAAAAAATGTATGGAAGTAAGACTGGCTTCATAGGTTAGCTTAATGCCTCGGTCATTGCAGTTCAAATGGGCCATGAATTCCTGTAGGGAAGGAAAGTCTCCATTCCATAGGAGGAGGATGTCGTCTATGTACCGGGCCCAGAGAGCCACTTCTAGCCTTCTGGATGAATAGACGACATCCTCCTCCCATTTGGCCATGAAGAGGTTGGCCAGGCTGGGGGCAAACTTAGCCCCCATGGCCACACCTCTGGTTTGTAAATAAAAATTATCTTGAAACCAAAAATAATTATGGATCGTGGCAAATTTGAGAAGATCCATAATAAAATTGTGCTGTAATAATGGTAATTTGTGGTTGCCGGTCCTGCGGGGGTGACACCGTGAGAAGCGGTGGCGATTTTCCACTATGACTTCCGGGTGTCCCCCGCCTGGAGACTCACTTTTCCTGTGTGCAATGCCGTCAGACATCGCTCCTTGCGTACTGTTCTGATCCGGCTGTTATACTAGATTTGTCTATTGGCCCCTGGCGAACACGTGACTCTGTCTATAGACAGGTCGCATGTTTCCTTCCTGGATCCTTGTAGTTGGGACGTCATTCGTCTCCCAAGATCATGTGACCGTGTCAGGTGACAGGTCACGTGATCTATTTTGGGTTTTTTCTTCTTGCATATCGCGTTGGTCTGGCACACGCGATTGCGCAACGTATGCCATGTAGATCACTGAGCCGCGCCAGACGAGACGCGGTCATGTGACCTTATGTTTATTTTTACATATGGCGTGGATAAATATATCTTCCACGGGTTTTATTTATAACATGTAACCTTTTGTTTACCTCTGCATGTGACGTGTATGAATACATCCTCCATGGGTCTTATAATATTTTTGATTGGGCACAGATGTTTACAGCCCTGCTGAGATCCTATTTTTGCGGGCTTTTTTCGACTTGCTTTTATTTCTCCATTCATTTGATTAAGTTTTTATAGGCTAATAGATATGTTCCCTTCCTCTCATTGGTGGGTGGTCCTATTGGACACTTCTGGCAATCAGCTGACTCCTCTCTGTCCTATCAGGTGCTGATTTACCATGTGACCATGTAATTGATGTCTGATTGGTCATATCATTTGTGTAGTTTTTATATATATTTATACAGTGTAGGGGATGAGTTTGATGCCCCAGTTGAAGTCCAATTGGATGAAACGCGTCGGGCGAGCTACACTCTTCCCTACACTTGATTTTATCCATTTACGTGATCACGCTATTTTATACTGTTTTTGATTATTGGTGTCATCCATAATAAATATGTAAATATACCATTTGATCTGCACCATTGGCGCTTTCATATATTTTTTTGGGAACCATCTATACATCTGAGACTTCCATGTGGCTTGGACTCCCCTTCGGCCTTCAGGATTGGCAGTCGCGATTGGGACAACAGAGGAAGGATTCCCCTTGAGATCTGGGGTTTCCTGGACCAACCACTTCCATCTGGGATCTCTGAGCCTGTTTGACTCGGTGTCACCGGCATCCGAATCCGCCATCTCTGGTAAGCGTATTTCATCCGTTTCCTATTCAAGATGTTATAACATATATAGGATGATACACAGACGTGAAGATTCTCCATCCATGTGGGACTTACTCCATATATTTTTTACAATGGGACTACCATTCCATTGCTTATTTGGGCACTATTGAACTTTACTTGTTTATTGTGCTATATTTGTCATATTCACGTTTTCCTTTTGTTCAGTGGGCTATTACCACTGACCAGTTCATTACCACTATAATTAGCGCTACATTTATTTTCATTACATGTTTTGAATATTGGTCATATTTGTATGTAGCTGTTTTTCTCTATACATTGGGTTAGCGCAGTGTTATATATTTTTTCTTTTAGTGTCAATATGCACACGACTGACCACGTGTACTATGAAGTCAACATTAAAGTGTAATTATTTTGCAAAAAAAATTAATGTGGTGCTTTTGTGCTCAGCACTGAATCACTTGCCCTAGTCCCTATTTTGAATATGACCTCCACCAAACTGATTTTAAACTGGTACATTACTGAATCTCTGGTACTAGGCCTAATTTTGAACAGGACCCACACCAGCCATTTTTCAAAATCGAGAAATCAACTGTATAGTATAAATATTAACCAGAAAAAGCCCAAAAATAATGTAGAAACTATGTGCTCAACTTGTACTAGGCTCCATTTTTACAGCATCCAGGCCTACCATTTTTTAATCCAGAAATCAATGGAGTGTACTTTTTTAACAGAAAAAGCCTCCAAAATATTGTAGAGTATATGCTCACATTATTGAATTATTGTACTAGGCACTCTTTTGAACAGGACCCACACATGCCCTTTTCAAATAAAATAAACTATCAATAGTAAAGATATAATTATTTAGCAGAAAAGGCCCATAAAAATGTAGTCTCTATGTACACAGCAATGAATCACTTTTATTGGGCCCCATTTGGAACATGTGACATTTTAAGAGCAGGATCCAATCCTGTGTTTGCCAAGGATAACTGAAAGGTTATGGTGTGAAGACACCACCAACACCCAAGGCCAATAACTTGCAAATGAGCCTTCAAAATGGGCACTTTTGATTTTTCAGGTTCAGGTCCCATAGACTTTAATAGGGTTCGGATGTTCGGGTCCGAACTGTTGCGATGTTCGAGAGTTATGACGCAAACTGAATCGGGGGATGTTCGGCACAACTCTAGTCTAAAATTTATACAAGTTGTCAGAGTTCAGGAAAAAAAGGGAGCAGAAAGTAGATCTAAAATCTCCATAAATTTTGAAGCCATGGGGAAAGAAAACATTTTTCCCCCATATTTTTCCCAAAAAAAAGAAAATTTGGGAAATTTTTTAAAACAAAATTCAGTGTGGGGTAGTTTTACAAATTGAAAGTCATTTTGTTACACTGGGAAGGTAAACTACAGTGTATATAAAAGTATCATGCAGCTTATTCAGTAAATAAACTAAACTTGCTTTTTAAAATGTTATTTTTTATTGCAAATTGAATAACAAGGACTGTACATGTTAAGAACATTTCAGCTATACATGAGAACAGGTGACCACCTGGGATTGTGTATTTTTGTGAGGCAGTGGTTTTAAACACTTTCCTACTTAAAGAGGAAGTAAACCCTGATGGGTTTTACTTCCTTTTTTGTTCCCTGCAAAGTAAAAGCATAATGTGCTAGTATGCATCACATACTAGCACATTACGTGACACTTACCTGCAAACGAAGCCCACGCTGTCCCCGCTGGAGGCCGCATCCATGTTCGCCCCTCTTCCTTCCGGGGGCCACGGACTCCAGCTCTGTGACTGGCTGGAGTCGCGTGACGTCACTCCGCGTGACGTCCCATGCATGTGCATGGGAGACCCCAGTCACAACACTCATGACATCATCGGCGCAGTACAAAGTAAATATCTCCTAAATGGCGCACGTTTAGAACATACTTACTGTACCTATAGGTAAGCCTTAATATAGGCTTACCTATAGGTACAACTTAAAAATAGAGGTTTACAACCTCTTTAAAGATGCTGCTGGTGAAGAAACACTTAGTGATGATCCAGAAGCAGCAGAAAGAGTGTTTCTGGAATTAGAACTATTGGAGGGAAAAGCTACTTGCACTTTCATTATGATCCTCTTTATTTAATTTCATAAATATGTTAATGTATTTAGGACACCTCTGGCATGGTAGGATGTGTTTTGTCATCCTTATAGCATTTGGAAAATAATATTTCTTTTCACAATATTTGCAAATTGCAACTTTGCTATCAGTAGAAATTGCACTGTAGATCTCTAGATGTTGGCCTCACCATCTTACTGAGAGGAGGAAAAGAAACACCAATTTACTGACCAGACTATAGGGAAACATTATGCTGTGATGGTGCAGGACATTGAGGCTGGGTTCACACTAGTGTGAATTGGATGCGTGTTTCTCCGTATCCAATTCCCATGACAGGAGAGTGTGCCCAGCCCTCAATGGGAAAGCTCACAGTGGTTGCACTCACATTTAAATGTAGAAACAATCAAGTAGTGTCTTATGCTCCCCTCTCCTGGATCGTCGCTGCAAAATACGAATGACATACAGCCACCTGGAAACCAGATCACAGATCCCCTGACCAAGGCTCCAGCGTGCATGATGGGCTGCACATTCAGGTGGAGAACTCCCGGGAAAGGTGGAATAGACAGGGCCAATACGTCACTGCGTAAGTTGCTATGACGACTTGCGTTTCGGAGGCGTGGCCTCCTTTATCAAGTCACGCCCATACTGGTAAATCACGGCTATTTATCCGAGGTAGTGTCACCTCCCATGCCCCTCATCTTAAAGGGACCATACAAGGAGAGGTTGACTAGCACAAGAATCAGTTAATAAAAGCAACCTTTCTTTTGCTATAAGAACATTATTCTATTAAAAGTTCATTCAAAATTATGTAAATAAACACATTTTTTGTATGCATACTAAAAGTTATCAGACATAAAAAATATATAAAATATATACATACATACAGTATCTCACAAAAGTGAGTACACCCCTCACATTTTTGTAAATATTTTATTATAATTTTTCATGTGACAATACTGAAGAAATTACACTTTGCTACAATGTAAAGTAGTGAGTGTACAGCTTGTATAACAATGTCAATTTGCTGTCCCCTCAAAATAACTCTACACACAACCATTAATGTCTAAACCTCTGTCAAAAAAGTAAGTACACCCTTAAGTGAAAATGTCTAAATTTGACCCAATTAGGCATTTTCCCGCCCGGTGTCATGTGACTCGTGACATGGCAAAGAACTCCCTGAGGATCTGAAAAAAAGAATTGCTGCTCTACATAGAGATGACCTAGGCTATAAGAAGATTGCCAAGACCCTGAAACTGAGCTGCAGCACGGTGGCCAAGACCATACAGCGGTTTAACCAGAGAGGCTCCACTCAGAACAGGCCATGGTCAACCAAAGAAGTTGAGTGCATGTGCTCAGCGCCATTTCCAGAAGTTGTCTTTGGGAAATAGATGTATGAGTGCTGCCAGCATTGCTGCAGAGGTTGAAGGGGTGGGGGGTCAGCCTGTCAGTGCTCAGACCATACGCTGCACACTGCATCAAATTGGTCTGCATGTCTGTCGTCCCAGAAGGAAGCCTCTTTTAAAGATGATGCAAAAGAAAGTCCACAAAAAGTTTGCTGAAGACAAGCAGACTAAGGACATGGATTACTGGAACCATGTCCTGTGGTCTGATGAGACCAAGATAAATGTATTCAGTTCAGATGGTGTCAAGTGTGTGTGGCAGCAACCAGGTGAGGAGTATAAAGACAAGTGTGTTTTGCCTACAGTCAAGCATTGTGCTTGGAGTATCATGGTATGGGGCTGCATGAGTGCTGCCAGCACTGGGAGCTACAGTTCATTGAGGAAACCATGAATGCCAATATGTACTGTGACATACTGAAGCAGAGCATGATCCCCTCCCTTCGGAGACTGGGCCGCAGGGCAGTATTCCAAAATGATAATGACCCCAAACACACCTCCAAGACGACCACTGCCTTGTTAAAGAAGCTGAGGGTTAGACCCCTTTCACACTGGGCTGCCCGTGCATTAGCGGTAAAGCGCTGCTCGTTTCAGCACTTTACCGCTGTTTAAGCGGCACTTTTCGGCCGCCAGCGGGGTGCTTTTAACCCCAAAGAAGAGGTTAAAAATGCCTGTGTTGCAGCGCTTCCGAACCGCTTTTCAGGTGCTTCGGAAGCGCTGCCTATTCATCTGCCTATTCATTTTGTGGCCACACAAAATATTGACACTTTGGGCCCAATTTGGACATTTTCACTCAGGGTGTACTCACTTTTGTTGCCAGCGGTTTTGACATTAACCACTTAAGGACTGGAAGATTTGCCCCCTTAATGACCAGGCCATTGTTTGCGATAATGGCGCTGTGTCGCTATAACTGACAATTGCACGGTCGTGCGATGTTGTACCCAAACAAAACTGGTGTCCTTTTTTTCCCACAAACAGAGCTTTGTTTAGGTGGTATTTGAGCACCTCTGCGGTTTTTATTTTTTGACAATTTTGACAATTTTGGAAAAAAAAAACAATATTTTTTACTTTTTGCTATAATAAATATCCCAATTTAAAAAATAAAAATAAAAATTTTCATCAGTTTAGTCCAATATGTATTCTTTTAAATATTTTTGGTAAAAAAAAAAAAAATCGCAATACACATATATTGATTGGTTTGCGCAAAAGTTATAGTGTCTACAAAACAGGGGATATATTTATGGCATTTTTTTTTTTTTTTTTTTTTTAGTAATGGCGGTGATCTGGGAATTTTTGCGGGACTGAATTTTTGCGGTGGACAGATCAGACACTTTTGACACTTTTTTGGGACCATTGACCATTGTTTACTGTATAAATGTCACTGGCAGGAAAGGGGTTAACACAAGGGGCGATCAAGGGGTTAAGTGTGTTCCCTGGGAGTGTTTCTAACTGCATGGGGGCAGCGCTGACTGGAGGAGGAGGAAGATCACTGTTCCTAATCACTAGGAACAGACAATCTCTTTCGCCTCCCCTGACAGAACGGGGATCTGTTTGTTTACAACCGCTGGTTGGCTCCCCTGCTCATGTACAATTATGACGATTTGCACAGGGGAGCCAACTTGCTGCGGTAACTAGTTAACCACTTGAGCCCCGGACCATTATGCTGCCTAAGGACCAGAGGTCTTTTTCCAATTTGGCACTGCGTCGCTTTAACTGCTAATTGCGCAGTCATGCAATGCTGTACCCAAACGAAATTTGCGTCCTTTTCTTCCTACAAATAGAGCTTTCTTTTGATGGTATTTGATCACCTCTGCGGTTTTTATTTTTTGCGCTATAAATGGAAAAAGACCGAAAATTTTGAAAAAAAATGATATTTTCTACTTTTTGTTATAAAAAAAATCCAATAAACTCAATTTTAGTCATACATTTAGGCCAAAATGTATTCGGCCACATGTTTTTGGTAAAAAAAATGTCAATAAGCGTATATTTATTGGTTTGCGCAAAAGTTATAGCGTCTACAAACTAGGGTACATTTTCTGTAATTTACACAGCTTTTAGTTTATGACTGCCTATGTCATTTCTTGAGGTGCTAAAATGGCAGGGCAGTACAAAACCCCCCCAAATGACCCCATTGTGGAAAGTAGACACCCCAAGGAAATTGCTGAGAGGCATGTTGAACCCATTGAATATTTATTTTTTTTTGTCCCAAGTGATTGAATAATGACAAAAAAAAAAAAAAAAAAAAATATTTACAAAAAGTTGTCACTAAATGATATATTGCTCACACAGGCCATGGGCCTATGTGGAATTGCACCCCAAAATACATTCTGCTGCTTCTCCTGAATATGGGGATACCACATGTGTGGGACTTTTTGGGAGCCTAGCCGCGTACGGGGCCCCGAAATCCAATCACCGCCTTCAGGATTTCTAAGGGCGTAAATTTATGATTTCACTCTTTACTGCCTATCACAGTTTCGGAGGCCATGGAATGCCCAGGTGGCACAAAACCCCCCCAAATGACCCCATTTTGGAAAGTAGACACCCCAAGCTATTTCCAGAGAGGCATATTGAGTCCATGGAATATTTTATATATTGACACAAGTTGCGGGAAAGTGACACTTTTTTTTTTTTTTTTTTTGCACAAAGTTGTCACTAAATGATATATTGCTCACACAGGCCATGGGCATATATGGAATTGCACCCCAAAATACATTTAGCTACTTCTCCTGAGTACGGGGATACCATATGTGTGGGGCTTTTTGGGAGCCTAGCCGTGTACGGGACCCCGAAAACCAATCACCGCCTTCAGGATTTCTAAGGGTGAAAATTTTTGATTTCACTCTTCACTGCCTATCACAGTTTCGGAGGCCATGGAATGCCCAGGTGGCACAAAACCCCCCCAAATGACCCCATTTTGGAAAGTAGACACCCCAAGCTATTTGCTGAGAGGCATGGTGAGTATTTTGCAGCTCTCATTTGTTTTTGAAAATGAAGAAAGACAAGAAAAAACTTTTTTTTTTTTTCTTTTTTCAATTTTCAAAACTTTGTGACAAAAAGTGAGGTCTGTAAAATACTCACTATACCTCTCATCAAATAGCTTGGGGTGTCTACTTTCCAAAATGGGGTCATTTGGGGGGGGTTTGTGCCACCTGGGCATTCCATGGTCTCCGAAACTGTGATAAGCAGTCAAGAGAGAAATCAAAAATTCACGCCCTTAGAAAGCCTGAAGGCGGTGCTTGGTTTTCGGGGTTCCGTACGCGGCTAGGCTCCCAAAAAGTCTCACACATGTGGTATCCCCGTACTCAGGTGAAGCAGCAGAATGTATTTTGGGGTATAATTTCACATATTCCCATAGCATGTTTGAGCAATATATCATTTAGTGACAATTTTGTGCAAAAAAAAAAAAAAATTGTCTCTTTCCCGCAACTTGTGTCGCAATATAAAATATTCCATGGACTCGACATGCCTCTCAGCAAATAGCTTGGGGTGTCTACTTTCCAAAATGGGGTCATTTGGGGGGGTTTTGAACTGTCCTGGCATTTTATGCACAACATTTAGAAGCTTATGTCACACATCACCCACTCTTCTAACCACTTGAAGACAAAGCCCTTTCTGACACTTATTGTTTACATGAAAAAGTTTTTTTTTTTTGCAAGAAAATTACTTTGAACCCCCAAACATTATATATTTTTTTAAAGCAAATGCCCTACAGATTAAAATGGTGGGTGTTTCATTTTTTTTTTTCACACAGTATTTGCGCAGCGATTTTTCAAACGCATTTTTTGGGGAAAAAACACACTTTTTTAAATTTTAATGCACTAAAACACACTATATTGCCCAAATGTTTGATGAAATAAAAAAGATGATCTTAGGCCGAGTACATGGATACCAAACATGACATGCTTTACAATTGCGCACAAACGTGCAGTGGCAACAAAATAAATACATTTTTAAAAGCCTTTAAAAGCCTTTACAGGTTACCACTTTAGATTTACAGAGGAGGTCTACTGCAAAAATTACTGCCCTCGATCTAACCTTCGCGGTGATACCTCACATGCATGGTGCAATTGCTGTTTACATTTGACGCCAGACCGCCGCTTGCGTTCGCCTTAGTGCGAGAGCAGGGGGCGACAGGGGTGCTCTTTTTTTTTTTTTTTTTTCTTTATTATTTTTTTGCTTTTTTATCTTATTTTTAAACTGTTCCTTTCATTTTTATTTTTTTTTAATCATTTTTATTGTTATCTCGGGGAATGTAAATATCCCCTATGATAGCAATAGGTAGTGACAGGTACTCTTTTTTGAAAAAATTGGGGTCTATTAGACCCTAGATCTCTCCTCTGCCCTCAAAGCATCTGACCACACCAAGATCGGTGTGATAAAATGCTTCCCCAATTTCCCAATGGCGCTATTTACATCCAGCGAAATCTAAGTCATAAAATGCTCGTAGCTTCCGGTTTCTTAGGCCATAGAGATGTTTGGAGCCACTCTGGTCTCTGATCAGCTCTATGGTCAGCTGGCTGAATCACCGGCTGCATTCTCAGGTTCCCTGTTGAGACAGGAGAGCCAGAGAAAAACACGGAAGACGGTGGGGGGGGGGCATTCCCTCCCACGGCTTGTAAAAGCAGTCTAGAGGCTAATTAGCCGCTAGGATTGCTTTTACATGAAAGCCGACCGCTGGCTGAAAAGAATGATACCAAGATGATACCTAAACCTGCAGGCATCATTCTGGTATAACCACTCAAAGTTGTGAATGGCGTACCTGAAGACAAAAAAATGGTTAACAATAAAGCACAGTAAACGGTAAAGTATAAAAAATTGCATACCTGAAAAGCAAACATGATAAAGCATAATAACAATAAAACATTGCAGAATAGAATACAGTAAAAAAGAGCAGAACAATAGAGAGAATAGAGAGAGAGAGAACAATAAAACGACAACTATTTTTTTTTATTTTATATATATATATATATATTTATTTATTTTTTTTACACTTTTTTTGTAACTAACTTTTATAACTGTAACCGGTTCCAGGTTCGGGTCTCTCAAAATGCGATGGCATCTTGGGAGACCCTGTGAAAGTGTGCCTAGTCTGTGCAATGCTGTACCCTACGCTAATACTCAACTAGTGTATGGTAGCGTTCAAAACATTCACCAATGCAAAGACCAGGATTGTCAGGACAGGAGGGACAATAATAGCGGGTGTCACGCCTATATCCGCGCTAGCTGCAGACACAATATCTTTTTTGGGGGCGTTCGCTGGGTAGGGGTACTCGGGAGGACATAAAGAAAATGCCTCTCATGCAGCCGACTGCATTTGGTTGGGGATGTGAATGGGGGAAGTACGGGCGCTGCAGAAGCGGTGGGTTCCCAATTAGGATTGGCGAATGCAGTAGGAAGGGCACTATGGGCACGACGGGCCTGTGTTTGTCTTTCTGGTGGCAGCGGGACACTACTTGTGCTTGCCACCTCACCAGCTTGAACTGCACTTATGGGACTCGCCACGTCACCAAGTGTTACTGCAGTGCTGGTTTGACTACGACCGGGGTGTACTAGGCCGCTGGCGCTTGCCAGTTCACCAAAACGCTACCAAAAAATCTGTTGGCGATCGCAGGGATCAGGCCTGACTCTGCGAACGCTGCAGTTATGCGTTTTAGTCTTTTGTAAGTGACAGTGATCGATCGATACTGCACTTGGGTGGGCTGGGCTGGGCCGGGCGGAGGGGCAAAACGCAGGTGCTAGCAGGTATCTGGGCTGATCCCACTAACACTGCGTTTGTGAGAACCCTAAACTGCTGGGGATGCTAGTATAGATCTGATCGGATCAGATATTGATCCGTTCAGATACTATACCACTAAGGGTGGTGTACGGTGCGTGCGTGGGTGTTAGCGGTACTGGCGCTAACCTGACGCTGCCTGGGGCTGGTGCTTGCCAGTTCACCAAAATACTACCAAAAAAACTGTTAGCGATCGCAGGGATCAGGCCTGACTCTGTGAACGCTGCAGTTATGCATTTAGTGTTTTGTAAGTGTCAGTGATCGATCGATACTGCACTTGGGTGGGCTGGGCCGGGCGGAGGGGCAAAACGCAGGTGCTAGCAGGTATCTGGGCTGATTCCGCTAACACTGCGTTTTTGGGAACCCTAAACTGCTGGCGACACTAGTATAGATCTGATCGGATCAGATATTGATCCGTTCAGATACTATACCACTAAGGGAGGCGTATGCTGCGTGCGTGGGTGTTAGCGGTACTGGCGCTAACCTGACCCTGCCTGGGGCTGGTGCTTGCCAGTTCACCAAAATACTACCAAAAAAACTGTTAGCGATCGCAGGGATCAGGCCTGACTCTGCGAACGCTGCAGTTATGCGTTTAGTCTTTTGTAAGTGACAGTGATCGATCGATACTGCACTTGGGTGGGCTGGGCTGGGCCGGGCGGAGGGGCAAAACGCAGGTGCTAGCAGGTATCTGGGCTGATCCCGCTAACACTGCGTTTTTGGGAACCCTAAACTGCTGGGGACGCTAGTATAGATCTGATCGGATCAGATATTGATGCGTTCAGATACTATACCACTAAGGGAGGTGTATGCTGCGTGCGTCAGTGTTAGCGGTACTGGCGCTAATCTGACGCTGCCTGGGGCGACGCATATCACCGCCGGGCGATCAGGGGGCTAAACCTTTATTCGGTAATAAACGGCGGGTGCCCTGACACTATAAAAAATAAACAAACTAACCAGCGTCAACCGTAACGGTTATACGGTGATCAGTGGTGAAAGGGTTAACTAGGGGGCAATCAAGGGGTTAAAACATTTATTCGGTAGTATATGGGGGTCCCTGACGCTATAAAACGCTGACGGCGAACCTAAATATTTATGTCCCTAACTAGCGTCACCAGCGACACTAATACAGCGATCAGAAAAATGATCGCTTAGTGACACTGGTGACAGGGGGTGATCAAGGGGTTAAAACTTTATTAGGGGGGGTTAGGGGGGTACCCTAAACCTAAAGGGGGGTAATACTCACTGTCCCAACACTAACTGTCACAAACTGACACCAATGCAGTAATCAGAAAAAAAAAAACTGCTGGTGTCAGTTTGTGACAGGGGGGGGGGTGATTGGGGGGGGATCGGGGGGCGATCGGGGGGGGGATCGGGGTGTTTTGTGTGCCTGGCATGTTCTACTGTGTGTGTGTGTGTTGGTGCACTCACATTGATGTCTTCTCTCCTCGGGCCGGAACGGAAATTACCGACCCGAGGGGAGATGACATCATTTCCTTTGCTGCTGTTTAGCATACAGCAGCAAAGGAATGATTCGATTGGCCGGCGGCGATCGCGAGGGGGGGGCCACGAACGGATGGTCTCCCCCTCACCACCGATCGCCGGGGCACAAAGGACGACCGCCTCGGGCACCGGGGGGGGGTCCGATCGGACCCCCCACCCGCGGAAGGCAAATCACGTACACTGTACGTGATTTTGCCTGTCCGTGCCACTTTGCCGACGTACATCGGCGTGAGGCGGCCGTCAAGTGGTTAATAGCTGTGTGTTGAGTTATTTTGAGGGGATAGCAAATTCAGACTGTTATACAAGCTCTACACTCACTACTTTATATTGTAGAAAAGTGTAATTTCTTCAGTGTTGTCACATGAAAAGATATAATAAAATAATTATAAAAATGTGAGGGGTGTACTTACTATTATGAGACACTGTATGTTTGGCTGTACCTTCGATATGGCTAGGCAGTTACACTGTGACAGGAAGCATGAATGAACTACCACAGTGTTCAACAGTGCCGTGGTAGTTCATTGAGAACTACAAGCTGACAGCCAAAGGCTGTCAGACCTTGTCGTTTTACAATTCACAGAACACTGTGTTACAGATTGTGACAGCTAGTGGGGGTTTGAGATTAAGTTACACACAGTTGGACTCTATTTACTAATTTGGGGACTTCTGAAGGCAATTGGTTCCACTAGATTTTAGTTAGGGGTATCAGAGTAAGGCCCCTTTCACACTGGGGCGGTGGGGGCGTCGGCGGTACAACAGCGCTATTTTTAGCGCTGCTGTACCGTCGTTCTTGCAGCTGTATTCGGCCGCTAGCGGTGCGGTTTTAACCCCCGCTGGCGGCCGAAAAAGGGTTAAAATCACTCGTACAGCGCGGCTATAGCCGCGGTATTGCCGCGGTATAGCCGCGCTGTCCCATTGATTTCAATGGGCAGGAGCGGTTTAGGAGCGGTGAATACACCGCTCCTTCACCGCTCCAAAGAAGCGGTTTGCAGGACTTTTTTCACCATCCTGCCAGCGCACCGCTTCAGTGTGAAAGCCCTCGGGCTTTCACACTGAACAAACAGCGGAGGCTGTTTAGGGGCGGTTTGCAGGCGGTATTTTTAGCGCAATACCGCCTGCAAACCGCCCCAGTGTGAAAGGGGTCTAAAGGGGGCTGAATACAAATGCACGCCACACTTTTCAGATATTTATTGGCAAAAAATTTTGAAAACCATTTATCATTTTCCTTCCACTTCACAATTATGTGCCACTTTGTGTTGGTCTATCACATAAAATCCCAATAAAATACATTTATGTTTTTGGTTGTAACATGACCAAATGTGGAAAATCAAGCGATATGAATACTTTTTCAAGGCACTGTAAATCACAATTGTAAAAGATCATTGTTGTGGGGTAGCTTGCAAACAGATAGATCACACAACCTTGCAGCGCTGAATGACCTTTTACTATTATGAATGAACAAGCAGCACTATCTGGGGTGTTTGATAGAGCTGCCAGTGTCCTGTATGTTTACTAGCAGCTGTCAGATCAATCATACAGCCCAGCAGCAGGCCCGGATTTACTCCCTTTGCCGCTCCAAGGCCAGGCCCTTCAATGCCGCCCCCCCCCCCACACACACACACACACCACCAGAAAGAGCCCCCAGACATAATACGGTCAAAGACTGCAGACGTGATACAAGAGATGGTCAGAGACTGCAATCATAGTACAGGAGATGGTCAGAGACTGCAGACATGATACAGGAGACGGTCAGAGACTTCAGTTCCTATGGACATTAGTAGATAATGGCCGATCGGCCCTCTCACCTGACCCAGCGATACAGCAACGGTTCCTCTGATCAGGAGTCAGCTCACTCTGAATTGCCAGTGGCGACTCCGCTGGGTAGCACCCAGATCTGTATTCCTGCAATGACTCCATTCCTTTCTCCGCCAAGGATGGAACCAGGCTGTGTGGCTTTCCCTCTGGTGGCGCAGGGCAGCGGGGTTCTCTCTCTAATGGTTTTCTCTCAGCAATGTCCTTTCCCTCTGGAGCCCTGGGTGTACTTTCCTGGGTGTAGACCCCCCCAGGACAAACCACCCCCCTCCATTAGTACAGACCCCCCCCAGGACAAACCCCCACCAGGACAAACCCCCTCCCTTCATTAGTACAGATCCCCCCAGGACAAACCCCCCTCCCTTCATTAGTACAGACCCCCCCAGGACAAACCCCCCTCCCTTCATTAGTACAGACCCCCCCCAGGACAAACCCCCCTCCCTTCCTTAGTACAGACCCCCCCAGGACAAACCCCCCTCCATTAGTACGGACCCCCCAGGACAAACGCCCCTCTATTAGTACAAACCCCCCCAGGACAACCCCCCTCCATTAGTACAAACCCCCCAAGGATAACCCCCCCTCCATTAGTACATACCCCCCAGGACAACCCCCCCTCCATTAGTACAAACCCCCCAGGTCAACCCCCCCTCCATTAGTACAACCCCCGCCCAGACAACTCCCCCTCCATTAGTACAACCCCCCCAGGACAACCCCCTCTCCATTAGTACAAACCCCCCCCAGGTCAACCCCCTCCATTAGCACAGACCCCCCCAGGACAAACCACCCCTCCCTTCATTAGTACAGACCCCCCCAGGACAAACCCCCCTCTATTAGTACAGACCCCCAGGACAAACCCCCCCCCCTTCATTAGTACAAACCCCCCGGACAACCCCCCCCCCTTCATTAGTACAGACATCCCAGGACAAACCCCCCCTTCACTAGTACAGACCCCCAGGACAACCCCCCCTCCATTAGTGCAGACATCCCAGGACAAACCCCCCCTTCACTAGTACAGACCCCCCAGGACAACCCCCCCTCCCAGGACAACCTCCCCTCCATTAGTACAGACCCCCCAGGACAACCCCCCCTCCATAAGTGTACAAATGGAGACAGGCTTGGGCGGGAGTGAGAGACACAGGAGAACACGCGCCCCCCCCCCCCCGGCACAGAGACCAGCCGCTCCGATCTCCGGCGGCTGCTCTCCTTCTCTGACAGGAGGAGGGAGGGGGGACAGGCTTGAGCCTCGAAAAAACCAGCAGCGGCGGTGACCTGCGGTGGAAGCCGCCTCAGTCTGGACACAGAGAGGAGGAGGAGGGAGAGGAGCACTCTAGTGCTTCAGCGCCCCCACCTCTCTGGCGCCCGGGTGCGGGGGGCGGCCGAGAATTCGTTGCAGGAGCGGCGCCAAGCCTGTACCACTGCCGCCCCGAGGCCTGGCCTCGGTGGCCTTGTGGGAAATCCGGCCCTGCCCAGCAGCATTGATTGTTCATTCATAATAGTAAAAGAACAGTCATATTTAAGGGAGCAGGGGCTCAGTGCTGACTACCTCCCCCCCATAGGAATGTCCATGTATTGGGCTTCAGACTGGGGTGGAGCTACAGCCAGTATTAAAGTGGAGCTAAGCTTACCTTTCCTTCAATGGCCCCCATCTGTCCATCCCCCAGGTATCTTCTTTGTAGTTGGCTGTTTACATTGGCCGGAGCCAGATGACATCACTCCTGAGCAAGCACAGGTGTAAATTTACTCTGCCACACAGGAACTGTGCAAGCAACATAAGCCAAGTTGCACATGTGCAGCTCAGTTTATATGCTGGAGAATGGTGCAAGCAGGCAGGTAGATGCATTTTATTGTAGAAGAGACATTGATTATCTCACCTGCAATAAAGAGCCTGCCTTTACAACTGAGCCACCAATCACAATTCGACCAAGTGCTATATACAATTGGTTCCCTAGAGCCAGCCAATATTCAGACAGTGTGTACCCAGCTTACAATAGCAAAATTCCTGGGGGCACTAAAACAAAATGCATTTAAATAAAAAGTCACATCAAAATGTTTAAATTTCTATTTAATCCTCTAGGGGAGTGGTTCTCAACCCTGTCCTCAAGTACCCCCAACAGGCCATGTTTGCAGGTTTCCCTTTATCTTGCACAGGTCCTTTAAATCAGAGTCAATGGCTTTGTATTTTGGACAGCTATTTTATCTAAGAGAAATTCCCAAAACATGGCCTGTTGTGGGTACTTAAGGACAGGGTTGAGAACCACGGGACTAATGGATTAAATAAAAATGTAAACATTTTGATGTGATTTTTTATTTAAATGCATTTTGTTTTAGTGCCCCCAGGAATTTTGCTATTGTAAGTTGGGTACACACTGTCTGATTATTGGCCGGATCAGCAGGAAGATAGTGTGACTGTGTACAGTAGTGTGTCCGACAGTGAAAAGGACATGCTGGAAAACCAGCTTCCAATTAGCACTTGCAGCCAATGGCTGGGAGCACTGATCAGTGTATTTTCCGGCAGGGGGGGTCCCCTTGTCAGAATAAAATAGCACAGCAAGGGAGATCGCTGCACCAATAATCACTTGTGTTGATATAGCGATATGTCAGTTCTTTTTTTCATTCAACCCACTGGGTTGAATGAAAAAGAATTTGCAGTGTATGCTGGGCTTTAGAGATCTGTCTTTATGACGATTCTACAAAGCAAGATTTGCCAGAAACAAAACATTACAGATTTGGCTTCCTAATATTTACCCATTAGACTTTATAGATCTCTTTATGGAGAATTTTATCTGTTATGTACTTGCCTTTTGAAGTCCACAGTAATGCGATCCCATGAGCTATATCAAAACATCTCATTCACAAACCTGGAACTAGGTCTCCAGCTGCACATACTGCCACTTATGACTGTTGTAGGCAGAACCTATTATTGGCCAGACTGGGATCAAAGGAGTACAAAATATGTGTTGCAAAGCTCCGTTCAATCATTATTCAGTCATGCAATACTTTAATCTAGCGTTATATTGAGGAAACAAAGAAACACTGCTACCCTTTAAATCCCTTTTCTGTCTGTTGATCACGTTTCCTAGAATAATTTAGAAACAGTCTGTATGAAATAAAGGAAAGATGCAGGTGCTGCTGACACCTCGTGTGTGCATTGCTGACAACAAATGTTACAAGATTAATAAGTTGTTCTGACATGTGCACAATAACCAAAGGTTAGCAAATGTTATCACAAAATCCAGTACTAAAAGACTTTAGTATAGCTGATGTTATGTTACATGCAGTTTATTACTGTGTAATTTTGGCTTAGGGTCATTTGCAAAAGCACAATCTTTATATAACGTAGCTTCTTTGTTGTTTCCTGAACTGCTTTAATTAGATGCCTGAATTTGTCACCGAAGTTCGACATGTTACCCAGATTGGGTGTACTTGTAACTGAGAGATATTGACAAATATCACTTGATCTGCCAGCCAATCCAGACTTGGTGCACATTTTTTCCCTTTTTAAGGCCTGGTTCACACCTATGCATTGTTTTTTGTGCGTTTTCAGTTTTGCAGAAACATACTACAGTCCATTTAACATGGTTTCCTATGGGTAACGTTCACATCTATGTATTTTATGGAAAGGGACAGGGACTTTTTTCCATAGACTTCAATGGATCAAAAATGTATATTGAAAAACGCAAAATGCACCCGGAATATGCAAACTGAAGCCTGCATAGGTGTGAAAGCAAAACTACAGCCACAAATAACAAGATAACAATGAATAGCCCATAAACAGATCAAATTTTCTTCTTAAACTTCAGTTCAGAGTTATCATTGTAATACTTATTTCTGACTCTAGATGTCCCCAATCTGATGGCCACCATCATTTAACCAACTTCCTCTGAGCCCAGGTTGGCTTTGACCCATCCAAACTTATGAGTGGACAGTGAAAAGAGAAGTAGCACAGTGATTAGCTTACCTCTCTGTCACTGTGCTTTCTCTTCCCATCAGCATGCTTCTTGTCACAATGAATTGATTCCTTGTACTGCTTTGTCCTCACTGTGTGTTTGCTGCACATTCCTGCTGTGCAGCAAATGCAAGAGACTGATACCAGGTCAAATTCAGATGCTCACACTGCATTAAAAAATTAATTTAATGATGTATTAATAATTACAATGCTGTATTAATTTGTGTATTTTATATCTGTCTTCTATAAAGCCTTGTAAGAAAAATGTTCAAAAGCGTGAGGCCTACCCCAGATGAAAGCCTAATTTTAGACATTTTTGTATAAAGCCTCAAATGTGATTTTCTTTGGAAACTCAAAGCAACCTCATATTCAAGATTGTCGTGGCCCCAAAACATTTCTAGTTTGTCTAGGACTAGGCATCACCATCTTCATTATCACCTGTGGTGTCAGTGTAAAGAAAAAATGGTTCTCCGTGAAAGCAACCATTGCATTCAAAGACACAGGTGTGAACAAGCTCATTAAAAGAATCTATTTCAGTATTTAGCTCATGCAGATAAAAATTTCAACTAAAAATATTTCAACCTGCTACTAGGTTTTAAACCTCTGTTATATTTTTTCATATTTTTTTAATCTAACGAAATAATGGTTAAATTGTATAAAGCATTATTTTAGTTTTGATAAGGCATGTTAGAACTCTTTTATTAGTGTGCCCCCTTGAGGAGAGTCACCCTATTTGCCACCGAGGACTGAGTTAAAATGTAAAATTTTTAGTTGTTATGAATAGAGGGGACATCTTCCACTGCTGACCCCTGTTCCTATGACAACTGTTTAAGAGGTAAAAATCTTTGGAGACATTTCCTCCTACTTCCTGTTGTAAAGGGATCTATCCCCAATGGGACATGCATGGCAAAAATAAAACGTGACAGGGGTTTAAACTATTCCCTTGTCTTGATCCAAAATAGACTTCGCTATACTTTAAAGTGTTACTAAACTCACAACAATCAACAACAATCAATCTGTATATGCAGTAAAGCATGCCTGTTATACTCACTGTGGAGCCCAAGGGGTTAATCTTCTGCATTGTGTAAAAAGGCAGTTTGATCCTGTCTTCTCTGATCCTCCCCTTCTTCCACAGTCCCTAATCTATCTGCTATCTATCTTTTTTCTTTGGAGAGTGTATTTGATCAGCACAGGGCTAATCAGCACTGTCCAGACAGAGGGTCAGGGGTCCTGCAGCCTCATAGGACAATCAGGGGAGAATGAAAACTCCTCCTACAAGCTTTAAACACTGATAGAAGTCACAAGACTGCTATAAACTGCTGATGAGAAAAGGTATTTAGCAGTTTTTATTTACTAAAATAATTGCATTTCCATGTTCTGTGTACTGTGGAAGATGTGTTTGGAGGATGAAAAATGCTGACTGTGACCCTAAGAATACCATCCTTACAGTCACGCACAGAAGTGGAAACATGATGCTTTGGGGCTGTTTCTCTGCTAAAGGTACAGGCCGACTTTGCCGCATTGAGGGGCCAATGGACGGGGCCATGTATTGTAAAATCTTGGATGAGAACCTTCTTCCTTCAGCCAGAACACTGAAGATGGGTCATGGATGGGTCTTCCAGCATGACAATGACCCAAAACACACTGCTAAGGCAACAAAGGAGTGGCTCAAGAAGAAGCACATTAAGGTCATGGAGTGGCCTAGTCAGTCTCCAGACCTTAATCTTATGGAAAATTTATGGAGGAAGCTGAAACTTCGAGTTGCCAAGAGACAGCCAAGAAACCTTAAGGATTTAAAGAAGATCTGTAAAGAAGAGTGGACCAAAATCCTTCCTGAGATGTGTGTAAACCTGGTCACTAACTACAAGAACCAACTTACCTCTGTGCTGGACAACAAAGGTTCCTCCACCAAGTACTAAGTCATGTTTTGCTTGGGGATCAAATACTTATTTTACTCACTGAACTGCAACTTCATTTATAACATTTGTCTTATGTGTTTTTTTTCTGGATTTTTGGTTGATATTCTGTCTCTATCATTAAAAATAGGGCTATGATAAAAATTATAGACTCTTCATTTCTTTGTAAGTGGGCAAACTTACAAAATCTGCAGGGGATCAACTACGATAACTATTTTCCCCACTGTAAGCCCTAATCCATGTCACAGCAAAACAGCCTGGTAACAAGTCTTTCAGAGACTCAGTGTTGCTTTGTTTCATGGGGGGGAGAGGATAGCTACTTTAACCATACTTGGAAATTGGTAGGAAATGTACAAACTGTCATCTTACAGTGCCTATTTTCCACAAGTTCTCTTAGTAGTTTTTTTGGCCTTTACATGTTTACTCTAAAGTATATGTAGCGCTGGTCGATCTTCCAATCTACCGCTTATATGTAAATTTAGTGGGTCATCTGTGCTGTACATAGTTCAGAGTCAATTTACTGTTAGATTAGCCTCTGTTCTAGTTTGGCTGTGTTGCGTGCAGTTTCACATTCTGCCTGTGGGTGTCGTTGTCACCATGAGTCAGTGTTGGAAAGCAACAAGCTGAAGTATATGAGTGCTTTTCTGTCCTGTAGACAACTCGGCGGAGGTGGTCCTCCGGGTTGCATTCTGGGAGAGAGTATTTATGGGACAGACGCCATGTTTCTAGGAGCTTTACCTCGTGGCCCTCCTGGCCTAAAGGTATGTCTTAGTGAGTTCTACCTCGCGGCCCTCCGGCCTGGAGGGTTGCGTTGCGGCAGCCGTGCGGGTAGGCCCAGAAGCCTGTCTGGGGCCTGCTATCGCTGGGATCGTCCTGTGCTGTCGGAAGAAGCCGGACAATCGGGAAGATCCAGGGGAGGACCCATCTTGGAAGGGACCTGTCAGAGAGGTTACCTGGTTGGGCGCTGGTGCGCGCCGGGGCGCGTTGGTGCGCGTGTTCCTGTGCGTGCTGAGGGGGCGTGTTCCTGGGGGCACCGGCGTGTCTGGTCTGGCCGGCCATGGCGTGCAGGGTGGCGTCCGGGCGCGCGTGCGTTCCGTATCTCTGAAGTTTTGACCTGTTACAACCCGGCTTGCCTTTTGGACCTCCCTGACTGCTGCCTGAACCCGACCCCGGCTTGTTTGACCCCCCTTCTGCCTGCTCCTTCTGTACCTCTGTTGCCAGCCCGTTGCCAACCTCTGCCTGTGTATGACCAGCCTAGTAGCTCCTGCTCAGCATCAGTTCCAGCGTTCCTGAGTTCTACCTGCTGCTTGAAAGACCACCTTTCTCCAGGATCCATACACCAGGCCCTCATTCCACTCCGTACTCACGGGCTTCCTGTCTGCTCTATCAGGGGCCCCGAGTCAGATACGTAAGGGAGCCTACCCTCTGCCCAAGCGGACTCACCTGTCTGGTAAGTGAGGGACCTGACAGTATCAGGCAGCCATGACTGAGTCCGGGCAGGGGGCCTCCCCCATGGATGAACTTTGCAGGCACCTAGCGGGCCTCACCCAAGCGGTTAAAAGCCTACAGGAAGGCTATGCAAGACTGAAAGGACAGGTCCAGGCCCTCTCAGCATCTCCTCAGGGAGCAGCACCTGCTAGCTCCTCCACAGCACCCTCTGTAGTAATGCTCCCACCGGAGCCCAGGGTGTCTACACCTGAAAAGTTCTCTGGAGAACGTTCCAAGTTCCGGGCATTCCGCAACGCATGTGAACTTTATTTTGCCTTGCAACCCCGTACGTTTTCTTTGGAAGCCATTAAGGTGGTGTTCGTTATATCACTTCTGACTGGCGAGCCCCAGACCTGGGCCCACCGACTGCTGGAGCAAAAATCCAGATCTCTGGATTCCTTGGATGACCTCTTCATAGCAATGTCTCAGCTATACGAGGACCCCCAACTAACGGCCACTGCAGAAGCCGCCTTGCACTCTCTACAACAAGGCCGCAGAGCGGCCGAAGATTACGCTGTAGAGTTTAAAAGTTGGAGCTCTGATACAGAGTGGAATGACGCGGCCTTGCGTCACCAATACCGGCTGGGGTTGTCCGACCCCCTTAAAGATGAATTGGCACGTGTGGGGATTCCTCAGACGCTGGATGAGCTCATAAACCTGTCAATTCAGATTGACCGCCGTCTTAGAGAGAGACGTTCTGAGAGGTTCGTTGGCCACCCACGTCTCACGTGGATGTTGCCCAGGGTTCCTAGTGCCCCGAACCAAGCTTCTCCTGTCTCATCTGTTCCGGCCCAGGAAGCTCCAGAACCCACGCAGCTTGGACTGCTCCGTCCCTCTTTGACCCCAGAGGAGAAGACGCGCAGACGCGCACTCAATCGGTGCCTGTATTGTGGAGAATCTGGACACTTTGTAAGGGCATACCCCAACAAGAGACGTAAGTGCCTGCCGTCCTCTTCTTTGTGTGCACCTGTCTCACCCAGATCCGGTAACCATCTAACACTTTCTGTTATATTACAGCTACCTGGAAGGAACATCCCAGTACCGGTCATTATTGATTCGGGAGCATGCAGCGGTTTCATTGACCGAACCTTTGTCGAAAACCATAATATTCCTATCCAACCCAAGGCCCAGGGACTGCCAGTATTCTTAGCGGACGGCTCCACCCTCAGCTCCGGACCAGTTACCCAGGAGACTGTTCCTTTACTGGCCACCATTGGCCCGGAACATCAGGAACTTTTACAC
Source organism: Lithobates septentrionalis (assembly GCA_037952835.1). Lineage (NCBI taxonomy): Eukaryota > Metazoa > Chordata > Amphibia > Anura > Ranidae > Lithobates > Lithobates septentrionalis. Next base: position 879,432 of record JBBDGP010000848.1, read on the forward strand.
CTGGATGTTATCTCCTCTCCTCTCTTTCCAGTCATCTTAGGAATGCCTTGGCTACAGGCTCACAATCCCAGTATCAACCGGTCCACAGGCAAGATCCAGTTTTTTTCCAATTATTGCAAACAACACTGCTTGCTGGGAACCCCCATGACACCATCTCAGTGCCTTTGCTTAGATTCGGAAGACAAGTCTTGTCAAAATCTTCCCGAACCCTACCGGGATTTCCTGGATGTGTTCAGCAAGAAGGGGGTAGAAACTCTCCCGGTACATAGACCCTACGATTGCCCTATAGAGCTTTTACCCGGAACTGAAGTTCCCTTCGGGAGGATTTTTCCCCTAACTGAGCAGGAGCTGGGCACCTTGAAAGCCTATATCAACGAAAACCTAAAGAAAGGATTCATTCGTCCCTCCACATTTCCAGCAGGTGCAGGCATCTTTTTCGTGGAGAAGAAAGATCACTCCTTACGTCCCTGCATCGATTACCGGGAACTAAATAAGATTACTATAAAGAACAGATATCCGTTACCTCTAGTGCCCGAACTATTTCAAAGATTAGGATCCGCTACCGTCTTCACCAACCTGGATCTCCGCAGAGCCTACAATTTGATCCGCATAAGAGAGGGGGACGAGTGGAAGACGGCCTTTCGTACTCGATTCGGGCACTACGAGTACCTCGTCATGCCCTTTGGCCTGTGTAACGCGCCAGCCACCTTCCAGCACTTCGTCAACGATGTCTTTCGTGACTTCCTGGACCTATACGTCATCGTCTATCTGGACGATATCCTGGTTTTCTCTGCTTCCCTGACTGACCATCGCAAACACGTGCGGAACGTACTTACCCGACTCAGACAACATGGGCTTTATGCCAAACTCGAAAAATGTGAGTTCGAGCTCCAATCCATTCAGTTCCTAGGCCTGGTCATCTCTCCTGATGGTATCAAGATGGACCCGCAAAAAGTATCTGCTATCTTGGATTGGCCTGCACCTGTAGACAAAAAAGGAGTACAGCGCTTTATCGGCTTCGCCAATTTTTATAGAAAGTTCATTAAAGGATTCTCTTCTATAATAACTCCCATTACTGAACTCATCAGACAGGGAACCCGGTTCTGCTGGACCCCTAAGGTGCAAGTGGCCTTTGAAAAACTCAAGGCTCTGTTCACTTCAGCCACTATCCCCAAACATCCCAATCCTGCCTTAACCTTCGTATTAGAAGTGGATGCTTCCGAAGTTGCGGTAGGCGCCGTGCTCTCACAAAGACAAGGTGCTAAAGCACTCCTGTACCCTGTGGGATTCTTCTCACGTAAACTTTCTTCTTCAGAGAGGAACTACGACGTGGGAGATCGGGAACTTCTAGCCATTAAGACAGCTTTGGAAGAATGGCGTTATCTCCTGGAGGGTGCAGCTTACCCCATTTTGGTCTACACAGACCATAAAAATTTGGAATATCTAAGGATGGCTAAGAGACTAAAACCCCGGCAAGCCAGATGGGCACTTTTTTTTTCCCGATTCATATTCCACATCACCTACAGACCCGGATCCAAGAATGTCAAATTCGACGCTCTATCCCGCATGTTCCTTGATTCAGAGAAGACTCTGCCTCCAGACACCATCCTCCCTTCTGGGAATTTTCTGATCTTGCAAGAAGATCTAATCTCTCAGATCAGACGGTCCTCTAGGGGAATGACATCACCTGCTGAAGCTTATACCAAAGACGGGCTGTTCTGGTACAAAAACAAAATTGGGTCCCTGAGGAGCTAAAAGTACGGGTGTTAAACTTGTGCCATGATCACAAATTGGCCGGTCACTTTGGCGCACGGAAGACAATCGATCTAGTACAGCGCACCTTCTGGTGGCCTCACCTTGTTAAGGATTGCAAAGAATATGTTGAGTCCTATAATACCTGTGCCAGAAGCAAGAATAGCCGGGCAAGGGCATGGGGTCTGTTGAAACCATTACCGGAGAGGTCGTGGGCCATGATTTCAATGGACTTCATTGTTGAACTCCCCCCATCAGAAGGTTTCTCTTCCATCTTCGTTGTGGTAGACAGGCTGTCTAAAATGGCCCACTCTCTCCCTATGAAGGGCACCCCCTCGGCTATGGAAACCGCTACCATCTTTATCAAAGAAATTATCAGAATGCATGGAGTACCAACCAACATAGTTTCTGACAGAGGCGTCCAATTTACTTCCAGATTTTGGAAAGCCCTCTGTGGCTCCTTAGAGATTTGTCAAATGGACAAATCGAAAGGACGAATCAGACCTTGGAGCAATACCTCCGCTGTTTCTCTGCGTTCTCCCAGGATGACTGGGCTTCCCTGCTTCCCATCGCAGAGTTCTCCTACAATAATTCACTGCACTCAGCTACCAATCAGTCACCATTCTATGCTAATTATGGCTTCCATCCATCCTTCTTGCCTGGGTCTATACCCGAGTGCTCTGTCTCTGCAGTATCTGAAACCTTGGACTTTTTCTCAATAAACAACAAATTACTGCAGAATACCATGGCCAAAGCCCAGGAAGATTACAAAAGAATGTTTGACAGGAAGAGACGCGGAGAACTCGTCCTGGAACCTGGCAACTCAGTCTGGTTATCTACTACTAACCTAAAGTTGGCCTGTCCGTCCAGAAAACTAGGCCCTAAATACTTGGGTCCTTTTCTGGTTAAAAGAAAAATTAACAATGTGGCATATGAACTTGATCTACCTAACGCCCTGAGGGTACATCCAGTCTTCCATGTGCCCCATTTGAAGCCGGTCACCCCCAATTCCTTTGTTGGCCGTTGTATCGGCCCACCCAAGCCTATCCTAGTTAACGGCGAAGAGGAGTTCGAGGTGGAGGCAATTTTAGATGCAGAAGAGGACGCAACCAAGTCCAATACCTCGTAAAATGGAAGGGCTATGGGCCCGAAGACAATTCTTGGGAGCCAGAAAGCAACTTGCACGCCAGGGAACTCCTACAGTCATTTAAAGCTTCTCATGCCTCGAAGATGGCCCAGCTGGGCATCCGGAGTCTGCCCTTGAGGAGGGGGCACTGTCAGAGAGGTTACCTGGTTGGGCGCCGGTGCGCATTGGTGCGCGTGTTCCTGTGCGTGCTGGGGCGCGTGTTCCTGGGGGCACCGGCGTGTCTGGTCTGGCCGGCCATGGCGTGCAGGGTGGCGTCTGGGCGCGCGTATGCGCTAGCGCGCGTTCGCCTATGGGCGTTACTGCGGGCGTGCCTGGTAGTGCTGGCGTGCACGCCGGTGTTCGGGGGCGGGCTCGGGCGCGTGCGGGTGCGTGGGCGCATGGGCGAATCGGCGTGCGCACGAGCGCGCCGTTTGGCGCCAATCAGCCTATTTAGGTCTGCCTCTATTCCTGTTCGGTGCTGCCTGATCAACAGCTCTGTGCCTAAGTTCCGTGATCCTCTCCGTGTTCCGTATCTCTGAAGTTTTGACCTGTTACGACCCAGCTTGCCTTTTGGACCTCCCTGACTGCTGCCTGAACCCGACCCGGCTTGTTTGACCCCGTTTCTGCCTGCTCCTTCTGTACCTCTGTTGCCAGCCCGTTGCCGACCTCTGCCTGTGTATGACCAGCCTAGCAGCTCCTGCTCAGCATCAGTTCCAGCGTTCCTGAGTTCTACCTTCTGCTTGAAAGACCACCTTTCTCCAGGATCCATACACCAGGCCCTCATACCACTCCGTACTCGCGGGCTTCCTGTCTGCTCTATCAGGGGCCCCGAGTCGGATACGTAAGGGAGCCTACCCTCTGCCCAAGCGGACTCACCTGTCTGGTAAGTGAGGGACCTGACAGGACCATGCAAGGCTGGTCTTAAGAAGGGCCTAGTGACTCGATTGGAGGACGCATCTTAAACTAATCTACCACACAAGTACTGCCGGGTCGGCTTAAAGGTTCTGGTACTGTGTTTGCTGTTCATCAAAAACTACTACATCCTGTGGCAGAGGATCATACAGTTTTGTTTCACTCAAGTCTGTGGCAGAGACTTTTTGTTCGTGCTGCGTTCCGGCTGCTAGGTTAGTGAGAGAAACCTATCCGGGCGGGCAAAGATTTAATCCTGAACGGAGGATATATTCACCCTTAAGATTTCAATTCCTTAGTGGTACACCAAGAAAAGGTATTTGAACTTACCTGCAACTCTTCTTGTACCTCTTTCCTGCTACTTCTTCCAGTTATCTCCCATTAAAGCATTGGAAAAGTACTCAAGTGACTGGTGCCTACATTGTCTGATAATAAGTTCAACGTGGACTCTGAGTTCGGTGATGGTGAAATTACAGGTAAAAAGGTGACGGTAACAGCCCGCTTTAAATCAGCAGCTCCACCGTGAGTTAGTGCTACATATAAATATGTACTTTTAAGTACACTTTTTCTAGTTTTAGATTATAAATACATTTTTCATCATCTTAGTCCTAGTGTGGAGTTTTCCTTCGACTTTCTGTTCTAGGGCTCATGCACACTGCAGCTCAAAGAAGCGGCTTCTACAGGCTTTTGAGCTTACTTTTTCTGCCTAGAAACACCCCTCCATGTTAGCCATGTGTCCATGCACACTATGACTTTTTCAGGCATATGCTGAAAAAAAATCCACCAAACTTGCGTTTTTGAGAGGAGCTAGTGACCCAAATAGCTCAAAAGATCTCAAAGAAGCTCAAAAACATGCACAAACGTTTATTCTAGCTTTTTGTTTTGTTTATACAGTGGTTAAGAAAATACTATCTAGGAGGGTTTGTGGGAAAAAAAATGTTTATGCTCAAAAAAGCTAAAAGAAGTTCAAAGGAGCTCCAAGAAGCTTGCACAAGAGCACAAAAAAGCACAAGCTTCTTCAAGCTGAAATAAAAGCTCAAATGCCTGAAAAAGCAGCTTTTTTGAGCTGCAGTGTGCATGAGCCCTTATAGACTCAACAGGAGGTAAGAGAAAGTCCCCCTTAAGTGAGGGCAATCTTCTCTTGAACAAGTTGTCACTGCAACAAGTATTCCCGTTGGAAGACTTGCCCACTTACCTGTTCCAACTTAAAGTGGTAGTAAAGGCCGATGCTAACTATTCTTAAAAAAATCTCCCTCCCTCCTCCTCCTTCTTATTCTGAATACCTTGTATAGAAAAGATCTGAGTACTTACCTATTTTTATTCTACTTCAGTGCAGTCACATGCTCCTGCAGCTCCAACTCCCTTGAGAAAGATATTGCTTGACGGCAGCTGTGAATTCCCAGAGCCATAGGAACTCATGGCCCAGCTCTTATCTGTGCTTCCTGTCCCCTACAGCAGCCACTCACTGACACAGGGGAGTCAGAGCTGCAGGATCACATGAACGTACCAGATTAAAATTAGGAAAGTACAAAAATCTTTCTTTATGCAAGGTATAAGGGTTGGTAGGAGAAGGGCGGGAGTATTAGCCTTATCTTCCACTTTAAAATGTTGACTTTCGTTCCCAGTGACAGTGGTCACTAGGATAAATATTACATCTTCTAAGTGAGGACACAGACTGCAATAAAAAAGCATTAACAGGAAGGTCCTAACATTCCCCTACACCATCCCAAAAAATGGCTTTGGATACACATTCATTTCATTAAATTGTTGAACAGCTGCTATAAAACAGCAGGCTAGACAAACGGCATACAACCAGAGATATTGAAAAAGGAACAATTTGTTAAGTAACAATTCCACAGCTTTTAGTTAATTTATGGTGTCAGAACAGTCAGGAGATTTTGCACCGAGATACAAAAACCCAAACACAACTATTGTGTATAGCAAGCACAGAATTAAAATAACTTCTCCAAATTAAATTTAAAAATGTAACTATAAAACAGAAATACGTCCCGATTAATTTCCCGGGATTTTGCCTTTGTTCTGGGAAAATCGGAAATGTTTTAGGAAAAAACGGCTGGCGAGCTATAAAAAGATGGCCACCGCTGCTGTCACGAGGATTGTTTCCCCTTGTGTTCAGTGGAGAGGGGAGGGGCAGCCAATCAGCTTCTCCCCTCTCCACTGAACACACACATGAGAAAGCTGGGAACTGTAGCTGCCGCGCTGCTGGGGGACACAGATCGCTCTGTAAGGAGGGCTCCGCTGCTGCTGCCAGGGACACTGAAGTAAGGAGAGCTCTGTTGCTGGGGAACACAGATCGCTCTGTAAGGAGGGCTCAGCTGCTGCTGCCAGGGACACTGAAGAAAGGCGGGCTCGGTTGCTTGTGGACACAGATCACTCTGTAAGGAGGGCTTCGCTGCTGCTGCCAGGGACACTGAAGTAAGGAGGGCTCTGTTGCTTGGTGAGACAGATCGCTCTGTAAGGAGGGCTCCGCTGCTGCCAGCTGCTGGGGACACTGAAGTAAGGAGGGCTCTGTTGCTGGGGGACACAGATCTATAAGGAGGGCTCCACTGCTGGGGGACACCAGATGTAAAGGTGGACTCCGCTGCCAGGGACACCATATGTAAAGGAGGGCTCCAGTGCTGGGGACACCAGATGTAAAGGAGGGCTTCGCTGCCGGGGACACCAGATGTAAATGAGGGCTCCACTTCTGGGGACACAGATGTAAAGGAGGGCTCTGCTGCTGGAGACACCAGATGTAAAGGAGGGCTCCGCTGCAGGGGACACCAGATGTAAAGGAGGGCTCCGCTGCTGGGGACACCAGATGTAAGGAGGGGCTCCGCTGCCTGGGTACACAGATCTGTAAGGAGAGCCTCTGCTTCTGGGAGCACCTGATGTAAGGACAGACTCTTTTGGGGGCACCTGATGTAAGGACATACTCTGCTGGGGGCACCTGATGTAAGGACAGACTCTGCTGGGGGCACCTGATGCAAGGCCGGACTCTGCCGGGGGCACCTGATGGAATCTGGTCGCAGGCGACGTGGCAGGTGACACGCTCAGGGGCCCCACTGATTCTGGATTATGGTGAGTTGAATTATTTCATTCTATATTACAATGTAATAATAGTAATAATGCGCTTCAATCATCCTGACACCACAACAACCATGGTGCTGGGATGATTGAAGCACTAACACCAGGTGTTTGGAGTATCTTTATCTGCTGATTTGTTAAACTCTGGAATGCACATTTCTATTGTGGGCCTGCTGTCCCTCCATCCCTCTTTCCTTCCTTCTCTCTCCTTCCCTCCTTCTTTCCTTCCTTCTCTCTCCTTCCCTCCTTCTTTCCTTCTTTCTCTCTCCCTCCCTCCCTCTTTTCCCCTTTCTTTCTCCAGCTCTCATTCATCTCAGACTCTAGCCACATCCCCATTTGAACCATGCCCATATAAGCCACGCCCACTATTTCATGTAAACCACGCCCATTATTTGGCGCGAAGCACGCCGCATTTTTATTTTTTTTCTATGTCACGCCTACAAACGCATGCCCTTATTATAATAAGACTCCGCCTACAGCCAAAAAAGTGTCCCTATACATTTTTTTACAATGTTGGCAACTATGATATAAGTGTTTTCCGATGCCATTTCTGGACCAATGTGCTTTTCTCTTACTTGCTTTATCCACGGGAGGTTTAAAATCTTGTCAGATCTTTTTTGTATCTTTGAACAGATTTTCAGATTCCATCACTTCCTGTAGCTTGTATCAGCATTCACTTCCTGTTAGGTCATCTCCCAGAAGCCTTTACTTCCTTGTTGCATCACAGAAGAGGGAGTGATAGGGTGTGTTCACTCTGGACCACACCTCCCTCATTACAATACAGTGGAACCTTGGATTACGAGCATAATCCGATCCAGGAGAATACTTGTAATCCAAAGCACTCGCATATCAAAGCGAGTTTCCCCATAGAAGTCTAAGGAAACGAAGATAATTCGTTCCACATTGACTTCAATGGCATGCAATACCGCATGTGGCCAGAGGTGGGGGGGCAGCGGAGAGACACGGAAACACTCGGGAATGGAGTATTTCCAAGTGTTTCCGAGTATTTCCGAGTGTTTTCGAGTATTTCCGACCGGCTCCTAGTGTCACTGGTGCCCCTGCACCTCTGGCCAAATGCGGTACTGCATACCGCAGAGGCTCAAATCCTGCTCATTTTGCAAGACAACACTCGCAAACTGAGTCAGGATTTTAAAAAAAAAATTGCTTGTACTGAGAAATGCTCGTTAACCGTGTTACTCACAATCCGAGGTTTCACTGTAGTACATTCTACCCACTTCCTATACAATCTGATTGTACAATCTCTATTAGATCTTCCATAAGCTACAGTATGTAGTACAAGGACCTGACTGAATTGATACAAATTGAATAGATTGTTCAGGTGTGTCTTTCTATTCCATAGGTCTGGTAAATCTAAAGGAGATTGTACAGAGATTGTACAATCAGATTGCATAGTATATGGCCATCTTTATATAAGTACATAGGAAGGAGTGGACAGAAACACTCAGTTGTCAGGCCCCGTTCACATTTCCACATAGCGAAAACTCACATTCCCGCATGCGTTTGTTTTGGGTGTTTTAGAGAGCTTTCAACCATCACGCATAGGGCAGTCCATTAACTTGAATGGGTTGACCCACGCACAACAATCTCCCCAGAGAAGCTCCAGAACTATTTTTGGAGTGGAGCATGGTGTGTTACTGCAGTTTTAGTGCGTTTGCCGCACTTGGGGAGCCTTTAACATGTAATGACAACACAAACACAATGCAAATTTGCAACATTTTTGAAACACATGTGGCGAAGCGCACATTTTCTGTGCAGTTTGCCATGTGTTTGGAAACACACAGATGTGAATGGAGACTCATTATTCTTGTGTAAAAGCACCAATTTCTCTTTCAGGCCCCATTAACACCTAGAGTAGTGGTAGCGCATGTTTTTTGGTTTGTTTTTCTAGTGACACACATAGGGCAGCCTATTGACTTTAACGAGCTGCGCTACACCTGGCAAAGTAGCCCATGGGACATTTTTGTACATTTTTTACTGCGTTTGTCACCTGTTTTTTCATGTGGCAAAATGTGTGTTTGCTTCTGTGTTTGGTGTGTTGTTAACAATTAACAACACTGAAAGCACAACTAGGTAATTTTAGGTGTATAAATGTGGTCATACACTATACAATCTGATTGTACAATCTTCTTTAGATTTACCAAAACTAGATAATAGGAGGACACACCATCAATCCAATCACTCTGTATGCAATCAGGCAGACTCTTGCACTATATCAGGGGTGTCCTGTGGGCTGCATGTGGCCCCAGGGAGTTTAGCATGCACCCTGAGCCCGTCTGAATGGACGCTGGGGAAGCCAGGCAAATGCATGCATGGAGGAATTAAAGAAAATCCCTCTAAGTGAACAAACAAATAAAATCAAATATAAGTGAATAGAATATACGTGAAAATTGCTGCTAGACCTTTAGTGTACACAGTGCACAAAAAAAGGGTATAAATGTGATCAGCGCAATCACAAGATTTGTAGGTCACAGGAATTTTGGCACATTGTTTGAAAAGGACTTTCTTTCACAGCAATTGACCGATCGTTATCATTATAATTTTTGTGCATTTTTTGATGGATTTTGTCACAGTAATCATTTCAGTGTATGTTATCCAATTATAGGAAGTTACACTGATCACTATTACATTTATATGCATGGAGGAATGCTGGGGGTGCTGTGAAAACTTAGTTGATGGGTGAAGGAGTGCTAATGAGGTCAGTGGTAAATGCCTTCCTGTGTCTTACTGGCTTGTCTGTCTGTGTCTGTATACCAGGAAGTTTCTGAAGTGATCTGCAAAATATAGCCATGGATGAGGTAGGCCTTTTTTCCAAAATCAAAGAAAACTTGTATTTTTGTGTAATAGGGGCACATTAATGGTATATTGGTACATAGGGGAGCTGAATTTTAGAAAGAACACAGGAACACATAATATAGTGACTTAGTTTCATACAAAACATATTAAAAAATCAAGTGAACAAAATTGATTTCAAGTTCCATCTAAACATAGCATTTTATATGATGATTTCATGCAAAAAAAGATTGGTTTATTACCACTTTATTTAACAGTTTGCTGTACAGTAATAGCCACTTTCTGATTAAAAAAAAAAATTACAGAGAAAAAGATTTCTTACAGATGTTTTAGCTTAATTATAAAAATAAAGATCCAGCCTTCAAATATTAACAGATTAATGAGGCAAATAAATGATGTTTGCGTATGTGTGAGTGTGTTTGCCAAATCAGTGTTGTTGCTTCATTATCTCTGTGAACCATCCAGCCATCATCAAATTATCCCATTTCTTGTCAGCGTTTATTTTCATGTCCCAGACATCGCTTGCCTGTACTTCCACACACTAATTCAACTCTTCTCATTAAAAAGAACTCAACTCAGATACACGCCAGACATACTTTAAATCCTGCGAATTCTCAGTTTGTTGTTTCTGTACAGAATGAACATTTTTAAAGATAGCCTTGCCAGTTTACATGATCTCATATGTTAGATTGATGCTGTGAGCTTGGGTTAAATTGAAACTCTGGTTTTGTTGGGGGGAAAAAATCCCCTCCAGGTCAACTATATATTTCAGCAATCTCACCCAATTTTCTTGCAGATCTCAGACTGCTCTGTTTTTAAATAATATGACAGGCCATATCAGCACCACCTTCTATAATGAAATGGTCAATCCCAGTTTTGAAATATAAAATCCTACCTTTCCTTGGCATCCCAGTGACTTTGCTGCCATCTCTCTTAAGCCTCGTACACACGATCGGACTTTAAACAAACTTTTCTGTGGATTTCTGTCCAAAGGGCGTTGGCCGTGAATTTGTATTACATACACACGGCAGGACTTTTTAGGCAACAAACACAAACGTAGTGACGTTTCAACATACTGACGACATTTGAAAAGAGGAAGTTCAATTCTCCGGCGCCACCCTTTGGTCAACTTCTGTATTGTTGCCTGATCTTTTGCATTGGTCCTGAGCATGCGTGTTTGTACTTTGGACTAAAGTCCAATGGTTTTGTGTACACACGATCAGACTAGCCGACGTAGGACTTTTGTTACCACCAAGTTTGTCTGTTCGCACAGCCAACATTTGTCCGATGAAAACCGAAAAAGTTTGAACGATGGAGCATACACACGGTCGGATGTTGCCTTAAAACAGTTATTTTGCCTGTTTGCTGTCAAAAAGTCTGATCTGAGGTGCTTTGCAGGCACTATATTGCTAAAAATAGCGTCTGCAAAGCACCGTGAAAGATCCGCTCAATTCATTCCAATGTGAAAGCCCGAGCCTGAGATTAAACCTCTGTAGTTCAGATAACAGACTCTGAATTCTGTGAATTCTGTGACACAGCAGTGCATAGTCACAGGGCATAATGAACATGTGTCACATAACCCAAGGAAGTAAAGTTAATGGATTCTTTAAAAAGTAAGTTTTCTGTGCAATATTTTTATTGTTTTCAAAGAAGAAAAACAACATCAATTTCTCCCATGCAGGGGAACAAGACAATTGCATGGAATGTTCAAACAGTCAGAGATAAGGTTATAAACAAATCAGCCAAATGTAACAGCCTGAGCGTCCAATTGTAGAACTCGCACAATCTTTAAGCTATGACCGGGTCAGAATATCTCGGAGCAACACCAAGAAAACACAAGGAGTACATAGAGAGGGAAGCAAAGTAAATCAAGAGAGATTAATGCAGAACTGTACTCACCTAGGATCCAACAATTTGCCATCCCCGGGATCCACTGCCAGCCGATGACATCTTCGGGCAGCTGGCTTCCGAAGTTCCATTGCCGGTCGCTGTCATTGGCCAGGCTGAGATGAGCGGGAGTTATGTCAGAATTAACATTGCTGAATTCGTGCAGTGAGCTGTGACTGTACAGGGGCGGACAGACATTTAAATAGCTTTAATCAAAAAAGGCATTAAAAATCCTGCCTTTCCACCCATTTTCATTGTGAAGCCAAAAGTTCCACATTAAGAATGAGAAAGGAAGAAAGGAAGAATAAAGAAAGATGGGCAAAGGGGGTGTTAATCACAGACAGAGGCTGGGTAGTGAGTTATAAGCAACCTAAACTAAAGGGATACAAAGATGGTAAAGCATAGTTAAGCCGCTGTTCCCATGTTTTGATGAATTTAGAGTGGGATTCATTTAAAGGGGTTGTAAAGGTAAAATTTTTTTTTTTTAAAATAACAAACATGTTATACTTACCTTCACTGTGCAGCTCGTTCTGCACAGAGTGGCCCCGAACCTGGTCTTCTGGGGTCCCTCGGCGGCTGTTTCAGCTCCTCCGCGCAAGCATTAACCACCTTAATGCGAGCTCCCTCGCATGGTGGTTAGTGCTTGCGGGCGCGCTCCCGTGATACAGCCGGCGGCTATAGCCGCTCACTGTATCACTCGGCCCCGCCCCCCAGCGCGCCGCGTCATTGGATGTGATTGACAGCAGCGCGAGCCAATGGCTGCGCTGCTTCCAATCCATCCACTGTAGCCAATCAGCGGCCAGGGTGAGCGGAGGAATAGATGTCGGGAACGAGAAGCTGACTTTCGAGGCGTCAGGTAATTAAAACGGGGGGGCTGGGGGCGGCGGTATTGTCAGAAGTTTTTTCACCTTAATGCATAGAATGCATTAAGGTGAAAAAAATTTTACCTTTACAACCCCTTTAAGATAATGATTAATGTGATCATACTATCTTTCAATTATTGAAAGTGGACAGAGGGTTTCTTCCATGCTCTGGCTATGGTCTGTTTGGCAGCCAAGAATAGGGAGGTTGCCAATTTTTGTTGAAATGGAAAAAGGCCTGGAATTGGGCAGTGCAATTGGGCTAACTTAACCACTTAAGGCCTGGAAGGATTTGCCCCCTTAAAAAAACAGGCCATTTTTTGCGATACGGCACTGCGTCTCTTTAACTGACAATTGCGCTGTCGTGAGACGCTGTATCCAAACAAAATTGATGTCCTTTTTTTTCACAAATAGAGCTTTCTTTTGGTGGTATTTGATCAGCTCTATGTTGTTTTTTTCTGCGCTATACACAAAAAAAAGAGCGCCAATTTTGAAAAGAAAAACAATATTTTTTACTTTTTGCTACAATAAATATCCCCCCCAAAAATTTCTGAAAACAAATTTCTTCACCAGTTCAGGCCAATATATATTTTTCTACATATTTTTGGTAAAAAAGAAAATTGCAATAATCATATATTGATTGGTTTGTGCAAAAGTTATAGCGTCTACAAAATAGGGTATAGATTTATGGCATTTTCATTATAAATTTTTTTATTACTAGTAATGATGGCGATCAGCAAAAAATAGCCACTGATTACTGTATAAATGTCACTGGCAGGGAAGGGGTTAACACTAGGGGGCGATCAAGGGGTTAAATGTGTTCCCTCATGTGTGTCCTAACTGTGGGGGGATGGGACTGCCTGGAGGAGGAGACTGATCGCTGTTCCTAATCTTTAGGAGCAGCAGATCCGTCTCTCCTCCCCTGAAAGAACGGAGATCTGTCTGTTTACATTGACAGATCTCCATTCCGTCTCTGTCAGGAGCACTTGCGGGTTTCCGGTGGGCGTCGTGACTCGTGACCACCGGCCACACACATTGGCTCCGGAATTGTGGGCACGTGCGCCCCCTAGAGCTCTTATAGCAGCCGATTGACCATGAGAGCGAGTCGCCCAGGGGAGCCAGCCTACCGCAGTGTAACTGCGGCGGGTGGTCCTAGAGTGCTTAATGACTTAAGGGAGCGTTAAGTGAAAACAACATTTGAGGTAACCCAAAGACCCTAGACCAAAATGCAATCAATTATGGGCATGACCATCAGATATGAAGGACACCCTGCTCTGTCCAGAGCCCCTGAAGCATTTGTCACTGCAGCTGGGGTTTGTATGGGCTATACAGGGTGGGACCCAATACCACCTGAAGAGAACTTTATATGTGGATTCGAGAATAGTTGCGTCAACAAACTTTTTTTTTCAATCAGGTTTTGTTACATTCAAGGTCTATGGAAATCACAAGATCTCGATCCCAATGGCCCACATAGGAGATGGTCGATAGAGAACTACAGCTATTAAGTGTAGCATAAATAACAGAGATAAGTTCAGGAGAGTGCAAGTATATGTGTTCCCGGGTCAGACATTTCCAAGTGACCACCATTAGTTCATTACTATGTGATGTCTTGCAGATTTGTAAGTATGGGTCCCCCCTTGGTTGATAACCAATGTAACAGAATACATCTTATTATTATGTATGTCATATATTCCTAAACTTTTTCTACTTTTTAGACAGTTGTGTGTGCATCAATCCCTGAGGAAGTGATGTCATGTCACGAAACACGTCGGGTTACATAAATACAACTTCACACCTATTATCGATTGATCTTTGTAACTAATATGTATATATTGACCAATCTGCTTGACTATATGGCATTTTGTTACTGTTGATCTGTTGAAATTGTATTTACCAATACATTTTTACCTTGTTGATTTTACAATTGAGTGTGTTGTGCCTCATATAAAGTCCCATGGGCAATTTATGTTTTCTTGTGTATATTGCAAGGGGATGGAGGTGCCTCACCAGGCACTTCCAACCATATTTTGTTAGATAGTTTCAATATATAGGTGGAAGACATCTTCGCCCTCCAGTGGTTGGTTGTACCCCTTGTACTCATGCAGGTCCTAGCATTGGATATTACTCTGTCATTATGCAATATTTTCACCTTTTTATATATACATGCCACATGCTCGTTTCCCTGTGGTCGCAACAGTTTCTTCTGTCCCGGGAGCTGCAATACTATTCCTCCATTGGACTTCCCCTGCCCATCCCATCCTTGATGAGGGGGGGCTCCGATAGCATCGACGTCAGGCAACTGTTCAGCGCACATTGGCGGCTTGGCCATGACATGACGCGACTACGCCGACTCGTCCATCGCAAGTGCAAGAAGATTCGCGCTTACCAGCGCTGTCCTTCCCACATACTAAAAGTTGGGAATGGTGGAGATGATTTCTCCTCCTTCTCCCTTTCCCCCTCCGTCCTCCACAGGGGTGGCGTTCACCTGATGTTGGAAGGGATTAGTTTGGAGCTCTGCATAGAAATAAATAGGATGGGCGGGGGAGCATTAGTCCTGCACGCATTATACAGTGGTCGGCTACATTATTCCTCACTCTTTGTCAGCAGATCTCACTGTTGTAGGTTAGTTCCATTCAATATCTCCCTTTTCTCACTCATTTCACTTAGATGGATGTTATTTTATTTTTCTTTGGCATTGATCCTGCACCACTGAGATAGACCATTTAGATCTAGGCATAGTTATACTAAGCTGCACATTATATATACAGTATCTCACAAAAGTAAGTACACCCCTCACATTTTTGTAAATATTTTATTATATCTTTTCATGTGACAACACTGAAGAAATGACACATTGCTACAATGTAAAGTAGTGAGTGAGTCATGGTTATGCAATAGAGTTTTCTGTCAGCTTACCTGTCTCCATGTGTTCATCTCTAAAGACCAGCTGCCTCTCACCTGACTGGTTTTATAACCTCTCCTCTAAGCATGGCACCACCCCAGGCCCTATCAGGAAACCCTATATTAACCTGTGCACTGCAAGCCAGCAGTGTTGATTAACCATTGTGTGTTAGCTTTCGTGTGTACTTGCTGTGTTTCCTACTGACCAGTTACTGACTTTGGCCTGTTCTTAACTATTCCTGTCTGCTCGTGACCCTGACCTTTGGCGTGTCCCCGACCATCCCTGTTTGCCTGTGACCCTGAACCTTGGCGTGAACTCTGTTGTCCTTGTCTGCTTGTGGCCCCGACCTTGGCTTGTCCCTTAACTTTCCTTGTTGTTCCAGCCTGCTGCCTCCTTCCTCTTCTCCTGTAGCATGAGCTGTGAGACCCTGGGGGCCACGACCTGGAGCCAGACTGCAGCGCAGTCCATCCTCACCACTGGAGGCTCTGGTGAACACCTGCTGGCTCTTAGACTCTGTGGCCTGGGGAATCTATGCTCTAGCTCCCAGTGGGATCTGTGTCAGTGATCCAGTAGACCTGCTTCCTGAACCTTCCAGGGTTCAATCCGCAGCAGTCAGTCCTAGGGCCCACTACCTAGCGGTGCACTTCTGACTCCTACAGAGTGCATCTGTCACCTAGCCCCAAGGTGACCTGACAGAGTGTACAGCTTGTATAACAGTGTAAATTTGCTGCCCCCTCAAAATAACTCAATACACAGCCATTAATGTCTGAACCGCTGGCAACAAAAGTGAGTACACCCCTAAATGTAAATGTCCAAATTGGGCCCAATTAGCCATTTCCCCTCCCCGGTGTCATGTGACTTGTTAGTATTACATGGTCTCAGGTGTAAATGGGGAGCAGGTGTGTTAAATGTTATCGCTCTCATACTGGTCACTGGAAGTTTAACATGGCAACTCATGGCAAAGAACTCTCCGAGGATCTGAAAAAAAGAATTGTTGCTCTACATAAAGATGGCCTAGGCTATAGGAAGATTGCCAAGACCTTGAAACTGAGCTCCAGCATGGTGGCCAAATCCATACAGCAGTTTAACAGGCCAGGTTCCAATCAAAACAGGCCTCGCCCTAGTCAACCCAAGAAGTTGAGTGCACATGCTCAGCGTAATAGCCAGAGGTTTTCTTTGGGAAATAGACGTATGAGTGCTGCCAGCATTGCTGCAGAGGTTGAAGGGGTGGGGGGGTCAGCCTGTCAGTGCTCAGACCATACGCTGCATACTGCATCAAATTGGTCTACATGGCTGTCATCCCAGAAGGAAGCCTCTTCTCAAGATTATGCACAAGAAAGCCTGCAAACAGTTTGCTGAAGACAAACATACTAAGGACATGGATTACTGGAACCATGTCCTGTGGTCTGATGAGACCAAGATAAACTTATTTGGTTCAGATGGTGCCAAGCATGTGTGGTGGCAACCAGGTGAGGCGTACAAAGACAAGTGTGTCTAACAGTCAAGCATGCTGGTGGGAGTGTCATGGTCTGGGGCTGCATGAGTGCTGCCGGCACTGGGGAGTTACAGTTCATTGAGGGAACCATGAATGTCAACATGTACTGTGACATACTGAAGCAGAGCATGATCCCTTCCCTTCGGAGACTGGGACGCAGGACATTATTCCAACATGATAACGACCCCAAACACACCTCCAAGATGACCACTGCCTTGCTAAAGAAGCTTAGGGTAAAGGTGATGGACTGGCCAAGCGTGTCTCCAGACCTAATCCCTATTGCGCATCTGTGGGGCATCCTCAAACAGAAGGTGGAGGAGCGCAAGTTCTCTAACATCCACCATCTCTGTGATGTCGTTATGGAGGAGTGGAAGAGGACTTCAGTGGCAACCTGTGAAGCTCTAGTGAACTCCATGCCCAAGAGGGTTAAGGCAATGCTGGAAAATAATGGTGGCCACACAAAATATTGACACTTTGGGCCCAATTTGGACATTTTCACTGAGGGGTGTACTCACTTTTGTTGCCAGCGGTTTAGTCCTTAATGGCTGTGTGTTGAGTTATTTTGAGGGGACAGCAAATTTACACTGTTATACAAGCTATACACTCACTACTTTACATTGTAGCAAAGTGTCATTTCTTCAGTGTTGTCACATGAAAAGATATAATAAAATATTTACAAAAATGTGAGGGGTGTACTCACTTTTGTGAGATACTATATATATATATATATATACATATATATATATATATATACATATATATATATATAGTTTTACTTGGATTCTACTTATTAACATACCTCATATGGTTTTGCACCCAATCCAGCAGGTCATTCATACTCACTATCTTTCCATGGAGCCATAAGGGTTTAGTTCCTGGTTGCTTTTTACTTCCCCCTTCCCTTTTTTAAATAAAAGTCTTTTACTTTGTTACTGTTTTTCCCCCTTTTTTGGCATTTATCATTTTTTGGACACTTTTATGTATGTATACATACATACATACATACATACATACATTTCACATCCTTCACACATATCATTTCCTTATTGCCAACACTTAAGTGGTAGTTTTATGTCATGTATACTAACACATAGACACACCTTTCACAGACATCATGGCAGAAGACTTGTTGGATTGCTCTCCATGCCAGCCGATTCCATCTTGTCCTGTTTGCACTGCTGGGCCCTTCGAATCCCACACCCACAGTTCCCAGGTCATACATTTCCAAGCGACCACCATCAGGTCATGAACATGTGATGTCTTGCAGGTTTGTAAGTATGGGTCCCCCCTTGGTTGATATTCAATGTTTGCATTAACAGAATACATCTTATTATGTATGTCATATATTCCTAAACTTTTTCGACAATTGTGTGTGCATCAACCCCTGATGAAGTGACGTTGTGTCACGAAATGCGTTGGTTTACGTAGATGCATGTTCACATCTATTATTGACTGATCTTTGTAACACTGTACCTGGCTACGGAATATGTATATATTGACCAATCTGCTTGACTATATGGCATTATGTTACTGATGTATTTACCAATACATTTTTACTTGTTGATTTTACATTCAAGTGTGTTGCACCTCATATAAAGTCCCATGGGCAATTTATGTTTTCTTGTGTAAAAAAGCCAATAACAGGAGCTGTAAAAATGTCCAGTGTGCATGAGGCCTAATTATCAAAGCTTAATTGAACAAGCTGAAGTTAAAAGCTACTATGCACAGCTGCACCAGATGCTGTGTCCTCCAGTTTTAGTACATAAATCTCCCCCTTAAGACCCCTTTCACACCGAGGGCGTTTTGCAGGCGCTATAGCGTTAAATATTGCGCCTGCAATCCGCCCTCAAACAGCTGCAGCATTGTCTCCAGTGTGAATGCCCGAGGGCTTTCACACCGGAGCGCTGCGCTGGCAGGACGGGAAAAAAAGTCCTGCCAGCAGCTTCTTTGGAGCGGTGAAGGAGCGGTGTGTTTACCGCTCCTCCACCGCTGCTCCCCATTGAAATCAATGGGGAAGCGCTGGGATACCGCCGGCAAAACGCCGCTATTGCAGCGCATTGCGGGTGGTTTTAACCCTTTCTCGGCCGCTAGCGGGGGGTAAAAGCGCCCCGCTAGCGGCCGAAATGCAACGCTAATCCGACGGTAAAACGCCGCTATAAATAGCGGCGTTTTACCGCCGATGCTATGGGCGGCCCGGTGTGAAAGGGCTCTAAGTTCCTAAAGGTAGGCTCAGACAAAGGGGTCTAGTTATACATGCTTTCACACAAGATTCAACTAACCTTACCCTATTTTTTCCAAATGAATTCCATTAGACCAATATTTGAATACTGGGTTAAAGTTGTGTGGATTTTTAAAAGTAAACCTTTATCTTGATTTTTTAAGCAAGACTTACTTCTGGCACAGTAATTTAGCATATTACAGTGAATCTGAAAAGTATTCACAGCACTTTACTTTTTCCACATTTTGTTATGTTACAGCCCTACTGCAAAAATTTATCAAATTCATTATTTTCCTCAAAATTTTAGGAACAAAACCCCATAACGTGAATGAAATTTTTTTGACATCTTTGCAAATGTATCAAAAATAAAAAACGAAAATATCATATGTACCTAAGTATTCAGAGCCATGACATTCAAAATTGAGCTCAGATGCATCCTGTTTCCACTGATCATCCTTGAGATGTTTCTTCAACTTGATTGAAGTCCACCTGTGGTAAATTCAGTTTATTGGACATGATTTGGAAAGGCACACACCTGTCTCTATAAGGTCCCACAGTTAACAGTGCATGTCAGAGCACAAACCAAGCCATGAAGTCCAAGGAATTGTCTGTAGACCTCAGAGACAGGATTGTATGGAGAGAGAAGGGCGCCAGGTCAGTTAAGGTAAAAACAACAACACTATATTAAATATACACTTACATCTGAAAACCTTGCAAGCTGGGTGTAGAGGTACTGTGGTATCATGTGTTATTTCCCAGGAAGGTAGACAGGGTGGACTTAGGGCAGCTGTGTAACGTCTGGACCCATTGGAGATGACAACAGGGACTGAGGGCGTCAGCAAACTCTGAGATACCACCATCGAATGACCGTAGATGAAAATGCCAGGCAAAAAGCAACTGCTCACACACGCCAGGACCCGCCTTGTGGCTGGACAGAGGAATGGCAGCGACACAGGCTCTCACGCGCATCTACGAACTATGGCAAGACAAGACACACAAGCTGGGGGGGGCCGCAAAGCATTTCCGAGTGCTCCGTCTCCGTCTTTAGGCTTACCTGCCCCTTCTGGAGGGGGAGAATATATACTATCACACTAGTGGCGATAGGGCTGATCAGGGAGGGGATGGGTGAGGCAAGGCTGTCATTAAAAATAGCTCAAAAAACACATCAGGATAGCTAAAAATCAGGCAGCGGCAGTAACTGGGAGAGTAGTCAGGATCGAGGGAAAGATGAATGCAGCAATGTACAGAGACAAAACCTGCTCTAGAGAGCTCTGGACCTCAGACTAGGGCAAAGGTTCCTCTTCCAAAAGGACAAGGACCCTAGGCACACAGCCAAGATAACAAATGAGTGGCTACGGGACAGCTCTGTGAATGTCCTTGAGCCGCCCAGCCAGAGCCTAGATTTGAACATCCCTAGAGAGATCTCAAAATGGCTGTGCACCGACACTCCCCATCCAACCTGATGGACATTGAGAAGTCCTGCAAAAAAGAGTGGAAGAAACTGCCCAAAAATAGGTGTGCCTAGCTTATAGCATCATACTCAAAAAGACTTGAGGCTCTTATTGGAGCCAAAGTTGCTTCAACAAAGTATTTAGCAAAGGCTGTAAATACTTATGTACATGTGTTTTTTTTTTTTTTGTTTTTTTTTATAGATTTGCAAAGATTTCAAACAAACTTCTTTCACATTGTCATTATGGGGTATTGTTTGTAGAATTTTGAGGAAAATAATGAATTTAATCCATTTTGGAATAAGGCTGTAACATAACAAATTGTGGAAAAAGTAAAGCGGTGTGATTACTTTCCAGATGCACTGTATGTACTGTAAGTAAAAAGACTGCAGCATATGTATGGATGGAAAATACTGTACAGGTTCTTTTAATCGTGGCATCTCAAGACACAGAACTTGATGTTTAGCATAACTAGGAATCAAAACATAGAGTGGCACCTCTAGACACAGAACTCTTGCCCAAACATTTTTGGGCATCTGCAGATATACTATATGGTGGGGCAATATTTAATCTGCTGGTGTAATATATTCGTAGACTGAGTTAAAAATGATGACACCTATAACCTAATGGTCATAATAATGAAGGTGGGGAGTGGATAATGAATACAGAATTAATATGGTAGTGCGAATATGTTATTAAGTTCCATATAAAATTAAATACCTGTCAACTATGATTACTACACTGAAACTTTTATTACTTGATAACTAAAAGTATGCTGCAAATTTTGATATGTTTTAAATGATTAACCACTTCAATACAGGGCACTTATACACCTTCCTGCCCAGATCAATTTTCAGCTTTCAGTGCTGTCACAGTTTGAATGACAATTGCGCGGTCATAAACACTGTACCCAAACTAAATTTTTATCATTTTGTTCCCACAAATAGAGCTTTCTTTTGGTGGTATTTGATCACCTCTGCGGTTTTTTTTTGCGAAACAAATAAAAAAAGACAGAAAATTTTGAAAAAAAATAAAAGTTTTGCTTTTGTTTTTGTTAAAAAATTTTGTAAATAAGTAAGTTTTCTCTTTCACTGATGGGCACTGATAAGGCGGCACTGACAGGCACTGATAAGGCGGCAGCACCAATGGGCGGGCACTGACGGGCACTGACGATGGGCACTGATATGCAGCACTGATGGGCACTGGTAGGCGGCACTGATATGCAGCACTGATGGGCACTC
The DNA here is from genome assembly GCA_037952835.1 of Lithobates septentrionalis. Lineage (NCBI taxonomy): Eukaryota > Metazoa > Chordata > Amphibia > Anura > Ranidae > Lithobates > Lithobates septentrionalis. The sequence continues at coordinate 901,168 of JBBDGP010000848.1, forward strand.
ATGGGTGGCACTGATGGGCACTGATAGGTGGCACTGCTGGGCACTGATGGGCACTGATAGGCGGCACTGATGGGCACTGATACGTGGCACTGATGGGCACTGATACACGGCACTGATAGGCATCCCTGGTGGCACTGGCAGTGGTAGGCATTGGAGTGGGCACTGATTGGCAGCTGCCTGGGCATTGATTGGCAGCTGCCTTTGCACTGATTAGTATTTCCCTGGGGGTCTAGGGGGCATACCTGGTGGTCTAGTGTGGCTGGTTTCCCTGGTGGTCCTGGGCGGCTTCCCTGGTGGTCCTGGGCGGCTTCCCTGGTGGTCCTGGGTAGGATCCGAGGGAGGGCTGTGCTGATAAACAATCAGCACAGACCCCCCTGTCAGGAGAGCAGCCGATCGGCTCTCCTCTACTCGCGTCTGTCAGACGCGAGTGAGGAAAAGCCAATCACCGGCTCTTTCTATTTACATCGTGATCAGCCGTGATTGGACACGGCTGATCACGTGGTAAAGAGTCTCTGTCAGAGACTCTTTACCTAGATCGGTGTTGCGGGGTGTCAGACTGACACCCCGCAACAACGATCGCCGCGATGCGCGCCCCCAGGGGCGCGCAGCGGCTCATTATCATGAGGACGTCATATGATGCCCAGTCAGGATATTGAAACCACTTTGCCGCCGTCATTCTGCTATATGGCGGGCGGCAAGTGGTTAAATAAATGTGGTACACAATATTTTTTATATAATTCAGTACATGAAAGGCAAATCAAATTATAGGTAATACAGTACTTACATTTTACATTATAAAAGCTGTGGCATCATAGAGAATGTATGCTGGGTGTGAAATGGAAGTTCTGACAGAACCTCCCCCAACACTAGCAGCTGAAAAGTACATGATAAAAAATAGAAAGTAACACGTAATGGTAATAAATAGTTATAATCCTAGATATAGTTCAACTGCTTTTAACACATCTGCTCACAATAGCAACTGCTCAAAAATGGTTACATGAGAGTGCTGATTTTTGGTTACCCTGATGCTAAATAAAAGATATTCACCCACCTATTCAACAGAAGCAGTTTTTAACTTTTGAAATTTAGCAATCAGTTTGTCACAAAGGAATTTGAAACCCCCAAATGATAAAAAAAATGGTTGTCAAAAACCTTTTAGCCAAGTTATTAAAAATAAATCTAGCTATACAGTGAATTATAATAAAAATGAAGTAATAGAATGCACAACAAGCAGGAGTTGGCAAATGGTAAAGATCAGGGGTGTGGGGTCAGTATTTGCTTCTGGAGGCTATTCCATGGACCCAACAAAACCTATCACTGACGGTGCAGACCAATCTTGAAATTATCCTCTGAAGACCGACATATTGCTCTTTGGTTGTAAATGTAGCTTTAAATAAAACCAAAAACTAAGATCCGATTAGGATTATTTTAAACTGAACACACCTAGTTTTTCTAACTCTCTCCCATAAACCATGCCCATTTTAATATACAGTTTCCAAAACTCTTTTACATATTATAGATGTAGCCTAACAAGCACTTAAAGTGGTTCTACAGGCTCAAGGTTTTTTACCTTCATGCAGCCCCCCAATACTTACCTGAGCCCCATCGCGATCCAGCAATGTGCATGAGAACCTCGGCTCTCTGGGAACTCTCCCTCCTCATTGGCTGAGACAGCAGGGGGAGCCATTGGCTCCCCCTGTCAATCACAGTCATTGAGCCAATGAAAAGAGAGAGGAAACAAAGCCAAGCCACGGCTCTGTGTCTGAATTGACACGCAGAGCAGTGGCTGGGGAGCCTTTTTTTGTTTATAGGGCAAAAAATAAAAACCGCAGAGGGGATCAAATACCACCAAAAGAAAGCTCTATTTGTGAGAAAAAAGGGACGTCAATTTTGTTTGGGTGCAGTGTCGCATGACCGTGCAATTTTCAGTTAAAGGAAAGGCTGTTTTATCCTGTATGCATAGATCCTTCCCTCCTGCACTGTCTATCTGCGGAAAGACAGCTAACAAAGGCAGGGTAGCCAACCTGCACATGCTCAGTTGTGTCTTTAATGCTGGAGAGAGCAAGCCAGGTCACATGATATTGGCATCACACATGTGGGCGTGTATACAGGCTGAAGTGGAAATCTCCTCCTACCTGAACTCTCAGCACTGGAGAAACTGGGCAGTTTATCACTAACTTTGGTATACAGATCAGCCAAAAAGGTATATAGTGGCAGTATTTTAATGTAAAAAGAAGATTTATTAGCTGTGGGTACTGTGGGGGACAGGTGAACTATTTTCATATTACTGGGTTTAGTAACACTTTGAGGGGGAAAATCTTCCAGTCCTTAAGTGGTTAAAGATGCAAGTTTTCAGAATGTGTTAGCTCCCCCATCATGCATTACACAACACTGTAGCAGAAAACCTTCCAGCCTAAAGCCCCATACACACGATCTGAAAATTGGACGACAGATTGTCTGTTGTTTTGGTTTTTTTGCATGCTAGTCGCATATCGAACATGAAGAGTTTACTAAAGTTATGTAAATTCTCTTACGACAATAAAAAATCGGCAGTGATGTCATGTGTTGTATTGTATTTGTATTGTATTTTAGAATGACAACTGTACTGATTAAACGAAAATCTGGTATTGCACGAGGAAAATTTTTGTGCTTGTCCGATCGGGTATTATCGGATAAACTGCCGTGATTGGCTCTCAAAACCTCTGTACTGACAATCCGATTATCGTACGATCACTTCAAAAGCAGTATTATTTGTACGATTTTCGAATCTTGTGTTCGAACCTTAAGGCCGCTAATTGTAAGAAGCTTTCTTTACTACCACAGTTCAAAAATTTAAAATTATTTCTCTGCATACAGAAAAGTTGGGAAACATGCACATCTCCTCACAACTGACAGAGTACCAGTACCAGGTTTACAGCACCAGCACAGAAACCAACAAACCATTGTTGCTGCAGTGGTCCAGTTTTACATCCACAGAAACATAAATAATGGCAAGATTATATTAATGACAAAGAATAATAAGCACATAAAGAAAGGTTGGACTGGAGATAAAAGGTCATAGACCTGATTTTGCACTCTCCAGTTTTAGCAAATCAGCTCCATACTGTACTGAATGGGGCCAGAACTATAAAAATCTTTACAACTAACACCACTAATGCATGTTAGGAAAAGACAGTTGTATATCATTGTTTATTGTATAAATATGTGTTTTTATGTCCAGTATTGTATAATGCTTAAAAAAGCAACCTAAGCTTCCCTCAAAAGCTTGCGTCTTCAGAAACAATAATTGGCCATTAACCACTTCCCACCCGGCCACTGCACATAAACGGCCGGGTGGGCTATCTCTCCTTCTGAGTGGACGTTCAGGAAAGTCCCTCAGAAGGAGCGGGATCGCGCGCGCGCGTGCGCAGCGGCGTGATCCCGATGCGCTCGTGTCACCCGGACACGGCACATCTCCGATCGGTAGGAGGGCTCTGTGATTGGCCCTCCTGATCACATGACGGCCGTGTCGAATCACAGCCGTCAGGTGATGTAAACACAGAGCCGGTTGCTAGGCAATCTGCTCTCCTCTCCTCACACGGAAGTTGTCAGTGAGGAGAGGAGAGCGGATCGCTGCAGCCGGCTGGTGATCAGTGAGTATGAGCTGTTTTTTACAGCTTTTTACTCACTGATCACCAGTCTAGTGTCCTGACAATGTAAAAAAAAACAAAGTAAACACACAATGTCCCCAACACACGTCCCCAAAACACATGTCCCCAAAATACATGTCCCCAAAACACATGTCCCCAAAACACATGTCCCCACATAGTAAAAACACCTGTCCCCCCACATATGTCCCAGTAAAATCACATGTCCCAATGATTATCTGCACACATATGTCCGTGATCACCTGTGCACATCTGTACATTATCATTTGCGCACATGTGTCCGTGATCACACGAACCAATTATTATACACTTAACGGGATTTTTTTAACAAAAACATGTAGCAGAATACGTTTTGGCTTAAATTTATGACAAAATTCAATTTTATTGGATTTTTATTAAAATAGAAAGAAGAAAATATTGTTTTTTTTCCAAATTTCCGCTCGTTTTTCGCCTATATCGCAAAAAATAAAAAACGGAGTAATGAATAAATACCACCAAAAGAAAGCTCTATTTGTGTGAACAAAATGATAAAAATTTCATTTGGGTACAACATTGTATGACCGCGCAATTGTCATTGAAATTGTGAGAGCGCTGAAAGCTGAAAATTGGTCTGGGAAGGAGGGGGGCGAAAGTGCCCAGTATTGAAGTGGTTAAATATTATGGACTAAAATCCAACATGGACAGAACAGAGCTCTTGAAATGCACCAGAGCTGAAATGATCATATTGAAAATTCTTAAAGTGTTGTGAATTTTAAAAGACAACTTTCTCCACAATTCCTTCAGCTACAAGGTCAGTCAGGACATGTTTTTTTTGTGCTTTTATTGCTTGTCCAGAAGTAGTAAATATTTTGATGTACATACTTTGGGCACAGATGCGCTTCAAGCTGACCAGGCACCAAAAAGCAAACATTTATTATATTGCAGCTTATCAATTCTTAGATGTGATGGCTGCATTCATTTTCTTTTGTAGGCTTTCTTTCTTCTATTTTCATCTGGTGATCCAGCGGGTAAATTTGTTGTTTTTTCAAAAGCACAAGCTCTCCAGCAGATAGCTTCAGTTTACATGGATGAGACAAACCATTTAACACTGGCAGGGGTGCTTAAAATGATCAGCATTTATTCATGTAAAACCTTTATCCAAAACTGAAAAAAATAAAAAATTCTGTACATACTTTTAAAGTAGATAGATACATTTGTTCTCTATGCCACCCTGCCTTTACAGCATAGTCAATTAGGCCATCCCAGGCCGATATTCCGAAACATGTCGGGTCTCTCACACGTATCATGTATATAGATGTTTCTTTAATTAGAACCCGTATTGATATGATATGAGTGTAATAGTTGTATGTTATATTTAATGTTTTTGCTACTTTGTGATATTTTTTTGAATAAAGCATATATTTTTATAACTCCCTTGATCACTGGATCCATACCAATCATATATTCACCACGGTTTTGAACTTTACACTTCCTTTCCCTCTCACCCATAAAATCCCTGGGGCAACTTTTTAACCAAACATTTCTTTCCAAATAGTATTTGGGATGAGGTGAGGGATTGTTCCTACTCATTTTTAGACCAATTGTCTTTGAGGTTGTTTTGGTAGTTTGCCCACATTTTTTGTCTCTAAAACTTGGGTAGAAGATACCCAGAGGGGTTGCTTTTCCTCCCCCTTCCCCTCTCCTCTGGCCCCTCCCCCTTGGTGACTACCAACAACTCCTTTATTTAGTTATACATCTAGTCTCATTTATGGCAGAATTTATAGGGTAAGCTTGGGTCGCATTTGCGAGTAATCTTCAGAAAGAATATGGACAGAATGAATCAAAAGAATCAGAACTATCATTTTTGTCCTTCAATCTCACCAAATGGCTAGAAAAGAAATCCTCACTTTATTGGCATACTAAAACCTTTGAGGAATATATTAGAGAGGACCTGAACCCTTTAGGCCTTAGGGTCCAGATCTTCCCATCCTTTGATAACATTGACTCTACTTTCAAAACGGCTTGGGAAAATATTCTGAAATCATGCTCTAGCCCCAGATGATGAGTTTACTTATTGAAGAATATAAAAAACGTTTGGTGGATATTGATAGAAACATTGATGGATTGTATTCCCAGATCAATGCATTGAATACTCACCCCTCGTTTTCTGAACTTAATGAAAAATTGAAAACGCATCTAGAATCCTTCAATAGAAATATACTTGCTAAAAAAGAAAGTAAATTCTTACGTGATAAACAGGCCTTCCATGAAGGCTGAGCCTATAAATGGCATCAGCAGACTAAGAATAAAACACACCAACGTCAGCAGGCACACTATGGCCACCAATCAGAGTCTTCAGATACCTCCTCTATTGCCTCCAACACATCGCAGTCCTTTCCTAAATAAACTAAACGTACAAGAAAACCAAAAAGACATAGGGATGGAGATAGTTTTGAAGGGAGACCTAAACGTAGCCAAGATAATCGTACACGGAAAACACCAATTAAAACACCTACTCCAATCCCATGAACATCTGAGAATACAGTTGGTCCAACTCATCCAGGACCCAGTACAAGAGAAACTACATCTCTGACGAATGTGAGAATCCCCAGTTTATTTCAGCCAAAAAACTTAGGCACCTCTCCAGCTCCCCCAATGTAGGAGCTACTATGTCTCAACCAATTCCTCAATATAATATTATCAATCTTGCATCTTATCCCCTTACAGCAGATGAAATATCTGTCCTTACTAGGGGACTTACCTTTTGTCTCAATCGTAAAATCGATAAATTCAAAACAATAAAAGATTTACATTTATTTACACGTAAGCTCCAGCTGCTGATGAAACAATCCGATCTTTATCCCCCTCCAAGCGCCAACCAGGGTATATCTACTTTCCTGAAACTAACTACCCAGGCGATAAAAAGCATGAGTGCCAGTACAAGTTCATCTGACAATCTTACAAACAAAGAAAAACAAGCCCTTGAAGGACTATCAAAGAATCCCAATTTAGTTATCAAACCCTCAGATAAGGGCGGGAATATTGTACTAATGAGTAATGACAACTACATATCAATGTGTATGAAGATACTGAATAATACTGAATGGTACAGGCCCATTAAATTTGAAACAATCACTTGCTTCAATGAGGAATTCTACATCCTCGTTGATAGAACACTTAACAATAATATAATCACTAATCAATTATTGAAATTTATTCGTACTTCATACCCAGTTATTCCTACATTCTATTCCCTCCCCAAAATTCACAAAAACAAAATGGATCCTCCGGGCAGACCCATTGTATCGGGCAATCGGTCCATCACTGAGAATCTCTCCAAAGTGGTGGATGAACACCTAAGACCCCTTGTGTCTGTCCTACCGTCATACGTAAAAGACACGATCCATCTACTTCAAATCATTGATGGAGTCCAGGTAACTGACCGTACTATCCTGGTCTCCATCGATGTAAAAACATTGTATAGTTCAATACCACAAAACAAGGGCATGAACTGTATTCGAAAGACCTTAGCACAAACCATTCCCTCAAAGAAACCATTCAATGAATTTATACTGCTGGCACACGATTTTATACTTCGACACAACGCTTTCGGTTTCCATGGCCAATATTTCCTCCAGGTGCAGAGCGTAGCCATGGGCACCTGTTGTGCCCCTGGCTACGCCAATCTGTACCTGGGGGAATGGGAAAGAACCCTAAGCGAGGACGAGGATCTCTCTTTGTACCTGCGCCACATTACTTTGTGGCGCAGGTACATCGATGACATCTTCGTTCTATGGGAGGGACCCATTGAATTACTCCATACTTTTTTAACCATCTTGAATAACAATGAATTCAATTTAAAATTTAAAATGATTCATAATCATACATCTTTAACATTCTTAGATGTGGAGATATTTAAGGATCCCAATAAATAGCTTTAGCTTTAGCACTTTAGCTTGTAAACTTTATCGCAAACCCACATCTGGCATTACTATCCTGCATTCCGATAGCTTTCACCCAAAATCACTGATCAACTCCATCCCTTTCAGCCAATTTCTAAGGATTAAGCGGAACTGTTCCAACAATGACGATTTTCTTAGAAAAGCTAGAGCCCTAAAAAATCGCCTTTTTAGATAGAGGCTACAGTCATAGATGTCTAAAAAGAGCTTTTAATAAAGCCAATAGTCGTGATAGACAAGACCTACTGCGATCACATAATAAACCTACGTCTGCCCCAAATCCTTACACCAGGATAATCACGACTTTTTCAAATGAACATACAGAATTTAGACAAATTCTAATCAAATACTGGCACGTCTTAACCAACGATCCAGCGGTGGGCCCCTATGTGTCTCCTGACCCGCTAGTCACCTTCCGACGTAATACGTCGGTGGGTGACCGCCTGGTCAGTAGTGAGTTCAGGGGTCTCACTCGCGGAGACCCCTGTAACACTCTTGGCACCTTTCCCTGTGGTTCATGCGGCTACTGTCGGTACATGAATACAGCTAAGAACCCACATCTTCCCAATGGATGGATATTTTCCACAAAACACTATGCCAACTGCCAGACCACATTCATTGTGTATTTGATACAATGTGAGTGTGGCTGTTTTTATGTGGGAAAAACCATCCAAAAACTATGCAAGCGACTGTATCGTCACGTTACAGCTATGAAAACTAAAAACCCAGATTTTCCCTGGGGACGACTTATGGCCACAGTCCACAGTGAATGCCTTCCAAAAATTTTAGTTTTAGTACTGGACCGCCAGAGGAGGGGATTTAAACAAACTGCTCCTCTAACGGGAGATGAGGTGGATTTCGAATTTAAATGCCACCTCACCTCCAGGCTTGAACGAGATACTAAGCTTCAAACCCTTTCTACAGGGCTTCACGTCAGGGGGCTATGAAGGGGATATGTAGGTTTACACACAGGATATATCCCACGATTTTACTCACCCCTTTTAATCACACCCTTGGTTTTTGGTACACAGATATTGTTGAATACTGTCATTTCGGCTGTATATGTATAATACTGTCACTCTATATGCTTTATTCTTGCCAATATAAACTGTGTAGTCTTGTTATCCTTTTCAACATTGACTGTAATATGCACTGTATTTAAATATAATTTACAGTTATGACATCCATACTGTATTTATGTAGCCTGTACTATTAGATGTATCATATGTATGCATTCTTTATGGATTTACAATTAATACATCTCTTTTGTTTTCTAGCTTTGACTCCGACTTCTGATCTCCATTATTGCATTCCTGTTGTTTAATATTAATGACTGCGTTTTACTATTAAGCATCTATCATCCTTTGTCTGCCGGTTGATGCCCAGCGCTCCCTGGTGTCCCCCGGCATGGGTAGGCTCCACACATTTCATGTGTGGGGCCCCACTTCGGGCTTCCCACGGTCCGTTAGTTCGCCACTCGCACATGCGTGATGCGGCTGATCCTCGGGCCAATCAGGATTATGCCCCTCCCTCCCGTGTCGGCGGCGCTCTGACTTCATCGCGACTTTTGACGCGGTGATGCCGGACGCCATTGCACCGGGGGAATCAGCATTCGGCAACGACTTTACCTCCTTGCCGACACAATGGTCAACTCATGGAGGTGTGTCGCGAACCTAGTGCGGCCTCCCTCCCTTCTTCCCCTCGATGACACGACTTCCATATATGGGATTTCCCCCCCCTAATAGGCGGTATCTCCCCATCATCAGCTGGCTCTTATATCACAGAGTACCAGCACTTTGCGGCTACACACCCTGACCTCACAGCAAGGAGTGGATCGCCCCTCTCACAAACTTCAATCATTTAGTAAGTATGTTACTCTTCCACTTACTTAGATGGTAAATAATCTTTAAATTTGTATTTAATAATCTATGTATTTAATGGACATGATATTGGCACTTCCACTTATGTAGACATAGGGCTACACCATATAACTCATTGTAGCTACCCATTTTTGGGCTGTGTCCAGGGTATCTATGTCTGACATACATTTTCTCTTTTTGATCCATCCTACCCAGCATTATTTGCTGCACAAGTTCTTACTACATGGTTTTATGATCTACATTTGTACTTTCAACTTATTATCATTACTATTTCTCCCTCTGAACTAACATGCAATCAATTGATGGAGATCAATAGATTCCAATATACAATTCCTTGCATATAATTATCCTCCTGCTGTGCATATTATGTACACATATTACAGCTTTGTCCCCCCCCCATGTCTTTTTGCGCTGTTAGTCTGCATTAATTAATATCCTACACATATTTATACCTTTTTAGCTATATATCAATTTTTACACAGTATATATTTTACATCCAGGATCCTGCACCTATCCCTTCTATGCTGTTCCTTGTGGACCCTGTGGGCCGGACATACCCGGCGGACCTTTGATGCGATGCTGTCATCTAGATAGATATACGGAAGTTATTGAATATGATATCCAACGCCAGTCTCAGTTGTACCCACATATTGATTTACTCTTCATAAAAACATCTTTGATTGACATCTTGGGGATCAAAACTTGGAGTCCTACCTGTTAAATGATCTACAGCTTTTGGTCCATATAACAATAAGAGTGGTGTGAACTAGTAAGTTTCCTTATTATTATCAACCATCTCTATGTTTTTCCTTCCCAAGCCCCTATCCCATGTATTTCTCATTATTCATACTTCATTTTGATTAGAACCCGTATTGCATGATATGAGTGTAATAGTTGTATGTTATATTTAATGGGTTTTTTTTCCTACTTTGTGATAATTTTTTGAATAAAGCATATATTTTTATAACTCCTTTGATCACTGGATCTATACCAATCATACATTCACCACGGTTTAGAACTTTACACTTCCTTTCCCTCTCACCCGTAAAATCCCTGGGGCAACTTTTTAACCAAACATTTCTTTCCATTACCTGGGATGGCCTAAGTGACTATGTGGTCAAGGCAGGGTGGCATAGGGAATGAATGTATCTATCAATAAGAAAACAGATGTCCCTGTAACATGCAAAAGTCAGCAATCACCAATGCTTTTCTCAATGCTCAATACCGCGTGTTATATATAGCTCCCAAGGTGTGTGTGACACTGTTATGCACAAGGTGACATAAGTAGCCTCCCTGGCGGTATGATTATGTCAGATTTTTGCGTCTCAAAGCGGTACAATTGTTTTGCATAGAAATTTGGCATTTTATATTGTAGGCCTGTAATTCTTAGCAATAACACACTTAAATCTGTCCAAACAAGAGTCTAGTAGATATCCCGGGTATGATAAAGTTTGAAACACAAAATCAAAAATTATAATATAATAAATAACTATAAATAATTTTAAAAAATAATAATAGTAAAATGAATTTCCGCACGATTCACTATCGCTCAATTCTGCAAGTGTTCTAATTTACTATTGTTGTTTTCTAGCTGGTTTAAAACCACATTGGACATAAAGGGACACTTTTTGGTTGCTATGGACAATCTCAAGTTTCCAGGCAGAAAGAACAGTATATATAATATAAAACTGCATGCAGGGCATTGGACAAAGCACTGGGGAAAAAAGGGTTGTGAAATAATTTCATACAGTAATGTAATCTGTAAGACTACAGTGTACTGTATGTATTATGAATTTTGAATTTGTCGTCGGGCACCGCCCCCGACGCTCGCAGGGAGCAGAGCCTGGCACACAGGACATCGGGGCAGAGGACAGAGCCCACAGACACAGCGGGAGGACATCGCAGGATCCTGGGGACAAGGTAAGTACACTGCACCAGGATCCTGCAATGCAATCCCGAGTGTGGCTCGGGGTTACCGCTAATGGTACTGAAATTTTACCCCAAGCCACACTCAGGAAAACCACCAGGGAGGTTAAAATGCCTCTTGTAAAAATAAACACTGCAACAGAATATACAATTATAATAAATATAATATAATTAAAGTTTTTATTTTTGCACATCTTAGCACTTTTAGTACATATTTAAAACATAAAGCAATCTTCCAAAAACATGTTAAAAGAAAACTAAAGGGCCGATTCTATTTTAATTATAATATCTTCTCACAGAAAACCTTTCAACAAAAACCAGACAAATGCATTGTATGCTGATGTGGAAGTGAGGGAGTTAAGACTGCCCACGCTCATCTGTCCTTCAACCTCGCTGGCAAAGAAGAGTTTGTCTATGTTGGCATATCACCTCTTCTATATTTTAAGTGCGTCCAAAAATAACGCAAGGAAGTGAATGTGGTTGTATAAGAACTTTCCAAAACATCCTCACTATATCCTGATGTTGCTTAGATGAGTCCAAAGAATCTGACGAACACTGCAAGAGCAATAAGGATTTTTAGGGGCATTATGGTAGTGTAATGGAAACACATCTGCCCCCAAAAGTCCCTCATTTTCCCTGCGATATGCAGCAATGTAGAATTAGTTAGAAGTTGACAGTTTGCGGTTTTGCTACAAAGGAAAAGGGTAAAGTTAGTAGAGTAATGCCCAAAATATGTTTCTCCACACAACAAACCAAGCCAATAACTGAAAATGTTACATATGAATTTTTAAATACAATATACAACAAATGCCCTTTTTTAAAGCATAACATTGCTAAAATTTCAACAAGCTAACAGTTTGCAACATAAAAAAGTCTCCTAAGCAAAGTTAATAGTCAAACATTTGATAACTAATGTCACAAATTTTGGCTTTATCTGTGTAGTCTTAAATAGTATTTTGTAGTCAGCAACACCTTTTGTCAATGTCTAAATTCACATGGGGGGGGGGGGGGGCGATTTATTAAAACTGGAGTGTTCAAAATCTGGGAAAAGCTCCTCATAAAAACCAATAAGCTTCCAGGTTTTAGCCTAGGTTCACACTGACTGCGGGAATGAAATTGTGCGAGTTCAGCTAAACTCGCACGATTTAATTCCCGCATGTCAGTCCCGACTTTGGGGGCAATTTCAGAGATATCTGTGCGAGACCCTGAAGTCACCAAAAGTAGTACAGAAACTACTTTTGGCAATCGGTGCGTCGCACCGATTCGGACGGTGCCATTGCCGGCAATGACCACCGATTTGGCACACACATCTAAATGCATCTAAACAAGTATTAACGCTAGGTGCAACACGCATTTAAGCATTAATTCATTTCAATAGCCATAATAACTAACCATACTGTCCAATGAAATGAATTAACGCCCAAGCGCTTGACATACACTAAAGTGAGTGCACCGCTCACATTTTTTGTAAATATTTTATTATATCTTTTCATGTGACAACACTGAAGAAATTACACTTTGCTACAATGTAAAGTAGTGAGTGTACAGCTTGTATAACAGTGTAAATTTTCTGTCCCCTCAAAATAACTCAACACACAACCATTAATGTCTAAACCGCTGGCAACAAAAGTGAGTACACTCCTAAGTGAAAATGTCTAGATTGGGCCAAAGTGTCAATATTTTGTGTGGCCACCATTATTTTCCAGTACTGCCTTAACCCTCTTGGGCATGGAGTTCACTAGAACTTCACAGGTTGCCACTGGAGTCCTCTTCCACTCCTCCATGATGACATCACAGAGCTGGTGGATGTTAGAGACCTTGCACTCCTCCACCTTCTGTTTGAGGATGCCCCACAGATGCTCAATAGGGCACTCATGCAGCCCCAGACTATGACACTCCCACCACCATGCTTGACTGTAGACAAGACACATTTGTCTTTGTACTCCTCACCTGGTTGCTGCCACACACACTTGACACCATCTGAGCCAAATAAGCTTATCTTGGTCTCATCAGACCACAGGACATGGTTCCAGGAATCCATGTCCTTAGTCTGCTTGTCTTCAGCAAACTGTTTGCGGGCTTTCGTCTGCATCATGTTTAAAAGAGGCTTCCTTCTGGGATGACAACCATGCAGACCAATTTGATGCAATGTGCGGCATATGGTCTGAGCACTGACAGGCTGACCCCCCACCCCTTCAACCTTTGCAGCAATGCTGGCAGAACTCATACGTCTATTTCCCAAAGACAACCTCTGGATATGACACTGAGCATGTTCACTCAACCTCTTTGGTGAACCATGACGAGGCCTGTTCTGAGTGTAACCTGTCCTGTTAAACCGCTGTATGGTCTTGGCCACCATGCTGGAGCACAGTTTCAGGGTCTTGGCAATCTTCTTATAGCCTAGGCCATCTTTATGTAGAGCAACAGTTATTTTTTTCAGATCCTCAGAGAGTTCTTCGCCATGAGGTGCCATGTTGAACTTCCAGTGACCAGTATGAGAGAGTGAGAGCAATAATACCAAATTTAACACACCTACTCCCCATTCACACCTGAGACCCTGTAACACTAACAAGTCCCATGACACCAGGGTGAGTCCAATTTGGACATTTTCACTTAGGGGTGTATTCACTTTTGTTGCTAGCGGTAATTTCTGTAAGTTTAATTTCTTCAGTGTTGTCAAATGAAAAGATATAATAAGATATTTACAAAAATGTGAGGGGTGTACTTACTTTTGTGAGATACTGTAACTAAATGCATTTATTTTTTCTGTCAAAACGCTGCTGCCAGGATGAAAGGCATTTAAGAAAGCTGGGCAAATGCTGTGCACGGGGCCTAAGCCAGCAGATGTTATAGTGTTTATTTTGTAAATCTAATAGGTACCCCTAGACACCTTTTTTAAATGAACTCCCCTCCACCATTTTTTCCTATCTTTGAAGAAAAAAATAAAAATAAAGGGTTGCAGGGTCACAGTAAGAAGGCAGTAATGGGGGCTAGCAGGGCACACTAAGGTGCACATTTATTAAACACCTAAACCAGAACATACATGGTTCAATTTTTTTGTTCAGCCAGTGGGCTGAGCGAAAAAAATGATTAGATTCTGGACCGCCGCACGCCGATATACGTCAGCTGTTTGAAGAGGAATATCTTTGTTATGGCAGTAACTAGCTACCATAACCCCGGTATCCTCTTCTTCAGCGGGCGGCCTGGTTTCTGATAATAGTGGTCTTTGTGGCAGATTCGCTGCGAGATCACTTTTATCGGCTCTCTCCCGCCGCCGATAAAAGTGCCCTCGCGCCGAATCTGCCGGTGCCCTCCGCTGCTTACCAGAGCCGTTGGTAGCGGCGGAGGCGATCGGCTCCTTCTCCTTCCTGGATATGGAGACGAATGAGGGGAAGATGGCCCCCACCCCTCTCTATACCATTGCAGGGTGGAAGTGACGTCAAAATGTCACTTCCGCCCCATAGCTCTTAAAGGGACATTTTTTTTTTTCAAATGACATTTTTTTATTTTGTTTTATTGCATTTTAGTGTAAATATGAGATCTGAGGTCTTTTTGACCCCAGATCTCATATTTAAGAGATCCTGTCATGCTTTTTTTCTATTACAAGGGATGTTTACATTCCTTGTAATAGGAATAAAAGTGACACATTTTTTTTTTAAAAAGAACAGTGTAAAAATAAAAAAATGAAAAGGTAAAATAAATAAAAAATAAATAAATACATTTTAAATGCACCCTGTCCCACCGAGCTCGCATGCAGAAGCAAACGTGAATATGAAAACGGTGTTCAAACCACACACGTGAGGTATTGCCTCGATCGGTAGAGCGAGAGCAATAATTCTAGCCTCATGCCGCGTACACACGACCGGACTTTCTGGAAAGCTAGGTCCGACGTTCTTCCCGCCGGACTTCTGGCATACTACTGCCGGACTTTCTGAACGGATGGACTTGCCTACAAACGACCGGACTTTCCGGAATCCGGTCTTCCCGACGGACTTTCAGAAGGAACGGACTTGCCCACACACGGACAAGTCCGTTCATTTTGAATGTGGCTCGGGTACGACGGGACTAGAAAAGGAAGTCAATCTCGCCGCTTTTATCGGCGAGATTGACACCTTGCGAGCCCCATCGCGGGGCATCCCAGGCCCTTAGGTCTGGTATGGATTTTAAGGGGAACCCCCTACGCCGAAAAAACGGCGTGGGGTCCCCCCTAAAATCCATACCAGACCCCAATCCGAGCACGCAGCCGGTCGGGAAAGGGGGTGGGGACGATCGAGCGCCCCCCTCCTGAACCGTACCAGGCTGCATGCCCTCAACATGGGGGGGTGGGTGCTGTAGGGAAGGGGGCGCTCTGCGTCCCCCACCACCCCAAAGCACCTTGTCCCCATGTTGATGAGGACAAGGGCCTCTTCCCGACAACCCTGGCCGTTGGTTGTCGGGCTCTGCGGGCGGGGGGCTTATCGGAATCCGGGAGCCCACTTTAATAAGGGGGCCCCCAGATCCCGGCCCCCCACCCTATGTGAATGAGTATGGGGTACATGGTACCCCTACCCATTCACCTGGGGGAAAGAGTGTCAATAAAAAAACACTACACAAGTTTTAAGAGTAATTTATTAGACAGCTCCGGGGGTCGGAGCACTCAGAGAGCATTGCAGCCGGAGAGAGCGCCGTGTCAACATCGGAAAAAGAGAAGAGGGAAGAAGCCAAGAAGCCAGAAGGCAGAAGTCCGGGCCACCACTAGAAAAAGAGTGGCATTAAGATAGCGGAGGACCTGGCAGAAGAACTGGAACACCGGGAGCAAGAACTGGAACACCGGGTGAGTCCCCCACCACCCCAAAGCACCTTGTCCCCATGTTGATGAGGACAAGGGCCTCTTCCCGACAACCCTGGCCGTTGGTTGTCGGGGTCTGCGGGCGGGGGGCTTATCGGAATCCGGGAGCCCCCTTTAATGAGGGGGCCCCCAGATCCCAGCCCCCCACCCTATGTGAATGAGTATGGGGTACATGGTACCCCTACCCATTCACCTGGGGGAAAAAGTGCCAATAAAAAAACACTACACAAGTTTTAAGCGTAATTTATTAGACAGCTCCGGGAGTCGGAGCGCTCAGAGAGCATTGCAGCTGGAGAGAGCGCCGTGTCAACATTGGAAGAAGAGAAGAGGGAAGAAGCCAAGAAGCCAGAAGGCAGAAGTCTGGGCCACCACTAGCAAAAGAGCAGCATTAAGATAGCGGAGGAGCCGGCAGAAGAACTGGAACACCGGGAGCAGAGGTCGAACACCGGGAGAAGAGGCCAGAGAGAGCGGAGAAGAACCAACCGGACGCCCAGAGGAGAGGCCGGAGGGACCCCCAAAGTCGGAAGAAGACCCCCGGAGCTGTCTAATAAATTACTCTTAAAACCTTTGTAGTGTTTTTTTATTGACACTTTTTCCCCCAGGTGAATGGGTAGGGCTACCATGTACCCCATACTCATTCACATAGGGTGGGGGGCCGGGATCTGGGGGCCCCCTTATTAAAGGGGGCTCCTGGATTCCGATAAGCCCCCCGCCCGCAGACCCTGACAACCAACGGCCAGGGTTGTCGGGAAGAGGCCCTTGTCCTCATCAACATGGGGACAAGGTGCTTTGGGGTGGCGGGGGACGCAGAGCGCCCCCCTCCCCCACAGCACCCACCCCGCCATGTTGAGGGCATGCGGCCTGGTACGGTTCAGGAGGTGGGGCGCTCGCTCATCCCCGCCCCATTTCCTGACCGGCTGGGCTGCGTGCTCGGATCAGGGTCTGGTATGGATTTTAGGGGGGGGCCCACGCCGTTTTTTCGGCGTAGGGGGTTCCCCTTAAAATCCATACCAGACCTAAGGGCCTGGGATGCCCCGCGCTTGCCGCAATAGGAAAATTTGTTTTTCCTATTGCAGCGAAATCGAGATGCAGTACCCTGCCCTTCTGGTCCTAGCATACAGACGAACGGGCTTTCCGTCAGGAACTGAGTCCGGCGGAGTTACGACGTAAAGATTTGAAGCATTTGTCGGAAGTCCGATGCAGACCACACACACGATCGGATTGTCCGCCGGATTTGGTCCGTCGGCGTCCATCGGACAAGTCCGGTCGAAAAGTCCGACCGTGTGTACGCGGCATTAGACCTCCTCAGTAACTCAAAACATGGAACCTGTAGAATTTTTTAAACGTCGCCTATGGAGATTTTTGAGGGTAAAAGTTTGTCACCATTCCACGAGCGGGCGCAATTTTGAAAAGTGACATATTGGGTATCAATTTACTCGGTGTAACATTATCTTTGACAATATAAAAAAAATTGGGCTAACTTTACTGTTGTCTTATTTTTAATTCAAAAAATTGTATTTTTTTCCCAAAAAAGTGCACTTTGTAAGGCCACTGCACAAATACGGTGTGACAGAAAGTATTGCAACGACCGCCATTTTATTCCCTAGGGTGTTAGAAAAAAATGTATAATGTTTGGGGTTCTAAGTAATTTTCTAGCAAAAAAAAATGTTTTTAACTTGTAAACAACAAATATCAGAAACAGGCTCTGTCCTTAAGTGGTTAACTGCAGTGGCCATGCATGTATCAAAATTTGGACGGTCCCTGCTGAATCGGCCAAATTTTAATCTAGAAAGAAACCTTAATCAATACGGAGCTGTACCAGAAGTAACTGTAAAGAGCATTAGGTGCCATTGCAACAAATGACCTGATAAATGATATGCTGTTAAGTGTAGGTTCAGGGCATAGAGTAGCCACCCTGGCATATGATTATGTCAGATTTTTGCTTCTCAAAGCGGTACATTGTTTTGCATAGAAATTTGGCGTTTTAGTGTTCTAATTTACTATCGCTGTTTCAAGGCAGAAAGAACAGTATATATAATATAAAACTGCATGCAGGGCACTGCACAAAGCACTAAGGACAAAAGGGATGTGAAATGATTTGATACAGTACTGTAATCTGTAAGATTACAGTGTACTGTATGTATTATGTTTTGTGTACTTTTTAAATTTGCCACCGAGCTCCTCCCCATGCATCGTGATGCTCGCAGGGAACGGAGCCCGGCACACAGAGCATCGGGCAGAGAACACAGCCCACACACACGGGGGGGACATCGCAGGATCCTGGTGACATGGTAAGTACACTGCACCAGGATTCTGCAATGCAATCCTGAGTGTGGCTTGGGTTAACACTAATGGTACTGAAATTCAACTCCGAGCCACACTCAGGAAAACCGCCAGGGAGGTTAAAGTATAACTAAAGGCAAAACTTTTTTTTGTTTTGTATAGAGTAGAGATTAATTAGAACACGTGTCAGTTTTAATTGCTATCTGTGTCCCCGTTAAGGAGATAAACCCTCTCTATTTGTCCTGTTTACTCTTATCATTGACAGGAGGGGAAATCTTCCAATGGGGACACTACCTGAGGGTCCTACAGGAATTCCCTTCATTTGCAGGGATTTCCTCTCACTTCACGTTTGGCTATGGGACAGGAAGTGAAGGGAAACCTCTTTAATGGGACACAGATGGTGAAAAAAAAATTGACAGGAGTTATAACCCTTCCTTGCTCAATCTAAAATGAAAAAAAAAAAAGTTTTGCCCATAGGTCTACTTCAAGTAATCTTGTTCTGCAGGGATCTCCTCTCACTTCCGGTTTGGCTAAGGGACAGGAAGTGAATGGAAACCTGTACAATGGCACACAGATGGCGAAAAAAAACAATCTGACAGGGTGCATAAACTTCCCTTACTCTATCCAAAATTAAAAATAAAGTTTTGCCTATACAGGTAGTTCTACTTTAACATAATCGGTCTAGAGTTGATATAGCATGGGTATATACAGTACATTTATTATTCTGTTGATTCATTAACACTAGGGGATGTAAGTTTCCAGCAACTGGGTGTAAGAAGGTGTACTGTTCTGTTAGTGCAGGGATTAACCTTTATTTATAGGTTCCCTTTATTAGCCATGTTTGTAACTTGTGCTTCATCCGTTGTATTTAAATGGTGTTTAAGCTAATTGCACCCAAGAGCTCAGTGAAGCAGTGAAATCACTCTGTACTGTACTAAAATAAACAGGGTCTTCAGCACTGGCTCACATTGATTCTTCAACCCTCCATCTCCCACAGATGTTCCAAAGAACCAACGATGCCTCTTTAATCCTCTGACTCTCTCTGGTAGTTGTCTTTTGTAGTCTATGGTGAATAACAACATGAATTTTCAAATGTATAAAAAAAAAGATTGCTGTACTTCTTACATACACATCATAATATGTATTGCTATGCATATTAAAATAAACTGAAACCATGAAACAGAAAATGATTTTTTTTTTTTAAAGATGACATCCCTTTAAGTTAAGCTGACCAAAACTTTCTTTAGCACAAAAATGTTGTGGAAAATAAACCATACATTATAAATTCCATAACAAGTTATAAAAAACAGAATTAGGGTCTGGCAAAGTCTGCAAAAGAAAAAAACATTTCAGTAGAACACAGATGTTAATTGCTACGTGTTGCTGGGACTTGGGAGAGTGCCAGCTTTCAGGATGCCCACATACCCACATATTGGTGCCAAGAGGTCAGCTAAAGATATAGTGCCACAGGTATGCAGAAGTAAAGTACACATTGTACCAAATGTTGGTTCACCACATTCTACTGCTATTGACAAGATCCCTGACTCTTAGACAAGAAAATTCCAGCATGATTGGCTTTTTTAAACAGAATATTGTTTCCCAAATGCCCAAATGTATGTGTGATTTTCAGACATCTGCAAAAAAGAATGAAATTAAATAATTTAGGTATTTTATAATGATGCACGCACACTACATTATAGCAAAAGGCTGAGTTTGCAAATGTAGTTCAGATAGCAAAACTGTATACCAGTGGGAGGCAACCTCAGCACTCCAGTTGTGGTGAAACTACAAATCCCATCATGCTCTGCCTAGGAGCCATGCCTGTGATTGTCAGGGTCTTGCAATGTCTCATGGGACTTGTAGTTTCACCACAGCTGGGGGCCGAGGTTGCCTACCCCTGCTGTATACTAACATCAATAACACTTGTATAAAGTCTTTTAAATCATGTTTATAGAAACAGATCAAAGAATGGGGTTCATGTCCTCCTAAAAAGTGATGTTATATGTATCCAACAATTAACCTGTATTACTAAGGGTAAAATCTCTTTGCATGTTTTATTTAAAGTGATTGTAAACCCTCCCCTTTTTAAAAAATAAAAATAACAAACATGTCTATACTTACCTGCTATGTGCCGATGCTCCAAGCCCCTCCTCTTCATCGGGTTCCCCAACGGAAAGCTGCTTTCCATGGGTGCACCCGTGCGGGCTCGCTCCCGAGTCCTGCTGTTGCGTCCATTGACATAGACAGCGGCTATGCCGCTGCAGTCGTACACATAGCTGGATCGGATCGGGCTCAGGTAAGAAAAAAGGGAGGTCAGGGGGGCAGCTGCAACACAGATTTTTCACCTTAATGCATAGACTGCATTAAGGTGAAAAACCTTTATGCTTTTCAACCACTTTAAACATGTTTTTAAGGGTTTTTTAAGCTTTAGCTTTTATTAAAGATGATTCACTCAAATTTTTATACTCCAATTACATCATAGGCTTAATTTTTATCGTGCACTACATGAGATCCAACCACTCAATGACAATAAACCATTAGACTTACACAGATATTTCAAGTTTAGAAGCTCAGTAATGCTACTAAAATCACCAGTGATTATTTGCTGTAATGAGTTATAATAACTGATTGCTGCATAATATGAACAAATGTCTATTAAATGATGTTTGTGTAGCTTACTCCATAAGGAATCATTTGTCTTATCTATTTAGGGAGAAATTGCTACTCCCAGCAATTAATCACTAGTATACTTAGTAGCATGACTTTGTTACTAAAACTCCCCTGTGCCATCTAGATACAGTCTAAAGGGGTGGCTGTTAACAAGTGGTTAAAGTAGAGAAAGCTTTATATCACTCATTTAACTTAGTACTAAATGAGGAGTGGCTAAACCCTTACCACCAAACACTAGTAGCCTTTATTATGAGTGTAGAAGACACTAGTGGACTCTCTTAACAAAAGGCAGATTAGAAATCTTGACTATGATTGTAACATGTATAAGGTTGGTCAGTCTAGGAATCAAGAAGGCCTAACACTTCATTCTTGACTGTGTTCTAGCTACTGTAAGGGATCTCTACTAAAACAATGACCACATCCTGCTGTGACTTAATTGAGCAAATGTAGAACCCTACATTTCTACATACAGTATCCCCCAATATTGCTAGCACTAGGTATATAAATATACTTTTATATACTATACCATAGTATATAAAAATATATTAATATACTATACCAGTTTTCAGGCATGAAAAAAGCCTCTTGTTTTGCCACAGCTCAATACACCTAATGCAAAAGTAATTTAAAACATTTGGTGAATGCTCCACTAGGAACAAATATATAATGTGGATAAGTAAAGTAGAAATTTTAGTTTGTTGCTCATGCTCAACTGTGCTGAAGAGTATCTGACACTTAAAGAACAAAGAATCCTTGTACTGTCCTAAAATCCAGAATTTCTTTGGACAGCCCAGGGTTCTAGTGACTAAGGGAAGGGAACTAAATGGTAATTGGAATTCAGCCAGGAATGCTAGCAAGTATACTTATGCAATCCTGATATTCAATCCATGAGCATTGAAGCATGTACGTGCTTAAAAAACATGAGACACATTCTTTATTAAGCTTCAATAAATCATGTATGCAACGTACATAATAATGTTACATATTGATTCCTTGAGTTGACTTTAAAGTACCGTATATACTTGAGTATAAGCCAAGTTTTTCAGAACATTTTTTAGGCTGAAAACCCCCCCTCGGCTTATACTCGAGTGAGGGTGCCCATCTGCAGCCGTACCTTTGATAACTAAAACAGTGGGTGTCACCGTTGTGTCATGCAATCTGTGCGGCCGCCCATTGTAACAGAGTCCCACTGTCTCCTTGTCCGTAATAGACGGAACACTGATACAATGCTGGGAAACTGTATCAGTGTTCCGTCTATCACGGAGGAGGAGGCGGAGCTTTGTTACAATGGACGGCCAAACAGACTGCATGACACAGTGGGAGACACCCGGTGTTTTAGCTATCAAAGGTACGGCTGCAGATGGGCATGACACAGCGGGAGACACCCACTGTTTTAGTTATCACAGGTACGGCTGCAGATGGGCACAATGAGGCTGCAAATGGGCACAGTGAGGCTGCAAATGGGCACAGTGAGGCTGCAAATGGGCAAAGTGAGGCTGCAGATGGGCATTGTTTACCCAGTAGCTACTGCATTTCCCAGCCTAGGCTTATACTCAAGTCAATACGTTTTCCCAGTCTTTTGTGGTAAAATTAGGTGCCTCGGCTTATATTCAGGTCGGCCTATACTCGAGTATAAACAGTATTTGTTTTCCAGACTTCCAATTTCTCTGACAGCTGTACACTTCCCTAAATATTGAACTTCATTTACTTTAAATTTTACGATTAAAGAACAATGTTTCCTAGTTTTTATTGTTTGATTTGGGATAACTTTTTTTCAAATCTACATTCAGATGTAATGAGTACTTGGTGGGATATTTAAACAGCGAAATCTCCATTTCCAACAGAGAAAGTGGAAACGACGCTAGACTACAGTGGGTGTGCACAGCTAAACTACCCAAGAAATCTAAGAAACTGTCACATGGTTTAACTCTCTAGCTACTACAAAACTGTAATTTCAGTGATGCATAGACTGAACTTTTAAAAAACAGTGCATTTGTCAAAAAAAAAAAAAAACAGTTAAATGTGTCTGTGTATAGCCCACAGATTTATAGACAAGAACTACAGAAGCTGACTGTTCTCTCTGAGAAATACAGACAGTTTGTGTGCACAGCACCTCAATTTGGCAGCTCTGCTATCCTCATTTGAATCTATAGCTATCCTAGTACACTATTAACTCTGGAACAGTCCAGCATGAAACAGCTTATCAAAAGATCCCTTGCGTCTCACCTGATATGGGGCAGTACATCAAAAGTAGACGCAAACCTTGGTGTAGAAGAAGCTCTTACATTCTGCTCAAAATGGTCTCAGATTCGCCTGCACAGATGAAACGATGCAGCTCTCATCCAAAGACTCCAGGTAGTCTGTTTTCTCAGTCACATACCAGCAACCAATCTGTCACATGCCACATCTACCTCTCTCCAGGGCAGTCTACTCCTAGAAAAACAGAGAGCAACAGTGAAAGAAAATCAATAAATCTAATTCAAAAACTTGCGCTGAAGTGTTAAATCAAAAGTAAATGCAAAGTGAAAAACTGTGACTGCAGTTGCTGCACAAAGGTGCTAAAACCTTAAAGCAAAAGATATAAAACAGCGCTGACAGCCTGTATCAAACAGTATACATCCTAATAGATGACTTATACATCAATATAATTGTGACGTAAAAAAATTCTGAAAAGTGCTTGGTGCTTTTGTAAAAGTTGCAAAGTGATCCAAAAAAAACAAACACCCCCATCGGTGACCCCACTCACGTCAAAACGTACTTCCGGTTCGTGTTAACCAGTGACGCAATTTCTGCCTCCTTTGTACGCACGCCATACAGCTGCCATCGCGGATGTTTTTTACTGATGCTTGTTTTTGCAAAATATCCTGTAAGTTGCGCATTTAATTAGCTTGATAACTCATGCTAAACGGTGTTTCACTATGAGTTTTTTCTCTGTTTTTCTATGTATGGAGTGTGGTATATCCTTCCTGTCATAAAAATATCTTCCTTGAAGAGTGTGCGAAGTGTGACCTTTTTTTGAATTGTTGACATATTGGTCAGGCAACGCACTGACACCTTTGCTGCCATTGTGCAATGTGCTGGGTGTTCAGTGTGCTCCTGCGCCTTTAAGGAGGGTTGGGCTCCCTCCAGTCATCTGCCCTTCATCTATCCATTAGAATACATGTGCTTCCACTGTGGAGACTCTTCAAAGTTAGAGTTAGGGTCTGCAGGATACAGGGTGCCTTGCCGTGGCCTGCAGCTTATGCATGTATTTGCAAATGTGTGCAACTAAACCCCTGTTTTTAACGCAAACTGTTAGGCAGGTTAATTTGGTTGGTCGCAGGCTGGTTGGTAAGTTGAGCTTGGAAATTCTTTGGTTTTATTTTACATGCGTTTGCCCTTCCAGTGCTCCTTGCTGTGAAGACCAGTTATAGGTGGGGGCAGTGACCTTTTTTTGTATTGTTGACATATTGGCCAGGCAACGCACTGACACCTTTGCTGCCATTGTTCAATGTGCTGGGTGTTCAGTGTGCTCCTGCGCCTTTAAGGAGGGTTGGGCTCCCTCAAGTCATCTGCCCTTCATCTATCCATTAGAATACATGTGCTCCCACTGTGGAGACTCTTCAAAGTTAGAGTTAGGGTCTGCAGGATACAGGGTGCCTTGCCGTGGCCTGCAGCTTATGCATGTATTTGCAAATGTGTGCAACTAAACCCCTGTTTTTAACGCAAACTTTTAGGCAAGTTAATTCAGTTGGTCGCAGGCTGGTTGGTAAGTTGAGCTTGGAAATTCTTTGGTTTTATTTTACATGCTTTTACGGCTTGTTCAGATTATGTGAATACTTTGGTGTGCAAAGTCTGAGCACAGGTTCACTTTAAAAAGGAACTTCAACTGGTATTTGCAAAACTAAAAGTCAACAGCTATAAGTAATATTAGCTGCTGATTTTAAAAAAAACATACTTATCAGCCTGCGAAGTCCAGCACCATCTTCCTCACACCCAGTTTTTTCAGGGTTTCTGTACTTCCATGTCACCATCTTGCATTCAGGAGCCAGCTTTCACTTCCTGATAACTCGCAGTTGGCTCTCCACTGCACATGCATGAGATTGCTAACTGTAGAGAGACTGTCCTAAATCCTTCTGAAATGTGTGATATGATATCCCAAGAGGCTGCAGAAGGGATGGGCAAGCCTAGGGCCTTCTTTAATCGGTTCCCGACCGGCCGACACAGTTACACAGCGGCAGGATGGCTCCCCTGGGCGAGCTATCATAGCTGCACGTTGGCCATTTAAGACGCCGCTGGAGGCTGATGCGAGTGCCCGGCAGGCATCACCCGCGATCGCTCGTGACAGAGTAAAGAGTAGAGTTGTGTTAACACACAAATCCCGGTTCTCTTAGGGGAGTGGAGACAGATCACTAAGTATGAACACCGATCTCTCTCCTCCCCTAGTCAGTCCCACCCCCCCTACAGTTAGAACACACCTAGGGAGCACAGTTAACCCCTTGATCGCCCCCTAGTGTTAACCCCTTCACTGCCAGTGACATTCATACAGTAATCAGTGCATTTTTATAGCACTGATGGCTGTATAAATGTCACTGGTATCAAAAATGTGTCAAAAGCATCCGATTTGTCCGCTGCAATATCGCAGTCACAATAAAAATCGCTGACTGCCGCCATTACTAGTAAAAAAATAATAATAAATAAAAATGCCATAAATCTATCCCCTATTTTGTAGACGCTATAACTTTTACGCAAACCAATCAATATACGCTTATTGAGATTTTTTTTTACCAAAATTATGTAGAAGAATATATATTGGCCTACACTGAGGAAAAAAAAATCTTTTTTTTTTTTTTAAATTGGAGATATTTATTATAGTAGAATTAAAAGATAGTGTTTTTTTTTTTTCAAAATTGTCCCTCTTATTTTGTTTATAGTGCAAAAAATAAAAACCGCAGAGGTGATCAAATACCACCAAAAGAAAACTCTATTTGTGGGAAAAAAAGGACATACATTTTGTTTGAGTACAGCGTCGCACGACTGCGCGGTCGGTTAAAGTGACACAGTGTCGTATCGCAAAAAATGGCCTGGTCGGGAAGGGGGTAAATTCTTCCGGGGCTGAAATGGTTAAGTGCGCAAAGAGGAAGTGGAAGTGAGTACCCCAAAAAAAGGTAAATGCTCTATGAATAAAAAATTATTACATGTAATTAACAGGTAAGGGAGAAGTAGCAAAATTAATATTGGAAGATTATTATTTTCTGAGTGAAGGTCAGCTTTAAAGACCAAGTTCACCTTTAGGGAAAAAATAATAACTGTACTTATTTTTCCAACAGGAGACTGCAAAGCATTCACTGATCCCAGGTGCAATGTTAGGCTCCTGCAGGCATGTCTTCCAGCTTTCTGCCCATACCTCCATATGGGCTTTCAGTTAGAAAGCTGGAAGTAGTATCAATGGATCATGAGCGTGCTGATCAGCGCCCTCCTAATCCATTGAGAACTATAAGCCCTCTGCCAGTTTTAAATGTGACATGGCCTAAGGTGGAATGGAACCTCCGCTTGCTGTCACAAGGTGCAGGGGGGGTCAGTGGGGGTGCAGGAACATGTTGCACCCTAAACACAGTCATAACATGTAACACGTTCAGTGGTGTTGGGACCCTTACTTTGTAATATATTTATAAATTATATAGGGTCTGTGATTAAAAGTACCATTTCAAGCTATGCACTGGAAAAACGTCCTTACAGGATGTCTCCAACTTACAAGCCAAACTCAATGCAATGTTTAATTGGGCGACTATGTGGCAGATGAGGTTTAATGTTGAGAAATGTAAAGTTATGCACTTGGGGGCTAAGAATATGCATGCATCATACATACTAGGGGCAGTACAACTGGGGGAATCTGTAGTGGAGAAGGATCTGGGGGTTTTGATAGATCATAGGCTCAATAATAACATGCAAAGCCAAGCTGTGGTTCCAAAGCAAGCAAAATCCTTTCTTGTATTAAAAGAGGTATGGACTCCAGAGAAAGAGCAATAATTTTGCCCCTGTACAAATCATTAGTAAGACCTCATCTGGAATATGCAGTTCAGTTTTGGGCACCAGTTCTCAAAAAGGATATCGGGGAACTGGAGAAAGTGCAGAGAAGGGCAACCAAACTGATAAGAGGCATGGAGGAGCTCAGCTATAAGGAAAGATTAGAGGAACTGAATTTATTCTCTAGAGAAGAGGAGATTAAGGGAAAAATGATCAACATATATAACTACATAAGTGGTCCATATAGTGAACTTGGTGTTGAGGGATTCACTTTAACCACTTGCCGACCAGCAGGTCGGCAAGTGGTTAAAGTGGTTAGGCAGGTCAGCTCTATTGCATGAAGTGCCATAACTGTACGTTGCTTCATGCAATAGATACAGTGGGCACGTGTGCGGACCCGCGGTGCAGCACCAGACCTGATGCGCATGGCCGGAGGCTGCAATGTCCACCAGCCATCCGCGATTGAGCCACAGAGAGCCAGAACAGGGATCTGTCAATGTAAACAAACAGATCCCCGTTCTGTCAGGAGAGTACAGAGTGATCGTCTGTTCCTAGTGATTAGGAACAGCGATCTCTCTCCTCCTGCAGTCAGTCCACTCCCCCCACCATTAAAAACCCCTCCCAGGGAACACATTTAACCCCTTGATCGCCCCCTAGTGTTAACCCCTTCCCTGCCAGTGTCATTTATACAGTAATCAGTGCATTTTATAGCACTGATCGCTGTATAAATGTCACTGATCCCAAAAAAGTGTCAAAAGTGTCCGATCTGTCCATCGCAATGTCGCAGTCCCGCTATAAATCGCTGATCACCGCCATTACTAGTAAAAGAATAAATAAAAATGCAATAACTCTATCCCCTATCTTGTAGACACTAACTTTTGCGCAAACCAATCAATATACGCTTTTTGTGATTTTCTTTACCAAAAATATGTAGAAGAATACATATTGGCCTAAACTGATGAAGTAATTTATTTTTTTACATTTCTTTTTGATAATTTATTTAGCAAAAAGTAAAAAATATTGTTTTTGTTTTCAAAATGGTGGGTCTTTTTTTGTTTATAGCGCAAAAAATAAAAACCGCAGAGGTGATCAAATACCACCAAAATAAAGCTCTATTTGTGGGGGAAAAAAGACATAAAATTTGTTTGGGTACAACGTTGCACGGCTGTGCAATTGTCAGTTAAAACGACACAGTGCCGTATTGCAAAAAATGGCCTGATCATTAAGGGGGTAAATCCTTCCTGTCCTTAATTGGTTAAGGTCATCACGGCGGACAAGGGGGCACTCTTTACATCTAGAGGAAAAGAGGTTTAATCTCCAAATACGGAAAGGTTTCTTCACAGTAAGAGCTGTGAAAATGTGCACTAGACTCCCTCCAGAGGTGGTTCTGGCCAGCTCAGTAGATTGCTTTAAAAAAAGGCCTGGATTATTTCCTTAATATACATAATATAACTGGGTACTAATATTCATAGGTAAAGTTGATCCAGGGAATATACAATTGCCTCTTGGGCGATCAGGAAGGAATTCTTTCCCCTGCCTAAGCAAATTGGATCATGCATTGCTGTTTTTGTTTTTTTTTTTTGCCTTCCTCTGGATCAACTGTGGGTATGGGATTATGTATATAGGATTGTTTGATTTTTTTTATTATTATTATTGGTTGAGCTAGATGGGCTTGTGTCTTTTTTCAACCAGTATATGTAACTATGTAACATTCTAAAGGTGACCTTATCCTTTAAGCCAAAATCTTACATAGCATCCTTAAACTATATGTGAACCCTCACCTTGAAAAACAACCAATTCAGTTTATATAAAACATTATAAATACCACAATTTTATCTTTTAAAAAAAAGGAGAAAAAGGTAAGTATAACCTCTGTTCTCAGCTGCATAGTAGATGGGGGTGAAGACTGCAGGGGAGCGGGCCGCATGAGGCAGAGAAATAGCAATAAACTGATCTTCCCAGTGAAGAGCTGTGCAGGGGGGCATGTCAGCATAAGTCTTGCCCACTGAAGGTTTGACCAGCTGTGCTCCCAGGACAGACAGAAAAGTGATCACACTGGGATGGATGTGCTTCTATGAATAGTTGTCAGTTCGAAATAGGAAAGCAGAGGGACTGGCAGGATCACCAAGTATTTCACACAAAGTAATAAATGCAAAGAGAAAATTATACTATTTAACACAAGTACGTGATACAAAATACACATATCAGGAATATGAAATGTTGGGCTAACAAACACTTTAACCTGCACAGCTGTCAACCATTGATTTTCCCACAATTCAAATTACACAATCACCACCTATAACTTGTACTGGGACATGCTAGCTGAGCAGCATACCGTTTATTTATAGGGGCTGAATTACTAAAAGCAAATAGGCTGTTCACATTGAAAGGGAAGTTTAAATTTGCAAGGGAATTTTCCATAGAGCTTTTGCTTGCACATGTTTGGATGGTAGAAGTGAGCAGGGCTTTATCTCATTCGCTAAGCTCAGGAGCAAATTCAAAGCAAAGTAAAACTTCCTTTGCAAAGGGAGCAATCTATTTGCCTTTAGTAAAACAACCCTATGGTGCCAATTTATGTGTAAACTCTGCTTTTCAGAGACCTAGCATCACCATGACAATAAGTGGGTGCTTCCACTCCTGCTATATAGATAAAACATTATATGGAGGTTAGTCTCAACCTTTAAGGTCTTACATCACATTGGTTTGTTTAGAACTGCTAAATCTTATTAGGACAAGTTACCCTATATGGAAACATCTATGTCTTGTGTTTACTGTAGCTTCACTAGTAGCTAAAAGTGAAAAAAACTGGTTTCTGTCTCCCCAGGTGATAAACCATGGATATGCATTCACATTTAAAGCCTTATTTCCCCCTGATGCTAGTAATATTTCGAAACATTCTACCATAATGATACAAAGGCAGCGCGTGCAATAAGGCACATGCTTATTTTCTGGTACAAGGCAATACCCATTAGCATTATCCCCTATTGTGATTAAGTTACTTCAAAGTATACATTAAGGTGTCCTTTTATGAAAGTGAGGTAAAATACCGCTTTTCAGTTCTCAGGCATTCTCAGAGGAGATCGCTCTCCTCTGAGTGCCTGTTTATGAAAGTGTGTAGATCGCTTCTCATGTTGAGTTGAGGAGCGATCTACAAACGCCAGGAACTCCTGAGAACGGCTCCTCTCACTGTAATCTCGCGTGATATAGCGGGATTACAGTATGAGGAACCATAAAATACAAAAGTTTAACACAATTCAGCACACATTATTCCCCAACATATTAATAAAATAATAAAGTTAAATTCCCCCTACACAATATACATTAACCTAATTATAAATAAAACATTGTTTTTATCAATATTTAAAGATCATACATATGCCTATTTAAATGTGAATGGTGTATAGTAAATGAATGTAATGCACATATGTAATGCAGCTATACACCATTCATATAAATGCAAAATACATTTATAATCATTAAAAAAATAATTTTAATAAAGTATACAAGTATAAAAATTTATTAATAAATTAAAATAAAATATATTTCATAATTGATATACATAAAAATTTATAAACTGGTGCAATGCGAGAACACTGCGAATCCACTGCGGGTTCCCGCATCGCACCGACTCGCATGTCAGTTCACACTGCCATATGCGAATCGCTGGGGAGTGTCAATACATTGTTAACAACACCCCCAGTTCAGCTTGCATATCGCACTGCGAACTGACAGTCTGGACATGAATCGGATCGCATATGTGTGAACACACATGCGATCCGATTCTGGTCCGAACAGAAAAAAGGGTCCTGTGCGTGTTTGCACCGAATGCGGTGCGATATCAGCCATACTATCTGTACAGCTGATATCGCACCGCACAGACATCGCATGTAATGTGAATGGCAGTGTGCTGCGAATAACATGCGATGCCTTGCGATGTCCGGCATCGCACAAGTGTGAACTGGGCCTAAAAGTTAACAACACCCCCAAATCAGTTCGCATATCGCAGTGCGATCTGCAAACTCGGACAGTAATTGAATCGCATGGGTGTGAACACCCATGCGATCCGATTCTGCTGTGGACCAAAAAAAAGGGTCCTGTAAGAGTTTGGTCCGAGGGCAATGCAAATTTAGCAATACTATCTGTATGGCTGAAATCGCATCGCACAGAGATCGGATGTGATTTTGCACTGCAGTGTGGTGCGAATCACATCCGATCTTGGACACCGCAGCAGTGGGAACTGGCCCTAAACCATATTGCATTTGCATCAAAATGGTACAGGACCCTTTATTTGGTCCGCACTGGAATCTGATCGCATGGGTGTGAACACGCATGCGATCCGATTCCTGCACCATTACATAGTTCGCACTGCGATCTGTGAAATGATCTGGGGGGTGTCATTAACTTTACATTGACACCCGCAGTGGTGCGCAGATGTCAATGTAGGTGCGATGTGAAAACCCACACAGGAATCACGCTGGTTCACGCATCGCACAAGTGTGAACCCAGCCAGAGACATGAATATCTAAAAAAATATATATCTATATATATATCTATATCTATATCTATATCTATATATATACATATATATATACATATATATATACATCTATATATATATATATATACATATTTTTATATATATACATATTTATATATATATATATATAAGTATATATATATATATATATATATATATATATATATATATTCACTTGTAGAGGAGAACCGCACTCTGCTTACAATTTAGTGCCAGCAATCAGGTCTTCCCACTGACCTTGTATATAGAAAAAGAGTCCAAGAGGTTGCTGCACTTAAAAATTTCTTTGCTTTATTTCACAATATCTTCAGTAGGGATTTACAAAGCAAGTATAATCCAAAATCACAGGCAGAAAATGCCTACACAGTTTCAAACACAAGTAGGTTCAGATATGGATGGATGGATGGATTACGTCTCGGGCTAGTCAGCTTACGCCCTTCCTAAGATCCATTGAAGCACATCTGAAAGTTTCAATCCAATCATTCATTTAAATACAGGTTTAGTGAAGTACTTCACATATGGAATCAATATGGCTAATTAGTTCAAATCGCATACCATTTAACATCTATATATGCATATATTTATCTATAACATGCCATTAGAGCAAGGATAAGCAACAGGTGTCAAATCTCTCATTCTCTTTACTCGCATTATAGAATATTTGGAATACCTATAAAAACGCAGGGAAATATTGCATGCATGAGTAAAAACAAAAAAGATATCCCCATCATGAAGTTATTTTATCTGGCTACTTTTAAATGCTTATTCCAACAGTTAAACAAATAAATAAAGATCCAAATCAACATTTAAGCCATATGGAGCAATTGTATTCAAAAAATGTATCCAGTATACTTCTCTTTTTCTTAGAATCAATTCACGGTTGCCCCCTCTCCTATTTTTTTCAATACCTTCTAGGACCATATACTTTAGTTGTGATACATTGTGACCAAATTCCAAAAAGTGTCTCGCCAGCGGTAATTGGGTTAATTTATCTCGTATTGAGTATTTGTGTCTCGCTATCCTATCTTTAATTGAAACTGTGTAGGCATTTTCTGCCTGTGATTTTGGATTATACTTGCTTTGTAAATCCCTACTGAAGATATTGTGAAATAAAGCAAAGAAATTTTTAAGTGCAGCAACCTCTTGGACTCTTTTTCTATATACAAGGTCAGTGGGAAGACCTGATTGCTGGCACTAAATTGTAAGCAGAGTGCGGTTCTCCTCTACAAGTGAATATATTTTCCCCTGGGAACAAGCACCAGCTACTATCAAGGAATCATTGCAAGGATGGCAACAGGTGGCTCATACTCATTCTCTGAAACAAAAGAAAACAAGAGAATCCCCTTTATTATGCAGTATCATCCCTTCTCCAAAAAATCAACCAAATTATCAAAAGACATTGGAATCTTTTAAGATCCAGTTACCCCATGGTACAGGAATTCTGGAATCCACCCATGTCCTCCTATAGAAAAGGTAGAACGATGCGAGATCGATTGATTAAATCTGATCGACCTGTGGCTGCAACAGCCAAACTAACCTTTCTGGGACCTAAAAATCTGGGATCGTATCCCTGCTTGTCATGCATACAATGTAACTCTATGATTAAAGGTAAATACTTTACACATCCACATAGGGGTTTCAACATCCCCATACGGGGTTACTACACATGCCAATCTTCATATGTAATTTATGCCATAAAGTGCCCGTGCGGTTTAGTTTATGTAGGGGAGACTACACAAAAAATTAAAGATAGGATAGCGAGACACAAATACTCAATACGAGATAAATTAACCCAATTACCGCTGGCGAGACACTTTTTGGAATTTGGTCACAATGTATCACAACTAAAGTATATGATCCTAGAAGGTATTGAAAAAAATAGGAGAGGGGGCAACCGTGAATTGATTCTAAGAAAAAGAGAAGTATACTGGATACATTTTTTGAATACAATTGCTCCATATGGCTTAAATGTTGATTTGGATCTTTATTTATTTGTTTAACTGTTGGAATAAGCATTTAAAAGTAGCCATATAAAATAACTTCATGATGGGGATATCTTTTTTGTTTTTACTCATGCATGCAATATTTCCCTGCGTTTTTATAGGTATTCCAAATATTCTATAATGCGAGTAAAGAGAATGAGAGATTTGACACCTGTTGCTTATCCTTGCTCTAATGGCATGTTATAGATAAATATATGCATATATAGATGTTAAATGGTATGCGATTTGAACTAATTAGCCATATTGATTCCATATGTGAAGTACTTCACTAAACCTGTATTTAAATGAATGATTGGATTGAAACTTTCAGATGTGCTTCAATGGATCTTAGGAAGGGCGTAAGCTGACTAGCCCGAGACGTAATCCATCCATCCATCCATATCTGAACCTACTTGTGTTTGAAACTGTGTAGGCATTTTCTGCCTGTGATTTTGGATTATACTTGCTTTGTAAATCCCTACTGAAGATATTGTGAAATAAAGCAAAGAAATTTTTAAGTGCAGCAACCTCTTGGACTCTTTTTCTATATATATATATATATATATATATATATATATATATATATATATATACATATATATACATATATATATATATATATACATATATATATATACATATTTATATATATATGTACACACTATAAATTCCTATCCTACTGGTTTTGGGGTGTGTAATGGTGGGGACGATGTACTATGACTGTTTGGTGAAAGAAAGAAGTCAAAAGACTTCTTGCTTTCTCCAGAATATCAGTCAGTTTCAGGCTTCTCACTCTGATTCTCCACTTCTGAAATGGTGAATCAGAAAGTGAGAATTCTGTCACAGATCGCCAGTGAGGTGCTGAGATCGCACCTTCATAAACTGGCCGTTTCTGTGAATTCTCCCTGTGCTGAGATAATCAGCGGAGAACATGTTCTCCACTGATTATCTCAGTTTCATAAACTGGTAATGAGCTGAGATCAGCGGTGAGACTCGGGATCGCCGCTGATCTCAGTTTCATAAAAGGACACCTAAGTTTTGTCGTTTACTCAAATATCACCACAGCTGGCACCACTATTGAATTTACAGCAGACAAAAATCCAATGGGGTACAAACTTTTCATTACTCTATTCAAAACTTTAAAAAAAAATTGGCTTTAGATACACTTTAAGCAAACACTAATACATCCAAATAATGTAAATTGGGTAAGAAAAAAAAATCGAGCTCCTGGGGTGCCTGGCTAACACAATGGAGTATCAACTGCACTGAGCAAAACAGATTCTATATCAAAGACAATAAACCAGACACTGGGGTTGATTTACTAAAGGCAAACCCACTTTGCATAGTGCATTTGGAAGTGCAGTCGCTGTAGATCTGAGGGGAAGTTCTGAAATGAGGGGAAGCTCTGCTGATTTTATCATCCAATCATGTACAAGCAAAAATGCTGTTTTTTATTTTCTTTGCATGTCCTCCTCAGATCTACAGCGACTGCACTTCCAAGTGCACTTGTAGTGCAAAGTGGATTTGCCTTTAGTAAATCAACCCCTTTGTGTTGGCAAATAAGCTGCAATGCTTACAACCACAGCATAAAGCTACTTGCTGCATTCCAACAGAATATTCCTAAAAACTCAGGTGAAGTCTCTATTACATCTTCCCTCGGGGGTCTTTAAGTACACTGTAA
Source organism: Lithobates septentrionalis (assembly GCA_037952835.1). Taxonomy (NCBI): domain Eukaryota; kingdom Metazoa; phylum Chordata; class Amphibia; order Anura; family Ranidae; genus Lithobates; species Lithobates septentrionalis. The sequence goes on from JBBDGP010000848.1 coordinate 936,546, forward strand.
ATGCTGAAAATCGGATTTATGCTAGGTTGTTTCAAATTATTTTTTGTATACTAATCTCCAGAAAAGGTTGATATTTACTTGTGGTTCATATCAAATAAATAACATTAATATTATTGCAAAAAAAAAAATCCACAATAAACAATAGTTTGAACCAGAGGCATACAGTGCCTTGAAAAAGTATTCATACTCCTTGAATTTTTCCACATTTTGTCATTTTACAACTAGAAAAAAATGTATTTTATTGAGATTTTATGTGATAGACCAAAACAAAGTGGCATATAATCATGAAGTGGAAGGAAAATGATAAATGGTTTTCAATTTTTTTTTACGAATAAATATCTGAAAAGTGTGGCGTGCATTTGTATTCAGCCCCCTTTACTTTGATACCGCTAACTAAAATCTAGTGGAACCAATTGCCTTCAGATGACTCTTAATTAGTAAATAGAGTTCACCTGTGTGTAATTTATTCTTGGTATAAATACAGCGGTTCTGTGAAGCCCTCAGAGGTTTGCTAAAGAACAAACAACATCATGAAGGCCAAGGAACACACCAGATATGTCAGGGATAAAGTTGTGGAGAAGTTTAAATCAGGGTTAGGTTATAAAAAAAATATCCCAAGTTTTGATCATCTCACGGAGCACTAAATCACAAGATCATCCGAAATTGGAAAGAGTATGGCACAGCTGCAAACCTACCAAGACATGGCCGTTTATCTACACTTACAGACTGGGCAAGGAGAGCATTATTCAGAAAAGCAGCCAAGAGGCCCATTGTAAACTCTGGATGAGCTGCAGAGTTCCACAGCTCAGGTCGGAGAATCTGTCCACAGGACAACTTTTAGTCGTGCACTCCACAAATCTGGCCTTTATGGAAAAGTGGCAAGAAGAAAGCCATTGTTAAAAGAAAACATTGTTGAAAGAAGTCCCATTTGCAGTTTGCGAGAAGCCATGTGGAGGACACAGCAAACATGTGTTAGAAGGTGCTCTGGTCAGATGAGACCAAAATTGAACTTTTTGGCATAAAAGCAAAATGCTATGTTTATGCCAGAAAACTAACACTGTACATCACCCTGAACACACCATCCCCACCGTGAAACATGGTGGTGGCAACATCAGGTTGTGAGAATGCTTTTCTTCAGCAGGGACAAGGAAGCTGGTCAGAGTTGATGGGAAGATGGATGGAGCCAAATACAGGGCAATCTTAGAATAAAACTTGTTAGAGTCTGCAAAAGACTTGAGACTGGGGAGGAGGTTCACCTTCCAGCAGGACAATGACCCTAAACATACAGCCAGAGCTACAATGGAATGGTTTAGATCAAAGCATATTCATGTGTTAGAATGGCCCAGTCAAAGTCCAGACCTAAATACAATTGAGAATCTGTGGAAAGACTTGAAAATTGCTGTTCACAGACACTCTCCATCAAATCTGACAGAGCTTGAGCTATTTTGCAAAGAAATATGGGCAAAAATGTCACTCTCTAGGTGTGCAAAGCTGGTAGAGACACCCCCTTGCAGCTGTAATTGCAGTGAAAGGTGGTTCTACAAAAGTATTGACTCAAGGGGGCTGAATACAAATGCACACCACACTTTTCAGATATTTATTTGTAAAAAATTTGGAAAACCATTAATCATTTTCCTTCCACTTCACAATTATGTGCCACTTTGTGTTGGTCTATCACATAAAACCCATTTAACCACTTGCCACCCGACATATAGCAAAATGACGTTGGCAAAGTGGTTGCGATATCCTGACCGGACGTCCTATGACGTTGTCAGGATATCAAGCTGCTGTGCGCTCCTGGGGGCGCACATCATGGAGATTGTTGTTGCGGAGTCTGACACACCGTAACTCCGATCTAGGTAAAGAGTCTCTGACAGAGACGCTTTACCACGTGATCAGCCATGTCCAATCACGGCTGATCACGATGTAAACAGGAAGAGCTGTTGATCGGCCTCTCCTCACTCGCGTCTGACAGATGCGAGTAGAGGAGAGCCGATCGGCTGCTCTCCTGACAGGGGGGTCTGTGCTGATTGTTTATCATTTCTCGGATGCCCGCCCAGGACCACCAGGATGCCGCCAGGACCCCTAGGGATGGCCCCACACTGGACCACCAGGTATGCCACCCTAGACCACCAGGGAAATGCCAATCAGTGCACAGGCAGCTGCAAATCAGTGCCAATGAAAAATGCCTGCCAGTGCCACCAGTGATGTCTATCAGTAAAAACTATCAGTGGCAGCCATCAGCGCCCTTCAATGCCCATCAGTGCTGCCTTTCAGTGCTGCCTATCAGTGCCACCCATAAGTACCCATCAGTGCAGCCTTTCAGTGCCCATCAGTGTTGCCTATCAGTGCCCATCAGTGTCACCTATCAGTGCTGCCTATCAGTGCCTATCGTCAGTGCCACCTCATCGGTGCCGCCTTATCAGTGCCCATCATTGCAGCTTACCAGTGCTCATCAGTGAAGGAGAAAACCTACTTATTTACAAAACTTTATAACAAAAACAAAGAAAAACTTTTTTTTTCCAAACTTCCAGTCTATTTTTATTCGTTTAGCAAATAATAAAAACTGCAGAGGTGATCAAATACCACCAAAAGAAAGCTCTATTTGTGAGAACAAAATGATAAAATTTAGTTTGGGTACAGTGTAGCATGGCCGAGCAATTGTCATTTAAAAAGTGACAGCACTGAAAGCTGAAAATTGGCCTGGGCAGATAGTTCGAAAGTGCCCTGTATTGAAGTGCTTAAAATACATTTATGTTTTTGGTTGTAACACGCCAAAATATGGAAAATTTCAAGGTGTATGAATACGTTTTCAAGGCACTGCATAGTGTTAAATAAGTCTAAAACAAAAAATGCCTTTATGTCAATATTTCTTCCAAAGAATCCCTGCAGGCTTTCTAAGTATAAGCATGTGATAAGTATAAAAACATTTTTAGGGACGGAAGCTTGAAAAGAACAGTATATTACATTTCACTGACACTGAACTGTTACACTTGAGGTTTTCTATCAATAAAGAGTGTTTGTCTTAAATAATATTTGTTATGGGGCTTTTATTAACGGTCAATACTGAGAATACTGAGAATATTCCAAGAATTGTTTCATAACTGGGCAAAGATCCCTGTAACATTTCTGTTTTGGTTAAATATGAGGTTTAACTGACTAGTCACTGCGCTTTGTTGGCTGTTGTTCTGATCAATGCTAAGCGGCAGTTCTAATCCTATGCATACAAACTCAAAAAGCTTGCATGGAAAGTACGTTAGCAATTATTGTTTTTCCTCTGTGGTCTGTTATAATAGACCTTTAACATGTTCATGACACTGCACTTTTATGGGACTGATTGCATGGGGATGCACAAAACACCTTCTCATCCCTGTGCAGGCAAATGTGGCCCTCGCACGGATGTACGCTGTAGTATCCTGTGTGAATGAGGGCCTCTGTTAGAGCCTCTTATTTATGCTGAAGATAGTTCTTAATGATATTGGTTGTATGTTTGGGGTGGGTGTCCTGTTGCAGAATATATTTGGGGCCAATCACACACTTCCCTGATGGTATGACATGATGGAGAATTATCTGCCTGCATTTCTCAGCATTGTGGACACCATTGATCCTGGCCAAATCTCCATTTCTATTTGCAGAAATGCAGCCCCAAACTTGCAAGGAACCTCCACCATGCTTCACTGCTGCCTGCGGACACTCATTATGGTACCGATCTCTAGCCCTTCATGAACAAAGTGCCTCCTGCTACAACCAAATATTTCAAAATTGACTCATCAGTCCAGAGCACCTGCTGACATTTTTCTACACCCTAGTTCCTATGTTTTCATGCATAGTTGAGTTGGTTAGCCTTGTTTCCACGTTGAAGGTATGGCTTTCTGGCCACAATTCTTCCATGAAGACCACTTCTGGCCAGACTTCTCCGAACAGTAGATGGGTGTACCTGAGTCCCACTGGTTTCTGTGCTGATGGCACTGATGGACATTTTCCAATGTCGAAGGGAAGTAAGCACGATGTGTCTTTCATCTGCTGCATTAAGTTTCCTTGGCCAACCACTGCATCTATGTACTCAACAGTGCCTGTTTCTTTGTGCTTCTTCAAAAGAGCTTATACAGCACATCTTGAAACCCAAGTCTGCTTTGAAATCCTTGCCTGAATGAAACCTTGCTGATACAGTTTAACTACTTTGTGTCTTGACGCTGTGCTCAGTCTTGCCATGATTTATGACCTGTGACATGAAACGGTCTTCAACAAACCTCACCTTAGTAGCAGAGTCTGGCTTTTCCTAACCCAGTTTTAAGTCTCTTACACAGCTGTTTCTGTTTTAGTTAGACAGTGTTTCAACCTACATATGAATTTGATAATCATTAGCACCTGCTTGGTTAAATTGGTTAATAATACACCTGACTCTAATCCTACAAAATCCCTGACTTTGTGCAAGTGTACAAAGTGTGCAAGTGTAAGAAATTATGCTGGTTTAAGCCAAAGGGTAGATTTGATTTAGATTTTTCTTCTGTTTGCTCACTTTGAATTTTGTAAATTAACAAAAATAAACAATTAAAGTATATATTTTTGAAAGCATTCTTACTTTACTGCATTTCCTCACACCTGCCTAAAACCGTTGCACGGTACTGTACAAAGAAAAAATACCCTCTGTCTGTTCAGTGCCTTACATTTGCACACCATTGTTCCTTGTATGTTGTTACTAAATAAATCCACAAGCTTTCAGGAAGATGTTTCATGCTGACTCATGCTGCATTGTGCTCTGGGCTTCCCATTAATAGCACAGTCATAAAACCATGAATAAATCTGGGATCAAAATTCAAAGAGAAGCATAGTATAATGGTAAAAGGACAAGTAGAAAATAGCAGATTTATGACTGACTGCATTAAATATATATATAAAGAGTACTCTATGTAATTTTCAGTGACTAAAAAGCATGATGAACCCTGACAAAAAAAGTTATTATAATAACATATCAGACTGCTTATGGTAGTCATCCTTTTCATGTGCCTTTACCATAACCTGCATTAGTTATGGTACAAACAATATTCTATTCTTTGCTTTGTGGTACTTAAAGAGGAGGTCCGCCCACCCCTACAAAAATGAAAAGCCAGCAGCCACACATACTGCAGCTGCAGACTTTTAATAATAGGACACTTACCTATCCTGGAGTCCAGGGATGTCGACACCACAGCTGATGTTTCCATCAGCTGTCAGGTGCTGCCGCCGCCATTGCATGTAAGGGAACCAGGCAGTGTAGCATTACCGCTTCACGCTGGGTCCCTACTGTGCATGCGCGAGGCACCACTGCGCTCTCCTACTGGCCCGGTGGCGGGAGAAGGAGGAGTGAGGAGGAGGGAGCCAAGCTGTGATGTAATGAGCCGCAGCCCGGACTCCTTGAAGCGGGGACAGGATACCTGTCAAAAGGTGCCAAATGTGGCACCGGAGGGGGGGGGAGAGACAAATGAGCGGAAGTTCCACTTTTGGGTGGAACTCCGCTTTATTGTATTCTGTTTTCTTTTTAGAATATCTGTTTTGGATATGTCTGTTTGGATATATACATTTTTTTACATCCGTGTCACTTATCCCTATAGCTTTTACGTGAAAATTTTTGGATTATACCGTAGTAATGTAAACACACTTCACAGTACAGTTTATATATTGTTTGTTGAAATTAGAAAAAAAAATTTGATTGGTTTGAGCTATGTAAAGTTTACACCCAAGTGGGTATTTCCATGTATCTATGTAATGGGTGTTGGGGTTCTGTTAGTGTTCAGACAATTTTCAGAATGTTGTATCTTGTTGCATTACTTTACCTCTAGTCATAATGTCCATGAGAACCATTAGCCTCAGTTCACACTGCCACGATCCGATTTTGATCCAAGACTTGGATTCTACTTTTAAATGGTTTGCATATTCTAAGGAAACAAAATCATGCTGGACTCGCAATAACAAATTATTGTAATAGCAATATAGGAATCAGGTCCTGCCCTACCATGGGACCAGTGGGCCCATGGTCCCAGGCGGCATTTTAAAATGGGTGACAGCCTGAGATCTGCCTGTTGGACTGCTGTGAAAGGCTGCATCCAATGAGTGTGCAGTCCGTGCTGCCTGTGAGACAGTTTCACACTGAGCCGATATTAATGCTTTCCAGAGCCGCTGAGTGTGTAAAACTGTCATGTAATGTAACTGAATGCAGAGAGAGGCCAGCTGCCAAAATTGAGCGTTGATGTCGGGGGTGGGCGGGACTCACCGTCAATGGGATGGGGTCTGGGCGGGCTGCTATGTGTATGTGGCCCGCCCCCTTTCTTAAGCAGCACAATCATTGGCTGGTGTTTGATAGCTGCTGGGTCCTGCCCACCCCGGGTCCCACCCACCCCCGACATCACCACTGAATTTTGACAGCTGGTCTCTCTCTGCATGCAGTTACATTACATGACAGTGTCACACACAGTTTCACTAAGCGTCAATAATCGGCTCAGTGTGAAACTCCCTCGCCTCTGTCAGTGCCAATCAGTGCCACCTGCCAGTGCCAATCAGTGCCACCTGCCAGTGCCAGTGTTTCCAATCAGTGCCACCTGTCAGTGCCAGTGCCAACTGTCAGTGCCAGTGTTTCCAATCAGTGCCACCAATCAGTGCCAGTGCTTCCAAACAGTGCCCATCAGTGCTGCCTATCAGTGCCCATCAGTGCTGCCAATGAATGCCCATGAGTGCCACCTATCAGTGCCCATCAGTGCTGACTATCAGTGCTGCCTATCAGTGCCCAGTGCTGCCAGTCAGTGCCACCAAATTCTGCCGAACAGTGATGCCTATCAGTGCCAATCAGTGCTGCCAATCAGTGCCAATCATTGCTGCCTGTCAGTGCTGCCAATCAGTGCACTGAATGCAGGGATAGGGCGATGAACTCAGCAGCCAGGCACATTGGCCATGGGGGACCGGCCTGGTGGTTGATGTTAATTAATGCCACCTGATCTTTAGTATAAATAGGTAATCACCACACTACTATTTACAATAAACTACTGGAGGTAAAATAAAAAAAGTGTCAATAAAAGGCCTGCCGCTAAGCACTGTTATTAGAAAAAATGGAAAAACTGCGCTATGAAAAATTAAATAAAAATACAAGACTTTGTCGGAAGCTGCAATTCTCCTGTATAACACCAACACAGTAAGAATATATTAAGAGAAAAATAGAATCACGCTAAACCTTTAAATCATAAATGATGATTAATCAATATGTAGTCCACCAGTGTTCAAAAAATATATAAAAACCATAATAATTGATTATATGGATTATAAATTAATATAAAGTCCACCAGTGTTCAAAAAATCAATTAAACCAATAAAGTCCATCAATATACATCAATATAAAATCCACCAGTGCGCAAAACTTAATCGATGAAGTCCATCCGTATGTGTGATGGCGGCTCCAAACGCTATTAGAAAAGTCGTGCTGAATCCACCACCAAATTAGAAGAAATCACTTCTTACCAGATGACCGTGATCCCCCATTACAGAGGATCAAGGAAAGCATGTAGTATAAAGCACAGCTTGATTCCAATACGCAGCGAGCACACTCATATGCCCCGTACACATGGTCGGACTTTGTTCGGACATTCCGACAACAAAATCCTAAGATTTTTTCCGACGGATGTTGGCTCAAACTTGTCTTGCATACACACGGTCACACAAAGTTGTCGGAAAATCTGATCATTCTGAACGCGGTGACGTAAAACACGTATGTCGGGACTATAAACGGGGCAGTGGCCAATAGCTTTCATCTCTTTATTTATTCTGAGCATGCGTGGCACTTTGTCCGTCAGATTTGTGTACACACGATCGGAATTTCCGACAACGGATTTTGTTGTCGGAAAATTTTATATCCTGCTCTCAAACTTTGTGTGTCGGAAAATCCAATGGAAAATGTCCGATGGAGCCCACACACGGTCGGAATTTCCGGCAACACGCTCCGATCGGACATTTTCCATTGGAAAATCCGACCGTGTGTACGGGGCATTACTCTTCAGACCGCCTCATTAACCATTCAGACCAATGAGTGGATACACGTAGTACATATAAAATATAAATGTTCCAAATAGTGTAAACCCTTATTAAATTTATTAAAAAAAGAAAAGTATTACACTTATAAATAGTAACATCAATAAAAGCCTGAAGTCTGATGTGCCGGCCAGCGCACAATCAGACAAACCTGTCCTTCTGGGAAGCAAACAGTAGCACACGTGTGAATGTCCAGAACATGCCTCGTCAGGAGGGATGTTTTGGAGCATTCTAATTGGTCAGCGCGGTTACATGGGCAGTGCCGACCAATCAGGAGCCGCATAGCACATCCTGTCAGCTATGGAGAATGCGCATGGATGCGGAGGGGATTTCAGCGGGACCGGGGAGGGCGAGGAGGGGGTCCTGTGTTCAGATTTTTCTGTAAAGGTGAACTTACACTTTAAGGCCTAATGTACATGGGACGCTGAGGCAACCTCTTCTGAACAATTTTTTTTGACAGCTTGAAACTGGCGTTTAAAAACGCCCGTTTAGCCGTGTATGCATGCCGCGTTTAGTTGCGTTTAGAGAGAGCAGCAGTGTACTTGTATCTACCTCAATTTCTGTGCTTTTACTATAGATCCCATAATGAGCATATGTGAGGAAATAAAAAAAGCCAGATACTACATTTTATGCAACTATGTTTGATCAAGTCGGGGGTCAAGCTCAATGGTGGGGTCATCTGGTTCAAATCTAACATATAGGTCAAATTCCAATTCTACTTTGGCTAACAGCAATGCTAGTGGTGTATTGGATCACATCATTTGCTATCAAGTTTTCTAATGTAAAAAAAAATAGGGCACCTTTAAAAACGCTTCTAAACGAAAAAACGCAGCTAAACGCCGGTACCGCGTCTAGCCTCATTTGGCGTCTGAAACGTCAGAAACTTCGGCGCCTGAACTAATTTTTTTGCATTCAAAGAAAAGCCTTTTAAACGTAACTGCCTAAAAACGACATTAAACAAACCTGTGTACACATAAGATAACATTGGATGAGTTCAGGGGCAGCTGAAAAAAGCACCAACTGCCTCTGAACGTCTGTTTACCAGCAGCAGTGTACATGAGGCCTAATTGGTTAAACTTCCCTCATTTACAGACCGAAGTTCATTCCTTTGATCTAAAAGAAATAAGTGTTACAATGTTTCCCCTTATCTCTGTCTAAGGCTAAGCGATGTTGTCATAAACTTGGCAGGCTGCCTGTTTTTTTTTTTTTTTTCTTAGACAGCTGTCAGCAGCGAACTCTGCCTAGAATTGGGAAAATGCTTTCTTGCGATCGCGAGGGGGTAGAATCGTGATCTGATTCTTTAACGATTAATCGTGTGTATGTATATATATATATATATATATATATATATATATATATATATATATATACACACACACACATACATACACACAGTATATCAGAAAAGTGAGTACACCCCTCACATTTTTGTGAATATTTTATTATATCTTTTCATGTGACAACACTGAAGAAATGACACTTTGCTACAATGTAAAGTAGTGAGTGTACAGCTTGTCCTCTCAAAATAACTCAACACACAGCCATTAATGTCTAAGCCGCTGGCAACAAAAGTGAGTACACCCCTAAGTAAAAATGGCCAAACTGGGCCCAAAGTGTCACTATTTTGTGTGACCACCATTATTTTCCAGTACTGCCTTAACCTTCTTGGGCATGGAGTTCATCAAAGCTTTACAGGGTGCCACTGGAGTCCTCTTCCACTCCTCCATGACGAAATGATGGATCTGGTGGATGTTAGAGACCTTGCGCTCCTCCACCTTCCATTTAAGCATGTCCCACAGATGCTCAAAAGGGTTTAGGTCTGGAGACATGCTTGCATCACCTTTACCCTTATGCAGCGTACACATAGTCGGACTTTTCGACCGGACTGGTCCGACAGACCGAGTCCGGCGGGCAATCCGATCTGATCGTGTGTGGGCTTCATCGGACCTTCAGCGGACTTTTCCAGTCGAAAATCTGACGGACTTTAGATTTGGAACATGCTTCAAATCTTTACATCATAACTCCGCCAGACCCAGAAATCCGCTCATCTTTATGCTAGTCCGACGGACAAAAACCGACGCTAGGGCAGCTATTGGCTACTGGCTATCAACTTCCTTATTTTAGTCCGTGTACGTCATCACGTACAAATCCGTCGGACTTTGGTGTGATCATGTGTAGGCAAATCCGTTCGTTAAAAAGTCCATCGGAAGTCCGTCAAAAGTCCATTGAAAGTCCGTCGGAAAGTCCGTCGGACCAGTCCAGTCGAAAAGTCCACCCGTGTGTACGCGGCTTTAGCCTCTTTAGCAAGGCAGTAGTCATCTTGGAGGTGTGTTTTGGGTCGTTATGTTGGAATACTGCCCTGTGGCCCAGTCTCCTAAGGGAGGGGCCCATGCTCTGCTTCATTATGTCACAGAACATGTTGGCATTCATGGTTCCCTCAATGAACTGTAGCTCCCCAGTGCCGCAGCACTCATGCAACCCCAGAACAAGACACTCCCACCACCATGCTTGACTGTAGGCAAGGCACACTTATCTTTGTACTCCTCACCTGGTTGTCGCCACACACGCTTGACACCATCTGAACCAAATAAGTTTATCTTGGTCTCCAGTAATCCAAGACCTTAGTCTGCTTATCTTTAACAAACTGTTTGTGGGCTTTCTTGTGCATCATCTTTAGACGAGGCTTCCTTCTGGGATGACAGCCATGCAGACCAATTTGACGCAGTGTGCGGCGTATGGTCTGAGCACTGACAATCTGACCCCCCACCCCTTCAAATTCAAATGATTGCTGGCAGCACTCATACATCTATTTCCCAAAGACAACTTCTGGATATAATGCTGAGCCCGTCCACTCAACTTCTTTGGTCGACCATGGCAAGGCCTGTTCTGAGTGGAATCTGTCCTGTTAAACCGCTGTATGGTCTTGGCCACCATGCTGCAGCTCAGTTTCAGGGTCTTGGCAATCTTATTATAGCCTAGGCCATCTTTATGTAGAGCAACAATTCTTTTTTTCAGATCCTTGGAGAGTTCATTGTCATGAGGTGCCATGTTGAACTTCCAGTGAACAGGAAGAGAGAGTGAGAGCGATAAACACAAAAATTTAACACACCTGCTCCCCATTCAAACCTGAGACCTTGTAACACTAACGAGTCTCATGAGACCGAGGAGGGAAAATGGCTATTTGGGCCTAATTTGGACATTTTCACTTAGGGGTGTACTCGCTTTTGTTGCCAGAGGACATTAATGACTGTGCGTTGAGTTATTTTGAGGGGACAGCAAATTTACACTGTTATACAAGCTGTACACTCACTACTTTACATTGTAGCAAAGTGTCATTTCTTCAGTGTTGTCACATGAAAAGATATAATAAAATATTTACAAAAATGTGAGGGGTGTACTCACTTTTGTGAGATACTGTATATATATAGATATAGATATATATATCTATATCTATAGATATATATATCTATATGTAGATATAGATATATATCTATATATATTTATATCTATATATAGATATATAGATATATATCTATATATATACACCTATATATAAACCTAAGGATGTGTGATCCCAGGATACAGTCATTGATGTCATAAATGCAGCCTGTAAAAATGTTTCAAAAGAATAAACAATATAAAACATCAGTTTAAAACCATGTTAACTGAAAAAAGTAAACAAAAAAACCCCAAACCATTACAGTTTTTCTCTAAAGCAAATTTGTCACAGGGCAATATCACAGAAGTGCACACCAAAGAGGTATATTGAAGAAATATTTAAAGACTATTCTTATCATTTTACAAAAATAAGTGCATTTTTATTTTTCATAAAAGGTAAACTTACTCTCTAAATCAAGGGCGCTTACCCTGTGGCCCTGCAGCTGTTGTGGAACTACAAGTCCCATGAGGCATTGCACAGCTGACAGTTTCAAGCATGATTGCTAAAGGCAGAGGCATGATAGAACTTGTAGTTCCGCAGCAGCTGGAGGGTCACAGGTTGAGCACCCATGCGCTAAATGAATGCTGGTATTGTTTAATAAATAGCAATAAAAAAACGTGAATTGGCTCTTTTTTGACATGAAAATATTTTACCTATTTATATCCGCCTAGAAGCTGCAATGAATTCTGCAATGAGTTTTGCACGGGGTAACCAGATTGTGTAACGCTTATGCTATTGCAGAATATCCATTTTATATTGAAAAACCTGTAAAAGATGTATTTTCTATTGCAATTTCATATTTATTTTTAATTATGTTTACCAAGTAGTCTGACTTCAAGTTCAAGCATACAATAAGCAATACCATCTGTCATGAACAAAATAATCTGAATCTACTACCTCAGTAACTGCAGCTGATAGTATTCACTGCCACAGTGAGGCTGCAATGGTGGGCACAGTGAGGCTGCAATGGTGGGCACAGTAAAGATGCAATGGTGGGCACAGTGAGGCTGCATTCATGGGCACAGTGAGGCTGCAATGGTAGGCACAGTGAGGCTGCATTCATGGGCACAGTGAGGCTGCAATAGTGGGTACAGTAAGGCTGCATTCACGGGCACAGTGAGGCTGCAATGGTGGGCACAGTGAGGCTGCATTCATGGACACAGTGAGGCTGCATTTGAGGTGCCCATTGAGGCTGCATTCACGGGCACAGTAAAGCTGCATTTGATGGGCAATCGTGCGTGATTGTGTAGACAGGGCCCCAGTACACTGTATTGCCCAGGGGGCCTATAATGCTCTAAAGATGGCACGGCCCAATCCCAACCAGTTAGGATCTATTAGAGAGTTTCCCATTAGCCTTCAGTTATCCTTAAGGGGGCAGGCTAAAATGTCTAAACACTGAAATCAAATTGGGGATGTATCCAGGTCATACCCTTCTGTTATGATTTGGTTTTTATTGCCCTATACCAAGGGTGGAGATTTTGTAAAAATGTCTATTGTGATGTATTCTTTATTTGCACTGAATGTGTATTATTTTTCTTGTAAAAAAACTTCAATAAAACAAAATGAAATAAACCAAATTGGGGAACCTTTACACTGTGACTAGAGTAATCCAAACTGACAATTCACACTGGGGAAAACCAGACATAACATAAGAGCAAAGAAATGACATTTGGGAATCCTTATCTCTTAGACTATTTTAAAAGGGGGAGAGGTCATGATTCAGCCAAGAGTAAGTCCGGATCATATATTTACTTACTTTCCAAATGCATTTTAAACTTCAATGCACGTAATTTTGAATACATAAATTATAGGGCAGCGCTAAAGTTGAAGTGAATGAACACCCACAAATAGTATGACGAAATCAATCAAAAATATATGCTATGAATTCAATGCTTAGAGAAATGTGAAAAAAAATATATATTTAATTGAAATAAAATAAAGTAAATACACTTCCACAAATTGGTGTATCAAAATAGTCCAAAATGTGACAGTAACAGAAAATCAGTGACCTTGTGAATAAATTATGAAAACCACTGTGTGGAATAAGTCCCAAAAGAATTTAGGTGAATTCCCATGTGTAGAGATGACATATCCAAAGCCTCAACGATCAATCCGTGATCCACCACCAGAATGTGTATTCAGCATGCTTACCAGAAATGGTGGACTCATAACGTGGGTATTGATCTATCTCTCAAAAATCAGGCTCAATCACACTATAAGAGATATTACAGGTCTCCCAATGCTCCAGATCGGGGTGGGTGGTCACTGTACTCATAGATCAAGCTCCCATCTAATGGATATATGCTAAGGAATACTAAGCATTAGGGATGAGCTTCGTGTTCGAGTCGAACCCATGTTCGACTCGAACATCGGCTGTTCGGTCGTTCGCCGAATTGCGAACGATATGGGCCGTTCGCGCCAAATTCGTGTGGCGCGTCACGGCCCATAATTCACTGCGGCATCGCAGTGCATTGCTTGCTGATGATTGGCCAAGCATGCACTATGACCCGCATGCTTGGCCAATCACAGCGCCGCCTGAACAGAGAGCCGTAATTGGCCAAAGCCAAGGAGGCTTTGGCCAATTATGGCTCAGGGGATTTAGTACACGCCCCACACTATATAAGGCCGCCTGCACGGCGGCCCTGTGCAGTGTGTGTTCCGGCGTTGAAAGAGATAGACAGAGAGAGAGACAGTGTCATTTGATTTGAGTTAGATAGATTAGGCAGAACAGTCAGTCAGTTAGCTGCACTTACAGTGTATTGTGTATATATATGCATCCCAGGTGTTGCATATATATATATATACACTGTATTCAGTTTAGCTAGATCCGTTCCTGTTATCTTCTAGACTATTTACATTTAGTGCAGTGCGTCCTGCTCACAGTGTTCAGCTAGATCCGTTCCTGTTATCTTCCTACTGACAGGCAGGCTTGTCTTGTTACAGTATTAACAGCTACCTAAAGAAAATTACTGGTGTTCTTTTGATCCTATTAGTACCACGGTCAGGCAGCTAGACTATTTACATTTAGTACAGTGCGTCCTGCTCACAGTGTTCAGCTAGATCTGTTCCTGTTATCTTCTAGACTATTTACATTTAGTGCAGTGCATCCTGCTCACAGTGTTCAGCTAGATCCGTTCCTGTTATCTTCCTACTGACAGGCAGGCTTGTCTTGTTACAGTATTAACAGCTACCTAAAGAAAATTACTGGTGTTCTTTTGATCCTATTAGTACCACGGTCAGGCAGCTAGACTATTTACATTTAGTACAGTGCGTCCTGCTCACAGTGTTCAGCTAGATCCGTTCCTGTTATCTTCCTACTGACAGGCAGGCTTGTCTTGTTACAGTATTAACAGCTACCTAAAGAAAATTACTGGTGTTCTTTTGATCCTATTAGTACCACGGTCAGGCAGCTAGACTATTTACATTTAGTACAGTGCGTCCAGCTCACAGTGTTCAGCTAGATCCGTTCCTGTTATCTTCCTACTGACAGGCAGGCTTGTCTTGTTACAGTATTAACAGCTACCTAAAGAAAATTACTGGTGTTCTTTTGATCCTATTAGTACCACGGTCAGGCAGCTAGACTATTTACATTTAGTACAGTGCGTCCTGCTCACAGTGTTCAGCTAGATCCGTTCCTGTTATCTTCCTACTGACAGGCAGGCTTGTCTTGTTACAGTATTAACAGCTACCTAAAGAAAATTACTGGTGTTCTTTTGATCCTATTAGTACCACGGTCAGGCAGCTAGACTATTTACATTTAGTACAGTGCGTCCTGCTCACAGTGTTCAGCTAGATCCGTTCCTGTTATCTTAATACTGACAGGCAGGCTTGTCTTGTTACAGTATATAAAGCTACCTGAAGAAAATTACTGGTGTTCTTTTGATCCTATTAGTACCATGGTCAGGCAGCTAGACTATTTACAGTTAGTGCAGTGTGTCCTGCTCACAGTGTTCAGCTAAACCTACAAGTTAGTGGGGTGCATCCACCTCACAGTGTTCAGCTAAAGCTACCTGTAGAAGGTTGGTGGTGTTCTCATACTACAGGCAAGCAGTTGATTTTGCTAGCTGCAGTATCAGTATATATATATATATATATATATATATATATATATATATATATATATATATATATATCCCAGCTTAGTGCAGCTACAGGCCATTAGTATGTCTGGAAGGCCAAGAAGGAGAGGCAGACAGTCACAAGCCAATAAGAGAGGGCAAGCAGGCTCTGTGTCTAGTGCTGGTCGTGGAGACAGTGCATCCTCATCAGCACGTGGCCATGGGACACGCTTGGCCTTTTTTTCGGCAGCTGGCCGTGTTGAGCCGCAACATGCGGAAGACTTGGTCGAGTGGATGACCAAGCCGTCCTAATCCTCCTCATCCTCTCTCACCCATGCCCAGGGTGCTTTGTCTGGCAAAGCAGCGGCCTCTTCCCTCGGCTCAATGTCATCAGTGACTTCTTCCCTAGCTCCACCATGTCCTCCTGAGGAGACCCTCGAACTGTTTGACCACAGTGTTGGGTACATGCTCCAGGAGGATGCCCAGCGTTTGGAAGGCTCTGATGATGATACTGAGCTCGATGAAGGCAGTAACATGAGCACGGACAGAGGGGGTGCCCAAGAAGGACAGCAATTTGGCAGTCATGCTCCCCCTGCTGCAGCATACTGCCAGGTTTGCTCCAGTGATGAGGAGGGAGGGGATGATGAGGTCACTGACTCAACGTGGGTGCCTGATAGGAGAGAGGAGGAGGAGGAGGAGGCGGCACATCACCAACAAGGCAGGATGCCCTCCAGGGGCCAGCCTAAGGGCAGCACATTGACTGCATCACACCCCAAAGCTCCACATGTGCAGGGCGCTGCAGTCTCTGCGCGTTATTCAAAAAGTTCTTTGGTGTGGGCCTTTTTTGAGACGAGTGCATCAGATCGCACCGCTGCTATTTGCAACATATGTCTCAAGCGTATCTCACGTGGCCAAAACATCTCCCGCTTGGGTACCACATGCTCGACCAGACATATGTTGACCTGCCATGCAGTTCGTTGGCAAGCGTATCTAAAAGACCCACACCAAAGAACAAAGAGGATCTCTCCTTGCTCCTCATCAGCTGAGATTTCCAACCCCACTAGACCTCCAGTCCTCTCTGAGACCTGCAGTGAGAGGAATGAAGGTGTAGAATTAGGTGTGTCACAGCCAAGTACTTGTGGGCAATCTGCTTTTGGTACACCGACGTCAGATTGTACCAGGCAAATTTCCCTGCCCCAGCTGCTGCACCGCCGAAAGAAGTTTGCTCCCAGCCATCCACATGCCCAGCGGTTGAATGCTAGCTTGGCAAAATTGCTAGCACTTCAACTGCTGCCTTTTCAGTTGGTAGACTCTGCCCCCTTCCGTGAGTTTGTGGAATGTGCGGTTCCTCAGTGGCAGGTACCCAAACGCCACTTTTTCTCACGGAAGGCGATTCCGGCTCTCTACCGGCATGTGGAAGGCAATGTCCATGCCTCGCTGGACAGGGCGGTCAGCGGTAAGGTGCATATTACCGCTGACTCATGGTCCAGCAGGCATGGACAGGGACATTACCTAAGTTTCACGGCGCATTGGGTGACTCTGCTGGCAGCTGGGAAGGATGCAGGACAAGGTGCAGTAGTGTTGGAGGTTGTTCCGCCACCACGCCTCCAAAATGCTAATGATTGTGACACACCTCTCCTCCACCCCCTCCTCTTCTTCTTCCTCCATGGCCTCTTCCTCGGAACCAGCGGTGCTCCGTAGTCGTTCAAGGGGCTACGCAAGTACGCAGGCCAAAAGATGCCATGCGGTGCTTGAGCTGGTGTGCTTGGGGGACAGGAGCCACACTGGGGCAGAGGTTCTGTCAGCTCTGCAGTGGCAGGTTCAGAGGTGGTTGACGCCACGCCAACTTAAGGCAGGAATGGTGGTTTGCGACAATGGCACCAACCTCCTCTCTGCCCTCCGACAGGGACAAATGACCCATGTGCCCTGTTTGGCTCACGTCCTTAACTTGGTGGTGCAGCGGTTCTTGGGCAGGTACCCGGGCTTACAGGATGTCCTGAGGCAGGCCAGGAAAGTCTGTGTGCATTTCCGCCGGTCATATAATGCCAGTGCTCGGCTGACGGACCTCCAAAAGGAGTTTAACCTGCCCAAGAACCGCCTAATCTGTGACATGCCCACCAGGTGGAACTCAACGTTGGCCATGCTGCAGCGGCTGCACACGCAGCAGAGGGCCATCAATGAGTACCTGTGCGACTATGGCACCAGGACAGGGTCAGGGGAGCTTGTTTTTTTTTCCCCACGCCAGTGGGCCATGATCAGGGATGCATGCACTGTCCTGTCACCATTTGAGGAGGCCACGAGGATGGTGAGCAGTGACAGTGCATGCATCAGTGACACTGTCCCCCTTGTCCACCTGTTGGAGCACACGCTGCGTGGAATAATGGACAGGGCACTTGAGGCAGAACAGAGGCAGGAAGAGGAGGACTTCCTTAGCTCTCAAGGCCCCCTTTATCCAGACAGTGTTCCTGCGTGCCCGCCGATCACACATGAAGAGGACGAGGAGGAGGAGGAGGAGGAAGATTGTGTCAGTATGGAGGTGGAGCCTGTCACTCAGCATCAGCAGCAGTCTTTAAGGGATCAGTCCCAAGAAACACATGGACTTGTACGTGGCTGGGAGGAGGTGGCTGCGGACGTTGTCGTCCTTAGTGACCCAGAGGACTCCGGACCGAATGCCTCAGCAAACCTACGCTGCATGGCCTCCCTGATCCTGCAAAGCCTGCGTAAGGATCCTCGTATTCGTGGTATCAAGGAGAAGGACCAATACTGGCTGGCAACCCTCCTTGATCCACGTTACAAGGGTAAGGTTGCGGACCTTATCTTGCCATCGCAGAGGGAGCAGAGGATGAAACATCTTCGGGAGGCCTTTCAGAAAGGTCTGTGCAACGCGTTCCCAGAGACTGGGAGGTTACAACGTACAACTGTTTCTGGACAACGTGTTGCTGAGGCTTCGGTCAGTCAAAGAAGGAGCGGTGGAGAAGGTAGCCGTCTGACCGATGCGTTCAGACAATTTTTTGGTCCGCAGCCCCAAGGTATGATTGGTTCCAGCAACCATCGCCAGCGTCTGTTTTACATGGTGCAGGAATACCTAGGGGCAAGATCAGACTTGGACACCTTTCCCACCGAAAATCCTCTGGGTTACTGGGTCTTGAGGATGGATCACTGGCCAGAGCTTGCACAGTATGCAATTGAGCTACTGGCCTGTCCTGCATCCAGCGTTCTTTCGGAACGCACATTCAGTGCTGCTGGAGGCGTGGTAACCGATCACAGGGTGCGTCTGTCCACCGACTCGGTCGATCGACTGACCTTCATAAAAATGAATCAGTCTTGGATCACCACCAGCTACCAAGCACCTGATGCTGATGTAACCGAATAATTTTTTTTGAAATCTCAGATCCCTTCAAAGACTGCCTATGCTGATGCTGAGTGACTATCCCTGAGTAATTATCCTCTTCCTCCTCAATCATCACGCTGATAGCTTGTAAGAACATTTTTGGTTCTGGGCGCCACCACCAGTGCCTAAGGCACAAATTTTCAGCCCCTGTTTAACAGGGGCGTGTAATTACAATTTTTGATGTAATACTTTGCAGCAGGGCTCGTTCCTGCATTCCAACTAGAGTGTCTGTGAGGGGTTGCAGTGTTGTGGCACCAGCACCAGTGCCTAAGGCCCAATTTTTCTGCCCCTGTCTAACAGGGGCGTGTAATTACAATTTTTGATGCAATACTTTGCAGCAGGGCTCGTTCCTGCGTTCCAAGTAGAGTGTCTGTGAGGGGTTGCAGTGTTGTGGCACCAGCACCAGTGCCTAAGGCCCAATTTTTCTGCCCCTGTCTAACAGGGGCGTGTAATTACAATTTTTGATGCAATACTTTGCAGCAGGGCTCGTTCCTGCGTTCCAACTAGAGTGTCTGTGAGGGGTTGCAGTGTTGTGGCACCAGCACCAGTGCCTAAGGCCTAATTTTTCAGCTCCTGTTCAACAGGGGCATGTAATTACAATTCTTGATCTAATATTTCACAGCAGGGCCCTGTGAGGGCTTACAGTGTTGTGGCCACAGCAACACCTAAGGCCCAAATTTCTGCTGAGTATATAGGGCAGGACCCTACTTTCAAACATCTAACTTACAAACGACTCCTACTTGCAAACGGAAGGAGACAACAGGAAGTGAGATGAAATCTACCCCTAGGAAGGGAAATTCTCTCCTGTAAGAGTTAATATGGGGAAAAAAATTATCCTTTCCACTGATGCTTTCCAATCCTTGTTCCACAAAAAAAAAACAAATTTTCAAAAAACATTTTTCATTGGGACAAAAAGTGAGGTGAAATCTTCTGAAGAGGAGGAAAGACAGCAAAACAAATGTCACAGGGGTGATAACCCTTCCCTATGTTTTCCAAAAAGCTTAAAAAAGATTTTTTGGCTGGAGCTAAACACGTTAAAAATGTACCCGTTCAAAATTACAAACAGATTCTACTTAACAACAAACCTACAGTCCCTGTCTTGTTTGCACCGCCTGTATACTGCTGTTCAGAGTATATAGGGCAGTGGTTCTCAACTCCTGTCCTCGGGACCCACCAACAGGCCAGATTTTAAGTATTACCTTGGGGAGTTGCAGACTAGAATACTGAAATCACTGAGCAGCAAGTGATATCACCTGTGATGTATTTCAGCTATCTTGCAAACCTGGCCTGTTGGTGGGTCCTGAGGACTGGAGTTGAGAACCACTGATATAGGGCCTGGTGGCCCCACACCTTTCCTTAGTTTAATTTGGGTGCGGGGTTCCCCTTAATATCCATACAAGACCCAAAGGGCCTGGTAATGGACTGGGGGGTACCCATGCCGTTTGTCTGACCGATTTTCATCCATATTGCCATGACCCGACATTACATTAAACCCGCAAGCAGTTTTAAATGAGATTTTTTCCTTTAAAAATTACATTTGGTGCAGGGACTGTTCTAAACACGGGAAACACGCGTCACTTTACAGGCATACTATAGACACCCCTTAGGTACGATATTTAAAGGAATATTTCACTTTTTTTTTTTTACTTTAAGCATCATTAAAATCACTGCTCCCGAAAAAACGGCCGTTTTTAAAAGTTTTTTTTTGCATTGATACATGTCCCCTGGGGTAGGACCCGGGTCCCCAAACCCTTTTTAGGACAATACCATGCAAATTAGCCTTTAAAATGAGCACTTTTGATTTCGAACGTTCGAGTCCCATAGACGTCAATGGGGTTCTAACGTTCGTGCGAACTTTCGGTCCGTTCGCAGGTTCTGGTGCGAACCGAACCGGGGGGTGTTCGGCTCATCCCTACTAAGCATCCGCACATAGTGTAAAACCATTACTAAAATTGTTTATTTAAAATGTACTAAGCACTAACAACAATCCACTGGAAAACAGCACTGAATAAAAACATCTGTCAGTAAAATGTAAGTCCTGGATCAAAGACGCAATGGACACAAGCTCCACCCAACGTGATTCATCACATTTGACATCATCTGGGGTGTGGGCATCGTGTCTGGTCATTGAACTTATATTAATTTTGCATCCAATGGAAATTGTCCATTCCGAGTTATTAATAGTGATTTATTCATCTATATCCACACTAGTCCTATGTCTATATCTATGGAACGCACGTGTCAGGTCTCATTATTCACTGTCAATCTTGAATATACATGACATCTTAACACCAGAGTATCAAAAGGAGGCTGCATGTTTAATTTGAATATAAGCACAGCCTTGGACAATTAGCTCCTGTGTTTGTTCTCACTAGATAATAGGTATCTGCAAATCTGCATGGGATCTTGCTGGGAATCCGTGAAACTCAAATTCAACAGCCAACCCTATTAAAGTCTATGAGAGGAAGGCAATACTTAATTCTGCCCATTCTCGAGCCTAATAGGCAACTTACTGTCAAAGGAAAACATGGGGATCTCGAAACTCCCATCAGGGACATTTAACAAAAAGCAAGTTTGGGGTGGAGAAACTTGACTGACCTCATCCTGATAGAACACTTTTGGGCTGAATTAGAGCGGAGATTGCGAGCCAGGCCTTTTCGTCCAACATCAGTGCCTAACCTCACAAATGCGCTTCTGGAAGAATAGTCAAACATTCCCATAGACACACTCCTAAACATTGTGGACAGCCTTCCCAGAAGAGTTGAAGCTGTTATAGCTGCAAAGGGTGGGCCAACTGAATATTGAACCCTATGGACTAAAGCCTCGTACATACGATCCGACTGTTGGCCAACAGAGCATCAGACTTTTGTCCGAAGGGCGTGTGCCAGGAACTTGTCTTGCATAATAACGGCACACAATTGTCGGCCAACAAACACGAATGTAGTGACATACTACATGGAATTTCAGCTCTTGAGCGCCACAATTTGGGCACCTTCTGCTAATGTCGCATTTGGTGAGCATTGATTCCGAGCATGCATGTTTGTACTTTGGACTTTTGTGTGATGGACTTGTGTACACACAATACGAAAATCTGACAACAGACTGTTGTCTGGCAAAAATTTACTAGCCTGCCATCCAACATTTGTTAGCGGAAAGTTGGACAAATTGTCTGAAGGAGCGTACTAAAGGTAGGATTTTAGGCAAACGTGTGTACGAGGCTTAAGACTGGGATGCCATTAAAGTTCATGTGCATGTAAAGGCAGGCAGGTGTCCCAATATTTTTGAAAATATTGTGTATATATAAATGCATCGAGTTGCTGCCATGTGATTGCAACTTGTATTAGCAAGCAATTGAACAGGTGTACCTAATAAAGTGTCTGGTGAGTGTATATATAATATTATATATTAAAAGAAAAAAACAATGTATATAGTAAAAAAAAAGACAGCAATGACACACAGAAAAAGATAGTCCTAAAAAGCACTACACTGCAATCTACTGTAATTTAGCACAGTATGGCAACTATCTTTCCCTACACAGGCCAGCTCTTCTAAATTACTACAACAAAAACTTACAATTAGCTGCTGGTTACCCACCCTTTAGTGAGAAACCTGAAACATAACATCCCCATTATTGGCACTTCTAACCCAGTTGACCCAAGTTCAAAATACCAGGTAGTGCTTATGGTAACAAAGAATCCCAACAAATTCATGTATTAGTTCACCCAAACCTCATTCCTACTTGATAACACTCTGTGCAAATACAGTACACCTTAATTTCACAGTCTAATGCTGCGTACACACAGTCGGAATTTCCAACAAATGTTCGATGTGAGCTTGTTGACGGAAATTCCTACAACAAAAATTTGAGAGCTGGATCGCAAATTTTCCGACAACAAAATCCGTTGTCAGAAATTCCGATCGTGTGTACACAATTCCGATGCACAAAATTCCACGCATGCTCGGAATCAAGCAGAAGAGCTGCACTGGCTATTGAACTTCACCTTTCTCAGCTTGTCCTACGTCACTGCGTTTTTGACGTTCGGAATTTCTGAGAACATGTGTGTGACCGTGTGTATGCAAGACAAGTTTGAGTCAACATCCGTCGGAAATAAATCCACGGTTTTGTTGTCGGAATGTCTGATCGTGTGTACGCGGCATTAAGTGTTTTGTCTTAACTTGGTTTCTGAGACAAGTGTGTATTCCATTCATCGATACTTTGGGAAGATTTAATCTCTCATAATTCCATAACATAAGTGCACAATTATAAATGCATGAGGAAGGGGTCCTGCGCGACTCCAAAACATTGCACTTGTTCTTGTAATGTGATCTTTCTGCAATAAAAGCCTTTGGACTACATTTGAAGACCCTTGGCGTGCTGGCGAAAAAGTGCATTTATTCCCTCAGTAATGTGACATGGGCCTATAAATTGGTTGCTAGATCTGAGCACTGTCACAATGGAGGAGGAAGCACCTGGATTTTCCCTGAATGCAGCAGCAGAAGAAATGGTGGGGGAGTGCTGGCAAGGGAAGTTGAAGGGCCTTTATCAATGGGCTTTTGGTTGCTTTAAATGAGTTTTGCATTCCATATAAGTCTTTGGGAATGTAGATCTGCTTGAAGAAGATCAGAAGTAAGCAGAGGTAAGATCAACTGCAGGTCAAATGCACATGACAATTAATTCTGAAATCAGAAGCACCTCAAACTGATGCCATCAACACAAGTACAAAGCCCATTGACATGGGCCAAAAATGGGTCCCTTTGCACAGATACTATCACTTTGTTCTGAACAAGCAAAGTAACAGTGTCTTTTTTTTGGTTACTGACAGATCAAGCAAAGCGCACAGAAGTAACAAAACACAGATGGAGCAAGGTTTTGCTACAATTGAGTGGCTCTCACAAATTTGGAGGAAGTGCATTACATGGAACTCAGATTAAGGTAAACTCAATGTAGGTCCTGACTTTATCACAGCTTCCAAGCAGGGCCGTCTTTAGCGCAGGGCAAACGGGGCACTTGCCCTGGGCCCAATCTTTGTTGGGGGGCCCGCGCTAGCCGTGAATTGGGGCCCCGATGACAGCTTTGCAGAGCGCACAGAGGACACGGGAGGATGTATTCCTCGCCAGCCAGCTGAGAGGGGGCGGGGCCGGGAGCTGCACTGACGCTCTGACCCCGCCCACGTGCAGCCTGTGTACTCGGAAAAGAGCTTCTGTAGTGAGAGCCAGTGATCGGAGTGGGAGTGTCAGTGGAGCTTCCGGCCCCGCCCCCTCTATACTGGCTGGTAAATACAGAGGTCTGGGGGCGGGGCCGGGAGCTCCAATGACACTCCCACTCCCACTCACTGGCTCTCACTACAGGCGCTCTATTCCCAGTACACACACAGGCTGCACGTGGGCGGGGTCAGAGCGTCAGTGGAGCTCCCGGCCCCGCCCCTCTCAGCTGGCTAGCGCGGAATACATCCTCCCATGTCCTCTGTGCGCTCTGCAAAGCTGTCATCGGGGCGACCATTCACGGGTGATGTGGGCCCACCCAACAAAGCATCAGTGGAGCTCCTAGCTGCTTTAGTGAGAGCAGAGAGTGGAAGCCCCGCCCACAGTCCTGAATGTATGTAGTAAGTTTGGCTGGCCAGGTATGTCCTTACAACCATAGAATGCCTGACTGTTTAAACCCTGAGCTGTGTTATTTAACTGTAAAGCTGTGCATTGCTGAAAGTTCTCTGACCATTCCCTGCAGTATGTCCGCAGTCTCTGATTGTCTCCTGCAGTATGTCCGCAGCCTCTGATTGTCTCCTGCAGTATGTCCGCAGCCTCTGATTGTCTCCTGCAGTATGTCCGCAGTCTCTGAGTGTCTCCTGCAGTATTTCCACAGTCTCTGAGTGTCCCCTGCAGTATTTCCGCAGTCTCTGATTGTCTCCTGCAGTATGTCCGCAGTCTCTGGTAATCTCCGGCAGTATGTCCGCAGTCTCTGGTAATCTCCTGCAGTATGTCCGCAGTCTCTGGTAATCTCCTGCAGTATGTCCGCAGCCTCTGGTAATCTCCTGCAGTATGTCCGCAGTCTCTGGTAATCTCCTGCAGTATGTCCGCAGCCTCTGATTGTCTCCTGCAGTATGTCCGCAGTCTCTGATTGTCTCCTGCAGTATGTCCGCAGTCTCTGATTGTCTCCTGCAGTATGTCCGCAGTCTCTGATTGTCTCCTGCAGTATGTCCGCAGTCTCTGTTAATCTCCTGCAGTATGTCCGCAGTCTCTGAGTGTCTCCTGCAGTATTTCCGCAGTCTCTGATTGTCTCCTGCAGTATGTCCGCAGTCTCTGATTGTCTCCTGCAGTATGTCCGCAGTCTCTGATTGTCTCCTGCAGTATGTCCACAGTCTCTGATTGTCTCCTGCAGTATGTCCGCAGTCTCTGATTGTCTCCTGCAGTATGTTCGCAGTCTCTGATTGTCTCCTGCAGTATGTCCGCAGTCTCTGATTGTCTCCTGCAGTATGTCCGCAGTCTCCGATTGTCTCCTGCAGTATGTCCGCAGTCTCTGATTGTCTCCTGCAGTATGTCCACAGTCTCTGATTGTCTCCTGCAGTATGTCCGCAGTCTCTGATTGTCTCCTGCAGTATGTTCGCAGTCTCTGATTGTCTCCTGCAGTATGTCCGCAGTCTCTGATTGTCTCCTGCAGTATGTCCGCAGTCTCCGATTGTCTCCTGCAGTATGTCCACAGTCTCTGATTGTCTCCTGCAGTATGTCCGCAGTCTCTGATTGTCTCCTGCAGTATGTCCGCAGTCTCCGATTGTCTCCTGCAGTATGTCCACAGTCTCTGATTGTCTCCTGCAGTATGTCCGCAGTCTCTGATTGTCTCCTGCAGTATATCTGCAGTCTCTGATTGTCTCCTGCAGTATGTCCGCAGTCTCTGAACCTCTCCTGTAGTATGTGTATTAATGTGCCCCTTTACTTGCTCAATTATTTGGGATTGCTCCACTGCTCAGTGAGAGGTAATGATGTGCATGAACCTCTAGCAACCAATCAGCAAACAGTAGTGATCTGCTTTAATCTCTAGCAGCCAATCAGTAAGTGCTAATGATGTGCTGTAACCCCTAGCAACCAATTAGTGAGCGCTAATAATGTACATTAACCTCTAGCAACCAATCGGCAAGCAGAAATTATGTGTTGTAACCTCTAGAAACCAGCCATTGAGCAGTAAGGATAGGCTGTAACCTCTGGCAAACAATTGCAATCACTGCGTGATCTGCTGCAGTAAACTGATTTTGAGTCTACCTGCTATTTTTTGTATGTCTCAGAATGGAGGGGGGACCCCAAGAAAATGTTTGCCCAGGGCCCAATCAAAATTAAAGACGGCCCTGCTTCCAAGATTAAGCTTTCTTTATCTTTCTGCAACAAAACCATTGCCTTTCTTCTAAAAATGCCAGCTGCCTAACTTTCAAGCTAAAGCTTTGGTTTTATTACTTTTTGAGTCACAGATATGGATGAAGTCAGATGTTCATTTGCTGCATGCTTGCATTTTGCTTCTGTGACTCACATATTCTTAAACAAAACACAGCCAGTCAACTAGTATTTTTTTTAGATAGAGCAACAATGGAAGACCTCTTATTATTTTTTAAGCTTTAAAGTACTGCATAAAATTTTACCGAGCATGCATTATACCACAATGGCCATATTAGCAAGACAAATGTTAGATTTTTGCTTGGTATTACCAGGCAATAGTTTAAAGAAATTGTCATATTGGATCAATTGGATAAAACAGAAGTGACTATTTAGTCACACTTTAGTATTTTTGTCATTAGCTTCACATTGGTCCCTAGCCTTATGCTGTGTTCCCATAGCCAATCAGTTTGGCTGTTCTGTTTTTGAGGGTACACGTCAGCACCATGTTATCAATACCATGCTAATTTGTTAAGTGAAAACAGGAGAGATTTTAATTGGACATTGAATGCATAGAAGTACCAATTAACTCCTTGTGACCTTGGCTGTTCTTCAGCTCTTTATACCTTGAGAGGCACTCATTACAGAGCAGGGACTTACAACTCTTATATAATAAATAGTTCTAATGCTTTATTAACCACTTCAATACCAGGCACTTAGACACCTTCCCGCCCAGGCCAATTTTCAGCTTTCAGCGCTGTCGCAATTTGAATGACAATTGCGCGGTCATACAACACTGTACCCAAACAATTTTTTTTATCATTTTGTTCCCACAAATAGAGCTTTCTTTTGGTGGTATTTGATCACCTCTGCGGTTTTTATTTTTTGTTGCGTAACAAATAAAAAAAGACCGAAAATTTTGAAAAAAAACAAGTTTTTCTTTGTTTCTGTTAAAACTTTTTGTAAATAAGTACGTTTTCTTCTTCAATGACGGGGACTGATATGGCTGCACTGACGGGCACTGATACAGCGGCACTGATGGGCACCGATGAGGTGGCACCAATGAGGTGGCACTGATGAGGTGGCACTGACGGGCACTGATGGGTGGCACTGATGGGCACTGATAGGTGGCACTGGTATGCGGCACTGATGGGCACTCATAGGTGGCACCGATGGACACTTATAGGCGGCACTGATGGGCACTCATAGGTGGCATTGATGGGCACTCGTAGGTGGCATTGATGGTTACTTATGGGTGGCACTGATAGTTGGCACAGATGGGCATGGATGGGCACTAATAGATGGGCACTGATGGGCACGGATGGGCACTGACAGGTGGCACGAATGGACACTGATGGGTGGCACTGATGACACTGGTTGTTTGCAGTGATGCCCCTAAGGGTGGCATTGCTGGGCATCACTGCAACATAATGGTGCCAATCAGTGCCCATTTGTGGGCACTGATTGGCACAGATTAGGCACACTGGGCACATGTGGATGGCCATGGGGTACATACCTGGCCATCCACATGTTGCCCCTTCCCTGGCGCGCGGCGGCATGTTATCCTGCTGGACGTCATATGACGCCCAGTCAGGATAACTGAACCACTTCCCGGACGTCAATCCACTATAGGGTGGGCGGGAAGTGGTTAAACATACAAAGCCCTGCAAAGACTGCATTAGCAGTATGTATAGAGGATAGAATTTTCCCTCAAACATCCATCTGCTGCTCTACCAAGCAATGCAAGTCCTGGGTGGGTCAGAGTCTCTGAACCATGAGATGTTTGTGTGCCCAGAAGTACCAGGGCACCACTGGGATTAGCTTTTTATGGTTGCACTTCGTGGCCATTGCTTGTGTGGATGGGGGAATCTGTTCATTTTTTTTTCGATCAGCCTGCTGGCTAAAATGAGTCATCTATTGCCAGCCTTAGATGTTTCTTCGATGTTTCTGAAGGGAAGATGTCATGGCTGACTGCAAGGATTTCTGAACAAACACAGCTGCCCAGCCTCCTCAAACAAAGAGCTAGTAGGATTTTACAGTGCTGGCATTTTCCAGAAAAATGAACCTAAAAAAAGGAAAGCTGCAATTTTTATTTTTTTAATTTTTTAATGCAATGTGAATGACAACATGTGAAAAGATAAAAAGTGACATAATGTTATTCCAATTTGGTTGCAAAAGGAGAAATACACTTCAAACCTTTCTGCAAGAAGAGGAAATTGTACTGTAAATGAGGAATGTTCTACATGTATTAACATTACATTCATAAGGCAGTTTAACCACTTGCTGAACGCCTCACGCAGATATACTGCGGCAGAATGGCACGGGCAGGCAGAGTAACGTATGGGTATCGTGCCCCTCCCCGGTGCCGAGGCGGTCGGCATCGTTCCAGGACCGATCCGTCCTGAGGGGGAGGCCACTGATTCATGGCCTCTTCCTCATGATCGCTCCTGGCAAATGAGAAGCTTCCTCTGCTTCTGTAATGTAAACAGAAGCAGAGGAAGTGATGTCATCTCTCCTCGTGAAGCCTTTTCGCTCCGGCTTCCGAGGAGAGAAGACATCTACGGTGAGTCTGCACCAACACTACACTGACACTAGCACACATAGGCACATAACCCCCCCCCCATCACCCCCCCCCTGCACCCCCTGTCACCCCCTGTCACAGTGACACCAATAGCAGTTTTTATTTTTTTACTGATTACTGCATTGGTGTCATTTATGACAGTTATAAGTCTTAGGGCAGTTAGTGGTAGGCCCCTTTAGGTCTAGGGTATCCCCCTAACCCCCCTAATAACGGTTTAACCCCTTGATCACCCCCTGTCGCCAGTGCCACTAAGCGATCTTTTTTCTGATCGCCGTATTAGTGTCATAGGTGACGCTAATTAGCCAAGTAGGTATTTAGGTTCGCTGTCAGCTTTTTATAGCGTCAGGTACCCCAATATACTACCTAATAAAGGTTTTAACCCCCTGATTGCCCCCCAGTTAACCCTTTCACCAGTGATCATCGTATAAGTATTACGGGTGGCGCTGGTTAGTTAGTTTGTTTTTTATACCCGCCGTTTATTACCCAATAAAGGTTTAACCCCTTGATCGCCTGGAAAGTGATATCAGTTAGGTTTTAGGGTCAGTAAGGGTCCCTAACTGCCCCAGGCAGCGTCAGGTTAGTGCAAGTGCCAGTACCGCTAACACCCACACACGCAGTATATACCTCCCTTAGTGGTATAGTATCTGAACGGATCAATATCTGATCTGATCAGATTTATACTAGCATCCCCAGCAGTTTAGGGTTCCCAAAAACGCAGTGTTAGCGGGATCAGCCCAGATACCTGCTAGCACCTGTGTTTTGCCCCTCCGCCCAGCCCACCCAAGTGCAGTATCGATCGATCACTGTCACTTACAAAACACAACACATATAACTGCAGCGTTCGCAGAGTCAGGCCTGATCCCTGCGATCGCTAACAGTTTTTTGGTAGCGTTTGAATCAGTCGCTAACAGTCAGGAGCTTTTTTACCGGTGAGTCTCACTAGTGTACCAGTAAATTTAGAGTCCAAAATGGCAAATCGATGGTACACTAGTGAAGAGGCCTACACGTTTCTGAGCATGACAGATAGTGAAGAGGAAGTCACTCATCTGTCAGATTCAGGCTCAGAATACGATCCTGTAGACGACAGCGGCTCCATGACAAATAGCTCTGACGACGGAGTTGTGGTCCCTGCCAAGGTCAGGTGTACCAGACCCCGATCTTCTTCTGCTGTTGAGGTGCAAGAACCGCAGGGCTCTCGTATGGAGCAGAGAAGTACTAGCACCGCTATTCCTTCTGGTGAACTGGCAAGCACCAGTGGCCTAGTACACCCTGGTCGTAGTCAAACCAGCACTGCAGTAACAGGTGGTGACGTGGTGAGTCCCATAAGTGCAGTTCAAGCTGGTGAGGTGGCAAGCACAAGTAGTGTCCCGCTGCCACCAAGAAGAAGACAAACACAGGCCCGTCGTGCCCATAGTGCCCTTCCTGCTGCATTCGCCAATCCTAATTGGGAACCCTCCACTTCTGCAGCACCCGTACTTCCCCCATTTACTGGCCAAACCGGCATTCAGGTGGAAACAGTTGATTTTACATCACTTGATTTTTATTCGCTGTTTTTCACTGAAGATCTCTATAGATCTATTGTGGATCAAAGTAATTTGTATGCTGGTCAATACATCGCCACTAACACCCAGTCCTCCCTTGCCAGAGATTGGAAAACAATTACGGTTTCTGAATTTAAGACCTTTCTAGGCCTATCCCTCCTCATGGGCGTAACTAAAAAGAGTGAGTTGCGGTCTATTGGTCCACTGACCCAATTCACCATACGCCCGTGTTCTCTACCTCCATGACCAAGGCACGATTCGAGCAGATCTTGCGGTTCATGCATTTCAACAACAATGAACTCTGTCGTCCTCGTGGAGACCCTGGATACGATCGGTTTCTACAAAATTCAGCCCCTCGTAAACCACTTCAACCAACTTTTTGCAGACTTGCTTACTCCCCATCAAGTTGTCTGCGTTAATGAGTCCCTGATTAAGTTTTCTGGCCGCTTGTCTTTCAAACAGTATCTTCCAAGCAAGCGTGCCAGATACGGGATCAAGATGTAAAAGCTCTGTGACAGGGCCACAGGCTATACATGTAGTTTTATGGTTTACGAGGGAAAAGATAGTTACGTAGAGCCGCCGAACTGCCCAGATTACATAGGGAGTGCTGGCAAGATTGTGTGGGACTTGGTGTCACCCTTATTCGGAAAGGGGTACCATTTGTATGTGGACAATTATTAAACGAGCGTGACACTTTTTAGTCACTTGTTTGATCAGCAGATTGGAGCATGTGGCACCGTGCAACCTAATCGCCGGGGCTTACCCCAGAGGCTTGTAGATTCCCGTCTTAGGCTGGGGGAGAGAGCCTGCTTCAAGTGTTATAATTTGCTCGCTGTGAAGTGGAGGGATAATAAGAATGCTTTCGTTCTTATCTCCTTTCATGCAGACACGACGGCCCAAATTCCTATGGTGACTGGTGTTGTGGAGAAACCCCTCTGTGTCCATGAATATAACCAAAATATGGGAGGGGTGGACCTCGACGCCCACTTGTTGGCATCGTACCTAGTTGCCCGTAAGGCCAGACGTTGGTATAAAAAAGTGTCTGTATACTTATTTCAATTGGCTTTGTTGAACGCTCATGTGCTATACAGAGCTTCAGGATGGACTGGATCCTTCCTTAAATTCCAGGAAGAGATCGTCAGAGCCCTTCTGTTTCCAGATAGTGCTCCACCTCACCATCCCAATCCAAATGCAGTAAGCCGGCTGCATGAGAGGCATTTTCCGTATGTCCTCCCGAGTACCCATAGCCAACGAGCCCCCAAAAAAAGATGTCATGTCTGCAGCAAGCGCGGATATAGGCATGACACCCGGTATTATTGTCCCTCCTGTCCTGACAATCCTGGTCTTTCCATATGTGAATGTTTTCAACGCTACCATACACTAGTTGAGTATTAGTGTAGGGTACAGCACTGCACAGACTAGGACACACTTTCACAGGGTCTCCCAAGATGCCATCGCATTTTGAGAGACCCGAACCTGGAACCGTTACAGTTACAACAGTTACAGTTACAAAAAAGTGTAAAAAAAAACCACAAAAAATATATAAAATAAAAAACCAAAAATAGTAGTCGTTTTATTGTTCTCTCTCTCTCTATTCTCTCTCTCTATTGTTCTGCTCTTTTTTTACTGTATTCTATTCTGCAATGTTTTATTGTTATTATGTTTTATCATGTTTGCTTTTCAGGTATGTCATTTTTTATACTTTACTGTTTACTGTGTTTTATTGTTAACCATTTTTTTGTTTTCAGGTGCATTCAGCTGCATCGCGGATTTATTTATCTTGACAGCAACAGCGTTTGCTCCCACCATACATAAAGGAGGTGATTTCACCACCACAGTTAAAAAAAAGAGCATATATGCCGAAGCATGGGGGCAGCAGGGGTGGAGGAGCGATTTGCTCCTAACTTTTGCGGGCGGATGCCCCCATGTTTCGGTATATATATATTTTAGGCACAGATTGCCTTAAAAAATGTTTTATTTTTTACAATTTTTTTTTTTATTTGCTTTGCAGGTATGGTATGTCTTACTGGTATGTTACTTTGTTTTATTGTTAACCATCATTTGCTTAGCAGGTACGCTATTCAGTTGCAGCGCGGATTTATTTATCTTGACAGCAGCATCTAGATCAACATCAAGATATATTTGTGGGGAAAAAAGGACACAAATTTTGTTTGGGTACAGCATTGCATGACCGCGCAATTACCAGTTAAAGCGACGCAGTGCCAATTTGTAAAAAGTGCTCTGGTCAGGAAGGGGGTAAAACCTTCCGAGGCTGAAGTGGTTAACTGCAGCCAAGAGTGGCCAGAAAGAATCAGTGCATTCTTTCTGGCAGTTATAAACGTTGCTGGCACAAACTGTGTGCAAACAGCTGCAGCTGTCAGCAAAGCAATGGCTGGCACCAGTGCTGTTTACATGTAACCACTCATCTGAATTGAACAGAGGCACTGACCGATCCTAGATACAGACGGTGTAAGTTCAGGGTCTGCGTTTCTGTAAAAATGTGCCAAAGGAAGTGGTGTTGGGCAGAAAAACTGGAGAAATCCCTGTGAGATACATGTTCTGGGAATGAAAGTTCCAATATTACTGATAGCTGATTAAAGGTCAGTGCCTCTAAAGCAGGGGTCTCAAACTGGTGGCCCTCCAGCTGTTGCGGAACTACAAGTCCCATCATGCCTCTGCCTGTGGGAGTCATGCTTGTAACTGTCAGCCTTGCAATGCCTCATGGGACTTGTAGTTTCACAACAGCTGGAGGGCCGCCAGTTTGAGACCCCTGCTCTAAAGGGTGGGTAAGCAAGAGAAGAAGAATCAGTACAATTTTATCTGGCTGATGTAACCAAAAATTCTTGAGTTTTGGATTCACATGACCTAATTTAATGTTAGCCGGGCACTGGCACTGATGTTGGCAGTTTCTCAAACTGAGGTTCCAGTTGCCTCTAGCACCCACAATGTCAGTGATAGTTAGTGACCCTCCCAGATAGTGTCTGTTAGCACCAGATTGCACACCACCCCATCACATTCCCACTATAAGTCGCTGATCACCACCATTGCAGTATAGCGTCTACAGCTTCGAAAATTCCAGTGTATATATATATATATATATATATATATATATATATATATATATATATATATGTAGGAAGGCCAGTATGGTGGCCTGAATTTATGGGAGGAGTCCGGGGGGTATTTAAGCAGCCCGCTCACCTGTAGTGCTTGTCGGTTTCCTGTGCGCGATCCGTTACGTCACTAGGCCGACTATCCGAATACCAAACGTCCGCAAGTTACTGTCTCGCGAAGTTCCCGCATTTTGCTATTTCGTGCTCGAGTGTCAGTGTTTACCGATCCGTATCGTTCGTACCACGCGTCTGGCTTGGCTGTCGCAGGTAGGGTCCCCTCGGACTTTTGTTTTTACGAACTGTTAGATATCATGTCACTAAACCGTGATATCAAACTTACGAAGCACCCGCAACTTTTACGTACGTAACCACAATGTATATCATTCGCACTATCGTTATGTAACCATTTCGTGTTAGTTAAGGAAACCACCGCGACGCGTGCGTCGCTACATTTCAGGCATGTTTAAACTGCTAAAAACATGAGTCAGCAGACAGCCATAGCGATTCGCAGTTCACAATCTTATCAAACCACGTCAGTTTGATACCAATCATTTCTCATTTCTGAAACATTTCTAGACACATTTCTATCATTTCAAACCATTTCAAAATCATTTCTCATTTCAGTCACATACCGCGCTCCGATTCGAATCCAGTCGCACCTAAAAGATGCACCGATTCGCTCCGGTGTGCCCCAGTAGTTACGGCCTCATTTCAGTACATGCTCCAGAGTCACGTCACAAGCAGTCGATTACCTCTGTCATGGTTATCATTTCATTTGCCACACAGCACACTCCGGTACGAATTTAGTCGCATGGAAATGCACCGATTCGTCTCGGCGTGCCCCAGGTATGGCCACATTTCAGTACATGCTCCAGAGTCAGATTCGTAGTCAGTCGCTACAGCAGCACGACCGATTCCCGCCTCTGTCATGGCAAAACAATATGTTACACCGCACTTACCGCGCTCCGCTTCGAATCCAGTCGCATCCTCCATGCACCGATTCGTTACGGCGTGCTCCAGGGCTCGGCCTCATTTCAGAAACATGCTCCAGAGTCCGGATCACAGCTAGTCGCAGATATCGGGCGACTGATCCGCATCTCTGTCATGGGAATTGCTACCATTTCACTCCCACAGCGCATCACCGTTTCGAAAACAGTCGCATCTGCATGCACCGATTCGTCACGGAATGCCGCAGTTGATTCGGCCGTATCCATACCTATACCAGAGCTCGGTCGGTTGCCAGTCGCAAAACACGGCACAACCAATTCAAGCCTCGGTCAAGGTAAACATTTCTCTCATTTCATTTCATGCTGCGCTCCGATTCGAATACAGATGCATCAAACAAGCACCGATTCGTCCCGGTGTGCACCAATGTTTCTTCTGTTGCCTCATTTCAGTACATGCTCCAGAGCCCGGTTCACGGTCGTATCAGTCACGACACGACCAGGCCGGACCTTTGTCATGCAGTTCAGTCATTTCAAAAATCAAGGCAAACATTTCGAATCATTTCGTTGTCACAAGATTGTAAGCACCATACGAATCGTAGCTTCAAGTTAGCTAGCAATCCCTTCACGAATTATCACCTTTCATTTCTCTAGGTCAGTCAAAGTTCAGTAGGTCCACCTGCACCAGGTTGGACGACATCTCCCCAGGTAAAAAAAAAAAAAAGAGAAGAATGGGAGGATAAATCGGGTAAGTATGACCCAGGGGATCAAAGAAAAAAAAACTTGAAATTCATGTCACCCCCAATAGGTTACAGTCAACCGAAAAAATACAAGCTCAAGACAGGAGATCCTCACCAGATCAACTATGTCTCAAGCCGGCAGTGAAGACTTCACGGCCCCTCTGTCACCTTCCCTGGTCTCAGAGAGCGGCAGCGTGCAGTCCCTTAGGGGATGGACTATCCCCAAACTGACCGCAGAGCTCAGACGCAGAGGCGTCCCCTTCCCCGCCACAGCGAGGAAAGGCGAGCTCTTCAAACTCCTCATTCCTCCACCAGCAGCAGGACCCAGTACCCAACAGGCATCCCTTCAGTCAATAGCATCAGCTATTTCACAATTACACACGATGGTGTCATCCTTGTCGACCTCAGTTACAGACATCCAAACCAGGGTGGCACTCCTGGAGGCTCGACCGGCCACGGCTGTCCCCGACCCAACCGCGACTCAAACCTTGACACCCCTTCCTGCAGGTACCTCAGGCTGGAGCTCCATTGTCTACCCCTCCCATTTGGTCCCAACCAGGACCAGGAAGGACATTTTGGACGGCAGGGACATCAACCTGGCCTCTCTCCTTATTTCCGTACATGACCTGGCAGAAAATAAAGCCTACTCCTGGGGCGACATATCGGTGGTCCTTAAAGCCAAAGACCCCAGATTGAACCGCAAATTATCGCTCCCAGAATTTACCCTGGCCTTTGGCATGCTCAGAGACGTCCTATGCTCAGCCACCCCCAGCAGACGGGAAGAGCTGGACTTGTATCTCCATACAGTGGTAGACTTGGGCTACAAGTATGGAGGATTCGCATTTTATGACTACCACCGTTCCTTTTCCGCCAAGGCCGCTGCCAGACTCACACAGTTCCAGACTACGACAAACTGGAGTCTCATGGACACAGAGCTCTTCTGCCGCCACTTTGCCGGCTTACGCTCACCTCTGTGTGCGATTTGTCAGTCCTCCACCCACACTGCCACCTGGTGCGCCAATGCCGCGACCAGACGGCCCTTCGAGTTTCCCTCCACCTCAGGTACAATTCAGGGTCAGTCGCCCCCTGAACCAACGCCTCAGGTGGACAAATTCGGACGTCCAGTCCGAACCATGGGAGGGGCAGCCATTTGTAATAACTACAACTACGGGTCCTGCAACTTCAGCCAGTGCCGCCTACTCCACATCTGCACCTTATGCCAAAGAGCACACCCAAGGAACCTGTGTGAAGTCAAACAACACAAGAAGGCATGACTAAGCCGGATCAACCTCTTGTGGTTAGGACTGTACCTCACCTCACATCCCACCCCTTCCCTGACCACCTACCTTATCCAAGGCTTCACAGTAGGCTTTCACACCGGCCTCATTTCACTACCCCACTGTACTCACGAATGTGCCAATCTTCGCTCAGCAGCCATAGACGAACAAGCCATAGATCAGCTCTTACAAACAGAGGTAGATCGTGAGTACGTTATAGGCCCTTTCACTTGCCCCCCTTTCAGCACATGGAGAGTCAGCCCTATTGGGCTTGTCAAGGGCAAGTTCAGGAATAAATTGCGTTTGGTGTACGACCTGTCTGCGCCTCATTCTTCCCACATCCCCAGTCTCAATTCTCTGATCCCCTCCGAAGAGTTTTCCCTAAAATATTCCTCCGTCGACATGGCAATACAAGCAATCATCAAAGCAGGTACAGGTGCCTGGCTCTACAAAGCCGACATCTCGGATGCCTTCAAACTCCTGCCCATCCATCCATCCCTCTGGTGCTGGCATGGCATCAAGTGGAAGGAGGCATATTATTTTGCCACAAAACTAACCTTCGGTTCAAAGAGTAGTCCGTGGCTCTTCGACACGTTCGCTCAGTCCCTGGTTTGGATACTGTTACACAAGGGTCAATGCCAAGAAGTCATCCATTACCTGGATGACTTCCTACTAATAGAACCTCCCAGCAAGCCACCAGGAGACCTCGACAGACTCAGAGTGATATTTGGAAACCTCAATGTTCCCATCGCCGAGCACAAAGTCGACGGCCCAGCACACATCATCACCTTCCTCGGGGTCAGCTTGGATACCTGCGCTATGCAAGCCAGTCTCCCCCTCGACAAACTAACACGCATTAGGGCGGTCCTTCACGAATTCACACACACCAAAAGCTGTACCAAAAAACAGTTGCAATCTCTCCTGGGAATGCTTAATTTTGCCATGCGAATTATCCCACAAGGCCGCACCTTTGTATCACGCCTGCTTAGATTCCTGCCAGAAACTCAAGACCCCGATCAGATCTTAAAACTAGACTCCGCAGCTATAGCGGACCTATCTATGTGGGAGAAATTCTTGTCCGCCTGGAATGGCATATCCCTATTCATACCCACGGTTTCGTCTCTGTCACCCCAGGTAGTGACAGACGCTGCAGCCTTCACAGGTTTCGCGGCAATTTTTGGCCATCATTGGTTTTCAGGACCCTGGCCTCAACAGATACTGTTGATACCCGGATTTACTCAAACATCTGCCCTCTTTGAACTTTATCCCATAGTGGCAGCTGCACAGCTCTGGGGCCACCACTGGACAGGACAAACCGTAGTCTTCACCACCGATAACCAGGCCACAGCAGACATTATCAACAGAGGCAGGTCCAAGTCCCTAGCAGTCATGTCCTTCCTGCGCAGATTGGTACAACTGTCTTTACAGCGTCAGTTTAATATACACTGTGCATTTATTCCCGGCAGATACAACTCAGCTGCCGACGCACTGTCACGTTTTAATTACACCTCCTTTTTTGAACAGGTTCCCGATGCCGAACCAATGTCGGCCCCTATCCCAGTCTGGTCACAACTGACCCTGGACTAGTTCAACATCTACACAGAGCAACGCAACTCATCAATCATTCACTCTCTCACAACACACTCAAAGCCTACCAGGCAGCTTGGAAGGCGTTCAATAAATTCCTCACATCCTGCCGTAAAACACCAACAGATCTCAAACAGATACTGGCCTTCATTGCACACTGTCACTCGCAGCTGGCCTTATCCTACAATACTATCCGGCTATACCTAGCCGGCATTCAACATTTCTTGACGCTTGAAGACCCTACGAAATCTTCACTGTTTTCGTCACACGCTATACGAGCCATCCTAAGGGGCATTCAGAAACAACAACCAGTCATCAGCTCCAAGCGCTTACCCATTACGGGCCCCATTTTTAGGGACATGTCAACTATTCTGGCTACTTCACCATTTGGTCTGCTCCCCAGCACGGTCTTACAAGCAGCTATATATTTAGCTTATTATGGGTTCTTGCGACCTGGCGAATTCACCTCTAACAAACCCACAGACCAAGTACTATGCAGACGGCACTTGCTTCGATACCAAGATCATTTCATCCTGCACCTTGAGGTCTCTAAAACCCAACAAACGGGCTCAGGAGTGAACATTCATCTCTACAAAACCAACAACAGCTGGTGTCCAGTCGCTGTACTCAACCGACTCCTGTCACTCCTGCCTGAGCAACCAGACAGCAGTCCCCTCTTACCATTCCCAGTTAAACCCTTAAACGCCTCTCAGTTTGTGAAACACATAAGGATACTTCTCCGCAATCTTCACCTTAACCCTAGTCAGTATTCCGGACACTCCTTCCGCATCGGAGCAGCCTCCGCAGCGTCCCGCCACGGGGTTCCAGACCACATCATCAGAAGACTAGGCAGGTGGAAATCAGGCTGCTTCGCCCGGTATATCCCCAATCCACAAACAGAGATGGCACAGGCATTCTCCAAATTGGCTCAATAAATAACTGAAAACCAATAAAAATTATAACCCTACCTGAATGTTTTTGCCCCCTTATTTTGGCATACCGGCCATTAGACCAAGGCACACTTTCAGGTCCATTTCATATGGTAAGTCCACACTTCCAGGTCTATTTCCAATGGTAAGTTTTATCTTAACTATAAATGTTATCTAGGTCCATATCGGACATAGGGCTCCGACCATAAGTAGGAAGGCCAGTATGGTGGCCTGAATTTATGGGAGGAGTCCGGGGGGTATTTAAGCAGCCCGCTCACCTGTGGTGCTTGTCGGTTTCCTGTGCGCGATACCCACCCTCCCATCCCCATTTCAAGGCATTTATCTCATTTCATTCATTTCATCTCATTTCTCTCTACAGAATAATCATTTCTTAAAACCAGGGTATGCCCCCTTATTTTGGCATACCGGCCATTAGACCAAGGCACACTTTCAGGTCCATTTCATATGGTAAGTCCACACTTCCAGGTCTATTTCCAATGGTAAGTTTTATCTTAACTATAAATGTTATCTAGGTCCATATCGGACATAGGGCTCCGACCATAAATATATATATATACCATCGTTTGTAGACGCTATACCTTTATACCTTTAGCACAAATCCATTAATACACACTTTATGGGATTTTTCTTACCAGACGTTTAGCAGAATACATTTTAGCCTAAATTTATGAAGAAATTAGATTTTTAAACATTTTTATTGGACAGGTTTTATAACAGAAAGTAGAAAATATTGTTTTGTTTTGTTTTTTTTCCAAAATTTTCTGTCTTTTTGTTTATATAATAAAAAATAAAAAACCCAGTGGTGTATCATACCATCAAAACAAAGCTCCATTTGTGTGAAAAAAATTATATAAATTTAATTTGCATACAAAATTGTATGACTGCACAATTGCCAGTTAAAGTAGCACAGTGCCAAATAGCAAAAAATGCCCTGGTCAAGGAAAAACCTTCCAGAGATCGAGTGGTTAATGCCAACTTGATTAATGTTTATCATATAATCAATCATATATCTTTTATGTATTTATGAATTGCTTAAATGCATTTTAGCAATGATGGAGGTAACAGTTTCAAGCCCCTGAGGCTGCATTCACACCTGAGCATTTTAAAGTGTTTAGTGTTTACTGCGATTTTGCCGCAATTTGTATTGCGTTTTTACTGCGATTTTGTACAGGTAACCAATGTAAAAAGCAGAAAAACACCTGTAATCTACACCTAAAAACATTTAGGTGTGACTGCAGCCTAACACACATTAAGGCTATCTTTGTTGACCTTGGTGGGCTAAAGATTCTTGGGACTCCAATCATTGACATGTGGGTGCCTTATTTTTCTTTCAACCCTATTCAAAGTGCACCCACCATCCCATCCATCACCCTACCCTCTTAAACAATAAAGACCTCACAGCGGTTGCAATATTTACTTATTCTACTAAAAACTAAAAAAGGAAATTTGGCATTTTCACATAGCATCCAAATTTAAAATAAAGGCTTTGGCTTTATATATATTTTAATATGCAAGCTGTCTCTCACAGTGGTCCCACATGGGACTATTCAAAATAAAAAATATAGTGACTACTAGAATCCTAGAATCTGCCTATATGTCAAACATCCAGTGATCATCAGTAGCTGCTATTTTCAATATTTAAAGAAAGGAAAAACTACTATATAGGGCTATAGAGCCTGATCAATAGCATTATATCAGCACGAAAGTGTCCAAAAGAGGATGCATCTCTTAGAAAACATCTTTACTCATACAAACATGGTAAAATCAAACAAAATCACATTGCATTCTTAATCCAGGATGTAATACAAAATAAAAATTATAGCAAAGTGCACAATCAGTCTTCTGTAATATGTGAGCAGTCTATAAAAGGCTTGCAAATAGTAACGGTGGGTTGCAGGTAGGTTGAGCTAATCGGTTTCTGGAAAATATGTGATTAATAAACATTTCTTTCAAAGTGGCTGATACATGCGAGCAGTCTCTGACAGTCTTTTGGTACATGCACTCAGTCTCTGACAGTCTTCTGTTATATGTGAGCAGTCTATGCAAGGCATTTGTAATATCTGAGAAGTTTCTCTTATTCTCTTGTAACATGCAAACAGTAAAGCCTCATACCCACGATCGGATTTTTCGTAGAAAAAACCTCAGACTTTTGACCGAAGGGCGTTGGCCAGGAACTTGTCTTGCATACAAACGGCAAGGAATTGTCGGCCAACAAACATGAATGTAGTGACGTACTAGACGTACTACGAGTCGATAAAGAGGAAGTTCAATTGTCATGCGCCACCCTTTGGGCTCCTTCTGATTTCGTGTTAGTAGAAGTTTTGCGAGTGTTGATTCGCACTTTTCATTTTGTGCTTTTCATTTTGCACTTTTCAGTTAGTTTTTGAACGGCTGTTCGTCAACCAGCCATGTTGCGGAATCGGAGGAGATAACGTGTTATTTATTATTGGCCTTGGAGTTATTGCTTTGACCCAAGACCAGTTCAGGAACAGAAGGAGGAGGATTTCTTGGGCCAAAAATTGGTTGCTTTATTAATCGTGACCAATTATGTCATATGCCTTTTCTGCGGGAGTTCCAGGAGAATAATCTGAAAGATTTTCTGAATTATCTCCGGATGACGGACCCCTGCTTTCACCAACTGTTGGCATTGTTGACCCCTTATATTAAGAAGCAGGACACATGCATGAGGCTTTTATTTTATTTTTTGGTTGAATAGTAATGATTTGATTTGTTATATTTTCTATATTTTTGGATGCCTAGAATGCACTTTTTGGTTAAGTTTTATTGGCAAATAGCATGTCTAATTTTCTTTGTTTTCTGTTTTTAATGCACAATGAAAAAAAAATGTGGAGAATAATACTTGGCTGTGTTTTACTTCAAAATTACAGTTTGGGAGTAGGCAGTTACATTTTAAAAAATACAATGTAAAATTGACAAGGGGCAACAACATAGTTGTAAATCTTTGATATAAAAAACTACGGGATAATGGTATTGTGGTAACTTGACCAAAAAAATTAAAAAACATAATAATATCATTCTTGATATCACTAGAAAACCAAAGCCTTTTTAAATACGTTTGGCAGAACTCCCTTACTATCACCAGCAAAGCAGCTTCATTATTATCCCATTAAAGAAGAAGAGAATGTGCGCTGCATTTCGAGATTTCATAATTTGCTGCATCACGAATGTGAATTCTCCATTACGAATGATAGTTTTACAAGACCGACCACTTCCGGCTCATCCTTGCTTCCGAGCATGCGTGTTTGTACTTTGGACTTTTGTCCGACGGACTTGTGTACACACGCTCGGAAAATCCGACAACAGACCGTTGTCCGTGGAAAATTTATAAACCTGCCATCCAACATTTGTCCACGGAAAGTTGGCCAACAATTGTCTGATGGAGCGTACAAATAGTCAGATTTTCCGCCAACAGCCTGTCAACACACAATTCCCGTCGGAAAATCTGATCATGTGTACTAGGCTTAACAGTGGATTGCAGGTAGATTTAGCTAATCTGATACTGAAAACTTTTGTGATCGAAAAACATTTTCTGACTTAGAATAAGCCACTGCTATTAAACTATGCCTATTTACCCATGCCCCCTCAAAGTAAACCACGGCAGCATTTTCCCTATCACTATGCATAGGCCACTTGAAGGCCTTCCCTTAATCTCAGTTCTTCTAACGAGCCCCGAGTAGCTCAATCCAACACTGGTCACTGATCTGGAAAATGATACTGAACAGAAAAGCAAGGTAACAAATACTTATCTGCACATTTTTTTTCCCAGATAGCGGTCTGAAAATTAAAACAAGGGATATGGATGGGATTCCGGTACATAAAGGTCACATGTGACTGACATTCACTCAAGTCCCAAGCAGGATCAGTGGCATACAATGGCAGAATTTACATAGCCTGGACTGCAGTTTTGCAATGAGGATCATGATAGCAGGAAAAGGGAAAGAGTCCTAGGAACCATATGAAGGCTTGTTGTAATTAAAAATAACTTTCTTACACATCTGAGATTTTCTGCGTAATATGCAAGTGTACTACAAGTGAATTCATAAATGCTGAACTGTGTAATTTAGCTACAAAAAAAGAGCAATGTGCTTTGTGTAATAGGCTGGGAAGCCACATGGTTACACGTTACTTTGCCCACCCGACCATGTCATTTATTCACAGAGTTCTGTGAATGTGAGAACTACAAATACCGACAGCCGTAGCGGCTGTCGGCTTGTACTTCTCAAAGAACTATTAGGGCGCCGTTGAGCGCTCTAGGTAGTTTACAGATGTTTCCTGTCAGTGTGTATTTGCTTGCCTGAATGAGGTACAAATAGACAGCTTACAAAGACTATCTGCAAGTGCCCTGCATTGCACCATGATCTGCTGATTGCAAGTCCAATGCTTTACAG
This sequence comes from Lithobates septentrionalis, assembly GCA_037952835.1. Lineage (NCBI taxonomy): Eukaryota > Metazoa > Chordata > Amphibia > Anura > Ranidae > Lithobates > Lithobates septentrionalis. The sequence continues at coordinate 979,984 of JBBDGP010000848.1, forward strand.
GCTCCTAGTAAAAAAAAAATTTAAAAAAATGCAAATTTTTTTACCTGAAAAAAGATGTAGGTTTATTATTATTATTTTTTTTGTTGTTTACAAAGGTGAACTTATCCTTTAAAAATGTCAACTTTTTGGGGAATTTTTTGTAAAAATGCATTTATACTTAGCAAACACATGTGGCCAAAGAAACATTTTACAGTGTCTCTTTACTGGACTTTTACAAGCTTTGTTTTCTTAAAGAAAAATAACCCACTCTTCATCATCATGTCTTATTCATATCATATAGTTAGTTACATAGTAGGTGAGGTTGAAAAAGACACAAGTCCATTAAGTCCAACCTATGTGTGTGATTTTATGTCAGTATTACATTGTATATCCCTGTATGTTGTAGTCGTTCAGGTGCTTATCTAATAGTTTTTTGAAATTATCGATGCTCCCGGCTGAAACCACTGCCTGTGGAAGAGAATTCCACATCATCAGTTTTTGGCAGCACCTATACAGGTAAAAGCCAGTAAATTAGAATATTTTGAAAAACTTGATTTATTTCAGTAATTGCATTCAAAAGGTGTAACTTGTACATTATATTTATTCATTGCACACAGACTGATGCATTCAAATGTTTATTTCATTTAATTTTGATGATTTGAAGTGGCAACAAATGAAAATCCAAAATTCCGTGTGTCACAAAATTAGAATATTACTTAAGGCTAATACAAAAAAGGGATTTTTTAGAAATGTTGGCCAACTGAAAAGTATGAAAATGAAAAATATGAGCATGTACAATACTCAATACTTGGTTGGAGCTCCTTTTGCCTCAATTACTGCATTAATGCGGCGTGGCATGGAGTCAATGAGTTTCTGGCACTGCTCAGGTGTTATGAGAGCCCAGGTTGCTCTGATAGTGGCCTTCAACTCTTCTGCGTTGTTGGGTCTGGCATTCTGCATCTTCCTTTTCACAATACCCCACAGATTTTCTATGGGGCTAAGGTCAGGGGAGTTGGCTGGCCAATTTAGAACAGAAATACCATGGTCCGTAAACCAGGCACGGGTAGATTTTGCGCTGTGTGCAGGCGCCAAGTCCTGTTGGAACCTGAAATCTCCATCTCCATAGAGCAGGTCAGCAGCAGGAAGCATGAAGTGCTCTAAAACTTGCTGGTAGACGGCTGCGTTGACCCTGGATCTCAGGAAACAGAGTGGACCGACACCAGCAGATGACATGGCAACCCAAACCATCACTGATGGTGGAAACTTTACACTAGACTTCAGGCAACGTGGATCCTGTGCCTCTCCTGTCTTCCTCCAGACTCTGGGACCTCGATTTCCAAAGGAAATGCAAAATTTGCTTTCGTCAGAAAACATGACTTTGGACCACTCAGCAGCAGTCCAGCTCTTTTTTTCCTTAGCCCAGGTGAGACGCTTTTCGCGCTGTTTCTTGGTCAACAGTGGCTTGACACGAGGTATGCGGCAGTTGAAACCCATGTCTTTCAAGCGTCTCTTGGTGGTGGATCTTGAAGCACTGACTCCAGCAGCTGTCCACTCCTTGTGAATCTCCCCCACATTTTTGAAGGGGTTTTTTTTCACAATCTTGACTAGGGCGCGGTGATCCCTATCGCTTGTACACTTTTTCTGACCACAGTTTTTCCTTCCCTTTGCCTCTCTATTAATGTGTTTGGACACAGAGCTCTGAGAACAGCCAGCCTCTTCAGCAATAACCTTTTGTGTCTTTCCCTCCTTGTGCAATGTGTCGATGGTCGCCTTTTGGACAGCTGTCAAATCTGAAGTCTTCCCCATGTTTGTGTAGGCTTCAGAACTGGACTGAGAGACCATTTAAAGCCCTTTGCAGGTGTTTTGAGTTAATCAGCTGATTAGTTTGTGGCACCAGGTGTCTTCAAAATTTAACCCTTACACAATATTCTAATTTTGTGACACACGGAATTTTGGATTTTCATTTGTTGCCACTTCAAGTCATCAAAATTAAATGAAATAAACATTTGAATGCATCAGTCTGTGTGCAATGAATAAATATAATGTACAAGTTACACCTTTTGAATGCAATTACTGAAATAAATCAAGTTTTTCAAAATATTCTAATTTACTGGCTTTCACCTGTATTTGTGAGCAACTATTTTCAAGGATGAAGCACATAAAAAGGGCAAAATTAGAACCAAAATATCGGATGAACACCTTGAGAATTCGTTGAGAATTGCTACTACATCTATCAAACCAGATATTGATGCATTTGTTTATCAAAAACAGTGTCAAATATCACACTAGTTCTATGTTTCCCTCTTTTACTTAAAAAAAAAAAATGTAATATTTTTTATGATAAAAGTTTTCTTACTCAAATAGGTATATTATCTATATCAGTGACCATTAACTTGTGAGCTGCCCAACTTTTTCTGCTCATCAGCTATCCTTATTGTAAGTGTATTGTAAGTGTATTTTATGTGTGACCCAAGACAATTTCTTATATCTTACAATGGACACCCCTGGTATAAATGAAAAACAAACAGATTCCTTCATCCACACAAACAAGGCAGATGGAGGAATCCCCCCTGCTGGGACATTGAATTCTGACAAATCGAGAAATTTTTTTCAGCACGCTCTTTCGACAGAAGCCGATTAAACGAACAGAGGATGGTCACATACTGATCAGAATTCGGCCTGTCCCTCCTTAACCAACTGATTTTTCCATCAGTGCATGGTCAGCTTTAGTCTTATTCCCTTAAAAGGTGCACGGTATACAGGTGCATCTCAAAAAATTGGAATATCATCAAAAAGTTCATTTATTTCAGTAATTTAATTTAAAAAGTGACACTTTATATATATATATATATATATATATATATATATATATATATATATATATATATATATATATATATAATATTGATTCATTACACACAGAGTGATATATTTCAAGCATTTCTTTCTTTTAATTTTGATGATTATGGCTTTAACTAGTGAAAACCCAAAATTCACTATCTCCAAAAATTTGTGAAAAAGTTTAATATTGTAGACTCATGGTGTCACACTATAGTCAGCTAATTAACTCGAAACACCTGTAAAGTTTTCCTGAGCCTTTAAATGGTCTCTTGGTCTGGTTCAGTAGGTTACACAATCATGGGGAAGACTGCTGACTTGGCAGTTGTCCAGAAGACAGTCATTGACACCCTCCACAAGGGGGGTAAGTCACAAAAGGTAATAGCTAATTAAGCTGGCTGTTCACAGAGTACTGTATCCAAGTGGAAGAAAAAAGTGTGGTAGAAAAAGGTGCACAAGCAACAGAGATAACTACAGCATTGAGAGGATTGTGAAGCAAAAAGCCATTCAAGAATTTGGCGGAGAGTCACAGTGTCAGTGCTTCAAGAGTCACCACACACAGACGTATCCAGGACATGGGCTACAACTGTCACATTCCTTGTGTCAAGCCACTCCTGAACCAGATACAACATCAGAAGCGTCTTACTTGGGCTAACGAAAAGAGGTCTTGACTGTTGCTCAGTGGTCCAAAGTCCTCTTTTCGAATGAAAGTAAATTTTGCATTTCATTTGGAATTCAAAGTCCCAGAGTCTGGAGGAAAAAAGTGGAGAGGCGCAGAATCCAAGTTGCATGAGGTTCAGGTTGAAGTCTCCACAGTCAGCGATAATTTGGGGAGCCATGTCATCTGCTAGTGTTGGTCCACTGTGTTTTATCAAGTCCAAAGTCAGCACAGCCCTGTAACTCTACAAGGAAATTCTAGAGCATTTCATGCTTCCCTCTGTTGACCAGCTTTATGGAGATGCTGATTTCATTTTCCAACAGGACTTGGCACCTGCCCACACTGGCAAAAGTACCAATACCTGGTGAAATGATCATGGTATCACTGTGCTTGATTGGCCAGCAAACACGCCTGACCTTAAACCCCATAGGGAATCTGTGGGGTATTGTCAAGAGGAAGATGAAAGACACCAGACCCAACAATGCAGACGAGCTGAAGGCCGCTATCAAAGGAACCTGGGCTTCCAAAACAACTCAGCAGTGTCACAGGCTGATCGCCTGAGACACTGCTGAGGTGCCACGCCGCATTGATGCAGTAATTCATGCAAAAGGAGCCCTGACCAAGTATTGAGTGCATACTATACTGTACATAGACATACTTTTCCATAAGCCAACATTTCTATATTAAAAATCCTTTTTTTATTGGTATTATGCAATATTCAAATTTTCGGAGATACTGAATTTTGGGTTTTCACTAGCTGTAAGCCATAATCATCAAAATGAAAAGAAAGAAATTATTGAAATATATCACTCTATGTGTAATGAATCTATATAATATATGAGTTTCACTTTTTGAATTGAATTACTGAAATAAATTAACCTTTTTATGATATTCAATTTTTTTTAGATGCAGCTGTATAGTAATATATGTATGGTACTGTATATAGAATGGTGAGCCTATGATCACCTTTAATCATGTGTGAGTGAAAGTAACAAAAAATAAATAAACCAATTTTTGCTAGCTCTCCATTGGATAATTGAAATAAATACTGCTTCACTCTTTACAAATTGAACATTTACTTTGACACTTTGGACAGTTTCTTCGCTTTTAGTAAATCATTTGCACAGAGTTAAATAATGCATACTCAGGATGCTACATTTGGTCTTGTCATATAGGCTTCAATGACCTCTGGTCATAAATGTGTTATCCTTTTACATGCTATAATTAAGCTTATTGTCTGCTCTCCTTGCATCTAATACCCCAAATTTATCTATCTAGGCCACATTTAAATTTGGTCTGCAAGTGATGACACAAGCCATGCAATATTACTGATTGAGAACTAAAAATATGTATGGCCTCCAGGGACCAAGATGTTCTTTTTAAAGACAGGCTGCTACTATTCATTTCAGACCTTGCATTGATTGTCCATTAGTTCTGTTTTAAGAGCACTCTGAAAATCCATTGTGGACCATGCCCTTATGAGAAATTACATTTCTCTTAAATTTTTTTTAATAAAATATAAATATAGTGAAATGGCAATAGCCAATATGCTCGGTATTACAAATTACATGCTGTCAGATTGATGAATGGATATTCTGTAATTTAGCATTCCTTAGTGTGCAGTATTTGTGGGGACATTTGTTGTTAAAGAACTAGTGCAAGCAAGATTCATACGCACAACAGTCAGACTTGGCAATAGGCTGAATTAGTGACAAATCTTTGGGCTGCCAAATCTGTGCATGCTTGAAGTGCCCATTCAGACAGTAGTACTGGCCATGGGGGCAACACTGTAACTTCACTTTCGCAGTAAGCCCTGATACCCTGGAGAAAGAGTACAGTGATGTATAATCTACATTACTATATTGCTTTCCCAGTATGGCTACTTAGGGATAGAGGGCAAGGTGAGAACCTCATCTCATGCTACTGCTACTCAGGGAGCACTGCCTTAGGGTACATTTTTACCTTTTATCATGAAAAGAATGGCATTGTGATCATGACAAAAGCAAGTTATTTTCTTTTTATTTATGTCCATTTAACCTTACACACTTCCTTTAATCCAATAACAATATTTTCTATTTATCTATAATTTACTCTCAAAATGACCCAAGCTTTGTCATATTAAAACCATCTTTGACTGCATTTCATGGAGAATACTTTTCCAATGACAAACTGCAAATGTGCAAAGCAAAAGCTTTCAAATGACGATTTGTCTTACTCAGCACTGGAATTCCTCCATGGATTAATAGAACAAGCATAACGCTGTGATGCACACAGCATTTGGGGCAACAAGGACACCAAAGCTTTCATTATTTTTACATGTGTCTAACAGTGCATAATTTTTTAGAGTTATACCGAGCAAGAATATTTAGTATCACAAAAATTATGAAGAACGGTGGAAGCACTAAAGGCAGGAAAAAAATAAACTACCGGTATATAATCAATTGAAAACAATAAAAAAAGTCCTGGTTCTATCTTACATTCATATGACATGTATATAAACATTCATCCATGCTGGGCCATGTGGCTTTAGGTCCAACCACATCTTTTTGCATAAAGTTATGTGCAATAATGTGACAATTTAATAAAAGATGATTTTCTCTTTTATTTATGCATTAGGCAAAATGTGGGAGGATCCTAAAATACTCTTTGCTAACTATCCAATAAAGTTCCCCAATTTTCTGTGATCTCTGTCTCAGCAGGCCATCCATGAATGTGTGTCCAGCAAGAGTGATGTGAGTTCTAAAACTATGTGTATGTCAGAAGAATAATTTCAGTAAATGAAGAAAGTGGATAAAAAAGCAGATAAGTACATGTTGGTCTGTTCTTTTCTGTGATAATTTGGTGTTAGGAGCCAGGTAACAATATGGTATTGATTTTTAGCCAATTAGGTCTATCTCTTGAAGAAGATGGATATTCTGCCTGTGGGAGAGTGCAAATGGGGCACAGAGGGAAAAAGATTTGATATTTTCATCTTGAACTTTGCCGCAAAATGAAAGAGGGCCTGTAGGTGTGCAAAATGGAGTGAAGCAGCAGTATGTAATATTTTTCTCCCAACCGCTACAACCCTGGCAAACAGATGGTTCCTAAAGCGTAACTCCACTTTTATTGAGAGAAAAACATTCCCCTCTGGGTGAACTGTGTACATTGCAAGGATTATAACAACCTTTGTTGCAGATTTCTACCTTTTGTTATTCTGAAGAAATCCATGTGTGTTTGTCTGTGCCTCTGGGTTGAGTGGGTCTAATGGGAGTGGTTTCATAATTATCAGTCAGCTGTGCAGCTGCAGGGCACTAATGAGGAAATCTGCTGGGCCTGCATCCCTTTAGATGTGTTCCTATTGGAAATATTTTGCCAAAAAATAAATTTTTTGTTGCAGGGGATGCCTGAAATCTGACTTGTATCTTAGGCAGACTTCTGGGAAAACTGGTGAGCCAATCACACAAGCAGGAAATGATGTTTCTGGGGAGTGGTCAGTACACATTCGGTGTACAGAACAACTCCATGTAGCCATACTGCATTGCATTTATAGAACATTACAGCAGCTGCAGATTGAAAAGGAAAGGTCATTTTTAATAACATTCAATTACAATATGACTTGTAATGCAATTGTACACGCTATATTTTTTCTTTATTTGCTATTTTTTCCCCATGAAAGTGGAGTTACCCTTTAAATAATTGTGGTGTAAAATTGAATCTCTGCAAGACTTCTCCCTATATAAACTCTACCCTCCTAAAATATAATTTCTCCCACCAGAGCTGCCAAATAGATCTATTTTACCACTTTCATTAACATCCTCTTATCCAGGCCTAGCAAACTCATCTCTTTCTTTAATGCTCTAGTTTTGTCCCCCACTAACTCATTCATTGTCCAGGACATTGCCAACCATTTCAAAAACAAGGATAGAAACAATCTGTGGTGCGTTCCCCACTATCCAAGTGGTCACCTCCTGCTCTATTCTATGCTCTCTAGCTCACATTTTCAATCGCATCCTCTCTTCTGACATCTTTCCCTCTAAAACATGTACTGGTCACCCCCTTACTAAAAAAGCTGACTCTGGACCCCACCAGTCTGTTCAGATTAAGACCCATTTCCCTCTCTAATTTACCTCTCAACTTCCAGAACACCTGGCCTCCATCTGTGCCACTACGTCACTGACAACAATCTTTGCGACTGCTTATTGTCTGGTTTGTGCCAACACTCAACAAAAACATCTCTAAAAAAACAAAACTACTAACTGATAAAACCAATAGCCACTACTCCAGACTTTTAGACCTTTATGCTGCCTATGATAAAGTTGACCACCCGCTCCTCCTCAAAAAACTCCCTTGGCCTCTAAGACTCTGCCCTCTTCTGGTTCTCCTTCTACCTATTTAAGCACTCCTTAAGTGTTCTAGAAACCCCCTTTGTTTCCTTATACTAGGTCTTAAAGCGGAGTTCCGGACACAGAAATTTTTTTTTTTTCTGGCATCCCATCATAATGCATTAATAACCCCAATAAACTTTATATATGTTTGCTAGTGGAGCTTAATTTTAATTTTTTTTTATATACTTACTATTTAAAAAATCCTCTTCTGGCCGTTGCCATAATGATTGTGGGCATGTGAAACCCAATCTCAACCTCTTCCTGGATTTGCGATGGAGAGGTGCATGCTGGCCGTAGCGCCGATTGTTTAGAAAGTTACCATAACAATGGGCAGTGATGGAGGAAGGTATTTTATGGCAACATAGATGTGATCCGACTTAAATCGCGTCATTTCCTGTTGGGAAATAACGCATTTCTTTGCTCACAGTACTGCCCACTGACTGCTGGGAAATGATGACCCACATTTCCCAGGAGCACAGGCGAGGGAGGAAGTGATGCGGAGCTCCGCGGACCCAGAAGTGGCAGATTAGGAGCCACTACATAGGAATAGGGCGTTTCTGCCGAGTAAAAATTTTTTACCTCCCAAACATTTATTAATACTATTAAAGGACTGTGAATATGTAAAAATGTTTTTCTGGGTGGAACTCCACTTTAACCACTTACGGACCACCGGTTGTTGTTTTACATCGCTACTTTGAAGAGGAATATCATTGTTATGGCAGCAGCTAGCTGCCATAACCCCGGTATCCTCTTCTTCAGCGGGAGGTCCGCTTTCAGATAAAAGTGGTCTCTGTGGCGGATTCGCCGCAAGATCACTTTTATCGGCGGCGAGAGAGGGGCCCCCTCCCGCCATGCACCGGTGCCCTCCGCTGCTTACTGGAGCCACTGGTAGCGGCAGAGGCGATCGGGTTCTTCTTCCTGTTAGGCATGGAGACGAGTGAGGGGAAGATGGCCCCCACCCGTCTCCATATTATTGCAGGGTGGAAGCGATGTCAAAACGTCACTTCCGCCCATAGCTCTTAAACAGACTTTTTTTTTTCAAATGACATTTATTATTTTTTTATTGCATTTTAGTGTAAATATGAGATCTGAGGTCTTTTTGACCCCAGATCTCATATTTAAGAGGTCCTATCATGCTTTTTTCTATTACAAGGGATGTTTATATTCCTTGTAATAGGAATAAAAGTGACATTTTTTTTTTTAAAGATCAGTGTAAAAATAAAAAGGTAAAATAAATAATAAAAAAAAATGTTTTGAACGCATCCCGTTTCGCCGAACTCGCGTGCAGAAGCAAACTCATACGTGAGTAGCGCTCGCATATGAAAAAGGTGTTCAAACCACACATGTGAGGTATCGCCGCGATCATTTGAGTGACAGCAATAATTCTAGCCCTAGACCTTCTCTGTAACTCAAAACATGCAACCTGTAGAACGTTGCCTATGGAGATTTTTAAGGGTAAAAGTTTGTCGTCATTCCACGAGGGGGCGCAATTTTGAAGCAGGTATCAATTTACTCGGTGTAACATTATCTTTCACAATATAAAATAAAATTGGGCTAACTTTATTGTTGTCTTATTGTTTTAACTCAAAAAAGTTTATTTTTTCAAAAAAAAGTGCGCTTGTAAGACTGCTGCGCAAATATGGTGTGACAGAAAGTATTGCAACGACCGCCATTTTATTCTATAGGGTGTTTAGATATATATATATATATATATATATATATATATATATATATATATATATATATATAATGTTTGGGTGTTCTAAGTAAATTTCTAGCAAAAAAAACAGTTTTTAACTTGTAAAACACCAAATCGCAGAAAGAGGGTCGGTCCTTAAGTGGTTAAGCCATGGTTTTGGCTGTTTAAGCTCCTGCTGTCTCTGCTGTGTTGTGCATTGCACAGGCAATATTCTCAAGAATGTAACCTTGAATGTCCCTAATTGAAGACTAGTTCTCTAAATTGATTCTTAAACATCTTCCATTTATTCTGTCATTGGCTTTAAACATGGACAAAGACAGTAAAGTTATGCCAAGGCACCCCTGGTCTACCCAGTCTACACATGTGGCACATTGGGCAAAACCTCACTAGCACTTATTTTTCCAAACACAATATTTATATAAGTTTAAGATGTTACTTACAGGTTGAAGACTCCTTTTGTTTAGACTCCTGAGTTTTAACTCCACCTAATCGAATCCAGATAAATCCAAAGCCTCTATGAGCACTCAACCACTCCCCTTAATTTGTAAACTGCAAAACAGAAAACAAATATTGAGCATAAATTACTAGATACTGGAAAAGGCAGTACTAAAGGTACTCATTAGTGGTTAAATAGTTCAATTGTATCTACTGTATATCCAAAACTTTTTTTAGTTTTGAATATAATGGGGATGGATTAGAACTGTCTCCTATTGGGTTTTGCTGCTATGTTAGGCTGGTTTGGAGAGATTCTTTAAAAGGATAAGTTCGCCTTTCGAAAAAAAAGAATAAATGCCAATTTTTTGCAGGTAAAAATATGCTCTTGTTATTTGTTTAGGAGCCTGTAAAGCATTGCACCTGCGATCAGCAAATCGTGAGTGCAATGCAGTGTTCCTACAGACTGTTAGTGTATCTCGTATAGGCAGGCAGTCACACAATGACAGGAAGACTCAATGAACTACCGAGAGTGCTCACATCACCTGCAAAGGCTCTCGGTACTCCTAGTTCATTCATTCACAGAGCCATGTAAGGCTCCGTGCTTTGTAAATTGTGACCGTGGATGTGGGGAAAAGATCCCTGGCCACTGTCACAATGGGGGGGGGGGGGGATAAGAGGCTGCAGGAGTGGGAACATAGTACATATAGTTCATACATGAAGAACATACTGGCTATATGAAGTCAGGCACCAAGAGAATCAAGCACCTACCTAGAGAAAGTCTCATGAAAGTCTCTGCTGGCAATACTTGCCCTTGCAACACCAAAAAGCTGACTGCAAGGTTGTAGCAGTTTCTACTTACAACAGAAATACAATGGAAGTAGTGGAGACCATATCTTTTAGTAACACAGGGTGAATATCCCATGACCATAAGAGGGCCAACTTGTGACCTATGAAGTTATGGGTTCAAAGTAAGAATTGGACTACACTTTTTAATCTCTTGCTGGTAGGAGATTTAATAACTTTTTGCAAATCATTTCTGCCCACCTACACAAGCCCTACATATCTAGGGACACGAGATGTTGTTTTTTCCTCTCTACCTGCTTGACTACAGATTTAACAAACTGTGTGATGATCGAGAACCAGAAATTCTGCTGGGATGTAAAGAAGGCATATTTTATTCTGAGGTGGGTTCATTAAGAAAGTACTGTATATGCTATGGGGTTTTCTGGATTAGAAAAAAAGAATAGTCTTCTAGAAAAAAAAAAAAATAAACCTAGGCATTATAATTAGTAATTTTTCTGCAATAACTCAAGAGCTATTTCTACAATTCAAGGCAGTAGGATATACTTTCTAAATGCACAAGCACTGGCAAAGTGCAGGACAGTGGCTTAGGGGTTAGTACTTCTGCCAAAGGTTTTCAGTTTGAATCCCAACCACAACACCACCGGCATGGCATTTGCATGTTTTCCTTGTTCTTGCATGGGTTTCCCCTGGGTATTCCAGTTTCCTCCCACACTCCAAAGAAATGATGGTAGGTTAATTTGTCCCTAGTATGTGTATGTATTACTGTGAGTTAGGGACCTTGGTTTGTAAACTCCTTGAGGGCAGGGACTGATGCAAATGTGCAATATATATAAAGCTCTGCATAAATTGCTTTATTAATACCTCTATTAAATATTTTATAATTCAGATGGTGTTCCTTAAGAAGTTCACTTTAGTCTAATACCTTTGTTTTAGATGGCTATGGATACAGGCATTAGTACAATAACAAAAGTCCCTATGGTATATTCTTAAAACTAGACTTCAGGTAGATATAAAAGTCAAACATTATTGTTGCATTAATACATCATTATTATTTTTTTTCATCTAATTTTTTTTTTCTCTTGCAGTCTTTTCTACAATATTGCTGAGGGAGTGAGAAGCAGTGCAAAGATCCAATCAGTGTCATGTAGTGCAAGGAGCATGCTGGTAGAAGGAGTGAAGAAAGTGACAGAAACCATGTCCGGAAGTTTGGCTAGTTTACACTAGCTTTGCCGTCTGAAGAGCTAACTGCATGCGGACCGCACTTCAGAGGGAATCTGACTGGCGGTGAGGAGGTGTTGTGTAGCCTCCTCAACACCTGCTTTAACCCCTTAAACCCTGCTATAGCACCTCACAAGTTTACGGGTGCCCACATTCAGTTAAGAGGGTTGAGTTCAGTGGGCTGTACTAGGTGGGGATTATTTTTGTCACTCTGGAATGCAAGGCATGGTGGCTGTGGCATTTGTACTCCCCCTTCCTCTGCCTTTGCGGCATAAGAGGGAACGAGTGGGTGGCAGTAAAAATGAGCAGCAAGTGTAAACGAGGCCTTAGACAGTTGTCACCAGAACATTTGTTCCAATTGGATGATTTATCCCCTCACATTTGCAAAGCATAATATTGTTTATCCAACATAAATTGTTGGCTGGATAAGAGGTTAAAGTCAGAAATGCTTGAGTTGCCCAGCTCCAGCCTAGGGACCAATTACATTTCACACCTAACTACAATATACTGTATATCACATGTGTCAAACACAAGGCCTGCCCGCCAGACCATTTTATGTGGTCCTCAAACTTCTCCTGCACCCCCCACCCTCCTTGTCTCAGAAATCAGCAGCCGAGAGGAAGACAGGACTTCTCCTACAGATCCTGCGCCTCTCTTTGCAGCCGCAGCACCCCCTCATTTCCAACTCCCCTGGTCTTAGCACTTAGCAGACTTCGGCAGCTGATGCCAGCCCTCTGATCCTCCTCCAGACCCTGTTTTTTCTGCTTCCCAGCTCTTCTCCCACCTTCTTTCCAGTAGTAGCACAAGGTGGGGGCACTGTGATGTAAGGGAGAGTGGGGGATGCTTGACTTCTAAAGGTGGGGCGCGCTTGATGTCTGATGTAAGGCGGTGGGTGATATATATCCTGGGGCCCTTTACTACGATCCCACAATGGCCCTTTCACGTGTTCTGCAGTGAGCTCCCTTCCTACTGTATTGGGGCCCCCAGGGTAGCAGAAAACAAGAGATATATGTCACCAGCAAACCAAGAAAATATAAGTGTCCAAAGCAGTGGGAGAAATATCAGGGTTGCAAAGGTTGTCTTGCCACCGGGCCCTAGTGTTCTGCCACTGTGGGGTTCCCCAGCCTCTTCTTGCTGTCCTGCCCTTGCTATTGACAGCGCTGGTCTGGCATCTCTTGGCATTTACAGGCTGGTTTTCCTGTCCTAAGGATGGGAGAAATCAGTCTGTTTTTTCAGTAACTGAGAGTCCTGGTGGAGTCCTTCATGCAACTCGCTCTTCTCCCTTCCAATGAGGATGAAGGGGAAGGAGCAGATCGGGCGGCCGTGGTTGTGTGAGCGCTCACATTATGCAGTGTCAGCGAGCAGAGGGAGGGGAGAGGAATTACCCGCAGGAGCTGACTGGGGACGCTCTCCCTCTCAATAGAGACTGTGTTACTCCAGCGGCGGCCCGAGTAAGATGCGGCGCATCCGCTATGAATGCAAACAAAAAGACATTGCCTTTTTGTAAAAAAAAAATGTTTTTTTTAATTGGGGGGCACATCATAATGTTGGGGGGGTCAGGGCCCCCTCTGCCCCCCCTAGGAATGCCATTGCCATAATGCTGTTGTGGCCTGCGACTAAATTGAGTTTCACACCCCTGCTGTGGATTATCAGAGAGATGTTACAATTGCTATAACAATACTACAGGTGCAACAGAAATATGTCTCATGTGGTTTGTTACTACACGCACACACACACACACTTTTTTGTCTACAGATATTCGGACAGAGTTACAGTGTGTAGAGAGAGGAGACAGAGGGCCGGTATGTGTGCATTTGTGATATGTAGGAGCAGCAAAGGGCTCTTTTTTTCTTCTCTCTGATCTTTAAATACAGTAAAAATCACAAAGGAATTATGTGACCTTTAAAGAAAAACAGCCTGAGGAGAGACCAGATATACCAGGGCATGCTTAATTCTCATGAGACTAATGCTTTCAACTGTTATCACAAAAATACTTTTTTTTCTGCACTAACATACACAAGATTAATTATCAGAATGTATAACGTATAACGTAATGTGTTCAATTTTAAAAGCTACAGATACAGCCCTAATCATCCCCTGACACGACATTAGAAGATACTTTATATAGGTATGCTGACCATACACATAGGTTTTTTCAGTTCAGTCTAAAATCTACTAGATGCCTTAATTTAAGCTATACCGTGAAGATTGATGAATCTCTCACTGCAGCTGTTTTATTTTGACAGCAAACACAAACATAGGCTGCATAGGATTGAATGCAGCCACGATTTGGGCAATCATTTTCCACCAATTTTTCGATCGAAGGGCAGCATGTGGAAGTCAGCCAAGAGGGCCACCCACATTCATTAGGAACTGGCCAAAAAAGTGTGAGACTCAAGGTTCTGGTCTGATGGAAAACCGTCAGAGAAATATGGATGTTGGGAGTGGGAAGTATAGGCACCAGAGTTTGTCTACTATACAGCTTAGGGGAAGAAGGGTTGCAGTAATTACTATACAGATGTGCTTTACAGGTGAAACAACAGAACCTATTTGCTCATGGTAGCTGAAAATTGCTGTGTACACCCAATACAACATAGACAAAATAATATGTCTAGTAATTAAAACAAAATAGTAATCTTACTACAATTCAACAGGCCCTATAGCAAAATTTTAATGGTGTCATCCCACTGCTTAGTGCCCCCAATCCCTATTCATACATGGACCTTTTTAGTGATTTCTCTTTGGCACCTCACATTTTACACCCCTAACAACCAGCCCCAGATCACTCTGTTCAATAATACCAAATTAAATTGGCACACATGGTATATGCAAGAGCTGGGCCCTGGGAAGACACCTGGGATAAAGGAACCCTGGCTTTCTCAACACCTTTTGCCTCTTGATGGTAGACAATGTTGTCTGGCACTCAAGGCTGGTTTAATGGAGTGTCCAGCCCCAGGAATGAATCAGACCACACTTACACATCTAAATCAATAGTAAACAGGCCAGGTCATAGAGTTGACAGCTGTCTTTCTAAAGCACTATGGCTGCCACCTTTTGCCCCATTGAAAACTGAAGGAAAGGAGGGGGAGGATTGCAACATGTTTCGAGCGAAGTGATTTAGCTACAATAAGCATTGTAAAACACTTTCATTATCTATGGTAAATCACATGGTCACAAGCCTCCAAAATTGCACATTGTATAAGTAAAATCTGTATAAAATCCTTTTTCACTGGTACCAAACCCCAAAACTGCTCCACTCTATATATCCATCTTCTGATAGGTGCTGCAAGAAGGAGTTGAAAATGTTGTACCATATTTATTGGTCCCGTCCTTAAGCCTTATTGGCAGACAGTTCCCACACCTCTCCATTTTCTCTTGGGTTCTGGATCTCGTTCGATCTTAAAAAGGTTCCTTTTGGGACTGTCCCCCCCCCCCCAACTAAAACTTCTAAAAAACTGCTAACAGTTGTGCTGACAGCTGCATGGTGTTCGGTGGAAAAAAGAGCAGCCTCTTTGACTGAGCTGCATGCCAGGATCCGGGATGTAAAGAGGAAGATGGGATAGAATACCTTACAGCATCCCTACACAAGTCCTTGGACAAACATAATGAAGCCTGGGAACTATGGGACCGCTTGGAGTCTCCACTTACCTGACTCACCTTCTTACTTCTAGTAGAGACTACCATGGGGGTTATGTGGTGAGGTCCAGCCTTGAGGCGTATTGCTGGTTTTGCCAGTTAGGTGTTTTCTCACCCTTTCTTTATCCCCCTTTCCTCTCCTTTCTCCCCCTCTCTTTTTTCTGGAGTTTCTCTATATGTTTACTCTTTATTTTTCTACTCACTAATGGCACAGGGCTTGTTCTTGTAAAGATGAGTACTGGTCAATTGCTATTTGTAGTACTTGCATAGATACTAGTGCTACCTCATTACCTAATTTTATATTCACAGCTCCTTTAACTACAAGTTAAAATTCTGCTGTTTGTTTTTGAATGACTTGCTTCTGCTGTTATTCCACTTTTCAGTGCTTTGTGTCTCGAATTTATGTATTGCACAGCTGTCCTGTGTTTTCCTGTACTGAAATTAATAAAAATTGTCAATTTTCAAAACATTTTAATATCAATAAGTTAGCCACATTATGATTTCATTTGGAAACTAAGGTAACTTGTCTCTTTTATATAGGCCATAAAATGATGTTTCTTTTGCAATGCATAGGTCAGAGAACTTCTGTGACACGTTGGGCACACACACGTTTGCATGCTATACCGTGCCATACTATTGCACATAGAATTGTACACAAGCTAACAAATATTTGCAGAAGTGCGAAGGCACGAGCGCATGCGCGCAAGAATGCACGCACTCACGGGAGCACGTCCACAGTCTTCATTGGCAACAGATGGCCTATTCAAAGGGTGCTTTGACTCCTGCTCAGTGCTAACTGGTCTTCAGCTATTCCCTTGTACCCTATTTGATTCCTGCTTGATATCTGTTGCTGACCTGGCTTGACATTGAGCCGACCTTGGATTCTGTTTATGCTTTTGATTATCAGTTCCTGACTTTGGCTTACTCCTGACTTTGCTCCTGCCTGATGCCTTAGTACCTCGCTGCCTGCTAGTTGCTGACTCTGTTTTCCTTCTGACTACGCTTCTGTCTGCTGTTTGGCTTCACATTACCTCAGAGTGTCCGCACTGGCTGCCCCTCATCCCAGCTCCAGTGGACACGGTGTGTTCCTGTCTCAAGCCTGCAGGGAGCTTTGGCAAGCCATGCAACCTGAACCTGCAAGCCTGGTGGAGTGCCCCTTTACCCTCGGCTGATCTACTGGCCATCATCGTAGTTCCTGACCTGATGTTCTGCCTGACCCACCGAGTCTACAACTCCTGCCACAAGCTCTGCAATCAACACCTACAGGCACACGTGTTCCTCTGTTCTCTTGGCACCATCTGTTCCACTCTCAGTGGGGCTTGGGCTTGAGATACAAGAGAGGCCAACCTCGTCATTTCAGTCTCCTATCAGGTACGTAACAGCATAGTAAAAATATATATTCATGAAAAAAATAACCTTTTAATTTTTTAAACAAAAAAAAAACAAAATGTTTACATACAGATTTACAGTAAAAAGAGCTAAATTAGCTAAGGGAGGAAGAGAAGGGGGCTCTCAAGAAGGATGCTAAAAGCAGTTATGTGCTTCATGAAAACATAAGAGGGAGCAGAGACTCCACATGCAACTGAGATAGAGGTAGGTTTGTTTCCCAGACTCAACACATAGAAGGTAGAAATGTAAATGTACAGTATTGGAATTATCCCTGCAAGTCCAGTGGTATCACAGCAATTCTTTTGACTCCTGTGGAAGTCATTTGGGCAGTGAAAGCAACTCGTATCTATGGATTTGCTTGGAGTTATTACAATTAAATGCTCCTTGTAATTTTAGAGCCCCTAAAAATGAGTGCACTAAGAAAGGGATCTAAATGCCCACCAAACACTATCCAGAGGCCAATAAGAACTGAATCACGTGGATCAATGCACACAGGCAGTTTGCTGTATACTTGGGTATAAGTTCAGATGAACGGTGCCTATTAAAAAGCAAAATCTGGCCTGTATGCTGTAGCAGATTTTCTGGTAAATTATTCTGGGAGTCCGCAACACAGGGCAGGTTGCGATGATAACTTGTCCTGCATGAGAATTTCAAAATGCAAATGTCAGTGTGCATCCAGTACTCACACGCTTAAGCCCTAAAAAAAACAGATGTGCGTTCTTTTGTACATATTATGCTATTAATAACTAATTTGATTATCAAAGTAGAAAATAAGATCCCCAAGCTGTAATATTGGGAAGCTGAACAGCAACAACTCTGGCAAAAGATCCCAATGACCCAATATATCTTTAGTTACAGAAGCAGGTGATAGTGTTAGATGGGCACTGTGAAGTGAGATCATGTACACATACACAGAAATGTACATTTAGGGCTAATGCCAATCAATCTGTTTTCTACTATCTTTTTTTTTTTTTGTGTAGGTTAGAAAGTTGAAGCAGATATAAAATTACAGATACCAGCAACACAGATTGTTTTTACACCAGTTTTAATACAAGATAAAATAGCATCAACATAGGTGTAATAAAATGACATTTTCATGCTGCGATCACATCTATGTCCCAGCTGTTCACACTAAAGGAGACATCTGCCCTGTCTGTGGTCAGCCTAAGCTTGTGAGTGAAGGGTCATCAACCCATATTGTAGACCAACTGCAAGCATCTCTTAGTGAACTTCCAATACAGCTGTAGTCCTAATAGAGATCTTTAATATGACTTTGTGCTGTGAAAGCTAGCGCACAAGAAGCAGTTTCATTATCTTACATGGAATTTTTTTATTTATTAATCGCTACTGCAGATGCACCATTTTTGAGCAGAGTAAGCCTTTTGTCTAAGGCAGTGCCCAAGAAGTAACCAGTAGGCACTAGAGCAGCTGGGAATTTTTTGGAAGTTGAGTGGATATCTATACTACTGCTACATCTGCTGCTACTGCGTGCTCCTATCTGTCAGTTTATGCAGAAATTACTCACTGGAGAAAGTAGTACCTGGTGTTGCATGATGGAATAGATGCAGTATGTCAGGCTGAAACCGTAGGATTATCCTACTGGCATTACAATCCATTTTCAGTGGTGTTTGAACAGGGTGTCTGGATTCTAGGCGTGTGGCTTCTAAACACTGAATGATTTTTAGTTTATAATTCTAAATGAATGAACTAAATGAATCTAAGATTGAAGCACCACACCAAAAGTTAACAGTCCCGGCACAAATTTATTACAATAGACTGTGCCCCATTCCCCCTCCTCTATTGTGTTCCCAATACAATTATCCCACCTGCAAGTTCCAGCCCCCAGACTCCTGGTTCACTACAGAGCCGGGAGGAGGTACGGGCTGTGCTCTCCCCTCCTGTCATTACAGCGTTACTACATGAAGCAGATGACACAGGATGGCTCTAACTTCAGGCTGTACACACACGGCTTGATTACCCACCCCTTATGTCCTCCAAGGGCTGGCCATCTCCCAGCAGCAGGAAATGTGGGTAGGGGGCAGGTAAACAAACTATGTACAGTCCGGTGTAAGAGCGTTTCTTTGTCTCCTGCTTCATGAAGGAGTGCTGTTATGACAGGAGAGGGTGAGCACAGCACAGCCCGCACTTCAGCTTAGCAGCCAGGCAGAATGTCCATGGGGTGGCTAGCCTGAGGGGGCACCACTGAAATCTGGGGGGGCACAGTCCACCCCAGCACCCCCTTAGATCCGGCCATGATTGGTGGTCAGTGGGAAGCCAGGGTAACCTACCCCGTTACATTGGTGGTCAATGAGGAGCCCCAATAACAAACACTCCTACACTGGTGGTTAATGAGCATCCCCAGCAACAACCTCTTAGCATGGTGATCAGTGAGGAGCCCCAGGGATTTACCCTTTTACACTGGTGGTAAGTGCCTCCATTATTTTGCAGGAGCTCATTATTATAGTATTAATCTTTTTCCTTCCCATATTTGCTGAGTGGCGCAGAAAAGCAGTGTATCATAGCTACCTGTCCTGGAGTGCTGGTCCCTGCCAATCCACCTCTCCCGTCTTTGCCATGTGCTTGTATGAGATATCACCTGCAAGCACCTGGGACAGATGCAAGAGAAGGATCACAGAAACCAGTGCAGCAGAGCAGGTAGTCATGACATTCCAACACTCACCTGTGGAAATCTACATATGGGGGGAGCAGCTTGCCATGCAGCCCCCTACATGAAAAAAACACCCCTGGGGCAGCCTCTCCTCCTGACCACCCCCACCCCCACTCAACCCGGCTCTTCCCTGTGCTTGCTATTTAAGTGCAGGATTCCACATTCCTGCCAGCCCATGTTTTATTACAGTTTTAATTATGTATTACTGCATGTCCTTCTTACTGCTTGAAATGACATTGAACACAGTGTAGTCCAACTGACCCACCAATGTTTTTATTAAAATATAATTCATTTTGCCTGAACAGTTGACTCAGGAAAACTTCCTACAGCAAGCCTCACATGGTTGACAGCTATATTGAGGATTTTAAAAATTCCATATTATTCAGCACTCCGGAAGCAACTAGTGCTCAGATTACAAATTAGCCTGAAAACTGATTAAATAAGCAAGGGACCTGAAGTTGTTAACTTCCACCGAACATGAATATTAAAATGCTGAGCCCTTGCATTCAAGTTGTAGGGGAAAGACTAAAATATTTAGAACAGAAAGAGAATAGAGCTAATGAAGATTAATCAACATCCCTGGAGGTGGGAACATATGTCCACAGTCATTGGCTAAGCTATACATCTTTTAAAAACCTCTCCATGGTGGACATTGAGACATTAATAAGCAAAAATAGATCATGTATTTCTAAATGTAAAATTATGCTTTAAGTAGGCCTTTGGATATATGTTCAGCACTCAGATCAAACCTTCTTTGCAAATTAATGTTTAAGTTACAATGCAGAACACACTACAAGATCATTTATTTAATAAGAGAAGTGATGACTATGAGTTTCTTCACCATGCACACTGATCTGTACTTTACACAAAATAATATATTTTGCTTTGTAAAATGATCATTGCACAAAGCTGACCATGCACATCTAAAGTTTTGTTCAAAATAAATAAAAAAATTGTTTTCAGAAAGCTTGTTTGATTTGTTATTAGGTAAAAGATAAGTACACCTTTGCAGGTAAAAAAATTATGCATTTATTATTTTTTGTTTCTGGAGCCTCTAATGCATTGCACCAGCGATCAGCAGATTGCTGGTGCCATGCAGGTCTCCTGCAGACTGTCAGTGCATCTGTGTTCCCATATATCCCATATGGGCAAGCAGATAAATTCTGACAGGAAGAGAGAATAAATTACCACAGCACTGTGGTAGTTCATTGAAAACTACAACCTGACAGCCCCCAAGGTTGCTGAACCCTGTAGTTTTACATTCACAGAATACTGTGAATTAGTGACCCAACCAGGCAGGTGGATTCCCACTGGGCCACGTTCTTTTTAAATCGTGAAAGCTAGCGGGGAAGAGAAGATACCCGCTAGCTGTCAGATCTGGGAGCCGGGGGGAGCAGTGGGGGCTGGTCCGTCCGTCCTTGAATATGGGTGTTATGCCCCGTACACACGGTCAGATTTTCAGACGGAAAATGTGTGATAGGACCTTGTTGTCGGAAATTCCGACCGTGTGTAGGCTCCATCACACATTTTCCATCGGATTTTCCGACCCACAAAGTTTGAGAGCAGGATATAAAATTTTCAGACAACAAAATCCGTTGTCGGAAATTCTGAACGTGTGTACACAAATCTGACGGACAAAGTGCCACACATGCTCAGAATAAATAAAGGGATGAAAGCTATTGGCCACTACCGCGTTTAGAGCGATCAGATTTTCCGACAACTTTGTGTGACCATGTGTATGCAAGACAAGTTTGAGCCAACATCCGTTGGAAAAAATCCTAGGATTTTGTTGTCGGAATGTCCGAACAAAGTCCAACCGTGTGTACGGGGCATAACATGTTACAAAAGGTGAACTTATCCTTTAATGGGTCAAATCAGGGACACATTTTGACCATAGTAGCAAAAAAAGATCAGAGAAGAAGTGTGGAAAATGTTTGGGAATGTGTATGTGGTTTCCATTTAGGAAATTCCATTCATTCCAAAACTGAATGTTAAAAGCGAGAGAAATTAGTACTTTTTAAACGATATTTATCAAGTCTCCGATGCCATTACAAATGTACAGATTACATTTTGTATGGTCAATTTAAGACATGAAAAAGGAGATCCAGTCAGGATAAACTGTCAGTAGAAGGGACATAATATCATTGTAAAGTACAAGTTCTGTTGTGGGCACATCATTTTTGTGGACAAAGTGGTGTCAGCTTGCACAGTTTTCATTTGCTATATTACAGGATCACTCCCACTATCAGAACTCAACAACATAAAGGCTAATTTTGGTCTCCCCTTAATCCTGATGTCCTGGATGGCTTAAAGGTAAACCTCCCTCCCCTCCAGTACCCCCACACTCTAGGGACAGGGAGTCATATACTTATAATGTACATAGTTGTTTATACGCATGCTTATGCTCTGTCTTATACAGATTCTGAGTTTGTTACAAAGCAAACAAGCCCTGAAAAAGCGGATACACAGACCACGAAACATGTTGGCTACTTCAATGTAACATCTCTGTTTGACATGTTGTACATACACTACTGTTTTTATATGTAGGGGCGTGTGTGTTATTCCCCTACTGTTTTATAAAGGTTTGGGAGCTCATGGAGGATTTTACAAGGAAACATAAAAACAAAGTAGGAAACAATCTATAAATATGTCACCTCCATCCATAAGTCAAAGGCACCTTCATCCCAGGAAAGTATATATTATATAAACAATAATTATAAAAACAATATTGTATTTCATTCCATTTTTTTTTAAATTTGGGGTATTCAGTCACTCCCCAAAAAACATTTTGTTAAAAAAGATTTTTCTCATATATTGCACACACACTCATCTATATATACAGATACTGGGGGTCATTTACGAAAGGCAAATCCACTTTGCACTGAAAGTGCACTTGGAAGTGCAGTCGCTCTAAATCTAAGGGGTAGATCTGAAATGAGTGGAAGCTCTGATGATTTTATTATCCAATCATGTGCAAGCTAAAATGCTGTTTTTTATTCTCCTTGAATATCCCCCTCGGATCTACAGTGACTTTACTTCCAAGTGCACTTGCAGTGCAAAGTGGATTTGCCCTTAGTAAATAACCCTCAATGTGTTAATCACAATGCTTGTTGCTCAACATGTTTCGCTTTGCTGCTTTTTCAGGAGCTGGAAAAAATGTGTAACTATAAGAGAATGAATACAATAAATACAGAAAAAAAAACAATATTTACAGATATTTGCATATGTGTATATTGACCTGAAGAAGCAGCAAAGCAGAACATGTCGAGCAACAAGCATTGTGATTAACACAGTATCTGTATATACTGTATGTAAGTGCAATATTTGTAAAAAAAAAACTTTTTTAAGAAAATGTTTTTTGGGGAATGACTGAATAACCCAAGTTTTAAAAAATTTGGAATGAAATACAATATTGTTTTTATAATTGTGTTTGTGGCACCATTAAAATCCCTTTTCTTCTTTATTTTCAAAATATAAAGTAGGAAACAACTCAAATTATAGATTAGAGGAACATTAAGTAGTGAATATGTTTGGGTTATATTTGGAGAATAAGGATATTGTTTACTACCACTTTAACAAACCAAATGGGGTCAAAGGTATTAGTTGGGGTTTACGTACACTTTAAACAGCTACTAGCACTGTATATTGATTAGAATTAATCTGAGTTAACTAATAAAAAGGTCAAACTATACATTGTTTCAGTAACACAAAATAATGCTCAGTCATTATCCCTACCCATGCAAACTACATTACTATTCCGATTAGTATAATAAAGCAGTAATACCAAGACAACTACAGTTTTGAGTCTGTGAGAAAGTTTGTTAGTAGTCTGAATATTTAGCAAAACAATATGACACTGATAAAATGCTGCAGCAGACTTGAATAGTTTGATTCCCAAACCCATGATTAAGTCCTAATTATTTGATTGCAAAGAATGTTGAATTTGAGCACAACTATAGAAATGATATTAAATTACATTTGACGGTATTCATTAAAATATCATTTAGTCAAGAAATAATATACTTGTATTTTGATACAGCTATCGTTTCCCGCAGGCCTAAAAAGCACAATTGTCAGCTATCCAGTTTTTTATATTATGAATTTCCTTGCATATTCAAGAGGCTGTAATCCGCTAAATATATTCTTCAGCAAAATTGACCCATAAAACCCTTAACCAATGCAAATGATGATGCTTTTAATACTCATTATAATGTGTATTCTGATGCTTAGCAGAAGTGCCAGAACAAAAGGTCATGTGGTGGTGCAGGAATTTGGCAGACTCATGGAAAACTGCTGTATTACTGGGTGGTGGGCTTGGGTGTCAAAAGGTTTAACACTGTCAGAACATTGTATAGAATTGTTAGGAACAAGATTAGAATGAACATACACTGGCAAAGAGTGCAAAATGTGAACCAACAAACAACTGTAGAATCAGCATACAGATCATTTCTACACATATATGTTTTAGTAAATCAGTAGCATTATCTATTTTAGAATGGATGTTAAATCTGTACTCCAGGTATAGCTTGGACCAATATAACTATGGATAAAACATAACTGTGGGATCCCTCTAGAAGGTGACAATCTGTGTAGTAGTTACCGCTACTACCGTGACCGCTGCTATTTCCAGTCCCATTCCAAGCTGTTGCTGAGCCGAGTTCTCTGACTGAACAAGGTGGAGAAGTAGGGTGGTGACATCAAGATCTCCACCTTGTCCAATTAGAGAACATTTGCATTCATTGATAAAAATGCAAGGTGTAGATGTGTCTGTGTAGAGTGAGTGGCCTTGTGTTCCCTATACAGGAAGGCAGCCCCTCAGCACAAGACCTGGAAGATAGCAGTGATCACTGTACTAGCAATAACTACTACAGTAATTGTCACCTTCCAAAGTCATCCTGAAGGTAAGATATATTCATCCTTACTGTACATCACCAGAAAAAAAAAAAAAAAACATACCGGAAATTCAGTGTTAAGGTTATAACAGAGGGAACAAAAGAAACAGAAAGACCTCTTTGAGGGTCTTTTTAGAGCTATGCATATTCATAGGGGTGCATTTGTTTATTGCATTAGGCAGGTGCACCCTTTGCCCCGTACACACGGTCGGACATTGATCGGACATTCCGACAACAAAATCCATGGATTTTTTCCAACGGATGTTGGCTCAAACTTGTCTTGCATACACACGGTCACACAAAGTTGTCGGAAAATCCGATCGTTCTGAACGCAGTGACGTAAAACACTTACGTCGGGACTATAAACGGGGCAGTAGCCAATAGCTTTAGTTTCTTAATTTATTCTAAGCATGCGTGGCACTTTGTGCGTTGGATTTGTGTACATACAATCGGAATTTCCAACAACGGATTTTGTTGTCGGAAAATTTTATAGCAAGCTCTCAAACTTTGTGTGTCGGAAATTCCTATGCAAAATGTGTGATGGAGCCTACACACGGTCGGAATTTCCAACAACAGGGTTCTATCACAC
This sequence comes from Lithobates septentrionalis, assembly GCA_037952835.1. Taxonomy (NCBI): domain Eukaryota; kingdom Metazoa; phylum Chordata; class Amphibia; order Anura; family Ranidae; genus Lithobates; species Lithobates septentrionalis. The sequence continues at coordinate 1,005,153 of JBBDGP010000848.1, forward strand.
ATTTTCCATCGGAAAATCCTATCGTGTGTACAGGGCATAATGGGTAATTTTCTTTGTGTTTTCACATGCAATACTGAAGCGGGTTGATGCATATTTTTAATGCATTTTTTAATTTAAATCTAGAGTGGATAGAGTTAAAAGCCATTTACCAAGGTAGATATTTTGATCTCAAGTGTTGTTTAGTCAAGTCAGTCATTTTGTAAATATAAAAATTTTGTAATAAATAAAATAAACTGATTGAAAACTATAAAGACAGGTTCCTCTTTTGAAGGTTTCATCCCCAGCCTCTGTTCTCTAGTGGGGAGCCTCCTGTTTATGTAAATATAGCTTTTACTGTAGTATATAAACAATTATTTTTTCTCAAAATACTTAGATGACTTAATTACACTTCGGGCCCGTTCACACCAGAATGCACCACATTCAAAATGCACTTGGTGTGCAATCTGCTGTGGGTGTCAATGTATTCCTAACAACTAGCAGTAAGAAGGGTCACTGGTTCGAATACCAACTACGGCACTACCTGCCTGGAGTTTGCATGTTCCCTCTGTGCCTGCGTGGGTTTCCTCCAGGTACTCCGGGTTCCTCCTGCACTCCAAAGACATGCTGGTAGGTTAATTGGTTTCTGTCTAAATTTGCCCTGGTATATGAATGTGAGTTAGTTTGTAAGCTCCTCGAGGGTAGGGACCGATGTGAATGTACAATGTATATGTAAAGCGCTGTGTAGTTTGACGGCGCTATATAAGTACCTTAAATAATAATAGATAAAAACACCCCAAAATCTGAACGCAAACGCAGTGTGTTAACCTGCACATGATTGCATGGTACCACGCAATCCAGTTGCAGCACATTTTTTTTTTTTTAAAACAGAAAGTTTTTATAAATTAAAAACAAATTAGGCGTTACAATAAAAACAAACAAAAAAAAAACAAAACAATAAAACATTTCACGGTAATGAACCGTACAGAGAGAATACATGAAGCACCAAAAAGGTACCAGGTTCAGCAGCGCACCTAGTGCACTTTGGGTCAACCTGAGGATAAATAGTGGCCAATCGTTTAGGAGTATATTATGCTCTATGCAGGAATTTTAATTGTATTAACATCTCTAGCCAAAATCATAGAGGGCAGGTAGGGAGCTATGCAGTCAGCCCACTCGTCTTCAGTGAGGATGGGGATTCCTGCACACCACCTGATTGAACTATGGCTAGTTAAAGAAAGTTATTTGTAAAACAGCTAGTAATAGATCCAGGGACAATGATATAGGATTTCAATGCCTGTGTCTACATAACCTTTCTCCATGTGGCACCTTTCTCATGCTGGTCTAACCCTAAGGGGTTGATTTACTAAAGGCAAAAGGACTGTGCCCTTTGCAAAGTGCAGTTGCACTCTGCAAGTACTGCTGCTCCAGAGCTTAGTAAATAAGCAGAAGCTCTGCTGATTTTCATCATCCAATCATGTACACAGTCTATTTGCCTTTAGTAAATCAACCCCTGTGCACTTTAAAAAGTAAAGTTGCCCTCCACAAGTGCAGTTGCTCCAGAGCTTAGTAAATTAGGTAAGGCTTCACTTTGTAAACAGTACCCAATCATGTGCAAGGAAAATAAAAAAAAATCTGCATTTTTGCTTGCACATGATTGGATGATGGAAGTCAGCAGAGCATATGTTCATTTACTAAGCTCTGGAACAACTGCACTAGCAGAGTGCACAGACTTTTTGCCTCTAGTAAATCAACCCCTAAGCATCCGGCAACTGATAATACCCCCATGAGATAAATTTTTTTCCAAAATTGTGCTGGCTTGTTTATTATTAACCATAATCCTATCCATTTTGCTCTTCATAAACTCCATTAAAAACTGTTATTTTCTCCCACATTTTCATATAGTATTCTGTGGGGTCTAATTATACTGTAAATGCTTGCACACAAGATTCATATAACTTTCACACGTGATTCACACTTTTTTTTAATCAACCACTTGCCGACCAGCCGCCACTGTTATACGGTGGCAGGTCGGCTCTTCTACGCGAACCCCCATACCTGTACGGTGGCTCGTGCAGGTGCAATTGCGGGTGGCGCGCTCTCGCTCCATGCTGCAGGAGCATGCCGGTGGGTCGGGCAGATTCGATGTCTGCTGGCAACCCGCGATGACCTAGTACAGAGGCAGAACGGGGATCTGCTGGTGTAAACAAGCAGATCCCCGTTCTGACAGGAGACATGACAGAGATCTACTGTTCCCAGTGATTGGGAACAGAGATCTCTGTTATGTCCCAGTGTGCCCATCCCCCCTACAGTTAGAACACACCCAGGGAACACACTTAACCCCTTCCCTGCCAGTGTCATTTTTACATTGATCAGTGCATTTTTATAGCACTGATCAATGTAATAATGTCACTGGTCCCCAAAAAGTGTTATTTTGGTTCAGATTTGTCTGCCGTAATGTTTCAGTCCTGCTAAAAAAAAACAAAGATCACCGCCATTACTAGTAAAAACAATAAAAATAAATAAAAGTCTCTAAATCTATCCCATAGTTTGTAGATGCAATAACTTTTGCGCAAACCAATCAATATACACCTATTGCGATTTTTTTACCAAAAATATGCAGAAGAATAAATAAAAATAATGAATAAATGTGTTTTTTTAATTTTTTTTTAAGGATATGAATTATAGCAAAAAGTTAAAAAAAAAAATTATTTTAAATTGTTGCTCTTTGTTTATACCACAATTCTCCTCAATTCAATGAAATTCACACTTCAGTAAAGTCCACTCTACACTTTTCATCTACACAAGCTGAAAAAAGCGATAGCTGACTTTCACACAGTTATGGTCACAGAAAAATTGGACAAAAATATTTTGCTTGCCCTTGATTGCTTATTAAAAGGCAATATAGCTTTCTCATCGTAGTTAAACTAATGTTCCTTTCACACAGGCTTGTCCGTTATACGGATTCCGCTTGCTCAGCAGGGGATCAATCCGTTGATCCCCGCTGAGCAGGCGGATGACAGGTCCGTGTCCGCTCACTGTGCTGAGATGGACATTTCAGAGCCCCGCTCTCCTCTATGGGAGATCGGATGAAAACAGACCGCCTGTCCATTTTCATCTGATTCCATCTGATCCGATCCTCCAGACGGATGGAAAGTAGGGTTTCCATCCGTCTGGATTTCACAGATCGGATCGGATACCGGTGGATGTCAGTGGACATGTCACCGCTGACATCCACCACTCCATAGAGGTGCATGGAGCATCCAATCAGGTCCGCCTGAAAAACTGTCAGTCGGAGCTGATCGGAGCGCCCATGTGAAAGGGGCCTTAGTGTAATATCACTCTTCAACTTAACAATTACTCATTTAACATACTGTATAGTTGGAATCTTTTTTTAACGTTGCATTTCAATTACTCACCAGTAAGTTCTCCACCGCTAGTGAAGGGGTAGGCTCCTCATAGCCAGAAGACTGCCTCTCTTCAGGAGCTGTTAGACAATAATAGTTTGTAATAATTAGGATAATAATATTTACTTTAATCATTAAGCATTTGAACAGTGGAATAGAGCTAGACCTCACAGTAAAACAAAAAAAAATCAAAATACTCCATGCTAGTTAAATTTAGACAGATATCACTCTCTGCTGGAAAAAACGTGCCCCGCCGTCAATATTGCTATGGAAAACACATGTCAATAAAGTACTACCACTTTATAAGGAAACCTACCAAAAACCTACCAAAATAGAGGATGCCCCAAAAAATACCGTAGAGTGTGGGCCAAATGGCTGGCGGAGGCCTCCACGGCAACCGCAGACTGATTGAGCATGTACATAATACCACTCTACGGGTGGATGTGATTTTGATACTTTGGGTGACACTTTTGTATTGTAATCTCTGATATGGGTTTATTTGATATCTATTGTCCTTTGGGTCTCGAATGAATGATCTGATCCTTAGATATTTCAATTGCGCAGGAGCCAATACAGCACTAGGTTGTCTGTTGTTCTTTTCTTATAGACGTGCTACAGCTGTATGTCACTAATGATGGAAACAGCCCAGTTGCCGGCTGGCACTGGCCCCTGCGTCTAGTCCCAATGCTGTAGCAGGTTTATTGTTGTTTTCTGTTTGTATGTCTTATACTCAATAAAAAGATTTTCAAAAAAAAAAAAAATTTAGACAGATGGCTAAAGGCCTGTCTGTATAATCTGTTGCATATTTCATGTATTTTATAGTGGATTTATGAAATGGTTGCATCGTGTTGAGTTTTCCTTTCTAAACATTGCATGCTAAAAGATTTTACAGCCTGTTTTAAGGTATCTGTGAGTTGACTACAATGGCAACAACAAAATGCTGACACATAATAAAGTATACTTTCATGCAAGGGAGAACACCACATTTACTTTGTTGCCAGTCTCTTCAGCTGCTTAGGCTTGCCTTCCTTTTTGCTCTCTCGATAATTCATTATGTTTTGCAGAACAACGAGACAAGGTCCTCTGTAAGCTTCAAGTCATGACCTGGAACTTACACAGAGCTGTGATCTCCTAAAGCACCCCTATATGACAGTTAAGATGTCAATTGCTAAACACTACCATAGTCCAGTGGGAGAGGACTAAATCACAGGCTCCCCCATACACAGAAGTGCCCGCGGCTCACTGAACAGAGCAGTGGAGGAGGAAAGGAAAGGTGAATATGCATTGCTGATGGGGTAAGCCTTAAAGCTAACCAGTTGTTTTGCCCTGTATGGGCATTGCAGAGTTTTGCTATAAGGATTGGGCAATGATCACTTTATCCTGTCACATAGCAACATTAAGGCTCCATTCACACCTAGGCAATTTGAATTGCGGGTGAAATCGCCACAATTCTGTCTGTGATTCCAAATTGCAGCAAAACGCAGAATGCGTTTGCCATGCCATTACTTCTCTATGGCACCCCAATCGCAGTGCAACTTTGCCGTGATAAATCGCGCTGCAATCGCTGCAAAATTGCAACACACAAAGCTTGACATTAAAAAAAGGAGCAGGAGCTTCTTTTGGGCAACAGTGTCATGCATTACGATTTGCCACAATTGCAGTATGACAATCGCAGCAAAAAAGCACCACGATCGGGGTGCCATTAAGAAGTAATGGCACCACAAACGCATCACCTGTTTTGCCGTGATTTGGAATCGCGAGCAGAATTGTAGCAATTCAAAACGCCTAGGTGTGAATGGAGCCTAATATGTTCACATGAAGTTCATTTTTTACAAACAGTGCTGCGTAAATATTTAATAATCAGTAAGTTTGCTGCATCTGTGGTGAAATGGGCATCATCTCAGGGGAATAAACTATTTAAAGCCCAGACCAAACTTGTTATTATGTTTTGGATATATCAGAGGATTACAACGTCTGTATGGTCTTCATTTCCACATGCAAATAGGAAGAAAAGAGAAATCTCTCCAAAAGGAACATAGAGGGAATCAAAAAACATATTTTCAGTAGCGTTGGGAAAGGATAGGAATTCTGAGAATATATTTTTGCTATCTGAGCCCTCCTTTCCTGGTAACACTCCCCTAATTTTTAGCGTTAGTGCCACAGAGACTGAAACTGAGGGGAAAACTTCAACATACACCTAGTGACAGAAATTTGAACTCTTCAAAACTAGATTTAAATTTTAGCTGAACTTCCACCTTGCTAAAAAAAATGTAAAAAAAATAATAATTCTCTACTAAAATGATCAAACAATAACATTCAACATAAAAGGTTACAAGATAAGTGTCCATGTCTTGGCCATCCAAACAATGCAGTGCCATGGTGGAACCTCTTTTTCCTAATGTGAGGAGACTGTGCTTGATGTCTGTGCTCCTCCTGCTTCTCAGGCTATCCACTCCTTGCTGACTTCTCTTTAAACTCCTGCTCCTCAGCAAGCTTCCCATTATCTGGCCCTGTTTGTCAGGTAGGTCCTCATATGTTTTATCTGGCTTCTCCTGTTTCTCATGTGAGTTGGCTGACTTGGGTTCCCTTCCACCTGGAACAAACTGGTTACATTCACTTCAACTTTATTTTTGGACAGAAAAAAGATCACTAGGACAGCCAGACATTGCCACTGGCTTCTGACCAGCATCAGTTGGCCCCAGGGAGCCTAAAGAGGAGAGGAAATCCTCATTATACAGAAATAGGTATAGATATACTTAAATAGACAGAGAAATTTTTTTTTTAAAATACACTTTCAGTATTTGGCGGTATTGGAAATCCAGAAACCTATGAAGAAACCTATGACAACCACTAAGAGGATGAAAGGTAGGAATAAACATGACAATTAAAGTACAAGTGAATTGTCACTTACAGTGCAAAAATTATTAATACTATTGCACATCTGACCAATAGTGCTGGACGTGAGAGACAGAATAGCGACAACTGGAATGCCTCCATATATGCTTCCTGATCACCTCCATAATCTGCTACTGGACAAAATTGCTTCTGCTGGGTTTAATGGCGACATAGCATAGCCCATATTAGCATAAAATCTTAGCATAGTAATTTTACTAATATTGGATGAGTGATACATATCTCCCCTATCTGGCTCATGGTCCTTTAAGGATACATAAGGAGTTACTGTAGGAGTGGAAGTGCTGCGCCCTACTGAACACTGTATCTTCTGGAAAACACCCCAGAAAATTGGGGAATGGTAATACCCTAACTGCCGGTACAAGCCTTTACTCAAAGACTCACTGTTTGTTGCTTGCTGAAGATAAATGCACTTTGTTTTAAGTTATTGAGCTAAAGGAAAGCTGGCTTAATTTGTTACTGGATGCATTGCTTGTGGTTGGTTAAACCCGCACAGGCTCTAAAATCCACAGAAAGAGAGATAGTGGTGATTGCACAGCAGCAAAAAGACCTAGGGCGGTTAGTCACAGCCCAGCAGAAAAACATAAAATGTGTGGTCTGGTGCCCCCAGTGGTGCACCTCAATCCCCAATATATATCCATACAAAACACACAAATATGTCCTGGGACTTTAAATGAGATGCATCACCCACAATCATTATGTACATGATAAACATTACTAAAGTTTGATAAATGAATAAAACACTCATCACATAGCGTGCAATAGGTTGGGTGTGAAGCTGATTTGTAGTAATTACATAACTGTACATATACATACATACATACACACACATACATATATATATATATATATATATATATATATATATATATATATATATATATATACATACATACATATATATACACATACACACACAAACATTATATATAAATTATATTATATGTGTGTGTGTATTTATATTATATTATGTGTGTGTGTGTGTGTATGTGTGTATATATAGATGCATCTTTTTCCTACGAAGTCTAATGTGCCTTTATTAGTCATCTAGACTAATATATATATATATATATATATATATATATTACTGAGAAGCAGAGAGGAGAAGCGGGCGCTGCACCCTGCACTGCCGGCTTCTCCGGACACTGAGCGCTGAAGACGGACCCGGGTGAGGGGGCTCGGAGCCCAAGGACAAACTTCCTTCATTGCCCGAACACTACTGCAGTACGCTGTCCCTTGTGTTTTCATTTTACAGCCCAAATGTATGTGAGAGGTCCTCTTCGACACCTGCTCTGAGACTTACTGTGTTTCTTTACAAGGTATTGCGCTGATGGGTCCAGGATTCCAGTAATACTGCAGAGCCCAGAGGTGGTTCACAGGCGTGTATTGACTAAGCTTAAGTGCAAAGTCACACGCTCTGAGGTGAGCGTTTATTACCTAGGGGGAAGCATCTGAGTGAGAACACTGCAGCTTACTTTGGATCACCCACACAGTAGTTTCTGAATCACATGGACTAAAGCAATTTTTTTTATTTTAGCCAATTAGGGGATCAACTTTTTATATATGATCCTATGAACACTATTTTAACTGGTATAATTATTAACCACATGGATGTACGCTAGCTCTTTATATAAATATCTGTGTTTATTTTCATTTTTATATGTTTATTTATTTCTTCATCATAAGGAATATTTTATATACACTACCGTTCAAAAGTTTGGGGTCACATTGAAATGTCCTTATTTTTGAAGGAAAAGCACTGTACTTTTAAATGAAGCTAACTTTAAACTAGTCCTAACTTTAAACAAATATACTCTATACATTGCTAATGTGGTAAATGACTATTCTAACTGCAAATGTCTAGTTTTTGGTGCAATATCTACATAGGTGTATAGAGGCCCATTTCCAGCAACTATCACTCCAGTGTTCTAATGGTACAATGTGTTTGCTCATTGGCTCAGAAGGCTAATTGATGATTAGCAAACCCTTGTGCAATCATGTTCACACATCTAAAAACAGTCTAGCTCCTTCCAGAAGCTACAAAACTGACCTTCCTGTGAGCAGATTGAGTTTCTGGAGCATCACATTTGTGGGGTCAATTAAACGCTCAAAATGGCCAGAAAAAGAGAACTTTCATCTGAAACTCGACAGTCTATTCTTGTTCTTAGAAATGAAGGCTATTCCATGCGAGAAATTGCAAAGAAATTGAAGATTTCCTACAACGGTGTGTACTACTCCCTTCAGAGGACAGCACAAACAGGCTCTAACCAGAGTAGAAAAAGAAGTGGGAGGCCGCGTTGCACAACTAAGCAAGAAGATAAGCACATTAGAGTCTCTAGTTTGAGAAACAGACGCCTCACAGGTCCCCAACTGGCATCTTCATTAAATAGTACCCGCAAAACACCAGTGTCAACATCTACAGTGAAGAGGCGGCTGCGGGATTTTGGGCTTCAGGGCAGAGTGGCAAAGAAAAAGCCATATCTGAGACTGGCCAATAAAAGAAAAAGATTAAGATGGGCAAAAGAACACAGACATTGGACAGAGGAAGACTGGAAAAAAGTGTTGTGGACGGATGAATCCAAGTTTGAGGTGTTTGGATCACAAAGAAGAACGTTTGTGAGACGCAGAACAAATGAAAAGATGCTGGAAGAATGCCTGACGCCATCTGTTAAGCATGGTGGAGGTAATGTGATGGTCTGGGGTTGCTTTGGTGCTGGTAAGGTGGGAGCTTTGTACAGGGTAAAAGCTAAGGAAGGCTATCACTCCATTTTGCAACGCCATGCCATACCCAGTGGACAGCGCTTGATTGGAGCCAATTTCATCCTACAACCGGACAATGACCCTAAACACACCTCCAAATTGTGCAAGAACTATTTACAGCAGAAGCAGGCAGCTGGTATTCTATCGGTAATGGAGTGGCCAGCACAGTCACCAGATCTGAACCCCATTGAGCTGTTGTGGGAGCAGCTTGACCGTATGGTACGCCAGAAGTGCCCATCCAACCATTCCAACTTGTGGGAGCTGCTTCTAGAAGCACGGGGTGCAATTTCTCCAGCTTACCTCAATAAATTAACAGCTAGAATGCCAAAGGTGTGCAATGCTGTAATTGCTGCAAAAGGAGGATTCTTTGATGAAAGCAAAGTTTGATGTAAAAACAATGTTATTTCAAATACAAATCATTATTTCTAACCTTGTCAATGTCTTGACTCTATTTTCTATTCATTTCACAACGTATGGTGGTGAATAAGTGTGACTTTTCATGGAAAACACAAAATTGTTTGGGTGACCCCAAACTTTTGAACGGTAGTGTATATATATTTTTTACCTATTTTTTGCACCATTGTCACTTTTTACAGTCAGTAAAGACTGTGTTTACCACTGTATGATTTGCACGTGTATTTATGCACTTTGGTTATCACATACACGGAGTGTATAGTCTATTTGGAAGCGCAGCGTATATATTTGATTTGTAACATATTCTCGTTTGGTGTCTAACTAAATGGTATCTTATTCCACATTAGTGTAGCCAATTTTTTGAAAAGCTAACTTCAGAACGGTTAGAATTATCAAGATCATATGAATTAACTCTGGACAGTTAAGCTGCAGGTCAGTATAGAAAAGAAAATCTAGCAACACAGATGTGTATACCTGTTCTGAAAAAATACTATTTAAGACTTGGCCAATTACAACAGGGCTTCATTAGAAGTCTTTCAAAGACTTTCTAGTGTAGGATTATGACAGCTCATCTCTCGTTACAGACCTCAAGGGCCACCATACGGGACCTAGTACTTACAAATTAGCTATAATTGAATGTACATGGCACTAATTCCAATGAGTGACCTGCCAGGAAACGTCTGGTCAGTGAGCCGTGGAAATTGGACCCGAGAAAACCCAAGGGGGCAAGCAGAGGTAGATGCAGCATAGGTGAAATAAAAGTATAACCATCCAATAATATCACCCAGAATAGTCACTGTGATTATTGTATAAATCTAGGTACAACTGGGATGATATAAACCCAAAGTCACAGCCCAGCAGGAGAGTACCTGAATGTTGCTCGGGAAAAAAAACATGCAAACATAGATAACACAGATAACTACAAAGAGTGCATAGCTATAAATACTGACCAGACTAGCCCCCAAGGTCCCAAATGCACGACTTAGCATAGCTTGTTAAGAAATGGCTGCACCCAGAGGCTCTGTCTGGCCCCATAAGGTTGAGTGAATTCTGATATACCTGTATCTGAGGTTCCTGCCTGGTGATCTCCAGTGTTGGGTAAGCCATTGAGATCAGCTGGTGTACAGATACATTGTGTTGAAGAATCTATTTGGGTCTCCCAGTTGACAAAACTCCATTTCTTCATCCACATCGAGGACCCCCACAGTTTTGAAGAAGGGAGCTCTGCAGAACCCCAAACTCCACACACAAGACGGCTCAGAAACATCTCCTTCAGCTCCTCTATGGTCTACCCCTAGCTGCGGATTGAGGCATGTTCAGTGCAGGAGGTGTCTTTTCTGAGGCCATACTTGGGCCCAGTCATCACTAAAGGAGGGACCTATGCAATAGGGAGCCATCCAGAGGGATCAAGAAATTTGCACAATGCATCTTGATCTAATTGAAGGGCAGTTTGGTTGTGATCTGCAGGTGAAACACCTCCCTTACCAAGACCTTACTAGACTCAGGCAGCATGGTAGGGCTTGTGCATGCCAGACTGATTGAAAGAACAAGCCCAAGAGGTAAAACCCTCCGTGCTGTGTGTATGCATAGGGGCACTAGGGAATACCAACTAGTGTCAGTGTTAAAACTGTGGAAGTATAATGCCGCATACACACGATCGGACATTCTGACAACAAAATCCTGTATTTATTTCCAACAGATGTTGGCTGAAACTTGTCTTGCATACACACGGTCGCACAAATGTTGTTGGAAATTCCGAACATCAAGTACGCGGTGACGTACAACACATGCGACGAGCCGAGAAAAATGAAGTTCAATAGCCAGTGCGGCTCTTCTGCTTGATTCCGAGCATGCGTTGAATTTTGTGCGTTGGAATTGTGTACACACGATCGGAATTTCCAACAACAAAATCCGTTGTCGGATTTTGTTGTCGGAAAATTTGGGAACCAGTTCTCAAATTTTTGTTGTCGGAAATTCCGACAACAAATGTCCAATGGAGCCTACACATGGTCGGAAATTTCTGACAACAAGCTCACATCGAACATTTGTTGTCGGAAATTCCGACTGTGTGTATGCGGCATATGAGTTCTTGGTTCTCTGCTCTGTCCCTCCAGTGCTCACTGGAGCATCGGACTGTGCAGAGGGCGAGAGCGGCTGGCCCTCAGTGGCACGCTGAGAGGCTGAGCAAGCTGTTGGTCAGGCATCTGGGTGGATCCTGACATTAAAGTTAGGATCTCTCCAAAGCCTGAACCAGCTGAGTGACGTCAGCCGACAGTGAGCTTTAGCCAGCTGTTGGCTGAATACGGGTCACAGGAGCACAGAACAAAGTGCACTCCTGTGATCCCAGGAGAAGTAGGGCCAAAAGAGCCTTGTCCCTACATCTCCTTTAAGAGATGCTGTGCTCCCGTCTTACTTGACAGTAAACTGCTCCAGTGTCACACTTTTGTAACCCCTTAGTGCCTCTATCCATAATCTAAGTACCATTCAAGTGCATTAAATTGGATTTAGATGGCTCATAGACTCCAATATATACTAGCAGTTCTTGATTATGCAGAAAGAAATCCCAAAGCTTTTCCTCTAAGTGAAACACTGTTTTGTTGCTGGGATGAAGATAAGCAGGCTTCATTTTATGCTCTGGAAGTGAAGAAAAGCTATTTGGATTTGCTGCTGGAAGCACTGTTTGCTTTGACTGTTGGTAAAAATAAAGACGGTTTCTGTGGTCATACGTCTACGCTGGTGTTCCCTGACCCCCTGAACTGTACGATATATACTGCACACACACAGATCAATATCCTAAAAATGCACAATAATATTGTAATAGTTCATGAAAAAAACATCATTAACAGGTGTTAAGAAATGTCTAAAGAAAAACAGCATCTTTAGTAGAAAAGTCCACTTTCTGCTGATGAAGCGGCTTGCAGGAATCCTGTGTCACGTTAGAAATTAATAGGCAATGAGGAAATGCCTCTGCAGTAGTGGAATTGAACTTTTCTGCTTTACAGCATACACACAGTTCTGTGCATTAGCAAATATATATTCACTGTATTCACATTGCAATAAAGAAGAAAAAGGGATAGGGTGGAATATTTCATGTTTTTGATTTTCTGTCTAATCATTATTTACAATGTGAGCCTTAAATAAGTGGAAGATCAGAAACATAGTTTGACTAATCTGTTTAAATAAAGTGTGTGATTCAGAACTTAATCTAATTGTAAAGTAATGTATTTGTTTTTTGTAACTGTGATAGGAAGTGCTAGCCACGGAGGCACTTTGCCAGTGCACATGCGTTGCGAGACAGCCCAATGCAAGGTTTCACATTACCATGCATTGTAGTGCTCCAAGGTACGAAAAAACTTTCGATGTGTTAGGAAGCCAATTCAAATTATTAAGCTGGCTTAACGGAACGCACATTCACGTGCGGCACAGCAGTTTGAATCAAACGTTACTGAGCCATGTCAAAATCTATTACACCCTTAAAAAACATTCTGGAATATTTTGACCCTCGTTGGGATTTTAACTAATTCACTACTGTCACATAACCGTGTAGTATGTACAGGTACAGTAACTATGCATACTGACCATTAATTTGTGTAGTATACACTGCATAGTTCCCAATTTAAAACTTTTATAGAAAAAAAAGGAAGAAATAAATTATATTTAGGATGTATAATCAGATTTTATGTTAGTATGGTTCTAGTAGACAAGTATATGTATTGTTTCTTTCCAATTAGGCTGTTCTTTTGGTTTGCACTGTTTAATTACATTGAATAAACTTTCTTTGCAAATTATGCACCGGTGTTAAAGACATTAATCAAATGCTAGCGTGCACAGTATATGATTGTATATTCAAAGTGAGCACTGCTGATTTGTAAGATGCTCTTAACTATTTGTATGGGTTCATCATCTGAGTTACTTTAAATTGGCTGTAAATGTTGAAACGATTTAAAAAGTGTGCATATTTGTAAATTTCTATACCTTATAAGAAAGTAAAATTGTATAATTGTAAAATGTGTATCCCAGGATAGATAAAAAAAAGATATTCTTCTTATTGTCTGACATTGTAGCCTCCCTGGCGGATTGATTATGTCAGATTTTTGCATCTCAAAGCGGTACAATTGTTTTGGCGTTTTATATTGTAGTAGGCCTGTAATCATTAGCAATAACACACTTAAATCTGTCCAAACAAGCGTCTAGTTGACATCCCGAGTATGATAAAGTTTGAAAGACAAAATAATAAATTATAATATAATAAATAACTATAAATAATTATAAAAAATAATAATATAATAATAATAAAATGAATTTCCCCACGATTCACTATCGCTCAATTCTGCAAGTGTTCTAATTTACTATCGCTATTTTCTAGCTGGTCTAAGACCACTTTCAAATGCAAAGGGACACTTTTTGGTTGCTATGGACAATCTCAAGTTTCCAGACAGAAAGAACAGTATATATAATATAAAACTGCATGCAGAGCACTGGACAAACCACTAGGGACAAAAGGGTTGTGAAATAATTTCATACAGTAATGTAAGCTGTAAGATTACAGTATACTGTATGTATTATGAATGTTAAATTTATTGAATTTGCCACCAGGCTCCGCCCCCGTGCATCGTGACGCTCGCAGGGAAAGGAGCCCGGCACAGAGAGGAATCGGCAGAGGACAGAGCCCACGGACACAGCGGGGGGACATCGCAGAATCCTGGGGACAAGGTAAGTACACTGCACCAGGATCCTGCGATGCAATCCCGAGTGTGGCTCGGGGTTACCGTTAATGGTACTGAAATTTAACCCCGAGCCACACTCAGGAAAACTGCCAGGGAGGTTAAGTGAGCAATAATTGATTGACAGTTATGTTGCAACAGTAAATAATACACTCAAAGTCACAGGCCACAACTTTCAATATGCTCAATTATCACTTCTGTTTGGACTGACAAAATGTTTCTGGACAGATATGACACAAATTAGGCAGAAGCAATCCAAAACAATGAAAATATATACAGTATCTCACAAAAGTGAGTACACCCCTCACATTTTTGTAAATATTTTATTATATCTTTTCATGTGACAACACTTAAGAAATGAAACGTTGCTACAATGTAAAGTAGTGAGTGTACAGCTTGTATAATAGTGTCAATTTGCTGTCCCCCCAAAATAACTCAACACACAGCCATTAATGTCCAAACCGCTGGCAACAAAAGTGAGTACATCCCTAAGTGAAAATGTCAAAATTGGGCCCAATTAGCCATTTCCCCTCCCCGGTGTCATGTGACTCATTAGTGTTACAAGGTCAAGGTGTGAATAGGGAGCAGGTGTGTTAAATTTGGTATTATCGCTCTCACTCTCCCATACTGGTAACTGGAAGGTCAACATGGCAACTCATGGCAAAGAACTCTCTCAGGATCAGAAAAAAAGAATTGTTGCTCTACATAAAGATGGCCTAGGCTATAAGAAGATTGCCAAGACCCTGAAACTGAGCTGCAGCATGGTGGCCAGAACCACACAGTGGTTTAAAAGGACAGGTTCCACTCAGAGCAGGCCTCACCATGGTCGACCAAAGAAGTTGGGATGCTGTGTAAAATCTACATAAAAACAGAATGCAATGATTTGCAAATCTCATAAATCCAAATTTTATTCACAATAGAAAATAGAAAACATATCAATGGGGAGATTTACTAAAAATCGTGCACACAGAATCTGGTGCAGTTGTGCATATTAATCAAACAGCATTTTACTTCAGTATGTTCAGTTAAGCTTTTACAATTAAACCTAGAAGCCGATTGGTTAATATTCACAGCTGCACAAGATTCTGTGTGCACCAACACTCTGTAAATGTCTGGGAACTGATGAGAGCAGTTGCTGGAGTTTTGGGAGAAAAACGTTGACCCATTCTTGCCTGATGTAGAATTCTAACTGCTCAACAGTGCTGGGTCTTCTTTGTAATATTTTTTTGTGTCAAGATGCGCCAAATATTTTCAATTGGTGAAAGGTCTGGACTGTATGCAGGCCAGTTAAACTCCTGGCTGCTCCTACTACAAAGCCATGACATTTTCATAGATTCAGTATGCGATTTAGCATTGTTCTGCTGAAATATGAAAGGCCTTCTTTGAAACAGACGTCATCTGGATGGGAGTATATGCTGATCTAAAACCTGGATAACCCTTTCAGCACTAATAGTGCTTTTTCAGATGTGCAAGATGCCCATTCCATACATATTAATGCACTCATATTCCATCAGAGATGCAGGTTTTTGAATGCAGTGCAAACAACAAGCCAAAAGGTCCCTCTCCTCTTTAGACCGGAAGACGTGGCACCCTTGGTTGCCAAAAAAATGCCAAATTTTGATTAATCTGACCACAGAACAGTTTTCCACTTTGCAAAAGACCATTTTAAATTAACTTTAACCCAGAAAAGATGGCGGCGGTGCTGGAGCATGTTCAGATATGGCTTCTTATTTGCACAATTTAGCTTAACTGGTTGCGGCCCGCCCACTGTCAAATGACAGTGGGGAGGTGCGGCACTTGTTCTGGGACGCCGTGATATGACGACGTCCCAAAACGGCCGCTCACGCGGGCCCGTGGGGCGCGCGGCGGCCGCACCGTGTTGCTAGGACACGGCGCGACCCCCGACCCCCGATGTGATCAGCTGTTTTCAATCACTGCTTCCTGTGTCTATTTAGACATGGAGGCCCGGCCCAGCCCCCTCTCTCCCCTGATTGGATAGCTGACTTTGACAGCAGCGGGAGCCAATGGCACCACTCTGTGTCTCAGCCAATGAGGGAGGAGAATCTCGGACGGCTGAGGCAGTCGTGGGCATCGCTGGACAGAGAGTATTAGGTGGCTGCTGCACACAGAAGGCTTTTTATCTTAATGCATATTATGCATTAAGATAAAAAACCTTCTGCCTTTACAACCCCTTTACCTTGCATTTTTGGATGGCACAGCGAATTGTATTGACAGACAATGATTTTTGGAAGTATTTTTGAGCCTATGCAGTGATGCACGTCACAAAATGCCAGTTTTTAATGCAGTGCTTTCTGAGGGTCAGAAGATCACGGGAATCCCATACTGCATTTAGCCCCCTTGATTTCTCCAGATTCTCTGAATCTTTTGATGATATTATGTACTCTAGATTATGATATATTTCAAGTTTTTTCAATTTTACACTGAGGAGCATTATTCTGAAATTGTTCGATAATTTTTATACACTGATTTTCACAGATTGGAGAATCCCTACCTGTATTTCTGAGACACTCTGAGTCTCTAAGATTCTCTTTTTATACCCAATCATGTTACTGACCTATTCTTAACCTAATTAGTTGCAAAATGTTCTTCCAGCTCTTCTTTGTTAGTACCACTTATTTTGCCAGCTTTTTGTTGCCCTGTTCCAACTTTTTTGATATGTTTATCTGCCGTCAATTTCAAAATGACCTTATTGTTTTCTTAAATGCTACATTTTCTCAGTTTAAACATTTAATATGTTTTTTATGTTCTATTGTGAATAGAAAATGGGTTTATGAGCTTTGCAAAAAAAATTGCATTATGTTATGTAGATTTTACGCAGCACTCCAACTTTTTTGGATTTGGGGTTGTAAAATATTTTCATTTATAATCCCTTTATTTATATGCCATTATACATTCTACAGCAGTTGAAATAACAGTGTATTACTGTAACTGTAGATTATGACTTTGATGATCTAACACAGCAGAAATGAATTATGAAGTTACAGGAAGGAGCTACAGGAACGAGTACCTAGGCACAATCACAGGTCAGGAAGTGCACTGCTATTTTCCAGGAGGACTTCGAGGAAAAGATAGATTTCCTTAAGGGTACTACTTAGCGAATATATTAATCTTTCTAGATGCAGCTGGTGACAACATCCTCTTTATAAAGAGAGCATGGCTCTAAATAGATCATGGATGTCTGTTCTGTGTGCTTTAGATGCAGAACTGGGATTTCCCATGGCGTTTGGTGCCACTCAAGATGCAAGTGAGGACTAAGGGTTTGATTTACTAAGGGCAAATCCACTTTGCACTGCAAGTGCACTTGGAAGTGCAGTCCCTTTAGATCTGAGGGGAAGCTCTGTAATGAGGGGAAGTTCTGCTGATTTTATTATCCAATCATGTACAAACAAAAAGTGCACTTGTAGTACAAAGTGGATTTGCCTTTAGTAAAAAAAACCCAATGTGTTGATTCCCCTAGCTCTTGCACAAAAATACATCCACCACTTCCAAAGGATTCAAATACTGCTAGCAAAAACTGACCAGGGTACTGCAAAATCATAGGTGTCATTCTCGTATCAAGTGCCAACAACTGTGTTCACTGGCTAAAGCAGGAAATAACAATAATTTCTTTGGTTGGATTCTATTTGGTTGGACTGAGTAAGAGAATACACACTTTAGGCCATTGGCAGTAAACTAATTAGAAACCTCTGTAAAGAAAAGCAAGGAAAATATTCAGCATTTACTAAAGCATAAAAAATCTCTTTATTTTCCAGTGCAACAATTATTTTATTTTTCATTAGCATAAAAAGCAAAATCAATTTCGGGATGTCAGTATGGGAGCACAAATACTTTTCTTTCCAGTAATACATTCCAGCTAGAGGTTTTGCTTTTAAAAGGCAGACTGCAGTGTATTCTCAGCTAGTTGAGTTTTGTCGTTTCTGCCTTTTTGATATAACTAATATTATTACATACTTGATGTACCTTACTTTGACTATTTTACTAAATATAAAGATTTGTACTTTGTTTCCTTAATGGCTTTATGTTGTTCACAATTATCAATTACCATCTTTAACATAAAACTGGAGATAAAAAAAAGCCACTCAAAGTGTAATTTTTTAATCAGTCAAACCTGACTGGTAAACCTGTACTGAGAATACAAATAGGAATTGGCCGAATACCCCCCTGTTCAGTTCGCAGCAGAACTCATGAACAGGGGAAATGTTCTAACCCGAAGGGCGAAACCCATTTAAGTCTATGGGAGCCGACCAGGAAAAATCATAAGTGCCCATTTTGAAGGCTTATATGCAAGTAATTGGCCATAAAAAGGGGTATGGGGTTCTGGGTACTGCCCTGCGGGACATGTATCAATAAAAAAACAAAAAAAAAAAATTAAAAACTATTGTTTTTTCAGGACAAGTGATTTTAACCACTTGCCGACCGCCGCATGTACATATGCGTCAACACAATGGCACAGACAGGCAAATGGGCGTACAGGTACGTCCTTTTAAATTTGCCGCCATGTGGTCGCGTGCGCGCCGTGACTATGCCACGAGCTCCGTGAGTGTGATCGCGGGCCCCATGAACTCAATGTCCGTGGGGATACCCGCGATCGTCTCACGGAGAGGAAGAACGGGGTAATGCTGATGTAAACAAGCATTTTCCCATTCTGCCTAGTAACACTGACACTGATCACCGCTCCCTGTAATCGGGAGCGGTGATCAATGTTGTGTCACACATAGCCCATCCTCCCCACAGTTAGAACACATCCCTAGGACACACTTAACCCCTGCAGCGCCCCCTCCTGGTTAACCCCTTCACTGCCAGTCACATTTACACAGTAATCAATGCATTTTTAATGGCACTGATCGCTGTATAAATGTTAATGGTCCCAAAATAGCGCCAAAAGTGTCCGATCTGCCCGTATAATGTCGCAATCACGACAAAAATCGCTGATCGCCGCCATTATTAGTAAAAAAAAATTATTAATAAAAATGCCATAAAACTATCCCCTATTTTGTATATCCTATAACTTATGCGCAAACCAATCAATAAACGCTTACTGCGATTTTTTTTTTACCAAAAATATGTAGAAGAATACGTATCGGCCTAAACTGAGGAAAAAAAGGTTTTTTTATATATATTTTTTGGGGATATTTATTATAGCAAAAAGTAAAAAATATTGCTTTTTTTTCAAAATTGTCGCTCTTTTTTTGTTTATAGCGCAAAAGTTAAAAACCACAGAAGTTATCAAATACCACCAAAAGAAAGCTCTATTTGTGGGAAAAAAAGATGTCAATTTTGTTTGGGAGCCACGTCGCACGACCGCACAATTGTCAGTTAAAGCGACGCAGTGCCGAATCGCTAAAAGTGCTCTGGTCTTTGGCCAGCCAAATGGTCCAGGGCTTAAAGTGGTTGTAAACCCTTACAGACCACTTTTACCTACAGGTATGCCTAGATTAAGGCTTACCTGTAGGTGCAAGAAATATCTCCTAAACCTACATGGTTTAGAAGATATTTCCAAAAAAAAATGACATCAATTTTGTTTGGGTACAGTGTCCCATGACCGTGCATTTGTCAGTTAAAGCGGCGCAGTGCCTGGTCATTAAGGGGGCAAATCCTTCAGGTCTTTAAGTGGTTAATTCTGCTAAAAAGTGCAACAAAACTGAAAAAAAAATCGTTTAAATATAGTGCCTGAGAGGTCCCCCTAATGTGCCTGTAAAGCAGTGCATCAGTAGCATGCATAAAATATGGTGCAGCAAAAATGACATTTCTAAAGAAAAAAAAAAACGCGTCAAATCCCATTTAAAATGACTTGCGGTTACAATTGCCGGAACCCCACACCAAAAGCACCTTGTCCCCATGTTAATGGGGACATGGGTCTCTTCCCTGACAATCCTGGGCTGTGGTTGTCGGGATCTGCGGGCGGGGGGCTCATCAGAATCCTGAAGCCCCCTTTAACAAGGGGGCCCCCAGATCCCGCCCCTCCATGTGAATGGTATCGGGTACATAGTACCCCTTCCCATTCACCACAAAAAAGTGTAAAAAAGTAAGAAACACAAGAGACTATTTTTTAATAAAGGTTTTGTCAAAAACTAAGAAAAGTGTCCCCCGATGTAAATCCATCGTCAATCACGCCGCTGCCGGACCCAAAAAATAAAAATAAATATTAAAAGCGCTCTCGCCTCCCATCGAATGCCTGCTCTGCTCTTATATAGGTAAGGGACGGGGCCACCTGGGTACATCACCCTGTGGCACCGCCCTTCTGACATCACAGACTGGTGCATGCTGGGCATGTGACTTTTTTTACACGTTTTAGTGAATAGGTAAGGGTACTATGTACCCGATACTCATTCACATGGGGGAGCTGGGATCTGGGGGGCTCCTTGTTAAAGGGGGCTTCCAGATTCCTATAAGCCCCCTGCCCACAGACCCTCACAACCACAGCCCAGCGGGGAAGCCCATTAAAAACTGATGACTAATCGGTTGTTAAGGATGGAACGGCCGGCTTCCCGGCCCCACTCCTTAACAACCAACTTACACTGCGCCCTGATTGGGCAAAGCTTTGCCCAATCAGGGCGCAGAATGCACTAAGCAGCGCACAAGGGCGAACACCCTGCAAATTTTGCAAAAAATGGGCAAACGTAAGGATTTGAGCAACTTTGATAAGGGCCAAAATGTAATGGCTAGACGACTGATTCAGAGTAACTCCAAAACTGCAGCTCTTGTGATATGTTTTCAGTCTGCAGTGGTTAGGACCTACCAAAAGTGGTCCGAGGAAGGAAAACCGGTGAATCAACGACAGTGTCATAGGCAGCCAAAACTCATTGATGCACATAGGGAGCAAGGGCTGGTCTGTGTAGTCCATTTCTTTAGAAGAGCTACTGTAGCTCAAAATTACTGAAAAAGTTAATACTGGTTCCAATAGAAAGGTGGAAGAACACGCAGAACATCGCAATTTGTTGCATGCTTGGGGAAGAGTTGCACCAGGATGCACTATGGGAAGAAGGCAAGTTGGCAAAGGTTTAAAGGATCTGCTACTGAGAGCTTGGTGCCAGATGCCACAGCATACCTTCAGGTCTTTAGGTGAGCCCACGCCTCGATGGGTCAGGGCTGTTTTGGCAGCAAAAGGGGGACCTCCTCAATATTAGGCGGGTGGTCATAATGTTATGCTCATTAGTGTATGTACGTAGGCACTGCCATACCAATGTACATATCACCTACCTGAGCTCTCTCTGAAGAGTCAATTGCCCAGCCCGCATTCTTTTCTGCTAATTACTACTGTTCCCTGACACCTTCATTCCTCAGATCTCAAGGGGATTGCTACATCATACTACTATTGCCAATAATAAAAGCGCAGATTATTCCCCACAAGACAACACCATACTGTAGAAAAAACTACATTTTATTATGCTGCAAAAAAACATCTGCCTAAATAAATATCCTGCATAAATCAACTTATGTTTTCTAAAATACACTCCACAAAACAAAACAAACTCCCAATTAAACACTTTATTTATCAGTACTTAGAGGCTGCTTAGTCTATATAAGTCTTGTGTTGTCACAAGCTGCAATGCATTTACAAAGTAAGGCTCATCAGATGACAACGATTTCACAGAGAATAATAAGTAATCAATAAATTATACAATAAATTATGAAACATATAGGAAAATCATTTATGTTATATTACAAATATAAGCAAACATGGATAAACATATTTTTGTTAGAGGGTAGCATATTTTTAAATTAAAAGATGAGATATAAACAATAATTCTAATGAAATCTGAGCAGTTTTTAACCAATAATATACATGCCACTATCTATTTAGGCATACAATAAATAGAATTTAGTGAATCAAGATACTTCCATGTTCTTGTATAATTGGTCTAGAATTTGAGCAACTTTACTTCTAGTTTATTATTATTTCTAATTCAACATCATATCCTGTTAATAACTTCAGAAGCCAATGCTGTGCCATCAATAAATTATCTAAACAATATACAGTGATACCTTAGTTCACGAACTGAATGCGTGAAACGACTCTGGTCGCGAACCCAATTGGTTGTGAACCAAGGCAAATTTTCCCATAGGATTCCATGTAAATCAGGTTAATCTGTTCTGAACTTTTTTTTTTGTTTATTTATAAAATTATGAAATGTATGTACAGTACAAAAAAAGGATTTTAAACATATATTACATACAGTCTTTTACATTTAAGCTGACCTTTTTTTACATCTAAAAAAAACCCAACAAATAGCTCCCCTTTAATCCTTGTTTGAAACAATCCCAATCCCCAATTTAAATAGCTAATCTAGGGGCCAGAAAACAGCACTGTGCATCCAGGAAAAAAACATCTGAGAGCATGATAGAGTTGTAGAATTCATATGAACTGTTTTTCCATGATTCCCAATCAAGTGAGCCCATCCTCATGGCAGTTAGGGGGCAAAAACCTCTATCTGAGTGGACTGGTTCTCCTAAGACTCTTCTTGCACTGCTCTTCTCAATATGAACGTTTCAAAGCAGGGAAGATGGGCGCGGCTCGTGTTCGTGAACTGAAACAGAGATATCACTGTCAGTGGCGTACCTACGGGGGGGGGGGGCGATCCACCCCGGGTCCACACACAGGGGGGGTCAGGCCGGCGCCCCCCTGTCCTCCCCCGTAAGTGAAGCGGTGACAGCGCGGCGGGTCTCAGGCAGTGCAGCGGCGATGGATGTGAGCGCAGGCCAGGGAGAGACGAGCTGTGACAGGATGCGGGGGTGCCGAGGCCAGGTGCGGACTGTACCGCTACCCAGGTGACCTGCCGCCGGATTGACACAGCTGAGCAGGAGATCTTCGAGATATAGAAAACACTGTTTCTCCCTCCTGTACAGCAGGGGAGGGAGAGAGAGACAGTGGGCCAGCGCTGAATAGAAGACAGGAAATGCTAAGTTAACTAGCAGGTGATTGGTTGCTAGGTGGTCCTAGCAACCAATCATTAGCATTGTTAATATGAAAAATTAACTCCAGCAGTTCCCGCCCTCTGTTCAACACTTGTGTGTGTCCCCCTCTGCATGAGTAAGGTAGGAAGGGACAGCTGTGAAACATGCAAGGGTTCCAAAGCTGGGGGGGGTGGCTGTGTAACATGCAGGGGATGCAAAGTTGGGGGGCGGGTTGTGCAATGTAAATAGGTGCAGGGTGCTGTGTAACGTAAAAGGGTCCAGAGGTGCATGGTGCTGTGTAATGTAAAGGGGTCCAGAGGTGCAGGGCGCTGTGTAATGTAAAGGGGTCCAGAGGTGCAAGGTGCTGTGTAATGTAAAAGGGTCCAGAGGTGCAGGGGGTTGTGTAATGTAAAGGGGTGCAGAGGTGCAGGGGGTTGTGTAATGTAAAGGGATCCAGAGGTGCAGGGGGGCTGTGTAATGTAAAGGGGTACAGTTGGGGAGAGGGGGTACAAAGTAGTGATAAAGAGAAATTGGGGGATACAGAGGTATGCAGAAGGCACAGTGGGGTGTTTTTACATTTTAAAGTTGGGGGGGGGTGCCAGATATAGGATCTGCCCCGGGTGCCAAATGCTCTATGTACGCCGCTGATCACTGTAGAGCGCAAAGACACTCATAAGCACATAAAGCCACTTTGTTTTTTATACTCATTACAAAAAATAATGTACATACTGAAATCAATCTCATAATAATAATCATATCTAGGGTGCTCTACTTATTTTTTAGACATTTGACACAAAGCTGACAATCATATTCCAGGGCAGATACTACTGAAAGTAGTGGTGTTTCAACAGTCATATAGACAACTACATATTTCCCTTGACATTAAAAATGATCAGTTAACAGGCTGGACAGCTAAGGCCTCCTGCACACTGGGTGTTTAGCCCTGGTGCATAGAATTCCTGTGTTTCAGTGCGGGCAGAAGGAACAGTTGCACTGTCCAGCCCCACTGCTGACAGCTAGAGATGGGCTCTGGTGTGTTTGAAATCCCACATGCCCGATTCCACCAGGAAGCCGACACTGCACAGCGCTAACCACAGGCAGTAAGACATTTCCCGATCTGTGCAGCTGCGGATCGGGAAATGTCTCACTGCCCGAGCCCATCTCTCCTGACAGCCAGTAAAACTCTATGAGAGGCTGAAAGCTTCTGCGGCTGGGCGGTGCACCAGGTGATACTAACGTTTAGGGCATTATGCGCCATGGGATGAATGCCTGCAAAACAGACTACTTGCATTCCAGGCATTCATTAAATTACATGCCAGTATAGATGAACAATATGATTTGTTTTTCAGTGCACTGCACTGGATAATATAGGACAATATACTGTACTTGCAATAACTTGTATTAGAAGATTTGTCACTTGAAACTTTAGTTTGGAGCTACTTTCAAACATGCCAAAAAAGGAAATGCTAGAAATATTTAAAGCCCAACTCCAAGCAAAAAGTGCTTGCATGGTCTGCTTGGAGCTTGCACTGCACTGCATGGTCAACTGCTCATTTTGTCTAGGGGTGAGCAGAAAGCATATATCCACCAGATCTTTCAATCTTCCAGAAAGCAACGCTCTCACATGGTCCAGCAGTGGACAGTTCCGGAGTCTATGGAGCCTGTTCTGGACATGATGATGCCGGGAACAGTCCACTATTCAAGACTGCTGGAGCGCGAGAGTGCCAGACCAGTCTTGTGCTGGGTGGTTCAGAGGATCAGGTAAGTATATCTGCGCTCTCCACTCCCCTAGATAACAACAATCAGTTAAAGTAGAACTATAGACAAAATGTCTTTTTGAAATTTTGATTAGGGTAAGGGAGGGTTATAACCCGTTCAAGATTTTTTTTTCTTTTTTTGCCATCTTTGTCCCATTGGGGAGATTTCCCTTCACTTCCTGTCCTATAGCCAAACAGGAAGTGAGAGGAAATCCCTGCAACCTCTTGAGGAACCCCAGGTCACCAGAACTAGTGTCCCCATTGGAAGATTTCCCCTTCTGGGGATAGCCCAATACTTGGGTTTTTCTTTCACTTTCAATGATAACAGTAAACAGGATAAATAGAGAGGCAAATCTCCCTAACAGGGACACAGACAGCAAAAACTAATTGAAAGGTGTTGAAATCCACCTCCCCTCTTTCCAAAACTAAAAAAAAAAAAAGTTTTGCCTTTAATAATGCTTTCATTTTTTGAGTTGGAATTTAACAAATAAATTAACAATTAATAGTTTTATTTCATTCTAAGAATGTGGAGTTTCTGCTTCAAAAAAATTTTTTTTCAATTTTTTCATTTGACTATTAATAGTTTAAAGTTAAAAGTGGCAATTTCTGAAGGACTCAGCGTTTACACTTTATCACTCAACACTTAAAAGGAGTTGTAAACCCTCAAGGTTTTTCACCTTAATGTATCAAATGCATTAAGGTGAAAAACCTTCTGCGCTGCTGCCCCCCAGAGCCCCCCTTTTACTTACCTGAACCCAATTGTTCCATCAACGTGGACGAGCACAGCAGCTCCAGCCGCTGTCTCAGGACCACATTGGATAGATTGATAGGAGTGCAGCCATTGGCTCCTGCTGCTGTCAATCAAATCCAGTGACACCGGAGCCGAGTCCTGCTGTCTGTGTCAATGGATGGGTGTCCCCTTGGAATGCAGGTCTCCGAGGGGGCACTCGATGCCAGGAGGAGCCAGGAGTGCAGCTGGGGGACCCAGAAGAGGAGGATTGGGGCAACTCTGTACAAAACCCTTGCACAGAGGAGGTAAGTATAACATGTTTGTTATTAAAAAAAACAAAAAAAAACGAACAAACCTTTACAACCCCTTTAAATGAGGTCTCTCCAGTTCGAACATTTTTATTAAAAAAACAAACACAAGAGGGCGCCTCCATCTAGGTGTAGCGATTTATTTAAAAAACATAAAAGACAATTAAAATACAATTAAAATGCATTTAATTTGTCTTTTATGCTTTTTTAATAAATCTCGACACCTAGATGGAGGCGCCCACTTGTGTTTGTTTTTTTATGTGTGCATTAGGATCTCAAGACCTAATTTGAGAGGAGCTACATTTATTTTACCTGGTGTTCCCTACCACTTTCCTGTCCCTTTTATGTGCCCCGTTTAATGACGGTTGGGTTCCAGTCAGCGCAATAGCTTATTCCTTTTCTTTCAAACATTTTTATTGCTCATTAGGTGCATCATAAAGCACAACTGTGCATAAACCCGACTGCAACTGTTAACCACTTGAGTCACTGGGCTTTTTTGTTCCAAAATCCCCTTGAGACCAAGTAGCAATTATTTAGTTCCGTGCATTAAACCTTTTAGATTTCATAGTCTTATCTAATGTGTTTTTTTCAGGGCAGATAGGGGCGTTCATTTGGCAGCTATTTTAGATACATGTACTTTTAGTTTTCATGGTTTTATTGGTATTATTTATTGGTCATTTTTATTTAAATAGCAATTTCCTGTGGTTTTTCACAACACAATGTCTACATAATTTGCGTAGGTGCATATATATACTACTAAACACTGTATAATAGAAACAATGCCTGTGGATTCAAATTACTCTCACACACACACACACACCCCTGTGCATTTATGAAGTATTTTCCGTTTTTAATTCATTGAACCCTTGATTTAATCAGTGGAAATCCGATCTAGCCCACTATGCACCTAAGACAGATCAGAGCCGGTGATCTACTGCTGGTTGCAATCAGCCAGTAATACATTAATATAGTAGTGATCTACTGCTGTACAAAGAGGCTGTACCAAGCTGTAACAGCCAAGCCTCTGTACTGACAGGAAGATACTACACTATCAATGTAAACACAATGCAGAAGCAAGGCTTTTTTTCAGCTGGAACTTGGTGGAACTCAGTTCTGCTACTCACCACTATCACTTGTAAACACAGAAGCCTGGCTTCTGTGTTTACAAGTGATAGCTTGTCTCCCAGCAGCCCCCAAACACTGGATCTCCAGAGCAGATTCCATTGAGCACAGGACAGGGACAAGGGAGATGCAGATGCCCAGGGTGCAGTGCAGTCATGGTTGGGAGGGATCATGTGGTAGGCTGCATCCCCTTGTGATCTCCTTTTTTCCCTGGTGTCCGGATGCTGATCCCCCCACTGGAGGATATCCCTGCAAGCGAGAGAGGCAGAGCTGCCTACAGTGTGCAGGGAGGTACTACAGTTGAGTGGGTGCTGCAGATTAATAATGCATCAAAATTAAGATACGTGGAAGATGGTGGGGCTTTTAAGGAGCGAGGGAGAAGATGAGGGCAGTGGAGGGGAGTTCTGTGCAGAGGTTAGAGCTGAACACGACTGAAAGTGAAATGCTAATAGGGAATGCAGAGGTAAGCAGCTGTGGAAGAGCACCCCTGAACTCTGCACTCTGTGTGTGTAGCATACCCCTGAACTCTGCAACTTGGATGTAATGCACTATTGGTATTTAATGCCCCTTTTGGTAAATCTGGCCACACCTACAATTTGCTGCCGCTTAGCGGGTGTGCGTGTGGGAGGTGAAGGGGGTTGTTTTTGGGGGGACATGGTGCAGTTCCTGCACCTAATCTCTGAGGGAAAAAAAAGCCCTGTGTGGAAGTATTGTGTTTACTCTCTTTTCTACTGTGCACATGTTTTGGGCAGGTGTACACGTACACACGAACAGACTTTTCGACCGGACTGGTCCGACGGACCGAGTCCGGCGGACAATCCGACCGTGTGTGGGCTTCATCGGACCTTCAGCGGACTTTTTCTGTCGAAAATCTGATGGACTTTAGATTTGGAACATGTTTCAAATCTTTCCGACGGACTCGAGTCTGGTATCCGCTCGTCTGTATGCTAGTCCGACGGACGAAAACCGACGCTAGGGCAGATATTGACTACTGGCTATGAACTTCCTCATTTTAGTCCGGTCGTACGTCATCAAGTACGAATCCGTCAGACTTTGGTGTGATCGTGTGTAGGCAAGTCCGTTCGTTAGAAAGTCCGTCGGAAGTCCGTCGAAAGTCTGTCGGAAAGACCGTCGGACCTTTGCTGCCAAAAAGTCCACCCATGTGTACACGGCATAAGAAGGCTTCCAAAAATATATCTTTAAATTGTTATTTTTAACAATTTACAAAATGCAAACTGAGCAAACAGAAGAAAAATCTAAATCAAATCAATATCTGGGCTGACTACCCTTTGGCTTCAAACCAGCACCAATTCTAATGCCCCGTACACACGATCGGACTTTCGGACAACAAAACCGTGGAATTTTGTTCGAAAAGTTGTTGGCTCCAACTTGTCTTGCATACACACGGTCACACAAATGTTAGCCAATAATTACGAACGCAGTGACGTACTAGACGTACTACGTGGTTTTTCAGCTCTTTAGCGCCACCCTTTGGGCTCCTTCTGCTAATTTCGTGTTAGTAAAAGTTTGGTGAGTGTTGATTCGCGCTTTTCACTTTGCGCTTTTTATTTTGCGCTATTATTATAATTATTATTATTCTTGATATCACTTGAAAAAAAAAAAGCCTTTGAAAATTTGTTTGCAATAACTCCATCAGTATCACCAGCAAAGCAGCTTCATTATTATCAGCTTAAAGAAGAAGAGAATTGTGCGCTGCATTTGGAGATTTCCTAATTTGCCACGTCACGAGTGTTAATTCTCCATTACGAACGCTAATTTACAAGACCGACCGCTTCTGCTTCTGAGCATGCGTGGACTTTTGTGTGCGGACTTGTGTACACACGATCGGACTTTCCGACAACAAAGTTTTGATGGTGGAAAATTTGAGAACCTGCTAGCCAACATTTGTTGGCGGAAAGTCCGACAGCAAATGTTCGATGGAGCATGCACACGGTCGGACTTTCCGACAACAAGCTCACATCCAACAATTCCCGTCGGAAAATCCGACCGCGTGTACACTGCATTAGACTTGCAAACTTTGTACACTTGCACAAAGTCAGGATTAGAATCAGTATGATTAATCAATTATACCAAGCAAGTGCTAATGATCTTCAATCCCATATGTAGGTTGAGCACGATCATTAATTGAAAGAGGAACAGCTGTGTAGGAGGCTTAAAACTGGGTGAGGAACAGCCAAACTCTGCTACTAAGGTGATGCTGTGGAAGACATTTTTAGGTCACAAGTCATATACCATGGCAAGACTGAGTACAGAAACAAGGCACAATGTAGTTATACTGCACCAGTTAGGTCTCTCCCTCAAAAGATTTCAAAGCAGATTGGAGTTTCAAGATGTGCTGTTCAAGCTCTTTTGAAGAAACACAAAGAAACAGGCAATGTTTAGGACCGTAGACACAGTGGTCGGCCAAGAAAACTTAATGCAGCAAATGAAAAAAACATCATGCTTACTTCCCTTCAACACTGGAAGATGTCCAGCAGTGCCATCAGCACAGAACTAGCAGAAACCAGTGGGACCCAGGTACACCCAGAGAAGTCTGGCCAGAAGTGGTCTTCATGGAAGAATTGCAGCCAAAAAGCCATACCTCCAATGTTGAAACAAGGCTAAGCAACTTAACTACAAATGAAAACATAGGAACTGGGGTACAGAAAACTGGCAGCAGGTGTTCTGACAAAATGTGAAATAATCAGTGTCTGCAGGCAAAAATGAAGCATAGTGTAGGTTCAATGTAAGTTTGGTGCTGCATTTCTGCAAATTATGTTTGAGATTTGGTCAGGATCGATGGTATCCATCATGCCATACCATCAGGGAGGCATGTGATTGGCCCAAAATTTATTCTGCTACAGGACAACTATGTAAAAATATTATGTAATACAATGACGCCAAACATACAGCCAATGTCATTAAAAACAAGAGGGCAAAGATATACAGTGCTGTGAAAAAGTTTTCCCCTCCAGATTTTTTATTATTTTTGCATATTTGTCACACTAAATGATTCAAACGGGCGTAGATAAGGGGGGGGGGTCAGGGGTGTTCAACCCCCCCCCCCCCCCCAGAGCATCCTGGCAAAATGCCCAGACAGTGTCCCTCTGTTTTTCCTCAGCATCAGCACAGTAGAAGCAATCAGAGTTTCGGAGTGCCCCTTCTATTGTGCCCAATCCCCTCAGTTTAATAAGGGGTCCCCCTGAAAAGCATGAAATTACTGCGAGGTCTCAGATGCTGGCAATTGACAGTGCACAGTTGAGGGAACTCCTAGGCACCTCCCAGAGGTATCATATGACACAGCCGAAGGGAGACTGGGGATGCAGAAGTTTTCCTGCTTCTGTGCCATGCTGCATCTGAGGTCTGGTAAGTGGGGAGGCATCAATTTTCTGTTTTGGGAATAAGGAAGTGAGAATTCCAGCCTGGGGGAGTTTCTTTTGGTGGGGGGTTAAGGAAAGGGGGGTGGGTTTGCTTTTGAAGAAGGGGGGAGTTTCTTGTAGAGAAGTTTACAGGGGGTGGTTAATGGCAGGGATTTGCTTCTGGGAGGGAGTTTGATTGGATCAAGGGAGATTTTCTTCATAATTAGGAATCTTTTTGGGAGATATTTGAGGGAGGGAGATATTTTACAGTGGGAATCATTGCTTGGGGAGGGAGGGTTCTTAGGATGGAGAGGGGGATTTCTTTTCCTTTAAAAGAGATGTTTTTTTTTTAAATTATACTTACCTAGGTGGATGAAGCATGGATCCAATGTTGCATCTGTCCCCAGCTGCTTCTAAGCCCAACAACAGAGTGATCAAAGACTGCTAATTACTCAGTTCTCAGGTTTTAGTGAGCAAAGAGTGGTGACTGTCAGTCCCTGGCTCTGCCCCCCCTCCCCCACGCTTACTGGAATGCCAGGCTGTGGAGGGGGCAGGAGCAGCTGACTCAGGGTCTCACTGAGAGGCTGAGCTGCTGGTCCAGGCATCTGGGTGAATCCTGACTTTAAAGTTAGGATCTTTCCACAGCCTGGACCTGCTGAGCGATGTCAGCTGACAGCGGGCTATAGCTGGCTGTCGGCTAAAAATGGGTCACAAAAGTGCAGAATGAACTATACTCCTCCCCAGGAGAAGTACAACCAACCAGTATGCTGTCCCATGGACCAGTGACATCACCGGCTGCTTTCCATGTGAATATCTCCTAAACACCACAAGTTTAGGAGATATTCACTCTACCTACAGGTAAGCGTTATTATAGGCTTACTTGTAGGTACAAGTTGGGTTTACTACAGTTTAAGACTGAATAAAAGCCAACCATATTGACCAGGTGCAACCATCCTGTGGTAGGCAGTGCACAGTATTTTATTTTTATTTTTTAATCTCTTAAAATATTTCATAAAATTTCTTAGGACAGTTTTTTAAGGTTTAAATAAATCACTGAATTTACTGCCCACCACAATATGTTGCCCCTTGCACCTGCTTAAATTGCATAGTAAGGTTAACTCTAATCCAGTCTTGGGTATCATTCTTACATCCTACATGACCATGGTGCAGCAAGTATACTGCAAATACCTGCACCCGGGATCTCAGATGTTCCAATATCTGCTCAGCCTGTACACCTGAGTGATGGGCGGAAAAGAGCCAAGGTTGTCTGCTGCTGTAAACATGTATCCACATGTATCTGCACATCCAGTGGTTACCTGCAGGTAGGGATCCATTTTTGCCCTTGGACAAAATCTCTCTGCATCAAGGGTCAGAAATTTGTCCCTAACAGCAGGTAACCACTGTGACCCATGGTTTGCTAGTGTGTCACTCAGGCTCAATCGATGTGGGGAGTAATGCAGATGATACCGAATGTGCTGCAGGGGTGCCAGGGAGGGATGGAGCTTATCCCAGCTTCTGTAGTCACTGAAGGGAAGAGAGAAAAAAACATCCCTGGTGCCGCACATCCACGTCCTATGGTAATGTAGTAGTGTAGTGATGGGAGAGACTACCTCAGCCTGGGTTCCAGCCAGGCCACACCTCACTGTGTTTTGCTTTGTCTCCTGAAGCTTAAACATGGGGACCACTGGATGTGCAGATACATGTTAACAGCAGTGGCTCTTTTCAGCCCATCACTCAGGTGAACAGGCCGAGCAGCTGACAAAAATTGGAACATCTGGCATCCTGGCTGTAGCTATTCATGGTATATTTGCCATTCCATGGCCATTTAGAACATATGAATGAGATCTAAAGCCTGGTTCACATGGTAAGTTTTTATTTTTTCGTTCAACCCAGGGGGCTGAACGAAAAAAAAAAACGGGGAGCTTAGGAGGAGCTCACTGTACTAATGAGTACACAACCGCACCACAACTATGTGCATTGCGCTCTATTAAGTTGAATGGGGATCATTTTTGCTGCGCTGCATTGCAAAGCCTCATGGCCTCACTCTGCTGTCACATGTTTTTACCGTACCTCCCCCAACATAAAAGTGTAAATGATGCCTTTGAGTTTGAAAGACCTGAAACCCCCCCAGGAAAAAAAAATGTATCTACGGCACTGGATTCAAAGCAAACAAATATTAATATTACACAAAGATAACTTGAGTAAATACAAAATGCAGTTTTAATTTATTAAGGCAGTAGCGGTAACAACTGCAATCAAGTGTTAGTGATAATTGGTAATGAGTCTTTCACATCGGTGTGGAGGAATTTTGGCCCACTCTTCTTTGCAGAATTGTTTTACTTCAACCACACTGGAGGGTTTTTGAGCATGAATGGCCTGTTTAAGGTCATGCCACAGCATCTCAATTGGATTTAAGTCCAGACTTTGACTAGGCCACTCCACTTTTTTTTTATGCGCCAATCAGAGGTGGACTTGCTCTGTGTTTTTTGGATCATTGTCTTACTTCATAACCCGAATGCACATGAGCATGAGATCACAAATTGATGGCCAGACATTCTCCTTCATAATTTTTCGGTAGATTGCAGTATACATGGTTCCATCGATTATGGCAAATCATCCGGGTCTTGAAGCTGCATAGCAGCCCGAGACCATCAAACTACCACCTCCATGTTTGACTGTTGGTATGAGTTTTACACCAGATATAACGGGACGTGCACCTTCCAAAAAGGTCAACTTTTGTCTCATCAATCCTCAGACTATTTGTCCAAAAGTCACACAATGAAAATAATGACTAGAATCCCTGTGTGAAATGTGTGTTTTGATTTTTTATAGCCATGCGCCTCAAAATTTACGCTTTATATGCATATAATATTTACACAGTGAACGTAAAAGGCTTATTCCCTCCCCCCCTTAAAAACTCCCAAATTTTTCATCGTTGGATTTCTCAAAAGTACATTTTTGGTTTTCTTTAGATTCAACTTTGCTGCAATATATATGATTTGTGAATAAAAATATTTTCACAAGTAAGTATAAATAACATTTTCCAGAGTAAGGGCCATAAGACTCCATATTAAAGCGGAACTTCACTCTCTCAAAGTTGACTACTTTTAATCCTTAAGCTGCTAGCTAGCATTAGTAAATAGATGGGAAAGGGGAAATATATATTTACTTGTTTTAATCTTTCTTTACGTTTCTTCAGTTACTTCCTGGTTTCCAGGCCTAGGCAAATTATGTCATATATCCCAAGAGCCTTCATAAGGGGTTTTCTCTAAACACACTCTCCTGCAGGCATGCCTGAGCTAAGGGCAGATGGATTCCAGGAAGTAAATGCTAAATTAATCATCTGCCCTCTCTCAAGATGACCATGGCCAGAAATGCTTGGGGGTGTTTTTCAAAGTGATTTCTCAGCAACATAATGCATGGATGGATTGGTAACTTTGCATTCTTGGTTTTTGGTGCTCAGATGCAGTGTAGTGCCACTTTAAGTAACAAAGGGTCACATGTGGCCTTTGGGATGCATAGGTCTAGACTATATAACCAAACTCAGTAGAAGCCTATAATATTCAGTTACCAAATTTTTTTAAGTACATTGGTTGACCTCAATGGACGTGTGTATTTTTTCCAACCTAACCATTATTTTTTTAAAATGTTCAACTGTATCTAATTCTGTTAACTTTGGGTCTATTTCTGTTCAGACAAACAGAACTAAAGTCCAGTCCAGGACTGTGAATAGTAGTCTGTGTGAGAAAACTGAAAAACAGGCCTGTGAATTGCTGACAATATCATTTCTGAAGGACTCCCATATATCACAGTCAACAGCATGAGCGTGACACTGTCAGGAAATCTCTCTCATAAATAGCTGAAAGTTTTCAGTATAAATAAGCCTTGTTTTCCATATTGTGAACACATTTAACCTTTTCATTTCTACTCCCTTTTATAGCTTGTGGATAGTATTTAACTTTTGACTTTTTATATGCAGGGTCATCTGATGACTTGACAGAGTGGGTGTCTAACAATGCTAGTTTATAAAATTTGAGAACAATGAAAAAAGTAAAATGCTACCTTTAAATGTATCAACACTTCTAAAATGACAAATATTGTGCATACAATTAATTGAGTTATGGTTAGAATACCACTCTATAGAACTATAGAATACAAACATGTTATGTCAGAAATGTTTCCACGCCTACCTTAATTATATATTTTTGGATTAGAGTAAATGTGTGTCATGTGCATGTGTTCCAAGCCCCTCAGTGGGTTCAGGACTGAAAATTTAATTTCAGTAGATAATCAGCTAAATGCAAGTTCTCATAATAAACGTTTGTTTATTACACTTTGCTGATTGAAATGTACAATCCTAAGTAAAGGTATTTCTTTTCCAATCATTGATGGACACAGTTGAGATCTTGAATCTCTGACTGTTGGGTCATAGCACCACCTTCAGGGAGTAGGACACTAGGCACCATAACAAAACCACAACCTAGGAGTGGCCACTGGCAGTGGCCAAACCCCTTATTTGCTAGAGAGCTCTTGGCATGATGTTAGCCTTCTTTGTGGCAGTTCCCTTGGCTTATCTCCATTCTGGCTTTATAACTGCATTCTGCCATCATAGGAAAAAAATCGGTTTGGTCTATAAACAAACTGACTTGCCTGATGCCAGGTTATCTTGGCCTGGTGGTTTTATGTCCTGAGATTTGACTGTTGGTAGACTGGTTCCTCTGCCATTATTGTGGGAATAGGCCTTACATCCAGAGATGTTCTATGTTCTGTGTCAATGATGGACAGTGGACACTGGCCTCCCGGTTTCCCAGTTCAACAATACATGTACAGATTTGTCTCCAGGACAAAGCTCCTCTAGAGGAAGTGGTGGATGCTATTAAAGCTATGGCATCAGTACTAACTGCTTTACACATTTCCTCTCCTAAAGATCCAGATTAACAGCACTCAGGGCCTTTGCATATTTCTGCATCCATTGAAGTTCTACTACAAGTCAATTGCCACTGTCGGTGACGTAAAGTCATTTATTAACCCACATAAAGCATAAAAGTCATAAATGTGTTTAAGACAAGCTGCT
This sequence comes from Lithobates septentrionalis, assembly GCA_037952835.1. Lineage (NCBI taxonomy): Eukaryota > Metazoa > Chordata > Amphibia > Anura > Ranidae > Lithobates > Lithobates septentrionalis. Next base: position 1,040,613 of record JBBDGP010000848.1, read on the forward strand.
CCGATTGTCATACCCAGTGGGAGTAATGAGGAATTAAGAGCTCCACGCTCAGCTGTGACCAGAAGGCCATAGGTGAAAATCCCCAGATGGGAAAAACTGTCAGCGTGAAGCCAACACAGCCTGCAAGACACACCGGAATCACCTCAGTCATGAGCCGGAAAGGACATCAAGTGCGGGCTGGAATGCATCCCATGAAGCAGAGCTAGAATGCACGCTTGTCCAGGCTGCCGTGACAATGCATTTTGTGCACATGCGCTTTATCAAGTCACAGAAATAAAGGCAACCAGGATATTTATACAAGATGAAGGATAAAAGCAAAGGGTAAAAACAAAAAACAAAGCTGGAATAACTGGACTGTATTGTAAAAACAGAACTGGATTAGAAAACAGACTCAAATCTACAAAGACACTCTGAACAATAAGAATAAAAAAATTAAATAAAAAAAAAGCAAAAAATAAAATGAAGAATAAAAAGTAAATAAAGAATAGAAGATGTTTATAGAAAAAAAAATATTGGATCAAAAAATGAAGAAAAAAAAATTGCGGGGATCGCTGTTGATCTTCCACCACTATTTTAAAACATGAACAAACTTTTTGGATTCTCTAAGGTAATCATGCAAATTTAACATTAATACCAATGGCTAAGGACAATGTATATTTAGGAAAAAAATAAAAAATATTACATATTACATATAAAACATATTTATTATCATTTAAAAAAATATCATTATTACATATAACATGCCCCAGGACAACGTCATCTTGTGATGAAACGCGTAGGGAGGAGCGACGTGCTGACGTCACCGCGTTCGCGCAGGTCCCGGAAGGACGGGCTGTACATTTGAGCCAGCCAGCTTATTCATGCATCTTTTTAACTACTTTTGTAAATGCAACCATTTTTTACATTAAAACTTAATGTCGAAGATTTTCCACTATTTTTGGAATCCTCATTTGATCGGGTCCTCCCTTGAGTAGAAGGTGCTCTTTAACCTGGTTCCTCTGGAAAAAAAAAGGCCTTGGCTGGGTATAATAGCCACAAGCAGGATAGACCTTCCATAATAGGAGGTCATAAAGAGCTGGTAAGCGGCCAATTTATAAGGTGGAAGCTTTTCTTTGGAATTCGTACACTATTCTGATGATTAGTGGTGCACCGTGGGACTGTTTCTTTCATCACTGTGTGGACTTTTTGCTTACAGTGTGTTTGCGGTTTTTCTTTTATTTATTCACTAGTTTAGCTCAACTTTATTTTTGGAACATATAACATATAATGGTTTAAAACCAATACATGTCCACTCACCAAACCATTATATATAAGAAGTTATTAAAACTATTACTTTTGATGACATCATCTTGATCAAGTAGAGCGACGAGTACACTAAAGAATAATAATCAAAAAGATTGTAAATGGTCTGTTGCTCCAAAAAAAAAAAAAAGTATATTAAAATTACCAATACAAGGAAAGAGCAAAAAAGAGAAAAAAAAACACTATTCATACCACTATCACACTATATTATGTACCTCAAGAGCCTCATTGATGCCATTGGGTGACATGGTACCTAGCTTAAAGATCCAAAATGTTTCTCTCTTATATAAGAGGGAGTACCTCATTACCCATAAGTAAATTGTCACTAATGCATTCAATAGCCATTACGTCTAGACACCCAATGTTTTTATTATGAGTTTGAAGAAAATGGTGCGATACACTATGCTTATCACATTCCTCCTGGATAAACCTCCAGTTTCCCCCAATGCGTTTGTGTAAGGTACATTTAGTCTGGCCCACAAGTTTTAAATTGCACAGACATTCCCCTTGCTATCTACAACATCAGGTAATTCATGGCAGCTGAATTAGTATGTGAGGTATCCCCTCCACACTGAAAAGTGCCTAGCCTGTGGTCAAAATAAGATTGAATATCTCCAGATCTGTTTTCTTTTGAGATGCTACTTTACTCAGAGCCAATATATTTTGAAAGGTCTGTGCCCCCTTGAAAGTTATGTGGGGGGCTGATGGGAAAAACCAGGGTCAGTTTGGGGTCCAACTGAAGTACACCCCAATGTTTATGGATAAATTTAGAAATGGCTCTATATCTGTCATTATATCCAGTAATCAACCTAACCACATTCAATTCTTGGGTATGCATACTTTTATCACTTGGGGGGAGGTTGAGATGTTTTTCAAAGATTCATGTATGAGGGATATCCTTTTTATTTAAGTCATGAGATAACTCTAAATTCAAAAATACTAATCCTAATGATCTAGTATTTAGGCAAGTCTTGAGAGCCGGGTCTCTCAGGCTTGATTCTTTCCATGCTGTTAAAGATAGGAGGTCTACTCTTGCTAGGTCTACCACTGCAAATGAACAACATACTTGCCTGGTGCAATGAAATAACCCTTCACCCCAGGTAACACTCTGTGAGCAAAATCCTAACTTCTTTGCAATAAAGGCTGGGTGGCTCTTAGCCCCCCAGTAGCATCAAGGGATATTTATACACTTATTCCTGTCAGGGCTGGGCTCAGCCCTTCCTTCTCTGAGCTGGCCGCTCAGTTGTCGGCTAATTGCCAGCTCCCATCTCTCTCCACAGTTACCCAACTGTTGTTGATTTTGCTCGTCAGTCCTGCCTACTTAAAGTCGTCCAGCTCACTTGATCTCTGCCTTCCCTTTGTCAACATCACAGAGACTTTCTCCCGCGTTCCTGTTGAAGACTTGCTCGGCTGACGTTCCTGCTGTCTCCTGATCCTGCTTGCTGTACTACTACGTTTATCTCTGGCTCTCTGACATTTGCTTGGCTGACTACCTGATCCGGTTACTGAACTCTGGCTTGTTTTGACTACGCTTACTCTGTTTAGCTTATTATTATTAGTACTATTAAACAAGTGTGATTTAACTATACTTCTGTCTCGGTCTGATTCATGGTTCCTGATAATTTCAGGATTGATGTTCCTAGTTCTTTGGTTAAGACTATTTGTGGAAGATGTCTCTTAAGTACCTTTTCCCAGTTCTACACTCAGTGACTCAGGGAGGTTGAAACTGGTTCTGTCTGCACTTCAATAGCCATTTATTGAACCTTTGCCAGTTTCTCATTCAATTCTTGTGTCCATACTTGCCTTCCCTATTGAGTGTTTTGTAGGCTTGTGCCATTGTCCTGTAGTATCCTTGTCAGTCCTGCAGGGGGATGTTGTGGTGTTGGAGCCCCTGTACCTCCTCCCTTTTTACAGTGGTCTTCTACTTCCTCCAGGTCTTATTCTCCTGTCTCTTGTCCAACTCCTGTGCATTGGATGGGTGTCTTTCTTCAATGTCTTGCGCTGAGGGTCTACTCCCAGCCACAGCTTATGTTCCAGTATCTGACTTTTCTGAGCTTCCTAGTGGGGGCTTTCAGGTTTCTTGGGCTATTTGTCCTGTGAGAACCAGCCCTTCTACGTTTTTCAGGCAGTGGTCCTATCATATGGGGGACATTACTTCTCCCATTCATTGCTTATGAGACCTAATGGTGGCTTTGTACTGTTTCTGCCCTAAGGAGTTGTTTCGTTTACCTACCGCTCAATAGACATTGCATTGGGATGTCCTAACAGTCAGAGATTTAAGATCTCCATTTTATCTTTCAGTGAACAGAAGAAAAATTATAATTTTTTTGTACACAGCACCCCTCTGGCTGTGATGTCTTTGACTGGTTGTTGCTGTATGTATTGCTGTGTGTCTAACTGACTTGCTCTAGCAGATTGTTTTGGTGGCTGGCCCTAGGTTGTGCTTTTGTATTTGGGCCTAGAGTCCTAATCCTGAAGGTGGGGTTATAACCCAATGCTCATAGGTTCAAGACTTCTGTTGTGCCCTTCAATGAACACAGAAAAAAAGGATTTTCCACAGTGTGCCAAATCCTGTTTCTATGCTAAACATTATACATATTATGTGCTACTATTCACTTTTCTAAAGAGGGTGCCACATGTTAAAAAATCTTGGATACAAAATTTCTCTCCTCACAAGTGTCAGTGAGGCACAAGGCTCACACATTATATAAAGAATACCGTAAAATATAAGTGCACACGTTCAGACATAAAGGTCCTGAGTACCTTTATCAAAAGCTGTTTTGAACAATATCAGCAATAGAAATCAGCTAAATGTGGCTGATGAGCCACTGGATGGAAATCAATGATGTTAAAACACCCCAGAATAATAGAAGATTTCTCTTTGGATTTGAAGTTAAGAACCCCTAAAAGCAACCCTGTAAAAATATCACATCTACCAGAAGGAATACCCTACAAAAGAAGAGTGAATACTTACATTTCCTGCTCCCAGAACTGCCAAATGCCACTCGATTAAAGAGAAATCAGAATAACAATCTCCTGTGTCCTTCAGTTGCTGACCTTCACTACTGTTTCGAAAAGTGTGGGTTTAACAAACTTCAGAGAATGATACCTTTTCAACAGAGTGGCATTCAGTGGCACAGGTGGCAGGAAAGTGCTTACTGTCTTTCAGTGCAGGATATTCTTTTTGGCCAATTTGATATGGTCAACAAGGTCACTTTAATGCAAACCTGTCAGAAATGTGGGTAATTCAAACTAAGCACAAGATGAAAAAATGCATACATTTGTCACTCTACATATGCATTTGTTCATCATACATTAAGATTTATTTGTCTGGATTTGTGACAGGCTTTCTTTAACCTCTGCAACAGTCGTCTATTTCAAGGTATTAAAATGACCAACATGAAATGTACTATTTTAAAAGTGATATATTTATTAACTTTACCATTTCACAACTGTTATCCTTTAAAGCAGGGATATGCAATTAGCGGACCTCCAGCTGTTGCAAAACTACAAGTCCCATCATGCCTCTGCCTCTGGGTGTCATTCTTGTGGCTGTCAGAGTCTTGCTATCCCTCATGGGAGTTGTAGTTCTGCAACAGCTGGAGGTCCGCTAATTTCATATCCCTGCTTTAAGGAGTAACTCCATGTTTGTAGGGGAAAAAAAAACAATCGTCCCAGCTGATCTATGTACATTGGAAGGATTTTAACAAACATTGTCCTGCCATTTTCTTTTCTAACAAAAAAAGCCGTTTGTTCCACTGGGGCAATTCATAAAGAGTGTCACAGATATCTTTTAGAATTTCATTGGGCTTCTGTTCCGAATTTGTCTAAACATGCCCCACTCTGAGTACTGGCATATTTCTGTATGGTGGTCTTAATTACTGACAGTTTTTCTAATCTATGAAACAGTGGTTATTCTTCAAGAATATGTTGTAGTCATATCAACAGGCTGCTGAAGTGGTAGTAGTAAGAACTACCTGAATTTGCTGTATGTATCAGTATGGTTACTGAATTTAGCGAAAATGCTTGACAGAATCAGGAGTAAGCAATTTTAGAATTAGCTACAACTGAAAACTGTTGTAAATGCTTAACTGAAATCCTCAAACTATGTCCTTGCAAGATTGATTCCTGAATGGGAGGGGGGTCAACATCCATTATAACTACCTGATGTACTTTCAGCATTCTACTGAGAAAAGTTGCAGTGTCTTCAACCCTTTAGGTGTAATTAACCACTAGGGAGTACCAAAAGTAAAATGCCTTTGCAGAAGATGGCCAAAATGTTACTTGCATCTTAGTGCAGATATCTGAGAAAATCATTGCCAATCACACAAGCAATAAATTACATTTCTGGGGACATTCTGTACACTAGATTTGTACAGAACACATTTAGGTTGCCATATTTCACAGTGCCCTCAGATTAAAATAGAAAGGTCATTTTTGACCACTTGCTCCAATTGGACATACCCATAAATCCTCGGGTTTCAGCGGTTTTACTAGGATCATGGCTGCACCTGAAGCCATATCCCAGTTTAACATTTTTCAGCTCAGCGCACATCATATAACACCCCTACTCCTTTCTAGACACAACTCCTTTCTAGCTGATTTTGCTGGGCAGGAGATAATACCAGGAAGGTCATTAACCTTATTGAAGTAGTGAATAGAGATCGAACAGAGGCACTGCTCCTTAGGCTTAGCTGGCCATTCCTTTTCGCCACCCTTCAATATCTAGGTATTAAAGGCCCCTTTTCGAGACGGGTAACGTCTCTACTCATTCCTGACATCAACTGTTAGAAACCTATATTCTATTTCATCTCCTCTCACAATCTCCAACAGCACAAAGCAGGACTGTCCCCTTTTCTCCCTCTGTATTAAATCCCTGGCCGCTCACATCAGGCCCAACCCGAGTATACGTGGCATTTCGGGTTCATAGCAAAGATTTTCTCTATTAGCGAATGATATTCTCTTAATACTTACTCACCCACTCGTATCCCTCCCCAATCTCCACAAGGAACTCGACTGGTAAAGCTCATTCTCTGACTATAAAGTCAATAACATAGAAATGAAGGCCCCACCTCAACATAACTCATCACACAGTGCAATGCTTATCCCTATCATTTCCTTACTCATGGAAATCTACTTAACTAAAATATTTTGGCATCAATCTGACCTCTACTTACAATTTGCTATCAAAGGCAAACTTATATCGCAATGTTAATGCTTTGCTGTCTAGGTGGAGGACATAAAAAATCTCCCTCTTTGGTTGCATGGCAACTATTAAAATTACGAAATTGCCAAAATTCCTTTATCTTTTTGAGACTCTACCTATTCCTATTCCGTCATCTCACCTTAAAACACTTCAAGCTAATCTGCTTAAATTTCTTTTGGAACTATAAGTGACATGATCAGGGGTCAGGCTGGAAGACCAGTTGCTATGGCAGTTGTGGGACTACCACTGACCAGCAGGATAGGTACACAGGCAGTCACCCTAGCAGAAGATGAGTATTTGTTGATTACCAATTGCTATGCCAGCATGGATACTGGCGCTATTACAGTGCCAGGGATTAGACCAACGGAATTCTTGGCTACCAGTTACAACTATGTTTTTTTTGTTAAATGATCTATTATTGTTTGATTTTGCTGCTACGACATCTATTGGTACCATATTTCTAAACCTCTGTGGCATTAGAAAATGCCAGCTTATCAATTCATAGTATACTGAAATGTATCTGCAATCTCTCGAGGGTTGTAAAATATTTTATATATGATGGGTCAGTTTGTTAAAATGTTTTTGTGCTGCCGTTGGCCAGCCTACAGCCAAAAGTATATCAGATTTTTTAAACTCAGGGAGCCTACCAAAAATAGATTCCAAGGACCTAGAATATCTTAATGATCTAATTACAATAAATGAAACCCTTAAGGTTATCAAATCGTTATCCAAAAATAAAGCGCCAGGCATTGACGGACTATCAGGAGAATACTACCAAGCTTTTAGTGACATTTTAGCTCCATATTTGACCAATATGTATAACCAAATAGCTATAATCAAGGAATTTCCCCAAGGAAATGTTGGAAGCCATAATAGTAACTCAACTTAACACCAGGTAAAGACTCAACCTACCCTTTAAACTACAGACCCTTTATCACTATTAAATTCAGACCTCAAAATAAATGCTAAAATTTTAGCAAACCGACTATTAAACATAACCTCCTAGCTCATAGGCCCCGACCAAGTAGGTTTTGTGAACAGAAGACAAGCCCCTGATGGTACCAGGAGGACGGTAAATATAATTAACCACATAGAGAATAACCGAACGCCATCCCTTCTCTTGGCCCTAGATGCCGAAAAAGTTTACGATAGAATGCAGTGGGAGTACATCTCCAAAACACTGATGAAGTTTGGTTTTAAGGGCTTTATACATTCAGCCATAATGTCACTTTATTCACAATCCTCTACAAAATGTGTTCACCTCAGGTATAACTTCCAAAAGTTTCAGACAAGCTAATGGAACCAGACAAGGATGCCCATTATCCCCTTTAATTTTTTCACTAGCTATTGAACCACTGGCAGAATGCATACGCACATACTCTGATATCAATGGTATAAGTTGATACGAACCTATACCTTTAAATAGGATGCACTTACTTGCAATGCTTTCCTCTGGAAATTTTTTACTATGCAACCTTTTCCCACATAGCACAGCGTTTTTTCCAACATGTACCCACCTGGCATTTCTACCTCAAATTTCATGCATTTTATTAGGGTACATTAACAGGCTTCTTTTTTCCCCACAAATAGAGCTTTCTTTTGGTGGTATTTGATCACCTTTGCAGTTTTTATTTTTTGCGCTATAAACAAAACAAGAGCGAGAATTTTGAAAAAAAAACCACAATATCTTTTACTTTTTGCTATAATAAATATCCCACATTTTTTATCAAAAAAACACATTTTTTCCTCAGTTTAGGCCATTATGTATTCTTCTACATATATATATATATTTTTTTTTTACCAACAAAAATCGCAATAAGCGTATATTGATTGATTTGCACAAAAGTTATAGCGTCTACAAAATAGGGGATAGATTTATGGCATTTTTATTTTTTTTACTAGTAACGGCGGCGATCTGCGATTTTTATCAAGACTGCGATATTGGGGCGGACAGATCATACATTTTTGACCCATTTTTGGGACCATTGACAATCATACAGCGATCAGTGCTATAAAAGTGCACTGATTACGGTATAAATGTCACTGGCAGGGAAGGGGTTAACACTAGGGGCGATCAAGGGGTTAACTGTGTTCCCTCACTGTGTTATAACTGTAGGGGGATGGGACTGTCTATTAGAGCGAGAGAGATCGGTGTTCATACATAGTATGAACACACGATCTGTCTCTACTCCCCTGAGAGAACCGGGATCTGTGTGTTATCTGTCACTGTGGCAAGTGATCGGCAAGTGGTTAAATATTACAGAAATTTTAGAAGTGTGCCCCCTGGTGGCAGGTTGTTTGGCAGTTCCCATGTCGGGCCTACTAGGTGGCACCAGGTACCAGTAATCACATGGCTGGTAATGGAGCAACTTAGGCAGGTGTTAAAGCTTTGTGAATGAAACCTCTCAACTGTTTCTTTTTAATCTCTTCTAACATGTTGATTTTAAAATAAATATCTTTTTAAATACATTTTTAATTGGTACCATATGATTTTCTTGTTTACACACTATCAATATCTAATTTTATGCACACAAAACCAAATCAACAACATTGTATTCATTTATTGCTTTCAGTGATTCTAAATGCAGATCTGTGAAACGGAAAGAAAAAGTTTAGTTTTTGTTTTTAATAAAACTCATTCTATGTAACCCTTTGTTACACATATTCATCCCTAATTATCTACTTCTTTCTTTCTTTCTTTTTTTATTATCACTGTTCATACTTTTTCGTGCTTACATTAATTTATGTATTTTTAATAGCATAAATGCTAAAAAAAAAAAAAAAACACAAATTACGAAAAAATAAAATAAAATAAAATAAAAAAAGGCTTTATTTAAATTTGATTTGTCAATAACTGCCAGGTTTTGAACTAGCAACATTCTTTGGTTTCAAAATAAATGGGTCAGATTACAGAATAAAACCAACATTTTATATATTTATACCATTTGTTTTAACATTATCAGTAGAAAAACTAGATATAGTTTATATATCTAGATATACTATTTTTTTCTATTGTTTACTTTTTTTTAACTATACATAGAAAAGTGAATACATTTTTTTGAAGCAATCCGGCCAAAAGAAAGTCATGAAAAAACAAAATGTATGCATCACTGCTGTATTTTGAGTAATATCAAAGTTATTGCTGAATTCATAAGCCTAGAGCTAAAAGATGGAACTTGAAGAGTTAAATAGAAAATTATTAGTGTTGTGCTGAGTCACCCCCTGGCTTATTGTATGTATGAAAACATTAGGTAACCCAGCTCTATCAAGAAAAAAAAATCACACGAGTGATTAAATAAATGTGAGTATAAAAAGCAGCAATTTTTATGTGAGATACACACAGTACAAACAATAAACCAAAAATAAACTGCGCTAAAATTAATAAAATTAGGATTATTGAATAATGATAAGTCTGTATTCATAAGAACTTTAAAAAAGAAGAAAATCCATAAAATGACATGATGTCCAATATAACCCTTAGTGCTTAACACTTTCACCATAATTTCAAGAAAAGCCTCCACCTCATAGAAATGTTCGCTTACCAGATCCTCATGACCTCCTGTTACGGAAGGTCTTGAACGCTTGTGGCTATATACCCAGCCCGGGTCTTTGATAGTCCAGGGGAATTGAGCTCTCAATCCTCCACCACCCAGAATGGGTTTGATCATAAATGAGCCTTAGGGAGGAGCAACGTGCTGACGTCACCGCGGCTGCACAAGTCCTGGAAGACAGGCTGCTACATTGAGCCAGCCGGCTTATTCTTTTATGCTTAATTACATTCTAACCAAAGATTTTACACTATGGAGGCCTTATATCTTTTTGGGGCTCATTTATGATCAAACCCATTCCAGGTGGTGGAGGATTGAGAGCGCAATTCCCCTGGACGATCAAAGGCTTGGGCTGGGTATATAGTCACAAGCGTTCAAGGCCTTCCGTAACAGGAGGCCATGAGGATCTGGTAAGCGGCCATTTCTATGAGGTGGAGGCTTTTCTTTAAATTCCACAAATATTCTGGTGAAAGTGTTAAGCACTGAGGGTTATATTGGACATCACGTCACTTTATAGACTTTCCTCTTTTTTAAAGTGCTTATGAATACAGACTTATTATTCAATAATCCTATTTTTTTTTTATTTTAGCGCACTTTATTACTGTATGTATGGGATGCTCTAACAGTGAGATCTCCCTGCCACAATTTCCAACTTTGTTTAAATCCACCCAGTAGATTTGGGCATTCGCCTCCACCTTTTTTTACTCTATTGCTTTTTGTTGTATTCTCTACGATATAAAATATTGTTGAAAAATCCAAAAATGGGTAAGTGGCACTCTTTCATAACTGCTACTGCAGGTATGTAGACCCTGGAACAGAAGTGCTAACATCTCACCAACTCTAGGAAAAATCTAAAACTTCATAAGGTGATTTAACATTCCAACATCTACCAAAAAATGAAACATCAGTTTTGAGTGGACTGGTTCTTTAATGGATCACTCATAAACTATGTCCTAGAGATCAACTGCTAAGCAAAGCTGTACTTAACCACGTAAAGACGTGTAATCAAGGAAGCATGAGTCAGCAAACCTTTTTCTGAGGAAAGAAAACAGTGTTCATATTAGCTCAAATTTAGTTTACCAAACCCTGTATTTAGCCACATTTAGGTTAATATATAAATACATCAGCAATGATTTTGCAAAAAAAAAAAAAAAAAAAAACAGCTTGCAGCTGGTACAAATACTAACTACATGCTGCTTGCAAATGCTAAATTCTTGCTAATGCGAGTGCTGGGCACAAACGATCTTAGCAATGTCTTTCAGCTTAATATAGAAATGCTGCAAGACATATTTCTCAACGTGTGGCTGACTTTCCAGGAAAATCTGGCAGGAGGGGACAGAAAACCCTGTTAGTATTCCTGCACTGAGGCCCTCTTTTTCCTTTCACACGCACATACTCGTCCTAGGCCAGGATCGAGATAACAAAAAAACAGTATACCTAACATTTATCCTAGAAAGAGAACAAATAATTCACACAACTTTTCAGGACTGTTAACACACAACTAAACAGCTAGTCTGTGTGTTTATTTAGCACGTATATAGTGACAGCAAAGATTATGCTAGCACGGTAGCAAAGACTTCAACTGACAGATTCATTAATGTTCAGTTAAACACTTGGATCGATGGATTTATTACAGTGCAGTTACAGTGTGTTCAAAGTTCTTCCATCTGCTTACTACATTTCTTGCATGTTTTCCTTTCACTTGTCTGTTACAAATAATAAACATTTTTTATTACTAGTAAATATTGCAAGTTCCATGCTGTAAGAAATTTTTTTTATTTATTTGCATTTTTTATGTCAAACGAGAGATTTATACGATTTTTTTTAATAAAAATTTTATTGCTGGATATCTTTAAAAAAAAAGTTTGATTTAATGAATGTTACCATAAGAATCACTTACTACAGAGTTCCAAGTGTCAAATTTAAGGCTGATATTCTGCATATGTATACTTTTACTTATATACAAATGTATCTTCTTATTAAAGCAGCCAAAGCCAAATAAATTATTCCAATAGTTCAAAACATATGCAACACACAAAACTTTTGTTATAGCCTATTCAGTTATAAGAATATTGCCATTTTAAAAATTATAAACACATATCTATTAATGTAAATTTCAAGCTTTTGTTGACCTGTTGAGGAGTATCAGGATTTAATTTATTTAATTAATAGAATCAGCATTCAATATATGTACTTAGTTCTGATGAAAGGAATTGGCTGATGATGCCCTTTTACAAGTACGACTCAAAAGAGAAGCCAAAGACATAAGACACCCTGTAGATAAACATTTCCATCTAATTCAATTTTCGCCTGTAATGCCATATAATAGCTGTAAATTTTAGAATTAAGTGGTTAGTGGTAAAGCCAATGTTCATAACACTATTTTATGTTGCATAAACCTAATGTAAGCCACAATGACATTAAAAGACAATACGTAATACTGCCAAATGTTTCAATAAAAGGGCATTTTTTATAATCTTGCTATTTTTTTGGGCTGCCAGGTTCAGCAATTTACATTCTGTGAAAATTGTATTACCGTAATTCATGTGTGTTTTAGTTTAGCCAAAGAAAACCTCGTAATCTGTTTTTAGGCCTTTAAGTGGCTAGAGGTTCTTATTCCAAAATGCTAATTCTTACATGTTGCAAACCATATTATCCAATCAAAAATTAACCAGATAAATGTTTTAATTGTATTACACACACATATATAAAGAAGGAAAATGCAAACTGGACATGGAGAATGGTTGGGATCATGAAGTAATACTATTGATTCCAAGTTAGGTGTTATTCATGCAGCAAATTTCACCACAAAAATGTAGAAAAATACAATTTAGTTGCTGTACAAGTCCTCTCTGACTTAAGTGACTGTGCTCAATAAATGGGCAACCATCTGTAGATCACAGGTCGTTTGTCACTGAGGCCACCCCAAACTAGTAAGGCGATCAGAGTCTGTTCCTAATGCTTGCTCTCTATATAGGTTTGTATGCATGGCAAGTATAATGTTACCAAGTTCAATAATTTTTCTTCGTTGTTCTATTGAGTGGATGCAAGTCATACATAGTGCACATCAATAAAGCCTGGTGTCGTAACAGCAGCAAAGAGCCCATTATAGTGCTGGCATTGGTTATTAAGGCCTAGTTCTCTGTACTCTCCAAATAAGTTTGCACCCTCTGAATAATGCTTCTATTTCAACTTTTCTGCCTCACCTAAACATGCAGCACCAGATTGCAAGATACATTACTGCTTGGGATCACCCAGAGGCATTGAAGCAACAAATTTAAACTAGCAACATAATGCAGTGAATAAAGATCTAATTTTATTCAATATATTTTTCCTTTTTTTTTTTTTTTTTTTAATAATCTATAATAATTTTTTTCTTTTACAAGCAAGATTTTTCATTGTAAGGCTTATTAAAAAGCACCCAAGCAGAAAGAATTGTGCTGTTATTATTACCACTTAAACGTAAATGTCTAGTGATGCCTTTTTATGAACAAACCGATCCACCCCTTTTAACATCAGTTCAAAACAAATGAATAAATGACAATATCAAGAAGAGCTATATGCACTTACACAGTCATTAAACACATCACTCAGACATTACAAAAAAGAAGCGATATTTAAAAGTCTTTGAGCTGCAATCATTTCTAGAAAAACAATGTTACATTAACACTTATTTGCATATCAGAGTTTTACATAGCATACATTTTCTTAGGTAGATATTTCAGTGGGAATGTGCATTTTTAAATGTTAGAAGCCTGTAGATGTAGTGGACTATTTTTTTATTTTTTTTTAGTGTGAGAATGTGATTAGCAATAAAAGAGGGCACAACCTTTGGCCCATAAAATAGTGCAAGAATCTTCCAATATAGGCCTAGAGAAATTTCCCTGCCCAATAACCCATTGCTTTTTTTTAAAAAAAAGCATATCATACATTGCGTCTAACATTAAAAAGTTTTCTTAGGACTGTGGAAATTCTATAGACATGCTTTTAAGACATAACCCAGGTAAAAAAAACATTTCCATTCTATACAATTTTTTTTTAGACAGCTGCTGAACTGCACCTCTCCAACGGCTAGTGTTAACAAATGGACCCTAAATTCTGAGTGAAACTCTTGAAACTATTACGTTTATTTTGGGGAAAGATCAAAGCCACGATGTACTGCAAACATTTGTTATATTGCAGCTTACAAATTCTTAGATGTGGTGGCTGCATTACTTTTTTTTTTTTGGCTTTCTTTCCTTTATTTTTACCTAGTGATCTGGCCAGTAAGTCTAGTCTTTTAACTGAACAAGCTGTTATGCACATGTAGCAATTACAGGGTAGAGACACCATTTACTACGACAGGGGTGATTTCAATGATCAGCATTTATGTTAAACGTTTATCCCAATTGGAAAAAACTGTTTGCTGTCACTGCTTATAAAGTGTTAGCTGAAGGTCAGCTACAATTTGTTAGTGTATCTAAATCTAGTAATGCATCTAATCACACACAGCCCCACAATAGATTAACAATGCTACTGTCCAAAAAGTGCTCCTTCATCCAGAGTGGAGGCACTCTAATATGGGAGGTGTATTACTGGCTAGATCAGCAGATGAAAACAGAGGAAAAAAGTCTAAAAAACAAACAATTGCAGCAACCACATCTAATGATTGGTTAGCTGCAATATTAGGAGGTGTCATGGCTGACTGCAAAGTTTTTTGAACAATGTTATGCTGGCCATACATGGATCAAAATTTGGCTGGTTCAGCAGGGACTGGCCAAATTTTGATGCATGCATGGGCAGACTGGTTGTACAGAAGTCAATCTACCTGTTGGTATTTTTCTGATCGGTCAGCCTCACAGGCTATAGCCTGATCAATGTATTCTGATGGCAGGGAAGTCTCCCCACTGTCAGAATATAATAGCTCAGTGGTGAGGATTTCACCATCCACAGTGTGTGTGTGGATAGGGAAATTGAGTAAATTGTTTTTCGTTCAACCCGCTAGTTGAATGAAAAAAAAAATACTAACCCAATGGCTGCTTTAGAGTAAAACTGTCCCAAGGTCTGTCCTCATTAACATACAATGCAGGAGGTCAATTTATATATATTTTTTATCCCATAGTTAGGACAGAGAACTTTCAACTGTGGTTAAAACTGATAAAGAAGATCTGCCTGCACAGTACAGACAGGGATCATTTTTGCAAACACAGCTGTCCAGCCCCCTCACAACAAAGATTCACTACCTTGTCTTTTTCCTTGCTGGAGGGTCCAGTAAAGAGCATCTAAAAAAAAGGTAAGCTGTAATTTTAAATATTTTTTTCTTCAAATATTTTTTAAGTTATACTTAGTGAATGGGAACATGTAAGAAATATAAAAGTAGGCATTATCCTAATTTTGCTGCAAAAGTGGAAATACAGTTTAATGCCTATTTCCAAGTCCTGCAGATATATATTGATAAATATATGCTGTTTAGTACCAGAGTTTGTGATAGAGGTACACCAGGAGATGCTTCTCCTTTCTATGGTAAGTGAACAGCTTATCAAAAAAAAAAAAATCATGTACCATTAATCATATAAAAAACATAGGCAAATTGGGAAAGTTAGGACATAGAACTTTGGTGAAAACCATTTGCATGCAATCTGGGTGTACTCACTCCAATGGCTACTGTATAAGCATTGGCTTTTTTGCAGGGGAATAATAAAAAATTAAGAAATAACAGTATCACACGCATAATGTTGTCTAATTGAACACCACATCAAATCAATGTAGAATGTCCATGCTAACATACTGCATGTTACGGCCTGTTATTATAGGGAGAAATGCATAGTGCTACACATACAGTGAAGCAAATCTACACACCAATTGTGAACACACTTCTAAAAGAAAAGGTTGCCTACTTGAGAGAGTGCTTCTTTCTATACATTCTTTTTTCAGTCTTTCCTACAGAGGTAGCAGAAACTAAACCTAAGTCCGGGAGCTATAGGTGTTACATTACTAAATTAGATTGTATGTTCACTTTGCAAATGAATACTAGAAAATAAGGCAAAACTGATAAAGATTATAAACTATTAATACTTTGAAACTAAAATATTAAACTTTTGCATTTTATTAAAACAAAGTTAATACATTTAATTTAAAGAGACTCTGCCCCCCCCACTCCACCCCACAACCTACAGTTTTATTGACATGGAAAGCCTCTTGCTCATCCTCAGCCATGAACTATACATTCTAAAAATGTAAAAATAGTTAAAGTGCTTGTAAAGGCAGTTTATCTTAATGCATTAAGATAAAAAACCTGTGTGCAGTAACCCCCCTGAGCCCCTCTAACACTTACCTGAGCCCCATCTAGATCCAGCGATGTTGCAGCAGTGTCTTGGCTGCCTGGGACTCCCCTCTTCATTGGCTGAGACAGTAGCAAGGCACCATTGACTCCCGCTGCTGTCAAAGTCAGTCAACCAATGAGGAGAGAAAGGGGCTGGGCCGGGCCGTGGCTCCGTGTCTGAATGGACAAACAGAGCTGTGTCTCCGCTCGGGGGCCCCCATAGCAAGCTGCATGCTGTGTGGGCACTTAACAGGAGGAGGGGCCAGGAGCAAAGAAGAGGGACCCAAGAAGAAGAGGATCTGGACTGCTCTGTGCAAAACCCCAGCACAGAGCAGGTAAGTATAACATGTTTGTTATTTTTAATTAAAAAAAACAAGACTTTACAATCACTTTACCTGTACTATCGGAATTGTTTCAATTTCAGCAAGTTATTGTATATAGTCTCCAACAAGATACATTGATGTGTCACTGCCATTATCCTGCAGAATCTGTCAATCTCATGAGCCCAGCTAGCAGCTTTACATATTATTTACAATCAGGCCCTAAATACAGTATCTATATCTCCCCCCCCCCCTTTTTCACCAAAGTCAAACCACTGCCAATCTGAACAAAAATATGTCTAAATCTACTAAACATCCTTAAGCTAAACGATAGTTTAATAGTTAGTCAGGAGAATAGATTGTTTCTTTTACCTTGATTTTCAATTTGAACTATGAAAAAAACAAAACACGTATATGTGCCACACCTGGCTTCTGGAAGTTAATGTTTCCTCAAGTTTTATTTTACACGGCATTGTTGTATTTTTAGGCTCACTAAAGAGCATATCGCTTTTTACAATCAGCTCGCAATCTTACACAGCTACAAATAAAGCATATGCAAATTGACTGCAAACTGTATATGTTTCATGTACACAAGCAGATTTTAGTAGGGTATTCTGTGAATCATCACTAAGTGGTGAGAAATGGACATACAGTATGTCCACTGCTTTAACCACATGCCGACCAGCCGCCGCAGTTATACTGCGGCAACATGGCTCGGCTGCGCGAATCGCCGTCATGGTACGTCGGTACCATAGACACTAGGTGGTGCGCCCCTGCTCGCCCACAGAGACGATGCGAGTGCCTGGCGGTCGCGATCACCGCCGGGCTCCCGCGATCGCTCGGGGCACGTGGAGAACCAGGATCTGTGTGTGTAAACACACAGTTTCCGTTTCTCTGAGGGGAGAACAGATTGTCTTTTCATACAGAGTATGAACAGATGATCTGTCATCTCCCCTGCACAGTCCCATCCCCCTTCAGTTAGAACACACCCTAGGACACACTTAACCCCTTTACTGCCCCCTAGTGGTTAACCCCTTCACTGCCAGTGACATTTTTACAGTAATCAATGCAATTTTATAGCACTGATCGCTGTAAAAATGACAATGATGCCAAAAATGTGTCAACATTGTCCGATGTGTCCGCCATAATGTCGCAGTCCCGATAAAAATCCCAGATCGCTGCCATTACTAGTAAAAAAAAAAATATTAATAAAAAAGTCATAAAACTATCCCCTATTTTGTAGACGCTATAACTTTTGCGCAAACCAATCAATATACACTTATTGCGATTTATTTTTACCAAAAATATGTAGAAGAATACATATCGGCCTAAACTGAGGAAAAAAAATATTTTTTTATATATTTTCGGGGGATCTTTATTATAGCAAAAAGTAAAAAATATTGCATTTTTCTGAAAATTGTCGCTCTTTTTTTGTTTATAGCGCAAAAAATAAGAACCGCAGAGGTGATCAAATACCACCAAAAGCTCTATTTGTGGGAAAAAAAGGACGTCAATTTTGTTTGGGAGCCACGTCGCACGACCGTGCAATTGTCAGTTAAAGTGACGCAGTGCGCATTGCAAAAAGTGCTCTGGTCTTTGGGCAGCCAAATAGTTTGGGGCTGAAGTGGTTAACTTCTCTTGTGTTCTCAATTACATCCATTTATTACAATGGTTAACTATCATTTATCTGAGAGTACTAAGTGAACTCATAGATAAAAAAATATATTATAGTTTAAGTTAAGATGAAACATGTACCAATACAGAGATTGGATACATTTTTAAAGCAGAAAAAGATGTTTTCATTTAACTTGCTAATTGAATATCCAATAATATATTAAATATGGGGTTGATTTACTAAAACTGGAGAGTGCAAAATCTGGTGCAGTTGTGCATAGAAACCAATCAGCTTCCAGTTTTTTTTATCAAAGCTTAATTGAACAAGCTAAAGTTAGAAGCTGATTGGCTACCATACACAACTGCACCAGATTTTGCACTCTAGTTTTAGTAAATCATAGAGTCCCAGAAAGAAAAATCTAGTCAAGAAGAATGCCATACCTAAGTTTCCAGTTCCATCCAATTGCTGCAGCCATTGCAAAGCCAGATGGATGTCATGTTTTCCTACTTGGCTCTCCATAATATCACAAACACAACTGAAGAGTTCAGCTGAGAGAGACTGACATCCATTACAGCCTTCTTACAGGGGAAGGTGACTAAATATCCTGTAGGGATATTTCCCCATTGGAGTATCCAAGAGATATCAACCAGTGTGCGATTCAATATAACATTACCTGCCCAAAACTTAAATATTGGTGAAACTGCCCTTTAACCGCTTCACGATTAGCCGCTGCAGTTGTACTGCGGCAGGTTGGCATTCCTGGGCAAAACAACGTTACCTTACGTCGCTTCGACTTTTGGCCACTAGGGGGTGCGCCCGCGGCTCGCCGCCGGAGCCGATGCGAGTGCCCGGCAGGGGCGCGATGACCGATGAGCACCCATGATTGCTTGTGACAAAGCGATGTAAACACACAGATCCCGGTTCTCTCAGGGCAGAGGAGACAGATCGTGTGTTCATACTATGTATGAACCCCGATCTCTGTCTCCTCCCAGTCAGTCCCACTCCCGCCACAGTTAGAACACACACTAGGGAACACAATTAACCACCTGATTGCCCACTAGAGTTAACCCCTTCCCTGCTAGTGACATTTATACAGAAATCATTGCATTTTTATAGCACTGATCGCTGTATAATTGTCACTGGTCCCAAAAATATCTGAAAAGTGTCCGATGTAATATCACAGTCCCGATAAAAAAAATAAAATAAAAAAAAATAATAAAACTGAGGATCACCGCCATTACTAGTAAAAAAAAAAAAAATAATAATAATAAAAATGCCATAAATCTATCCCCTATTTTGTGGACGCTATAACTTTTGTGCACACCAATCAATATACGCTTATTGCGATTTTTTTTTTTACCAAAAATATGTAGAAGAATACATATCGGCCTTAACTGAGGAAAACATTTGTTTGTGTTTTTTTAAATTTGGGATATTTTTTAAAGCAAAAAGTAAAAGTGTTTTTTTCAAAATTGTCGGTCTTCTTATGTTTATAACACAAAAAATAAAAACTGCAGAGGTGATCAAATACCACCAAAAGTAAGCTCTATTTGTGGGAAAAAAAGGACGTCAATTTTGTTTGTTTGGGTACAGCGTCGCACGCCTGCGCAATTGTCAGTTAAAGCGACACAGTGCTGTATCGCAAAAAATGGCCTGGTCATTGAGCAGCCAAATCTTCCGGAGCTGAAGTGGTTAAACTGTGCATGCTCCAGCCTCTGTCTGCTAAACAGATGTGTAGACTCATTGTTAGGGAATGTCCTGTAACACATACTCAAAGATGTAACAGCAACAATGACATATAAGCTTAAAGTCTAGTGTGAATGGTAACCAAGATAGTTTTGCATTCTTACCAAATTAATGGGGTAGGTTTGTATATGAACCCTGCATAGGAACTGAAATTTCTGAACTGAGTTCTCTCTAATCCATTGCATATACAGTTAATAGAAGTCCTAATATGCTAAATATGAGGGTTCTTCCTAAGCATGCCCTGTGACAATAATGAGGAACCCCAAAATGTATGGAGAGAATAGTACAGAATAGTACTAAACACTGTGCCACCCTCATTTTACCCAAAATGTGCAAATCAGTAACAAGAACAGTTAGATTTAAATCTTATATCTGTGCTAAGCAGTCAGTGAAGGTGACACATTTGACATAACACAAGCCATCTAAAAAGGAGAGAAGAGCTGTCATAATCCTACACTAGAAGGTCTTTGAAAGATTTCTAATGAAGCCCTGTTGTAATTGGCCAAGTCTTAAATAGTTTTTTTTCAGAACAGGTATACGCATCTCTGATGCTAGGTTTTCTTTTCTATACTGACCTGCAGCTTAACTGTCCAGATTTAGTTCATATGATCTTGATAATTCTAATTTTACCGGTTAACTTTTAAAAAAATTGGATACACTAATGTAGAAGAAGATACCATGTAGTTGGACACCAAACGGGAATATATTACAAGGTCTAGACGACTAATAAGGCACATTAGACTTCGTAGGAGAAAGATGCATCCATATATACACACACACACACACACGTATACACACACACACTGTGCATGGTAGCCAGTCAGTTTTTAACTTCAGCTTGTTCGATTAGGCTATGACAAAAAACCTGGAAGCTGATTGGTTTCTATATAGAGCTGCACCAGATTTTGCACCCTCCAGTTTTAGTAAACGAAACCCAATATATATATATATATATATATATATATATATATATATATATATATATATATATATATAAAAATAAATACACACACACGTTTGGCACTGAACATATTGTATTATCATTCTGTAAATATGTTGGTTGTCAGATTTTGAAACATTGTTATATGGAAATGTAGCTGTACCCAGAATAGCTGGCATTATGGGGGTGTCAGCAGAGAATGAAAAAATTCTCTTCAGCACACCTACCATCCACCCCTCAAACCCTCTGGTTGGGTGGAATTGGATTTGCGACACCCTGGCCCTGGCCAGGGACAAGAATAGCTGCTGCAGATGGCAACTATAGCTCTCATTTTATCATTGAAATTATGAAGGAATACAAAAAGTAATTTAAGAGGGCAGATGGCTCTGTCATGTCAAAATTGGACTTACTCTGCAAAGGATTCATACTTTGCACTGGACCAGGAGAACTCTGCTAAAGTATCTTTCACCTTTGAAACCCTTTTATTTTACTTTTGCTCATGTCTGTTTTGTAATATTTTTTTTGTAAATATGCCCTGCACTTTTTTTATTTGCATTATATAAAATAGTTAAAAATCATTAAAGTAAATCTCTGCCATTACTAAAAATAAAGAACTTTGCCACTGTAAAAGAACTACCATTGAGTAAACACATTCCTGTTTGGGTGTGGCAACCTATGATACAGACATTTTTTAAAGGTTGGAATCGAAACAACGGATGCTGTGAATGGTGCATGATTCCATTAAAAAATATAGGTGGTGGCAGCTACTGTGTGTGTGTGTATGTGCAAAGGGTAAATTGCTTAGTCAACCTGTCCCAGTGACAATTAATTCAATCTGCTGGTGCTTAGATTTTTGTCCACGAAGTTAGATTATCTCTGCACAGGGTGAGGCTTAAAAGGTTTGTTACCTTAAAAAAAAAAATGGATCCTGTTCCTTTAAAGCATGTTATACAGCACAGTGCTTGTGCTGTGTAATTTGGCCCCCTGTATCACCTGAAATACCTGGCTGATCCTGCCTGGTTCTGCCCTCCGCCCCTGTAAACTGACCACGGTTTATCATGGCTGCTAAGCCCTGACACAGTGGTCAGTTTATAGAAAAAGGAAAAAATTGCGCTAGACTTAATAAAGTAAAAACAAAGGCAGCAACTCAAATGTGAAGTACACACAAAATAGACAAATAAAATAGAGGAGAGCTGAGCCCATAACAATAGGTAAATAGATAATGATGAAAATAGTCCATAAATCAATTCTTGAATAACACCACAGTGACTCCACACATTATGAAAGAGTGCCCGACCACCGTATAAAATGCCTGCTTACCAGATAGTAAGCAGAAAGAGGCGTTTGGCTGTAACCCAGCCACGGCCTTTGTCTTGCAAGGATGGCTGCTGGACACACACAGGAACTGGACCTGGTACTGACAACCCCTAAGCGTCTCCCTGGTTCGTAGCCGTACTTGAAATGTACTCGGGGTGGGCTCAGAAAGAAGAGAGACTGACCATAGCATAATACAGTATGACCATTTAATTAAAAGAAAAAAGGTTAGTATTGCACTTACATGTACAAGGATAAAAATCGCATAAAAACAAATGCCAGCCGGCAAACACAGGAGCCCGTCCTCCTCTCAAACGGCGTGGTGACGTCAGTGCGTGCCCTCCCATACGCGTATCATCATAGATGATGTTTTTAATGGGCAGTGGTCAGTTTGCATGCCTCCGTCATCCACAGCTCGCCTCTGTCCTCCTTTCCCCCTCCCTCCCTGCCTGTCAGCTCTTACCAGTGCGGCTCTGCTCCTCTCCCCGCTGCTATATAATGATGTGATGTTAATACAATCCCTTCTGTTAGCTAACAACATGTGCCCCAATGTCTGTGCTCTATAAAAAAAATTACGATTTGTAATCTTATTTCAGAGCACCGCTCGCGTGACTGCTCGGCTCCCTCCTTCTCCTGACGTTAGCGAGAGTTCTCGGCCCCTCCCATTGTAGCTGTCAGACTGGGAAAGGAGAGAGGCGAGGAGTCACGTGAGCACTGGGAGACGCTCTGAAATAAGATAGAAATCGTCATATCTTTTATAAAGCACAGACACTGGGGCACATGTTGTTACCTAACAGAGGGGGTTGTATTAACATCACATAGTGGCTTTACAACCACTTTAAGCCTAGTACACACTGATAGTTTTTCTTTGTTCAACCCAGCGATCTTCCTTGCTGCTCTATCGTGTTCTGACAGAGGGACCCCCCCCCGCCAAAACACTCAGGTCAGCGCTCCCAGCTCATCGGCTGAGAGAGCTGACCGGGAACCTGTCAGACCTTTTTCGGTCATGCCCCTTCCACCCTCTGACTGGCTTATGTCGGACCAGCTGCAGTACACATGGTCCAAATGTTTGCCAGTTTCTATTGAACTGGCCGATGCCGTCCGACATTTGGCCCATGTGTATGGGGCTTTAGGGTGTAATTGTCACATTCTGAAGGCAGATTGAAACGTGTGGATAATCAAGGGCGGAACTGATTTGTGAATTGCATGAGACAGATATCCAGGCACAGCAGATCTTGGAGGATCCTGCAGCAGAAGGGGCTCCATCTGTCTCAGGTACAATGGTTTGGGTATAGCCCAGCCAGGTGAGGGTACTAATGAACTAAATCCAATGTGCTGACAAATTCAACCTCTAATCCACAGCCTGAACATGGGAGCATTAGACTGTAGACTCAGCCTAACTCCATCCAGGCCACGCACCCCGACATGTTTCGCCCCACCCACGGGGCTTAGTCATGGCAAACCATGTTGGCGGGAGTGGCTTTGATGGAGTTAGGCTGAGGCTGCTATCACTTATTACATGCTGGGCTTGTATTGTTCTGTGAATTACATGGAGTCAGGGCAGACTCCTAGCCTGACCTGCACCCTCAGTGGACATATTATGGCTAGTCCTTACTACCCGCAAAGGTGCGGTCTGTTTGCACCTTTCAGTGGAAAAAATGCTGAGAATGTTTGTGGAGTCACAGGGAATGGGCTGGGAATGCTTTTTGACTCATCTTGACCCTTAGACCTAACCTGAAAGACTTGGGAAGACACGATTGCTGGTTCTGAGGTCCCTGTGGTGGAATATGTACTGAGGTTCCGGAAAATATTGGAAACACTGGTTAGGGTGGTAAGGGGGTTCATGATACAGACCAAGCAAAAACTCTAGTACGGATGCAGTGCCAGGGGAGGGGGATATACAATGTTGGTCAGAGGTTGTATTTCCTATTCCCTATGTAGCAGAACAAACTACAGGGGGTATTGGAAGATCCATTTATAATTACAAAGAGTCTGAATGATGTCACTAATGTAGCAAATTTGGGAGGTAGAAGTTTAATAAAAACATGGGTCAATATTACTCACAGTTATAGTGGGGAGAACAAGTATTTGATACACTGCCGATTCTGCAGGTTTTCCTACTTACAAAGCATGTAGAGGTCTTTTTATTATAGGTACTCTTCAACTGCGAGAGACTGAATCTAAAACAAAAATCCAGAAAATCACATTGTATGATTTTTAAGTAATTTAATTAGCATTTTATTGCTGTGTATTTCAGGTCGTTGTCATACTGGAAGACTCAGCCATGATCCATCTTCAATGCTTTTACTGAGGGAAGGAGGTTGTTGGCCAAGATCTTGCAATACATGGCCCCATCCATCCTCACCTCAATACAGTGCAGTCGTCTGGTCCCCTTTGCAGAAAAGCAGCCTCAAAGAATGATGATGTTTCCACCTCTATGCTGCACGGTTAGGATGCTGTTCTTGGGGTTGTACTCATCCTTCTTCTTCCTCCAAACATGGCGAGTGGAATTTAGACCAAAAAGCTCTATTTTTGTCTCATCAGACCACATGACCTTCTCCCATTCCTCCTCTGGATCATCCAGATTGTCATTGGCAAACTTCAGATGGGCCTGGACATGCGCTGGCTTGAGCAGGGGGACCTTGCGTGCGCTGCAGGATTTTAATCAATGATGGCGTAGTGTGTTACTAATGGTTTTCTTTGAGACTGTGGTCCCAGCTCTCTTCAGGTCATTGACCAGGTCCTGCCGTTTAGTTCTGGGCTGATCCCTCACCTTCCTCATGATCATTGATGCCCCACGAGGTGAGATCTTGCATGGAGCCCCAGATCGAGGGAGATTGACCGTCATCTTGAACTTCTTCCATTTTCTAATAATTGCGCCAACAGTTGTTGCCTTCTCACCAAGCTGCTTGAGTGGAGAACAGGAGGGCTTCTTAAAAAAAAATATAACATGTCTATGAGAGCCGGAATTCTTACTGGTTGGTAGGTGATCAAATACTTATGTCATGTAAGAAAATGCAAATTCATTATTTAAAAATCATACAATGTGATTTTCTGGATTTTTGTTTTAGATTCAGTCTCTCACGGTTGAAGAGTACCTATGATAAAAATTACAGACCTCTACCTGCTTTGTAAGTAGGAAAACCTGCAAAAATCAGCAGTGTATCAAATATTTGTTCTCCCCACTGTAGGCTCCATTCAGACTTGTACGATTCCAAAATTGTGCCGACTTTGGAGTACAACTTTGGTGCAACTTTGACATATCGTTGGTGCAACTTTGGATGGGTGCAACTTGGATACGACTTTGGCTTTAACCAGTAATAATGGACAACTGTTGCACAACTGCTGCATTGTATAACATTCAGGTACGACTTTCATGCAACTTTTGAGGGTTAACATTGAAGTCTATGACCCTCAAGTTGCATGAAAGTTGGACAAAAGTAGTGCATGGACTTCTTTCAAGTTGCTGCAACTTTAGGTTGCACATATATGAATGGCTATCATTGGACAACATGGGGATCCGACTTGTCAAGCAACTTTGATGCCCAAAGTTGCATGACAAGTTGGCTTTATCCTGTTCAATAGCTTTTTCTTTTCTTCCTGGTCTATTTATCACCTAGCACAGGAAGTGCGTAGACATTTCCCAGGATGGACAAACTTACAGAAGTAAAAACCAGACAGACATGGTTTATTGTAGTACGTCTCCCTGTTGAAGGGAATATGCCTTCACATGCAAGTCTGTTTTACACTTATGGGCTTCCACCTAAAGTTTCTCATAGATAGTTTGGTTTGTGACAGATATCCAGTAATATATATCATCCTTTCCACCTCTTGATGTTTTCCGCAGTTAAGTGTGAAACAAATCTGTGAAAAGTTTGAGCTCAAAAGAGACTAAAAAGGTATGCAGACACACCTTAAAGGTGCTTTACCTGCTGCATTGTTGACCAAGCCAGTTCTTTCTTTATGTCCACAAAATTTCATCCCATCATAGAATATCTATTTGCATATCACCACATGAAATGGTTAGAAAGCAATGGTATTGGTGAACTATGTAAACTTTTGGCAGTTCTAAGCAAATACGACACCTGCAGTGCTATGTAGTGGCTGATCTAAGTAAAACACATCCTAATGGGCTAGCAAGAGAAAATTTGTATGCATGAATTCTTGGGGCATATAAGTAGCAATAAAATCCATATTAAGTGGTATATTTGAACTCATATTACAAAAAGCTTATAAAACGAGAGATCCCAATGAAAACTATATTTTTTTAAGAAATGGAAGCATACTAATTTTTTCCCTACTGGGTCTCTGGCCTAAATTAATCTCCCTATAGGATTTCAGCAGACATATGCACTCCTATACAACACGATGGGATAAACTCAGTTCTGCAGACCTGTTACATGTATCAACTCCCAAAACAGAACAGAAAACTGGCAGTTTAGTAATATGTGAAAGTTTTGTACAAGCTTAGATATTCTGCTTTGCTTAAAATAACCTTAGACGTTAGGCATTTTCTTTTAATCTGTCCGATGTGTTTTATTAAAGGAACGAGACAGGGGTCCCCCAAAGGTCTCAAATGTAATGAAGCTCATTTCACAGTCCCTTGCTGCTTTATATGTCAGCCCCAACATTATTTGGTCCAGTGACATTTCTTTGCAAAAAATAATTTTTAATCTCACAAGGGTCAGTTTGCATGAAATATAAAGTTTAGTTCTTGTTTTACAACAATGGCGGGGGCCCAATGGAGTTTTTTTTTTTTGTTTGTTTTTTTTACACCTAGGACCACTTTTAAAAGTAGCTCTGCCACGCATGAGGACTACACTGGCCACACACATCTTTCCTAGATGTCATTGCGCTTTACAAACCGGGCCATGGCATCTTTGCTATCAATGCCATCACATCCAGATATTTGTGGTGACCATATGTAAAATTAATATGAATATGGTTATCTCTAACAACTTTAACATTTAATTTACAAAACTATACAAGCACATTCACTGATGGCTCCAATTGCAAGTAATTGCACAATAGGTTCACATATAGAACATATTATTCCTGTAAAGGGATATCGCAACAGATTTTATGGAAAATGTGCCAATACATGATACAATAAGCATATGATACAGCTGGATTTAGGAGAATATTAAAATTGGATCTTAACAGCTTTATAAGCTTTACAAGGCCCACTGTTTGTTTTAATTTTGTGCATCACATTTTTCCTTCAGACGCATTTCTAAAGTATCATGTGCAGAATCTTGACCGTATGTGACCAATCTAGTCATGCATTATTGTAGTTTACTGGCATCACATGCCTTTTCTTCAATTACACACATCCATCAACTTGAAGGGGAGACCAAAATGCTATACTGTATTGGTACCTTTACTAAAAGTTAACTCCACCATGCTAGTAAGAATTTCAAAATCATGAACTACGGTAGTGATGCAATAAGGTCGGTGTACAGTTCTGTCATTAGGAAACAACAAGGTAAATAAAAAAAGTAATAATTGAAAGACTTCAAAAGTAGGACACATAAAATAAAGAAGGTAGGCTGGACTTTTCGATTCAATGGCATGCTATGTAGAAATTACAAATCAAAGGATGTTCATTCATGTATTAATTTCTTGTTTTTTTATTTTCCATTTTGCAATTTAAAAAAAAACAAAAAAAAAACAGAAGTTTGATTTTGCAAACACACCTCTGAAAATCTTTACTTACTGCACAGAAGTGTTCAAGCCTCATATCTGTCTTGTTTTATGCACACATGCAAAGATGCAATATTAATTAGTGCTCTCACTTACAAACACAAGTGTTAAAAACGCCACAAGCTGTTCTGTTACAGTAAATAACAGCTCAACGAAATCCGATCCTTTGCAAGATTTTCTTGTCTCCAAAAATGTACTTTAAAATTCTTTGCCTGAACAGCAAGACAGTTTTGTTGATCAGGTTAACCCCTGACAAACAGGAACAACATTTATAACTTATACATGGCCAAGTCAACACACATTTAATCTAATGATAGTATATTTGAAAAATATGAAGACAGCTGCAAATGAAATATATTAGCGTCTATATTTAAACAGTTCATCCTAACAGGCCATAAATCTTCACAAAGATAGACTACAGCAAGTAGAAAAAAAAAATAAAAACAGGGATGGATACAGAGAACACCTGACTAATATATATGGCAGCATCATCACTAGCTTATTTTGGGTTTTATTCACTTTATACAAAATCTTCAAATAAAAAATAAAGTTAGCAATATCCGTTTACTGCTTTTAAGTCTACCATAGTAATCCATAAACAATAATTTGCCAAATTATTAAAATATTTAGAATTCTGTATATTTTTGCGTAGGAAAAGAAAACTGCTTTTAATATTTATAAGTTACCAACTTCAGGCAGCCACATATTATATTTTACTTTGCGTTCTTTATTGAAAAAAAAAGAAAATATTATAAACAGAGGTGATAACACAAATTACTGTGATTTGAATGGGTTAAGAAATGTTACATTTCTTTACATTGTAATTACTACATATAAATAAGGAAAGCAATACTGAAAGATACATGTAGGCCTATAGTTATTATTAAAAAAAAAGTTCTATGTATGTCAGACAGCAAAACATGTTACAGAACTAAAATAAAACTACTTTGATTCTTGTTACTATTTTGGCACCTCAGTTCTACAAAACAACATTTTAATGTAAATGCAAATAAAATATTTATAAAACCCATGTAGGCCCTTATCACGAAAAATCACAAAGCATTTGGCTTAATATTGCACATTTTTAAAAGTTGATTTTCATAAAATGCTCAACAGACAAGAATTCTGATAAATCCAGTGATCTATTCAAACATTCCTTAGTGAAAAAGGAATGTGAAAAAAAAAAAAAAAAAGTTATTTATTTGTAGAGATTGGTGGCACCCAAAAGCGGGACTTTGCGGGCCAGTTGGATAAAAAATTAACTCATCTCGCCCCCAAAATCCCGACTCTGAAACCACATTGACTTTAGTACTGGCTTATTCAATAGAGGGCCAGTCAGATGATAGCATAATTCTCCAAAATCTATCATTTCGAAAGTATAGTAGAAGCCAATAACGTTTCTAATCACCCAAACTATATTATATATATTTATATATACACATACACACACACACACAGACACACATACACACGCCCATACTTTTTTTCCTCAACTGAAACAAATCTGTATCATAGAAAGGAATGCATTTTTAAATGTAAAGCTGATATGTTAACTCTTTCAGAGGCTTTAGAGCAGAGTTCAACAGTTCACCAAAGACCATCAGCCACTTATCACGTGCCTCAGCAACAAAAGCGTATTAATAACATACAGAGAGGTTAATGTTAGAAGAAGAGACGTACGATTCAAGCTCTTTCCAAATGTAGCTGTCATGCCTTATTTTGTTAGCTTTGGCTTGGCTCATGGATTGCAGGCGCCTCGCCCCCGACCCAAAAAAAAAGGACCAACTGTAGAATAATTGGTTGATATGGAATGTATAGGAAATTGTTTCCTTTTTTACAACTTCATTTTGTCATCATCACTATATAAACTTTAAGACTTATAAAAGATCTGAAATTTAAGAAGCACTTGCAAAGGATATTTTAAACACGATAACTTTATAGGGGTTTGTAAAAGTATCAATCACCAAATGAGATGTGAATGTAGGTGCTTTTTAATGACCCACTGCTGCCTAAGAGCATTGTTAAAGTATTATGCAGAGTTTTCCCTTTCAGGGGAAAAAAAAAAGAAATAATGACAGATACATATATTTGCCATATGTGTATAATTTCATTACCAAAAAGTCGCAGAATCAATAGGCTTTTTAGAATTCCACTGACGCTTGCAGATCAAAAAGTAGTTTGGCGAGATTTATTTTTTTATATTTAAGCATATGCGCACTTTTGAGGTAGTATTACACTTATGCAGCTATTGCCCTGCATTCAGCTATTGGGAATGCAATGTGACAGATGGGTGTGTAACAATCCACAGTGATAGAAATGATAAGGCTCCATGCACACTGGGCTTAAAAAAAACATCTGTTCCCTTGAGAGTAAAAAACGCTCCTATAGAGCATTTTTTGTACAAAGTTTAGACGAGTTTAGGAGAGTTTTAAGTTTTTTTCTGCCAGTGAGCTCCAATCAGAAACGTGAACCAGAAAGGTTTTTTTTCCTGCCTCTAAATGTTAAGCTCAATATATGCCTCTAATTGTCCTAATGTGCATGGACACATAGGATAACATTGAGCTGCTTCTACAAGCAGAACGCAAAACTCCTGTAGAAGCAACTGGCAAAAAAACCCACAAAACTCTTTTAAACTCGTCTAGACTTTTACAAAAAAATGCTCTATATGAGCATTTTTTACTCCCATGAGAACAGACTTTTTTTTAAGCCCATTGTGCATGGAGCCTAAGGCTCCATGCACACTGGCATAAAAAATGTTGCTTCTACAGGAGTTTTGTGTTCTGCCTGTAGAAGCCACTCAATGTTATCCTATGTGTCCATACACATTAGGACATTTACAGGCATATTTTGCGATCAACGTTTAGAGGCAGGAAAAAAAAACCCTTCTCATTCACGTTTCTGATTGGAGCTCACTGGCAGAAAAAACGTAAAATTCTCGTAAACTTGTCTAAACTTTGTACAAAAAATGCTCTATATGAGTGTTTTTCACTCAAAAGAGAACAGATGTTTTTTTAAACCCAGTGTGCATGGAGCCTAATAGCGAAATAACAAAAATGTATGAAATACAGTTTAAGTAATAGTTTATTATGCATACATATGAATATACAAAGACGCTTGTACTGACACACACTAGTCACAAGTCAGTATAACATTAACAGTACTAGTACCTGATAAGAGTACAATACAGGCCTTTAACCTCTATGCTAATAGATGTCATACAGCAGAGAGACCTTTAAATTCTACAGATCACAACACACTTTAAACACAAGTTTTATGACTCCTGTTTTGCCACTTTAATTTTCTGTAATTGAATGTTCATATTGCATCGGAATTCTCTTCCTACAAAAGTATAATATGACATAATCATATTGTTTTGGGTTATGTAATCTTATGCAATGATGTGCTTACAGTCTTCACTTTCAACAGAACCACGAAAAAAAATCAGACATTAGTGCAGGACCACAGCACTGAGTGCTGGTGGGTGTGTCCGATGATTTGAAATGTGCACAAACCCCTTACATTTTTTTTTTTTTTTTGAAAGTTAACCGTTAACCAGCGCAAGAGCTAACACTTTATCTGCACTTTTTTTTTTCCAGATCTAAAGCCAGGTTACAATGCACAATAGAGCTCACCAAGGGACAGGTCTATTAGAATCACAGGAGGCAGCAGAACTAAATCAGCTGAGATCTGTTGCTTTAGCAGGCAGCCTGTACAATAGCAGACTGCAGCTGAATGTCAGACACTGTCTATGGCAAGGTCCCCTGGGACTAAAGGTGCTTACACTGTTGTCTCTATACAATATACTGGGGGTGATCTATTAAAAAAAAAAAAAGAAGAAGAAGAAGAAAGAAAGAAAAACAGTAACCCAGTGCCCAGACAGGCTACAGCAAATCTGCAAAGGTGACATGTTAAGCTGATGATTAGCAAGCACAGCTAGGAATGATTTGGTGTGTAGATGTACAGTACCTAGCTGACAGATCCCCAACACCTGCAGATCAGACTATCCTGGAGATGATCACAGCACAGCACTGGCTTTTTAATCATGCTAAGCACAGGCTGCTGTAGATCTGCAGTGTGTCTTATTTATAGAAATCAGGACAAAAGGAAGAGAACTTACAGTGTGTAGAGATCCAAGGGAGAGCAAGAGCTGCACATCTCCCCTGCCTTGTAATTCCTATGGCTGGGGAAGGTCGATCCTCCTGCTCCTTCCTTTAGCGAATCCTGACTCATTACATAAAGATCACATTGCCAGGCTTCTGTAACATTTCTTCTTCATCATCATCATCATCATCATGGTCACGCCACAGAGGCCAGATCAGGGGTGAAAAAAAAAATCCAGTAGTGGCTGAAGAGGCGATCCAAAAAGTAGATCGAGCTTTTCAAGTCACACATTCATTTCCCCATTAGTGCCCTTTAAATGCATGTAACAATGTTGCAAATCATGCTGTTGATCCAAAAAGCATATTAAAACGGCTGAGAGTTTGCTGCACACACACACACACACAGAATATCCTTTCACCGGTTCTGAATAAGGAGCTGTACTGAAGTCCAGATCCTCTGAAAATTATTTTCCTAGAAACTACCTCCAAATATAGTAACAGGGAAGGGGCATTCCTAGAAATTCGGGAGACGTCAGAGAGAAGCTGCTGCCGTTCCCCCCGGCCTCCTGAAGGGGGCGCGCAGCCTGGAGAGGAGAGAGCACAGAAGCAGCCCATTGCACAGAGACCTGCATACCTTTAGGATCAGATAATAGTTCAACACACAAGAGGAAAACTATTTAAACCTGCAGTGTGCAGATTAGATCCGGGAGAGTCATGTGAAAAAGCCAATAGGCTGTGCACACTCCTCTTTGCAGCTGTATTCACAGGAATACAAGCTCATGACAGTCAGCACTCCTAAAGCTCCACTATGAAAACTTTGCTAAGAATGAGCTGCTTGTTATTTTCTCTGTGCACATTCACTTTTCACAATGTAAAGCACATCTGGTAATCAGTTTTCTTTTTTCTTTTTTTTGTAACTAACCCCATAGATCAGGGGTGCTCAACCTTTTGAAGAGCAAGAGCCACTAAAAGCAGACTTCCAGCCTCCAAATAAAAAATTAAGACAGTGGGGCCGCCCGTGCGTTAGCGCTAAAGCGCCCCTCGTTTAAGCAGAGCTTTTTGCCCGCTAGCAGGGCGCATTTAACCCCCGCTAGAGGCTGAAGAAAGGGTTAAAAGCGCTCCGTGTTGCAGCGTTTCCGAAGAGCTTTTTAGGCGCTTCAGAAGTGCTGCCCATTCAACGGGCAGGGGCGTTTTGTGAGCAGCTCCCAAACCACCCCAAAGACGCTGCTTGTAGGATTTTTTCTAACGTTCCGCCCCAATGTGAAAGCACTCGGACTTTCACATTCGAGCGGCATGGGAGGCAGTTTTCAGGAGCTTTACAGGTGCTATTTCTAGCGCTAAAATGCCTAAAAACTGCCTCAGTGTGAAAGGAGTCTCAAAGTCAGCAGCTACAAATACTGTAGCTGCTGACTTTTAATAAAGACATTTACCTATCCAGGGAGCCCGCAATGTTGGCCCCCCGAAGATGATTCGCCCATTGGCTCGAGTGCAGACACCACCATTGCAACTAATGGAAACTGGCAGTGGAGCCCTCAGACTTCACAGCTGGTTCCCTACTGCGCATGCACAAGTCGCGCGGCGCTTTCTGAATGGCCCCGTTGTCTCCTGGGGCATGCATGTTAGCAGGGCATTGAAATAATGCACTTGTATACAGCAATACACTTTACGTTCATGGAGAAATATCACAACATGTCTTTTAATGGAACAGAAAGCAGGAATATAAGAGAACACATACACTGAGAAAGATAATACTTCCTCTGATTACATTACCATAGACTACACACTATAATGCTGCAGCGCCACCTGCTGCACAGATAGGTATAATGCATACAGTATATAGTTCACAGTACATTACTTGCTGTTCTTTCAACAACACACAGGTTGAAGAAGGCAGTGGGGGGGGGGGGGGGGGTTTGAGGCAGAAGAGGAAATTACGTACCTCACCACAGCTAGGTTAGGACAGAAGTACACCTTTGTACTACAAAAAGGTAAGAAAAAAAAGTGAAGGGTATGACAGTGGGCAATATGTACAGGAGTGGAGTGTGGAGGGTATGACAGTGAGCGGTATGTACAGGAAACAAGTGTTGAGGGTAAGACAGTGAGCAGTATGTACAGGAGAGGAGTGTGAAGGGTATGACAGTGAGCAGTATGTGCAGGAGACAAGTGTGGAGGTTAAGACAGTGAGCAGTATGTACAGGAGACGAGTGTGGAGGGTAAGACAGTGGGCAGTATGTACAGGAGACAAGTGTGGAGGTTAAGACAGTGAGCCGTATGTACAGGAGAAGAGTGTGGAGGGTAAGACAGTGGGCAGTATGTACAGGAGAAAAGTGTTGAAGGATATGACAGTGAGCAGTATGTAGAGGAGACGAGTGTGGAGGGTAAGACAGTGGGCAGTATGTACAGAAGAAGAGTGTTGAAGGATATGACAGTGAGCAGTATGTAGAGGAGAGGAGTGTGGAGGGTGTGACAAAGAGAAATATGTACAGGAGATGTGTGTGGAGGGTAAGAGAGTGAGCAGTATGTACAGGAGACGAGTGTGGAGGGTAAGACAGTGGGCAGTATGTACAGGAGAAGCGTGTGGAGGATATGACAGTGGAAAGTATGTACAGGAGAGGAGTGTGGAGGATATGACAGTAAGCAGTATGTACAGGAGAGGAGTGTGGAGAGTATGGCAGTGAGCAGTATGTACAGGAGAGGAATGTGGAGGGTAAGACAGTGGGCAGTATGTACAGGAGAGAAGTGGGGGGGGAGACAAAGGGTAGTATGTACAGGAAAAGAGTGTTGAGGGTCTGACAGTGGGCAGTATGTACAGGAGAGGAGTGTGGAGTCACTTCCTGGACCGGAGCTGTCACTCTCCATGATCAGTGTTGGAGGAAGCAGCGAGCTGATGGAACATGGTATGTGTTCTATCAGCTGCAGTGGATAAGAGAGGAGACATCCAGGGTCTAATAGACCCCGGATGTCTCCATAGAGAGAACCTGTCACCTATATGCTATAGGGGGCTATTGGACCCCTATGTGATAGCAAAAAAGATTATGTACAAATAAATAAATACACACACACCAACAGCTACAAAAGTGCATGTGTTGGGGTACCTATTTATGAAAACGGCATTTGTCCTACACATGTATATCAGCACACTGCAGCAGAATGGGTGCAATAATTTTAGCACCAGTGCTCCTGTGTTACTCTAAACTGATGGCCTATAGGGTTATAAACAGTTGCCCTAATGTCATGTAACATAAAAAAAAAAAAAACATATTATTCCCTAGGGTGTCTGCTTTCAAAAAACTCAAAATAATATTTTGGGGATTTTAGGTAATCTTCAGCTCTAAAATGAGTTTTAAAACATGTAAACAAAAAATGTAAAAATTTTAAAAATGGCCCCAGGACTGCTGCTGTGGAAGGAGTGGGGGGGGGGGCGGTGGCGGGAAGACTGGGGGAGGGGTGCGGCAAAATGCACCTTCGCCTAGGTAGTCAAAACCATTGCACCGGCCCTGCCTGCAGGATCAAGTAAGTAGCAGTGCTTTTTCCGGCCCTCCTAGACCTAAAAAGAGAAGTGTTGTGCTCCTTAATAAAATTACACCAAGGTGAATATTAGGGATGAGCTGAACACTCCCCGGTTCGGTTCGCAGCAGAAAATGCGAACAGGCAAAAAATTTGTTCGAACACACGAACATCGTTAAAGTCTATGGGACACAAACGTGAAAAATCAAAAGTGCTAATTTTAAGGGTTAACCATTCAAGCCCTGGACCTTTTGGCTGCCCAAAGACAAGAGCTCTTTTTGTGATTTGACACTGCATCGCTTTAACTGACAATTGCGCAGTTGTGCGACGTGGCTCCAAAACAAAATTGAAGTCCTTTTTTCCCCACAAATAGAGCTTTCTTTTGGTGGTATTTGATCACCTCTGCAGTTTTTTTTTTTGCGCAATAAACAAAAAATAGCGACAATTTTGAAAAAATGGATTATTTTTTTACTTTTTGTTATAATAAATATCCCCAAAAAATATATAAAAAAACATTTTTTTTCCTTAGTTTGGGCCGATATATATTCTTCTACGTATTTTTGGTAAAAAAAACCCGCAATAAGCGTTTATTGATTGGTTTGCGCAAAAGTTATAGCGTTTACAAAATAGGGGATAGTTTTATGGCATTTTTATTAATAATTTTTTTTTTTTACTAGTAATGGCGGCGATCAGAGATTTTTATCATGACTGCGACATTATACGAACAGATCGGACACTTTTGGCACGATTTTGGGACCATTTACATTTATACAGCGATCAGTGCAATTAAAAATGCATTGATTACTGTGTGAATGTGACTGACATTGAAGGGGTTAACCACTAGGTGGTGCTGTAGGGGTTAAGTGTGTCCTAGGGAGTGTTTCTAACTGTGGGGGGGGGCTGTGTGTGACACGACACTGATCACTGCTTCCGATTACAGGGAGCGGTGATCAGTGCCTTGTCATTAGGCAGAATGAGGAAATGCTTGTTTACATCAGCATTTCCCCATTCTTCCTCTCCGTGAGACGATTTTGGGTATCCCTGCGGACATCGAGTCTGCGGAACCCGCGATCACGTTTACGGAGGTCGCGGTGGGCGCGCGCGCCCGCAAACCGCTTCTTAAAGGGCAGCGTACAGGTACGGTAATCTGCCTGTATGTGCCCTTCTGCCGACATATTTCGGAGTGATCCGATATGCAAGTTATTTTCATAAAAAGTGTTTGGGGACCTGGGTCCTGCCCCAGGGGACATGGATCAATGCAAAAAAAAGTTTTAAAAACGTCAGTTTTTTCGGGAGCAGTGATTTTAATAATGCTTAAAGTGAAACAATAAAAGTGAAATATTCCTTTAAATTTTGTATCTGGGGGGGGATGTCTATAGTATGCCTGTAACGTGGCAAATTTTTCCCGTGTTTAGAACAGTCCCTGCACAAAAATGACATTTCTAAAGGAAATAATGTCATTTAAAAGTAATAGCGGCTATAGTGAATTGTCTATGGGAGAAATCAAAAGTGCTAATTTTAAGGGTTAATATGCAAATTATTGTCATAAAAAGTGTTTGGGGATCCGGGTCCTGCCCCAGGGGACATGTATCAATGCAAAAAAAAGTTTTAAAAACGTCCGTTTTTTCGGGAGCAGTGATTTTAATAAATAGGAAATGTTTGCGCTGCGCTTGATACTCTTATAAAATGGTGTCCAAGATCCCTAATATAGAAATATCAAATAAACAAACAAATAACAACTTAAGAACTTCCTATGTATAGTGTGTACATTAACTTCTACAATGTGCTTAAATATCGAACAATTAAAGTGCATGTACAATAACGCCAAATCAAAATTGATCAAGTGATGTGTCAAACAACATGCAATATCTCACATCTAGTGCAGCATGCAAAAAAAATTTATATATATAAAAAATGAAATAGCATGAAAAGTGCTCAGTGCTTTTTTAACCGCAGTCACTAATGCCGCGTACACACGGTCGGACTTTTCGTCTACAAAAGTCAGACAGCCTGTCCGACAGACTTCCGGCAGACTTTCGGCGGACTTGCGGCGGACTTGCGGCATACTTTCTAACGAACGGACTTGCCTACACACGACCACACAAAAGTCCGACGGATTCGTACGTGATGACGTACACTGGACTAAAATAAGGAAGTTCATAGCCAGTAGCCAATAGCTGCCCTAGCGTGGCTTTTTGTCCGTCGGACTAGCACACAGACGAGCGGATTTCGGGGTCCGTCGTAGTTACGACGTAAAGATTTGAAGCATGTTTCAAATCTAAAGTACGTCGGATTTGAGGCTAAAAAAGTACGTTGAAAGTCCGGAGAAGCCCACACACGATCGGATTACCAGCCAGCTTTAGTCCGTCAGCGTCCGTTGGACTTTTGTAGACGAAAAGTCCGACCGTGTGTACGCGGCATTAAACCTGCGTTTAGTGATCTCCATATTATAGTGTCCTTAAAATGTCCAAAAACAAGTGCGTCTGTGTTCAGCGAAATCCACAACATCCAGTGCAATGAATTCAGGTGTTGCAAACAACCGTGATGTATTCTTGTAACCCCCCAAAGTGATTGCGCTCACCTCAGAGCGTGTGACACAGTGGTTAGCTATGTCAAATCACGCTTGGTAGCCACTCATTGGGCTCTGCTAGGTACAATAGATGCGATCTCCACTCACTTTGGGTTGAAAAGGCTCCATAGACATCCAATCATAAAAGGAAGAGAGACTACATAGTGTAATACTATCAAACACTATTTTATTAAAATATAAGATCACTTCCCACAAAGGGGTACTCACATTCTCCTGGTGCTGCTGTGCACCAGACAATAAACGCTGTATAAAACTGCTAGTTGGTAAGCCGCAGGGTATGTATTTTCTCCCAGCTCAGCTGTGTGCTTTTTCGTCCGTCCTGGCCCCTCCCCTACGCGTGTTCGACACAGGGTCACGTGTCTTCATCAGGGGGATATGATTGGACGGGTGCTCTGTCACTTAAATACTCTCCCGGCGGCCATTTTTCCTGAGATCGCGGACCTAATCCTAATGGGCTACAGTACTCTATCTTAAGCATTGCGCGTCAGCGAAAAAACCGTTGTGCAGTCGAATGCTATCACTAGGCAGCCCATATGATGCCTATACTAATCCAGGACGGAGCTTCAGGAGGGAAATAAGATACCCAGCTGCACCAACATAGCCATACATATTACAATCCATATTTAATAGCATAAAACCGATAATTAAAATATACTAACATGTGGTAAAATAAGAACCTAAAAAAACTTTTAATAAATTGAATAGAATAACAGTGAACAATAATGTGTCCCCTGAATTTCTTCCTTGAAATATTATTAAAATAAAAATAAAAAACGAAATCCTTCTAATTACAATATGGACACTCTCTCATATACATTATGCTGGGGATTACCAAGTGCCAAAAAATGTTATAGAGCCTGTACATCTAAGTGAAGACACACAGGTTCTGGATGCTGAACACAGCAATCTCCATACAGAATTAACCCTTACATACTAAAATCTCTCTAATGGTATGAAATCTATAATCCATAATGTCCAAATAACAAAAAAAGGGGGGGGGGAGGGTATGCGGTTCCCCACCAAAAATAAGAGAGGGGGGGGTAAATGTCTAGGTTGTATGGAAATAAGTAAATAGATCTAAAAATTTTTTTTTTTTTTTTGAGTGACAAATACATAAATATTCAAATTCCAACACACATATCCTTAAAATAAATAAAATCTATAAGCTCAATTAAAAGTTACTCAAAATCTATAAGCTCAATTAAAAGTTACTCAAAAAACATGTAAGGTCGAACTCTTTGTTCAACCCCCCAGGTGACAAGGAACCAAGCTGGTGAATCCACCAGGATTCGCGTTTACTAATGTCCCTGACATAGTTGGAGCCTCTCCAGTTGCTTTTGGGTGCTTCAATTCCCCAAAAGTTCATACCTTGCGTGCTCTGATTGTGAGCCCTTTTGAAGTGTATGGAGAGGTGATGTTTATCGTGTCCCTTTCTAATATTTCTTACATGCTCCTCCATACGGTCTTTCAAAGCTCTAGTAGTGCGGCCCACATAAATAAGATTGCAGGGACATTTGATCGCGTATACCACCCCTATCGTATCGCAAGATATAAAATCCTCTATAGCATGCAACTTATCCCTATGGGGATTCGAGAACTCCTTCACTCTCTTATTATTAGAAGGAACCCTGACACAGCTGTAACATCTTCCACAGCCGAAAAAACCTTTCAGGTCCCAAAACATTTTAGGCTTGGATGGGGGTGGTTCCACTACATTGTGTACTAGCTTATCACGTAACGAGGGGGCCTTCTTGTAAACAATCTTGGGTTTATCGGACAGAAGGTCTTTTAGGTGAGTATCTTGTTTGAGTACACTCCAATATTTCTTTAAAATCCTCTCTACATCCCTACTTTGTAAACTGTAATCCAAAACAATACAAGTACCATCAAATTCTTTATTTCCCACGGCTGCGTTCTTATCTTTCAATAACTCGTCCCTGTTCAGATTCCTGACCACATTTCTTTCTTTCTTCAGAAATTCTTTTCGGTATCCTTTATCTAAAAACATTCCCTCCAACCTATCTGATTGGGTTTCAAAGTCGTCTTTAAGCGTACAATTTCTCCTCATCCTCATAAACTGGCC
Organism: Lithobates septentrionalis; assembly: GCA_037952835.1. Taxonomy (NCBI): domain Eukaryota; kingdom Metazoa; phylum Chordata; class Amphibia; order Anura; family Ranidae; genus Lithobates; species Lithobates septentrionalis. The sequence goes on from JBBDGP010000848.1 coordinate 1,080,888, forward strand.
CCTGGGGATGTTATCAAGCCATGGTTTATGGTGACAGCTCGTAGTGGAAATGTAGGAGTTACGATCTGTAGCCTTAAAAAAGGACCTCGTGATCATACCTTCTGCCGTGTTGAGTATCTCCAAATCCAGGAAGTGTATACGGTCCTTACTTATATCCCACGTCAAAGAGATACTACGATCGTTATCATTCATGGTTTCCAATAGCGTCATTAGTGATTCCCTACTTCCCTTCCACATGATTATAAGGTCATCGATGAACCTTTTATATAACGCTATATCTGTGTACTGTTCAACCATTACTGACTCCTCCTCCCATTTTGCCATGTATAGGTTTGCTACGCTCGGGGCGAATTTAGCGCCCATAGCGACACCTTTTATCTGCAGAAAGAATTTATTATTGTACCAAAAAAAGTTATGGTGTAAACAAAAATCCAAACACTTCAAAATAAATCCACAAAGGCCTTTATCAATCCCTTCCTCCTTATCCAGGGCCCATTCCACTGCTTCCAGTGCCCCCTCGTGGTCAATGTTGGTATATAACGATGACACGTCTCCCGTAGCCATAATTATATCATTTTCTGTGCCAAGTTCATTTATCAATTGAAGGGTGTGCTTAGTGTCTTTAAGATAAGCTCGTGTCTTTTTCACTAGAGGTTGTAGATGCAGATTTTAATAATGCTTAAAGTGAAACAATAAAAGTGAAATATTCCTTTAAATTTTGTACCTGGCGGGTGTCTATAGTATGCCTGTAAAGGGGAGCAGTGATTTTAATAATGCTTAAAGTGAAAGTGAAAGTGTTCTAAACACGGAAAAAATGTGCCATTACAGGTCTTTACAGGCATACTATAGACACCCTCCAGGTACAAAATTTAAAGGAATATTTCACTTTTATTGTTTCGGCTCACGCCGAAATATGTCGGCAGGAGGGCATATACAGGCAGATTACAGTACCTGTACGCTGCCCTTCAAGCAGCGGTTTGCGGGCGCGCGCCCGCCGCGACCTCCGTGAACGTGATCACGGGTTTCGCAGACTCGATGTCCACGGGGATACCCGCAATCATCTCATGGAGAGGAATAATGGGGAAATGCTGATGTAAATAAGCATTTCCTCATTCTGCCTAGTGACAAGACACTGAATCGGGAGTGGTGATCAGTGTCGTGTCACACATAACCCCTCCCCCCACAGTTAGAATTCCCTAGGACACACTTAACCCCTACAGCGCCACCTAGTGGTTAACCCCTTCAATGCCAGTCACATTTACACAGTAATCAATGCATTTTTAATTGCACTGATCGCTGTATAAAGGTCCCCAAACACTTTTTATGACAATAACTTGCATATTAACCTTTCAAGGCTAGTTTTTATTTTTTTTATTAAAATAAAAATGAGGCTATACTTACCTGCTTTGTGCAATACGGTATTGCACAGAGCGGTCCCTTACTTCTTTGGTGGTCCTTCACCAGCACTCTCAACTGCTCCTTCATTTGGATGCCCCCTCAGCAAGCTGTGTCTGAGGGGCATTCGTACAGGCATGCTCTCAACCTGGCCTGTGTGCATCCAATACACACACAGCACAGCCATGCCATGTCCCAGCTCCCTCCTCACAGGATTTGGCTAACAACTTCAGAAATCAATGGTTCCCACTGCTCTCTGTGCCTCCTGTAAGACCAGAAAGAGGGAGCAGCACTGCTGCAGACAGGACAGCACTGGATTGGTGGAGGAGTCAGGTGTTTGGAAGGAGGGGTGTGCATGACAAACAGTGGCACATTTTATACCTTAATGCAGAGAGTGTACGTGCAAACCCTCCTTTGCAATGGCTGTGCCCACACTGCAAGAGTTAAATGCTTCTTTAGGTTTAGGGTTAGGTTTAGGGAACCACAAAAGGTAGTTTTACTTACTCAATCCTTTACCCCCACAGCAGCTGGTGTTCCCCTACGCTCCAGCGGTGGACTGTTTTGTGGTGTCTTCATGTCCAGCGCAGTACTATGGAACTATGATGTCAGAGGACCTGCCACCACCAGAGAATAGGGGAGAAGAGGCTGTGGGGACTGGCCTTGCAGTGCAGAGGGAGCCCGTGGGAGCAGAGGATCAGGTAAGTAAAAGTGCTTTTCTTGTGCCCTAGACCTAAACGAGCATTTGCAGTGAGGAGGCCGCCCAAATGCAAGAGAGCATTTTAAATTAAAGTATATGTGATCAAAATACAGTAAAAGCAAACAGGAATGGAAGTACTATTTGTCTATCACACTCAGATTTTAATATTCACATCACATGACATCACATGGCCGCACAGTCTCCTTTGCTTCATTCTTCCCAATAGCGGGGGGTGGGGGGGTAATACAATGGGTGAGCAGAGGATAACCTTACATACAGTGGGGAAGCACGATATTATGAGAGATTATGGAGATACAGGCATGCCGTGTTGGGTATTGAGACCACTCTAGCATGGATCTGCTTCTGTGCTTCATGAGGTCAGAATGAAACAGGCAAGAGGGATACTGGCAGGATCACCAGTTATTTTTGAGGAAATAATTATCTCAGTAAACAACATTAAATTGACCTAAATTATAGTAGTTAGGGCTCTTTCACAAGGGCGGCCTCGGCCAGTGGATCCGCCTGCTTAGTGGGGAATCTGTCCGCTGATCCCTGATAGGCAGGTGGATGACAGGTCTGGGTCTGTTCCAATTATGCAGAGCAGACACGGACACAGCCCGCTTTCCTCAATGGGCGGTCAGATGTAAATGGACTGCCTGTCCATTTACATCCGACTGTCACTCGATCCGAACCGCCAGACGGATGGAGAACGGATTCCCCATCCCCCTGTTTTTAGCAGATAGGATTGGATCAGATGTTATCGGGTGTAAACGGACACATGTTCATTTACATCTGCAATGGATGGTCCAATCGGGTCCACCTAAAAAACTGACAGGCGGGCCCAATCAGTCCACTCATGTGAAGGACCCCTTAAGAGACACATACAGTACATGTGATATGAATATTTACATATATTCCTTTAAAAATCCTCTTTGTATGCACCAAATGCATTTTACAACCTAGACAGTTGTGGTGCACATAGCCTGTGCAGAGAGCAGAGCTGTGGGAGGAGTCAAGCAGGCCCCACCTACTACATACTGCCTGTGGAAAACTACAGAAGGGGCGGAGACAAGACCAGTCACCCTGCCCAATGTGAGAAAGCTGCAGTGACCGGTCTTTATTACAGGAAGCTTTTTACTTTTGTTTCAGTTCTGCGACCTCCAAACGCAAAGCTTCCACATCTGGTGTTTCTGGGCCTGCAGCACCTAAGTGCTGTTTTAAAAAGTCTAGTACATTGTTGGGCTTCTCTGGTTCTTCATACAGCTCTACCACAAAGGCAAAGTTTCACACTTGATTACTGCACAGATTTGGGAGAAAAATACAAAGCACTCCAAAATTCAAGTAATAATACACATGCCTCTTGAATTTAGACAATAGTTGCCCGCCCCCCCCCTCTCTCTTCCCCCCTTCTCCCCCTTTTCTTCCTGCGCTCTTTCTTCCCCCTCCCCACGTTCTACACCTCACTTCCTTCCTTTTCTTTCCCTAACCCTTTCCCCCTCCCCCTCCCCCTCCCCCTCCCCCTCCCTTTTTTCCCCCCACCCCTTCACATCCCCTTTCCCACTATTATTCTATACTTACTTTTCCTTCATATGGCAGACACTGGTCCCACGACCTATATTTGGGATCATCCAGACCAACTTTTTCCAGTACAGCGCAATGTCCGTTCTCCTATGTCCGGCTCGACCCTTACAGCAGGTAACTATCTAATAGTTGGCAGTTAAACAATTTAGCTTTGGACAGTCGTTAACATCTCTTTCCTTTTCTTTAAACACACTCTTTTTGTGAATATTTTGATGGCTCTTAACTGTACCTTATCTCATGCAGTGATATACCCATTTTGGTCCCTCAACATACATCCCCTAAAGAAGCCCTAACGGGCGAAACATGTCGGGATTATAGTGCTGAGTGATTCCTTATTCATTACTTAAACTGATATGTACTGCTGTTTGTTTTATATTATGTACAGTCAGCATAATTTGTAAACTTTGTTTATGTTCAATAAAATGTGATTTATATTTTTTACTCTGATGTTCGTCTAAATCTATTTGCCCGGCACCCATAAAATCTCACTAAATTACTTTCCTGACTATATTTGTTACTCAGGGATGGTGGTGCCCTCTTTTTGACACTGTCACCTATCCATACCAATCAATTGCCTATCCCTGAGTTTAGCTTTAAAGAGAGATTACAGGCAATGATAATTTACATATAGTTACATAGTCCATCTAGTTCAACCAATAGAAAAAAACAAGCTAATAGGAAACCTTCATATACATAATCCTATACACACAGTTGATCCAAAGGAAGGCAACCCCCCCCCCCCCCCCCCAAAAAAAAAAAGCATGATCCAGTTTACTCCAGCAGAAAAAAAAATCCTTCCTGATCCCTCAGGAGGATATCTTATTTTCGCTGGATCTGGTGTTATTGCCTATAAATGTTAGTATCCAGCAAAAGTTCAGCCCGAACATCTCCTGTTCGGCCGTTTGGTGAACACCTGAATTTGCTGGATGTTCGCCCGCCAAGCGCCCCACAATGCACTGCGCGCTGCACAGTGCATGCTAGGGCTCTAATTGGATGAAGCCTTGCACCTGACTGCTGATCAGGTGCAAGGCTTTGCCAATTAAGGCACAGAGCACTGTCAGAGCAATGATTGGATAATATGATGATCACTTTGTCCAATCATGGCTCAGTGCTCATAGTCCCATCCCACACTATAAATGGTTTCTTCCATAGGAAGTTTTTGCAGTGTGTTGTTGGAGTGGAGACAGAGCAGGGCTCAATTTGCTACTAGCAAGTTAGTGTGGTCACTTATTGTGACTCTAAATGTAGAGTGTTATGCCGCGTACACACGGTCGGACTTTTCGTCTACAAAAGTCCAACGGACGCTGACGGACTAAAGCTGGCTGGTAATCCGATCGTGTGTGGGCTTCTCCGGACTTTCAACGTACTTTTTTAGCCTCAAATCCGACGTACTTTAGATTTGAAACATGCTTCAAATCTTTACGTCGTAACTACGACGGACCCCGAAATCCGCTCGTCTGTGTGCTAGTCCGACGGACAAAAAGCCACGCTAGGGCACCTATTGGCTACTGGCTATGAACTTCCTTATTTTAGTCCGGTGTACGTCATCACGTACGAATCCGTCGGACTTTTGTGTGGTCGTGTGTAGGCAAGTCCGTTCGTTAGAAAGTATGCCGCAAGTCCGCCGCAAGTCCGCCGAAAGTCTGCCGGAAGTCTGACGGACAGGCTGTCTGACTTTTGTAGACGAAAAGTCCGACCGTGTGTACGCGGCATAAGTGTAGTGTTAGTATAGTGTGAGTACAGTGAGGACGGAAAGTATTCAGACGCCCTTAAATTTTTCACTCTTCACTCACTATTGCAGCTTTTTGCTAAAATAATTTAAGATCATTTTTTTGGACCTAAGTATTCAGACCCTTTGCTGTGACACTCATATATTTAACTCAGGTGCTGTCCATTTCTTCCGATCATCTTTGAGATGGTTCTACACCTTCATTTGAGTCCAGCTGTGTTTGATTATACTGATTGGACTTGATTAGGAAAGCCACACACCTGTCTTTATAAGACCTTACAGCTCACAGTGCATTTCAGAGCAAATGAGAATCATGGATGTCAAAGGAACTGCCTGAAGAACTCAGACAGAATTGTGGCAAGGCACAGATCTGACAAAGGTTACAAAAAACATTCTGCTGAATTTAAAGTTCCTAAGAGCACAGTGGCCTCCATAATCCTTAAATGGAAGACGTTTGGGATGACCAGAACCCTTCCTAGAGCTGGCCGTCCGGCCAAATTGAGCTATCGGGGGAGAAGAGCCTTGGTGAGAGAGGTAAAGAAGAACCCAAAGATCACTGTGGCTGAGCTCCAGAGATGCAGTCGGGAGGTGGGAGAAAGTTGTAGAAAGTCAACCATCACTGCAGCCCTCCACCAGTCGGGGCTTTATGGCAGAGTTGCCTGACGGAAGCCTCTCCTCAGTGCAAGACACATGAAAGCCTGCATGGAGTTTGCTAAAAAAACACCCGAAGGACTTCAAGATGGTGATAAATAAGATTCTTTGGTCTGATGAGACCAAGATAGAACTTTTTGGCTTTAACTCTAAGCGGTATGTGTGGAGAAAACCAGGCACTGCTCATCACCTGTCCAATACAGTCCCAACAGTGAAGCATGGTAGTGGCAGCATCATGCTATGGGGGTGTTTTTCAGCTGCAGGGACAGGACGACTGGTTGCAATCGAGGGAAAGATGAATGCAGCCAAGTACAGGTATATCCTGGACGAAAACCTTCTCCAGAGTGCTCAGGACCTCAGACTGGGCCGAAGGTTTACCTTCCAACAAGACTATGACCCTGAAGCACACAGCTAAAATAACGAAGGAGTGGCTTCACAACAACTCCGTGACTGTTCTTGAATGGCCCAACCAGAGTCCTGACTTAAAACCAATTGAGCATCTCTGGAGAGACCTAAAAATGGCTGTCCACCAACGTTTACCATCTAACCTGACAGAACTGGAGAGGATCTTCAAGGAGGAATGGCAGAGGATCCCCAAATCCAGGTGTGAAAAACTTGTTGCATCTTTCCCAAAAAGACTCATGGCTGTATTAGATCAAAAGGGCGCTTCTACTAAATACTGAGCAAAGGGTCTGAATACTTAGGACCATGTGATATTTCAGTTTTTCTTTTTTAATAAATCTGCAAAAATGTCAACAATTCTGTGTTTTTCTGTCAATATGGGGTGCTGTGTGTACATTAATGAGAAAAAAAAATGAACTTAAATGATTTTAGCAAATGGCTGCAATATAACAAAGAGTGAAAAATTTAAGTGGGTCTGAATACTTTCCGTCCCCACTGTAATAGTGTGTCAATGTAGTGTGTTAGTGTAGTGCAGTGTTTAACACAGCATTACATAACATTTAGTGCTGTATACCCTTTTTTTTTTTTTAAAGAATTAAGGGGGAGGGACTTTGGACTTTTTAGGCACAGTAACACAACATTAATTACAAAAATATTTATTGAAAAAACATATAAAATACATTTGTTTAAAAAAACACAAAAGATCTAAATATATAGATACTCGATGTAGTTACTGCTATACGAAAGCATACATCTATAGAAAAACTGTGGACGTCAATCCAAGATACCGGTAAACGGAAATCCGAGAGCATGGCTGGACAGCAGACAGATGGTATAGTATTTAAAAATGGAAGTCTGCTCAACAAGTTGCGCGTGCCTTCACGCTTCTTCAGGAGCATAGAGTATCGCGGTTAACAAGAGTAAACAAAGTCATATAATTAATAAAAAAGTGATCTAGCAACAGGAAAAATAAAATCAATTGACACAGCTATATAACCTGTGATAGTCAGACCCAGACAGTGCAAGATAGGCGGATAAGAGGAACAATTTATAGTCACTACGGGGGCGTAGAAAACATTGTAATATATAAGTGAACTGGTTGCTATATAGGAAGAATGGCCAAATATACTGTGTTCAATAGTAGTGACAATATATATAAAACTCTAACCAGAATAATTGGTCAGTATTGGTAAGTCCAAATCAAATTTGATAAAAAAGAGGTAATACTCGCTGTAAATTGTAAATTAAGGTACGAAAATTTTTATAAAAACAAGTTTTTAGGACAAGGACAGTCTAAAAGGCACTGGATAATGGAAAAGGTATATAAAGCACAAGGTCCAATGTCGGCATTAGTTTCATCACTGCCTATAAGGAAATATAAAATATTTTATTTAGATAATAAAGAATAGTAATGGCCCAAATATTTGATAGGGTAAATACTAGATTGCAAAAAGACTCGCCAATTAGATGGTAAAATTTAAAAACAAAAGCTGAAAAAGGTAGGAGATGGTGAGGGAAGGTAATGCCAGAAGACCCATAAAGGGTCATATTGAATAGCAGAAGTCCAACGCATAATAGTCCAGCGATGTACTAGTATGTGTACATGTAGGGACTGAGCCCCATAGAGGGTCAACAAGGGAAAAGCAGGAGGGGGGGGGGGGAAGGTTTTAGGATAACCTACAAAGCAAGCAAAATTACCTAAATTTTTCTTTGCCTGCTGTGTGGGTTTTTATTTTTTTTTGTCCCCTGCCTGCTCCCTTTTTTTAAATTGTCAGCCACAGTTTTTCTGCCTTTTTTTATTTTTTTTAACTTTTCTGTCAGTCCTCAATTTAAAGTGGACCAAACACCACTTTTCATTAAATAAAGTGCATCCAATCACAATTTTCACAGTTAATAAGCCCCCCCCCCCCCCATCATGTCTGTGAGGCCAACAAGGAGAGGAAGATGTTCCCATGCCACTATGAGGGGGCCAGCAGCGTCTGTGTCCACAGGCAAAGGTGAACGTGGTCCATACTCAGGCAGGGCACATTTGTCTCTGTTTAGTGATGTTGCCCATGCTATCCAACCACAGCGGAGGAGGTGGTGGACTGGTTTACTAAACCATCCTCATTGTCCTCATCCTCTATGACTCAAGCTGACACTAGTGCGCAGACCACTGCAGCTGCCAGAGCAGCATATTCTGCCTCCTTGTCCACAGCTATTCCTGCCATAGCCCCAGCATAAGGCATGGAGGAGTCAGCTGAATTATTTGAACACAGCATCAGCCACTTGCAGGATGCACAGACATTACTTGATTTTGATGTTGGTTCTGAGGTAGAGGAAGGGAGTAACATGAGCCTATACAGAGGGGAGAACACTGATAAACAACAAATCGTCAGTCATGTTCCTCGAGCCACAGCATATTGCCAAGTTGGCTCCAGTGATGATGATGATGGAGGGGATGATGATGAGGTCATTGATGCCACTTGGGTACCAGATAGAGCAGAGGAGGAAAGTAAGGGAAAGAAACAACCCCAGCAATACAGGATGTCCTCCAGAGGCTGCCATTACGGAAGAGTAGAGAGCAGCCAACCTAGTCCATCAGATTGTGGAGCTGTTATCTCCCGGCCCACTTCCCACAGCTCAGCTGTCTGTCACACGTGCAGTCGATCGCACTGCTGCCTCAAGTAGATCAAGCATGGCAAAAACACCAGCCATTCGGGTACCACATGCTTGACAAGGCATTTAACCTTCCACCACTCAGCCCGTTCGCAAGAGCACCTGAAAGCCACACACAAGGGACACAATTCTTCTCCTCCTCACTCCTCACCTTTCATGTCTACCCCTGCTATATCTCATGACCTCTCAGCAGCCTCCACTGACAGGGATGATGGTATAGCAAAGGGTGGCACAGGTCCCTGCAACACGTCTGCCAGCAGCACACCACTAGCTGTAGAGTATAGCAGGCAAATTTCTCTGCACCACCTGCTGCATCAAAAAAAATACACTCCCTGCCACCCACATGCCTTGCCTCTAAATTCCAGCTTGTCCAAATCGCTGGCTTTACAACTCCTGCCTTTCCATCTGGTGGATTCTGCCCTCTTCCGTGAATTTGCAGAATGTGCTGTACCACAATGGCAGGTTCCCAGTCACTATTTATTTGCAGGTGAGACCATCCCAGCTCTGTACATCCTGTGGGAGGCAATGATTTGGCATCGTTGGGCAAGGCAGTCAGCAGCATGGTCCACATTACTGCTGACACATGGTCCAGCAAGCATGGTTAGGGATTATATATTTTGTTAACAGCACACTGGGTAACTCTGCTTGCAACTAGGTAGGATGCAGGACAGGGCCCAGTGCTGGAGCTTGTTTTGCCACCACGTTTTCCATACAGCTGGTGGTGATGATGCCAGATCTGTCAGCTCCACGCCCTCCTCCTCCTCCTCCATGCCCTTCTCTGCTGAATTCCACCTGCCCATAAACCGCCTGATTTGAAACCTTAAGAGATGGTTTTCAGTCCCCAGAAACCTTGGGAGTAGTACATGGCTGGGAGAAGGCAGTTTCAGATACTGTAATCCTCAGTGACCCCCAGGACTCTGCTTCTCATGCTTCTGCAAAATTGGGGTGCATGGGCTCCCTCATTCTTCAAAGCCTCCGAAAGGACCTGAGAATTTGTGGCATCAAGGAGAAGGATCATTATTGGTTGGCAACACTCCTTGACCACCGTTACAAGGGGAAAGACTCCAAACTCATCCTGCCCTCTCAGAGGGAGCACAGGATAAAATATCTTGAAGACACCTTAAAGAGGAGTTTATGTAAGGCCAAAGATCCCATTGGCAGCGTCTGCATCTTATGGTGGAAGATTACCTAGATATTTAAAATCTATTATATAATTACAGGTTCTTCTCTTCAATCAGATATTTGCAGTACTCTATTATCAATTATCTATCAAATTTATTAGGAAGGATATCTTACACCATATGCTCACTGCAGCGCAGACTGTTTTAGCCCATAACTGGCATAAACCTGTCTGTCCCTTGATGACGGAATGGGTATGTGAGATGAACTAGATTCAACCCCTGGAACAGATGATTCATGCTGAAAGGAAACCTTTAGAGCGCTTCCCAACAGTGTGGCTGCAATGGGAGTACTTGCAAACCTTGGCTACATTCTCACAATATATATAAGGGTTGAAGATGGTACATTTCCACCCTCTCCTCCTTTTTCCCTCCACTCTCTTTGTTGACCAACATATACAGATTCCAGACTCACACTCCTTCTCTCTCTTCCCTCCCCTCCTTCTCCTCCCCTTCTCCCACCCCCACTTTTTTTTCTCTATCTCCCCTTTTCCTCAGTACTTCCCTACCCCCCCCCCTTCTTACATTTCATTGCTCCTTCCTTTCTTACCTTATCTTCCTCTGTCGTCTTATATCAACTTTGTATACCTATTTTGGTAACACCTTATTACATGGCTAATTTGGCTACATTTTTTAGTGTTTACTATATGTCTCAACTTCAGTTATTATCTTTTTGGCTTCCCACTACCTGGATAGTAGACTTGTACCCCGCTGACATTGTCACTTGTTTTTCTCAAGCTGTGCGACAATTTCTCGGTGATGGGGATTTTATTGGGTTTTTTTTTCCTTACGTAGAGGCCCGCATGGCCTGAGCTATTTGGTCTCCCTGGTAATTATTTCCGTTTTATTACCCCACCAAGTTTCATAACTCAGATATTCTGATGGACCTTACTGATCCTGTCTGCAAAAACTTGGATTTGTTATTCTGTAGTCAGTTGTGCAACCCATCTTTTTGACCTGATGTATCAAGTCTATATGTTGTTTCGATCTTTCTCTATATGCTGTTTAAAATTTGAAAACTAATAAAACAAAAGAATATATGAAAAAAAGAAAAAAAAAAAAGACATCGCAGTGCATTAGTGTCTGATGATTGGCCAAAGCATGCACCTGACCTGCACACTTTGGCCAATCACAGCAAGCTCTGCACCCCTGCAGGGTGCCTTTGGCCAATCATGGCTCAGGGGGACTAAGTCCATGCCCCACACTATATAAGGCTGCTTACATAGCGGCCGTGTATAGTGTGTGAGTGTGGACGGAGATAGATTAAGGAAGATTAGGCAGGCACTTTGCATTTAGCGTACACTATATATTCAGTGTATACTCTATATTCAGGCAGTGCATCCAGTGTATTTGATATATTTTTATATAATTATATACTCTCCATGTGTCCAGTGTAGCATTCAGTGTAGCATCTATATACAGTTCATTCGGTGGTGTACATTATATAATACACTTCAGGCGGTGTATTCATATATATATATATATATATTAGACTGTATATATATATATATATATATATATATATATATATATATATATATATATATATATATATATATATATATATACATATATATATACATATGAATACACCGCCTGAAGTGTATTACATAATATACACCACTGAATGAACTGTATATATATACGCTACACTGAATGTAGAGTATATATATATATATATATATATATATATATATATATATATATACATATATATATATATATATATATATATATATATATATATATATATATGTATACACGGTATCTCACAAAAGTGAGTGCACCCCTCACATTTTTGAAAATATTTTATTATATCTTTTCCTGTGACAACACTGAAGAAATGACACTTTGCTACAATGTAAAGTAATGAGTGTACAGCTTGTATAACAGTGTAAATTTGCTGTCCCCTAAAAACAACTCAACACACAGCCATTAATGTCTAAACTGCTGGTAACAAAAGTGAGCACACTCCTAAGTGAAAATGTCCAAATTGGGCCCAATTACCCATTTTCCCTCCCCGGTGTCATGTGACTCGTTAGTGTTACCAGGTCTCGGTTGTGAATGGGAAGCGGGTGTGTTAAATTTGGTGTTATCGCTCTCACTCTCTCATATTGATCACTGGTAGTTTAACATGGCACCACATGGCAAAGAACTCTCTGAGGATCTGAAAAAAAAGAATTGTTGCTATACATAAAGATGGCCTAGGCTATAAGAAGATTGCCAAGACCCTGAAACTGAGCTGCAGCATGGTGGCAAAGACCATACAGCGGTTTAACAGGACAGGTTCCACTCAGAACAGGCCTCGCCATGGTCGACCACAGAAGTTGAGTGCACATGCTCAGCGTCACATCCAGAGGTTGCCTTTGGGAAATAGACGTATGAATTCTGCCAGCATTGCTGCAGAGGTTGAAGTGGTTGGGGGTCAGTTGAAGTGCTCAGACCATATGCCGCACACTGCATCAAATTGGTCTGCATGGCTGTCGCACCACTTTTACAGATGATGCACAAGAAAGCCTTCACTGGAACCACGTCCTGTGGTCTGATGAGACCAAGATAAACTTATTTGGTTCAGCTGGTGTCAAGCGTGTGTGGTGGAAACCAGGTGAGGAGTACAAAGACAAGTGTGTCTTGCCTACAGTCAAGCATGGTGGTGGGAATTTCATGGTCTGGGGTTGCATGAGTGCTGCCGGCACTAAGGAGCTACAGTTCATTGAGGGAACCATGAATGCCAACATGTACTGTGACATACTGAAGCAGAGCATGATCCCCTCCCTTCGGAGACTGGGCCCCAGAGCAGTATTCCAATATGATAACAACCCCAAACACACCTCCGAGACGACAACTGCCTTGCTAAAGAAGCTGAGGGTAAAGGTGATGGACTGGCCAAGCATGTCTCCAGACCTAAACCCTATTGAGCATTTGTGGAGCATCCTCAAATGGAAGGTGGAGAAGCGCAAGGTCTCTAACATCCACCAGCTCCGTGATGTTGTCATTGAGGAGTGGAAGAGGACTCCAGTGGCAACCTCTAAAGCTCTGGTAAACTCCATGCCCAAGAGGGTTGAGGCAGTGCTGGAAAATAATGGTGGCCACACAAAATATTGACACTTTGGGCCTAATTTGAACATTTTGACTTAGGGGTGTACTCACTTTTGTTGCCGGCGGTGTAGACATTAATTGCTGTGTGTTGAGTTATTTTGAGGGGACAGCAAATTTACACTGTTATACAAGCTGTACACTCCCTACTTTACATTGTATCAAAGTGTCATTCCTTCAGTGTTGTCACATGAAAAGATAGAATAAAATATTTACAAAAATGTGAGGGGTGTACTCACTTTTGTGAGATACTGTATATATATATTTATATATATATACTCTACATTCAGTGTAGCGTATATATATACAGTTCATTCAGTGGTGTATATTATGTAATACACTTCAGGCGGTGTATTCATATGTATATATATATGTATATATATATATATATATATATATATATATATATATATATATATATATATATATATATATATATATATATATATATACAGTCTAATATATATATATATATATATGTATTCAGTGTAGCGTATATATACAGTGCATTCTGTTGTGTACAGTTTCTAGTACACTTCAGGCTGCGTACACAGTATATAATACAGTATGTACAGTTTCTAATACACTTCAGGCGGTGTACACAGTATATAATAAAGTGCAGCCGGTGTACAGTTTCTAATACACTTCAGGCGGTGTACACAGTATATAATACAGTGTGTACAGTTTCTAATAAAGTGCAGGTGATGTACACAGTATATAATACAGTGTGTACAGTTTCTAATACACTTCAGGCGGTGTACACAGTATATAATACATTGCAGCCGGTGTACCGTTTCTAATACAGTGCAGGCGGTGTACACAGTATATAATACTGTGTAGTGTGCTGTGAAAAGAAAAAATCCCCATCATGTCCCGAGGGCCACCAAGAAGAGGCAGATGCTCACAGGCCACTAAAAGAGGGCAAGCAGTGGTGGTTGTGGACATGATGCATCCTTTGCAGGTGGCCGTGGGGCATGCTTGTCCTTTTTTTCTACTGCTGGCCGTGTTATTGAGCCACAACATGCAGAAGAGTTGGTGGAGTGGATAACGAAGCTGTCCTCATCCTCTGTCACCCAGGCTCAAAGTAGTTTGCTTTCCAACGCAGATGCCTAAGTGGCCTACTCCACCTTGTCCACAGTTTTTCCTTCCATAGCCCCACCATCATGCACGAAGGAGTCCTCAGAATTATTCGACCACAGTGTCGGTTACATGCTGCTGGAGGATGCGCAGCAATTTGAAGGCTCCGATGTTGGTTCCTAGGTGGAGGAAGGGAGTAACGTGAGCCTAGAGAGAAGGGGTGCAACAGAAGAACAAGAAACTGGCAGTCATGTTCACAAAGCTGCAGCATACTGCCAAGTTTGCTCCAGCGACGAGGAGGGAGGGGTTGATGAGGTCACTGACCATACTTGGGTGCCTGAGAGAAGAGAGGAGGAAAGTGAGGAGGAGGCACAACGAGGCAGGATGTCCTCCAGGGGTCAGCTTAAGCGCAGCCACCCTATTGCATCACACCGCAGAGCTCCGCAGGTGCAGGGCGCTGCTGACTCCCCGCTGATTTTAAAGTTCCTTAGTGTGGGCCTTTTTCGACATGTGTGCAGCAGATCGCATCGTTGCTGTTTGCAACCTATGTCTGAAGCGGATCAATCGTGGCCAGAACAGAAGCCACATTCCTGGCCAGACATATCACGACTTGCCATGCAGTCCGTTGACAGCAGCACCTGAAAGACCCACATCATAGAAAAAGGCAGACTTCTCCTTGCTCCTCATCTGGGATCTCAAACCCTACTATACCTCCAGTCCTCTCAAAAACCTGCACTGAGAGGAATGAAGGTATAGCAAAAGGTGTCACAAGTACTTGCAGCCAATCTGCTAGCAGTACACCACCAGTTGGTTTTAGCAGGCAAATTTCCTTACCCTGATGATGAACCGTAAAACGAAATTTGGTCCCAGCTCAGCATCTAAATTGTAGCTTGGCCAAATTGCTAGCACTGCAACTGCTGCCTTTTCAACTGGTAGACTCAGCCCCCTTTCATGAATTTGTGGAATGTGGTGTACCGCAGTGGCAGGTTCCAAAACGCCATTTCTTTTCACGTAAGGCCATTCCTGCTCTCTACTGCCATGTGGAAGGCAATGCTTTGGCCTCATTGGACAGGGCGGTCAGCAGTAAGGTTCATATTACCACTGACTCATGGTCCAGCAGGCATGCGCAGGGACATAACCTTTCCTTCACGGTGCACTCGGTAAAACTGCTGACAGCAGGGAAGGATGCAGGACAGGGTTCAGTTTTGGAGAGTGTTCCGCCACCATGCCTCCAAAAAGCTAGTGGTGATTCTACCACAACATCTGTATGCTCCCCTCCCTCCTCTTCTTTTTCCTCTATGTCCTCTTCTGCAGAATTGTCCTCTGAACCAGCAGTGCTCCCTAAACACTCAAGGGGCTAAGCAGTTGGTCTGCCTAAGGGACAGGGGCCACACTGGGGCAGAGATTCTGTCAGCTCTGCAGGGGCAGGCTCAGAGGTGGTTGATGCCATGCCAGCCTTAGCCAGGAATGGTTGTTTGTGACAATGGCACCAACCTTCTCTCCGCCCTCCGACAGGGACACTTGACCCATGTTCCATGTTTGGCACACGTCCTGAATTTGGTGGTGCAGCATTTGACCATGTACCCAGGCTTACAAGATCTCCTGAGGCAGGCCAGAAGAGTCTGTGGTCATTTCCGCCGGTCGGTCGGCTGGCTGACATTCAAAGGGAATGTAACCTGCTCATCAACCGCCTCATTTGTGACATGCCCACCAGGTGGAACTCAATGTTGGCAATGCTGCAGCGGCTGCACACACAGCAGAGGGCCATCAATGAGTACCTGTGTTAGTATGGCACCAGGACAGGGTCAGGGGACCTTGGATTCTTTTCGCCATGTCAGTGGCTACTGATCAAGGATGCATGCACTGTCCTGTCACCATTTGAGGAGGCCACAAGGATGGTGAGCAGCGACAATGCATGCATCAGTGACACTGTCCCTCTAGTCTTCCTGCTGGAGCACACGCTTTGTGGAACCATAGACAGGGTACTTGAGGCAGAACAGCAGGAGGAAGAGGACTTCCTTTCCTCTCGAGGCCCCCTTTATCCAGATAGCATTCCTGCAAAGCACACAGGAAGAATGAGGATTGTGCCAGCATGGATGTCGAGGATAACATTCAGCAGTCTTCAAGGGATGGTTTTCAGTCCCCAGAAACCCAAGGAGTTGTACGTGGCTGGGAGGAGGTAGTTACAGATAATGTGATCCTTAGTGACCCAGAGGACTCAGAACTGCAAACCTACGCTGCATGGCCTCCCTGATTCTGCAAAGTCTATGAAAGGACCCTAGGATCCATGGTATTAGGGAGAGGGATCATTACTGGTTGGCAACCCTTCTTGATCCACGTTACAAGGGTAAGGTTGTAGAACTCATCCTGCCTTCACAGAGGAAGCAGGGGATAAAACAGCTTCAGAAGGCCTTGAAGAAAAGTGTGTGTAACACATTTCCAGACCCTGGTAGGTTACCATTTCCTGGTGCTGGACAACGTGTTTTTGAGGCTTCGTTTGGTCAGAGGAAGAGCGGTGGAGAAGGTGGTCGGCTGACTGATGCCTTTAAACAGTTTTTCAGTCCTCAGCGCCAAGGTCTGATAGGTTCCATCAACCATCGCCAGCGTTTGCATTATATGGTGCAAGAATATCTAGGGGCAAGAGACTTGGAGACCTTTCCAACAGAGCATCCACTGAGTTACTGGGTCTTGAGGTTGGACCACTGGCCAGAACTTGATCAATATGCAATTGAGCTACTGGCCTGTCCTGCATCCAGTGTGCTTTCTGAACGCACATTCAGTGCTGCTGGAGGGTTTGTAACAGGTCAAAGAGTGTGCCTGTCCACAGACTCCGTTGATAGGCACACATTTATAAAAAAAGGAATCAGTCCTGGATCAGCAGCTATTAAGCACCTGATGTTGATGTAACTGATTGAATTTGCTATGGATCTGGGAAGATCTGCCTATGCTGCCTATCCTATTCTTCCTCAATCATGATGGTGCTAGCTTCCAACAATATTTTTGGTTAAGGGCACTGCCTATGCTGCCTATCCTATTCCTCCTCAATCATGATGATGCTAGCTTCCAACAATATTTTTGGTTTAGGGCACCACCACCCAAGGCCAAATTTTTCTGCCCCTGTTTAACAGGGGGATGTAATTAGAATTTTTGAATGATATTTAACAGCAGGGCCTGTTCCTGCTCCCAACAAGAGTAACTGTGAGGGGTTACAGTTTTGTGGCACCACCACCATCCAAGGCCCAATTTTTCTGCCCCTGTTTAACAGGGGCATGTAATTGCAATTTTTGAAATAATATTTAACAGGAAGGGCCCGTTCCTGCGCCCAACAAGAGTAACTGTAAAGGGGTTACCGTGTTCTGCCACCACCAACACCTAAGGCCCAATTTTTCAGCAGAGTATATAGTGCAGTCCATATAGTATAGATACTGCAGTTCAGAGTATATTGTGACATCTGTATAGTATATATACTGCAGTTCAGAGGATATAGTGCAATCAGTGTAGTATATATAATACAGTGCAGGGTATATAGTGCAGTGTACAATAAATAATATAGTATATTGAAGTGGTTAAGGGGAGCCCTATGATAGAATTAAGATAAAAAGGCATGGGTTCCCCCGCGGTATGCATTTTGGGGGGGACCCCCACGCCAATTTTTTAAAATATCCATACCAGACCCAAAGGGCCTGGTATGGACTGGGGGGAACCCACGCTGTTTTTTTCAATTATTTTTTATGTGTATTGCTGGGATCTGGCAATACATTATAGCCGTGAGTAATTTTAAATGACATTTTTTCCTTTAGAAATGTCATTTTGATGCGGTACTGTTCTAAACATGGGGAAAATGTGCTACTTTACAGGCAGACTAAGGGGACCCCCCCTCAGGCACAATATTTAAAGAAATATTTAATCGTTATTGCTTCACTTTAAGCATTCTTAAAATCACTGCTCCTGAAAAAACGTCAGATTTAAAAACTTTTTTTTTGCATTGATACATGTCCCTTGGGCAGGACCCGGGTCCCCAAACACTTTTTATGGCAATAACTTGCATATAAGCTTTTAAAATGAGCACTTTAGATTTTTCACATTTGTGTCCCATTGACTTTAACAGTGTTCGCATGTTCGCACAAATTTTTTGTCTGTTCGCAATTTCTGGTGCGAACAGAACCGGGGGTGTCCGGATCATCCCTACTGTTGAGTGCACACATAGTAAGCCACTTGCTATCGGGCACTGATGTGGGCTCGCTCCCGAGCTCGGTCACTCCCCCTGCTCCCACCTGTGATTGACAGCTGTGTCTTAGCCAGTGAAGAGAGAGAGAGAGAGCAGCAAAGCTGCTCTAATGCACAGCCTTGGACTGAGATCGGGCTCAGGTAAGTATAAGAGGGGGGCCTGCACATAAAAAGTTTCTTACCTTAATGAATTAGAACCATTTTAAATTAATTAATTAAAAATTAATCAAACTAAATTAATTCATTTAGCTCACTGGTAAGGATTTTGTAATACAGTACATTTTGCTCTAAGTGAAATTTTAACTTCAAGTTCAAATAAAATCAAGTAGCTGCTACCCCTCTTTCTTTTGTATGGTTCATACGTATGAGATTTATTCAGAGTCATTTGCTAAATCTGGAATATTGATCAATATGTAGAGAGGAAAGGGTACCTGCTAGGTAAACTTGCTACAATTTCTTTTATTGACAAAATATATTATCTTATATATTATATTATTATAACATTATATTATTTGTCCACTGTTGACACTCTTATTGATAACAGTAGATCTACATGACTTGTGTGCCTTGACCCAACATGCAGCTTCCAAGTGTAATTATATGCATCCAAGACCCCTGTTTTTAAAAAATAAACCTATTAGCTGATAAACACTTTGTTGACTGTTATGTGTTGGCAATATTGTATTGTATTGTGTATTTTACCTAGTGCTTAGTGCACTGAGTGCAGTCCATTGGATGACGCAATTCTAACAGAGCACTTGGTAAACATTTATTATTGCTTTGTGACACTATGGGGCTGGTTTACTAAAACCGGAGAGTTCAAAATCTGATGTAGCTGTGCATGGTAATCAATCAGCTTCTAATTTCAGCTTGTTCAATTAAGCTTTGACACAAAAAAAACCCTTTAAAGTTGATTGGTTTCTAAGCTGCACCAGATTTTGCACTCTCCAGGTTTAGTAAATCGACCCCTATATTTTTTTAATTTAAGGCATGTATGTCAGGAGTCCATAATTTATATATCTATACATTTTGGAAAGCAGGCAAAAAATCATGCAACAATTTTCCAAATTCTTTTCTTGGTTTGTGATAAAGGGAAATCAGTTTATAGAAATTCTTATTCTTAGATATTTAGCTTGACTGGACTGGATTAGATGACTGGAGCAGTGGAACACCTGGTGTGTAGCACCCCTTTGGTTTGATCGGTACTTGGCAACATTTAGAGTCATAAAATGTATTGATTAAGAGGTATAAAATTCCAGTTATTTGACTAACTCCTATTAGCCATATGCCAGCATTAAGGGTATGCTGAAACGTGATACTTTTGCTCTTGGTGCCTGAAATCTAACTTTGGTCAACATTGGCTTTTCTGAAGGATCCTTCCCAGCAGGTGAGTAGCTCTGAAAAGGCCCATGCATTGAGGCATTTTTTTCAGTTTTCAACCTGATGAAAATACAAGTTAAAGAAGTCTGTTGTTTAACTACATTATTTAGAACTACTGCATTTATTTTCCTGCCTTAAAAAGCTGCTGGTCCAAGCATATCTAACTGGCAACAGTTGGTATAAGAAATAAAAAAAGGTCAGGATGATGGCAAAATGGCAGCAACATTGACTGATTGAAAATGTGTGCAGATGTGGATGGTGAATGTTTTTTAGGCAAATGATCACCATTTCAATCATTCACTGCTATAAAACAATTTCCCATAGTACCATTTTCCATTTAGTAATATAGATGTTGAAGTCTATTGGGAGGTGAATAATAAATGTGTATTGATTCCTTTAAGGCCTTCAGCACTGACTATATGGATGATTGCTTCTAGCTTAGCTGCTCTACATTTCAGGCATCTATTTCTAGCAAACTGTCTTAGACCTGTCTGCTGCTTGGTGATATTTCTAATATAGTAGGCAAAATACTGTAGGTACCTTAAGTAAATGTATTTATGATGTTGATCCCACCCTTATGCAGACCTTATTGCTGCATGTACCAGATGCTTAGAACCCATTCACACGTATGCATTTCATCTCATGCGTTTTGACGCATGTCAATGCATGTACGCAGTTCAGCTATTTTAAAAAATATATATTAATTCACATATGTGTTATGCATTGATGTGCAATGTCCATTTGCTTGATGCATTAAGATGTGTAAAGGCCGTATGATCACAATGGCAGCACATGGGAACATATTATGGCTGATAATGTACATAAAATGCCTGAAGTTTCACACAGAAAGCTGTGAGTCTTGAACTTTGGGGTGCTCTAATGCAAAAGTTTCAGAATCAGCAAGAAAAAAAAAATATTTTTTGGCCACCAGGAACCAGATTCTACTTCTCAGTTCTGCAGGTTAAGTTAGAAAATAAAAGTACATTTATTAGTAAAGAAGGCCAATTTTGGCAGTTCTCCTTGCCTACATTTTTTCAATTAAACTTACACTAGACATATAGTAAACTAGACTATACATTGTTACTTTGCAGCTCTTTAGAATTCCCAAAAAAACTTTTAATCCATAGCAGTTGGAAACCCATTGCTGCAACTCTCTCAGCCTTAAAAATGTCTATTGGCTGGCACTGAAGTAATGTTGATTGATTTCTAGCACAAGATCAATTATTTGGTGACTTGACTTTACCAAACGAAACTTTGGGTCATGGATTGCTGTGGCTGAAAGCTGATTGATCTCTAATCTGTGAACAGAAATGCCAATTATATGGCCAAAGTTGTGAACCACATGCAAACTGGATCTAGCTACATCAATCTTTATGGATATGCAGTGCATTCATAGTATTCAGACCCCCTTCACTTTTTTCAAATTTGGTATATTGCAGCCTGATACTACAGTTAAAATTCATTTTTTTTCTCAATAATATACACTTAGTACCCCATAATGCCAAAGTGAAAACTGAATTTTAGAAATATTTGCAAATATATGAAAAAGGAAAAACTGAAATATCATATTGGTGTATCGGTACCCCCATAAGGGCTGCTAATAGACTCTGTACACTGATTAGCTTGACTCTTCAAATTCTTTCTTACCTCTGACACCCTGGGTTCCATCATGTCAATAGCTGTGGTAGTAAATAGAGACTCACACAATATTAAAGAAACATTTCAAATATGTTTACTGTAGTATCAAAACACAAAATACATATATATCAACTTTGATCAATAATGGAAACACTCCTGTATACACCGCCCTTTATCTCAAGCTTATCTAGTAAACACAATATATTGGTGTAAAATTCCCTGAACTGTGAGTGAACACAATTATTAACTCAATACAGGGACCTATGTGAACAGGTTAACAGGAGAGTAGACACAATATTTTATGTGCCAGATCTCTCCCTTCTGCCTCCTCAGCGCACAGGCCAGCAATCCTGCACAACATTGAAAACAGTATAAATAATATTATATTCAATATAATAAACTTATCAGTTCAATGCAATTTGAGCAGATGAGGAGAGAAAATTATGAAAAGGTGTGAAAGGGTATTCCTTGAAATCCAGATGTCTTCAGCTAGCCTCTTTTAAGTTGTAAATAAAATAATCCAAAATAGCAAAGTTAGCAAAGCTGTGATTTATCCTGGTGGTAGTAGTATAGCTTCTTTCTTTTTATAACCCTAAAGATGTCATCTGATATGGCTACTGAAATCAATAATGTGTACTGAGCATAGGCATCTACTGGCTGTGTCTGTTATAATAGAGAGTTTAACTTCCGTGGGACTACAAGTACTACCAGCTAAACTGTGCGAGTGTTGTTCAACAGCAGTGTCCTTAACTATAACATGGTCTATGCCGGCTCACCACTCCAAATCTCAGATGGATTAGATAACGGTGCAGATGATGAGGAGACTCCAGCCGGAACTCTCTGTTCCTTTGCTTTGGAAAATGGCGCCCGCTACGCCATGCTGCAGCCCACTGGAATCTGAATTGCAGACGCCTCTGGATGACCCGGAACACCCGCCGGTCCACTGCACTGAAGAAGCGATGCCATCCGCAGAGATCCCTCTGGATATATCTGTCCGGCTCCCAGTTGTGTAGGCCACAAATCGTCAGCAAACTCCCTGTCACACAGATCTCCTGTTGGCAGAGTCAAAACGGTGTCCAGAGAGGCTGATCTAGGCCGCGCCAGCCCTTTTTATAACCTCTCCCAGCAGTCTGTTCTTTGCACTCAGCATTCTGTTCCTCGTAGTTCAGATCAGTCCTGCTGGCAGTGTCACTTCAGCATTCTGAACTACACGTCCCATGATGCTTTGCTCATCCCCACACAGGAAGAAAATAATTCACACATAGAGTCCAGCAAACACTAGAGGGAGCCAACCCCACATTAACAAAACAGAAAATGTCTCTAACTTATAAGCATAATAGCTGACCTTGGCTACATTCTCCCCCCACTTGAACTCTTTGGTCCCCAAAGACATGGAGATATCCACCCTTATAAATTAGAGAGAAGAAAAGGTTGCTAACAAATTTATAATAACATCAACCACAGTCTAAATTCAACAGGTATTGACACACCTCTGGATTTTGCTGAAACCATTTATATACACTCTCAGTTAACTCAAACTCAGTTTTTGAACAGACCAGGGTAATTGCCGTGTCCCACCCACTGGTGTAAGAGGTCAGAGCAGAGTCGCCCCTTACCCAATTAACAGTAGGGGGTTTAGGCATGGGAGTTGCCTGCGAATAATATGAATCAGTTCATCAGAGTGATCTCCTAAAGTATCGTAAGTGAGTATCTTGGGAGGATGTACATCTCGTCTCAACCGAACTGGGAAATACTTCTCAGCAGATTGAACAGGATTCTCTGTTGATCCTCTGGTATGGTCAGGGCTGCAAGGCTTCAAAGGAAGATCCATGGCTGCAGATTCAGAATTTGGCAGCGGGGAGGAAATATCAACCCCCTCAAGAGAAACAGAAGGAGGTATCTGACATTCTCTACTCTCTATTCTCCACACCCATGCAAGGGTCTTCAACCTCAGCAGGGCAACTTGCTTCAGGTAAAGGGAAAGGTTCATCAGAACAATTTATCAAATCTCTAGTTTCCTTCTCAGAAGTTGGGCTGACACTCTCGATTTTTATTCTATCAGCTTCTCTGAAAGATGGTATAATTTCCAATTCTGGGCTGAGAGATCTGCGTGAAGTCTTAGTCATTACAGTTGTCAGTACGGATTAATTGTAATCGTACGTTTCGGCTCCGATTCAAAGCGGTCGTCACCTCATATGTTCGTTCGTTTAATTTTCATACAGTCTTCAGCCCGATTCAAGTCCTAGTCGCATCAGTGACTTAACGATTCGCACCACTTTCACACCATACTTTCGTCTGTCACAGACTTTCCGTCTGTCATTTCTCCTTTAGGTCAGTCAAGTTCAGGTAGTTCCATTCTGCACCAGGTTGGATACGGTGGTGGACCTAGGCTATAAATACGGGGGGATTTTATTTTATAACTATCACTGTTCATTCTCGGCCAAAGCAGCAGCCAGGTTGACGGCCTACGCTCCCCACTCTGCGCTATCTGCCAGTCCTCCACCCACACCGCAAACTGGTGCTCCAACACAGCAGTTAGATGCCCTCTCAATTTCCCCTCCACCTCTAGTAATGGTCAGGGCTTGCTGGCCCCCGCTCAGTCGCTCCAGGTGGACAAGTTGGGATGCCCTATTCTGTCAGTTGGCGGAGCATCGATCTGCAATAACTTTAATTTTGGCTCATGCAACTACAGCCAATGCCGGCTGCTGCATATTTGTTCCACGTGTCACAGGGCACATCTAAAAACCCCATGTCAGCTCAAGCAGCACAACACGTCCTGACTAGTCAACGTCCTATGCCTGGGGTTTTACCTTGCCTCACAACCCACTCCCTCACTGGCCACTTTTCTCATCCAAGGATTCACAGCAGGATTTCATTCCAGGCATCATCACACTACCCCACTCAACTAACGAGTGCAGGAATCTCCGGTCAGCGGCCATCGACGCACCAGCTATAGACAATCTATTACAGGCAGAACTGGACTGAGGCTTCATCATTGGCCCCTTCGCACAGTCCCCTTTCACCATCTGGAGAGTTAGCTCTATTGGGCTTGTTAAGGGCAAGTTCTCGAATAAACTGCGGTGTATGACTTGTCAGCGCCTCATTCTTCCCACATCCAAAGTTTGAATTCCTTATTTCCTTCAGAGGAATTCTCCCTGAAATATGCTTCAGTAGATCTGGCGATTCAGGCCATTGTTAATATAGGCAGAGGGACATCACTTTGTCACCAAGTTGACCTCCAGCTCCAAAAGCAGCCCGCGGCTGTTCAACATCTTCGTGCAGTCCCTCACTTGGATCCTGTTGCAACAAGCCCAGTGCCAGATGGTCATTCATTATCTGGATGATGTTCTGCTAATCAAATGGTAGACCTGGATAGGTTGAAAGGTGTGTTTGGTAATCTCAATGTGCCCATAATAGAACACAAAGTAAAAGGCCGGCACACTCTATCACCTTCCTTGGCGTCAATCTTGACACTCACTCCATGCAGGCCAGCCTGCCCCCCAACAAACTGGCCCATATCAGGTCGGTCCTTCACGACTTTACCCGTACACAGGGGTATACTAAGAAACAGCTTCAATCCCTGTTAGGGATGCTCAACTTTGCAATGAGTATTATTCCCCAGGATTCCCCAGGGGCGATCTTTCATTTCGCACCTCTTGGTCTTCCTCTCTCAGCTAGAGGGCCCCGATCAAATTCTTAGACTAGACACAGCAGCAGTAGCAGATCTGTCTATGTGGGACGAGTTCCTTACTAGTTGGAACGGCATATCCATGTTCATAGGTAGTGGTAATGGATGCCAGAGGTTTCACTGCAATATTTGGCCATCATCGGTTGCAGGGTCATGGCCTCCAGAGATCTTCCTAATCCCTGGTTTTATCCAGTCTTCCTCACTTCGAACTGAACCCGATCGTGGCAGCCACTCAGGTCTGGGGCCACACCTGGACTGGGCATACAGTGGCCCTTGTCACAGACAACCAGGCTACGGCTGATATCATTAACAAGGGCAGGTCCAAGTCACTCCCCACTATGTCCTTCCTACGCAGGCTGGGGCAGTTGTCTCTGCAGCTTCTGTGCAATGTTCATTGCACATACAAGTGGCTCTATCACATAACACCATCAGGCTATACTTAGCTGGCTTCCAACACTTCCTGGCCTTACAGGATCCCACAAAGTCGTCCTTGTTAACAGCCCATACGGTTCGAGCCATCCTGTGTGGCATTCAGAAGCAGCAGCCCGTAACCAACTCCAAACGCTTGCCCATAACTAGTACCATCTTCAGAGACATGTCGACTATCCTCTCTCGTTCCCCGTTTGGGTTTCTTCCCAGCTTGGTCATTCAAGCTGCCATCTACGTTGCCTTCTACGGCTTTTTGCGGCCTAGCGAGTTTACCTATGATGGCCCTGCCGGCCAGGTACTGTGTAGACGTCACCTGGATCGCATCCAAGGTCACTTCATTCTTCACCTCGAAGTATCCAAAACCCAGCAATCCGGCCCTGGGCTCGACATCCAACTTTTCCAGACCAACAACATGTGGTGCCTAGTAGCGATACTCGACCACCTACTGTCGCTCCACCCAGCCAGTCAAACTCTAGTCCCCTGCTACCTTTTCCGACCAACTCCTTGAATGACAGTCAGTTCATCAAGCACGTCAGGATCCTCCTGCCTAACCTAGGCCTCGACCCCAGCCGGTACTCTGGACACTCCTTCCGAACCGGAGCGGACTCGGCCGCCTCTCAGCATGGGGCTCCAGACCATGTCATCATGAGGTTAGGGGCGTGGAAATCCACCTACTTCCCCTGATACATTCCAAACCCTCAGGCAGAAATTTTGCAAGCATTTGCCAAACTTGATCAGTAAATAACACTAGACCAATAAACAGCTTCACCCCTACCTGAATGTTTTTGGTATACTGGCCAGCAGACCAGGGTACACTTCAGGTTTATGTTATGTTGTGAGTCTGGTGTAGTAAGGAGGGGTTTGGGTTCCTGGAGGGCTGAGCTGACTTCTCAGTCGGTTACTAGTACTAGTACTAATACTAGGGTGCAGATGTGCTGGGAGTAAAGATGGCCAAAAGGTTAGAGGGGTTTTTAAACTAGGTGACGGGGTGAGGGTCGAGAGGTAGAGATAGTCAGTGCAGGACATAATCCAGAGGGTAGTATTGAGGCATTACTGGTAGGTTGATTAAAGCACATAAACCCAAGGTAAGTATAGTAACAATACAAGAGAGAGAAGGACGGCGCCCTCTAAATGCAGCATGTATGATAAAGACTTTATTACAATGGATAAAAAACACTCACATTTGAGTTGATAAAAGCCAGCATATAGAATAGGTTCATCCGCGTGTTCCCGGGTGTGGGTTTCACGGGCCAGTGGAGGGGATCCTGGGATATGGATCCTGTGTCCTGGTAGCTTTCCGGTGGTGCTGTGAGTGCTCAGAGCCTCCGAGCGGCTCGGACGTCGGTTGTGGATCCTCCGTGGAGCTCCATACTGTCCTGTGTCTTCACTTCCGGGAACGGGGTAAGGCGGGCGGTGCTTCGCGTTTGGAGCATGCGTGCTCCTTTATCAGGCTATATATATTCATATTTTTAGATTATGACACTTCTGACCTGTCCAGTGGGCTGCCAATAGTGTAAGGAGGGGCTGGCCAAAGTAACACACATTATTTATGCATTCAGCTCTCAATGAAGTGGAGAGGGTTACCTGTCCAAAACATCTCCCCCCCACCATAAATTTTTTAAAATGGGCCATCAGAGGGGGTGAGGAATCTGATAAGTGGACCTTATACTTTTGTCTTTAAATATTCATTTCAATAAATGTTATACTTATGTTGGCCAAGAATGTTTGTATCTAATCTGCTTGCAATGTTATGTGCAAAAGTACTATTTTTTTTTCTTGTTTGACTCAACAGTGTCCTTCCAACCCACAGGAATGGCAGACTGTGGCCTCCCAATTTGACCAGCAGTGGGACTTTCCCAACTGCGGTGCTGCGATAGCTGGGAAGCAAGTCCGGATCATCCCACCCCCCAACTTGGGGTCATACTACTTTAATTACAAGGTGTACAGTAGTATTGTGATGTTGACGGTGGTGACGGAAAATTATGAGTTCTTATATCTGGACGCGGGGTAGAATGGCCGTATGTCAGATGGTGGAGTCATCGCACAGAGAGAATTTTACAGGCGTCCCCAGAATGGCAGCTTGGGGTTGCCACCTCCAGCAGATAACGTGGCGGGCCTTCCATTTGTTTTTGTGGCGGATGAGGCCTTTGCACTGAGGGAGCATTTGATGAGGCCATTCCCCATAAGAACCCTGACCCCGGAGCAAAGGGTTTTTAATTACCGGCTGGCCCGTACCAGAAGAGTGGTCGAAAATGCGGAAGAATGCAGCCAACTATCTGGCTTCAGTTGCGACTGAGGCTGACTCACCGGCACAAACAATGACGGCGCTTGAAACTGGCCATCCTGGCTTGGCCCCCCAAAGCGCCTGCGAAGTACGGCAAAGCTATGTGGAGTACTTTGTGGGTGGGGGGCAATTGATTTGCCAGAGAATCTGGAAGCTCTTTAAAATAATATTTTTTTGAAAAACTAAACTCATATTTCATTTGATTTACTGCTTGTGTTTCTTATCTGTCCCCTAGGTTCTACAATGGCCTTTTATTTTTGGCCATTTTCTTCAATAGTGCAAACGTAACCTATTTGATACATGAGGTGACAATCTCTTCTTCAGCTAACTATTATGTTATGTTGTGCTGTGGGTCTGCTACACACACACACAATGTTTTTGTTGTTAATGTATGTAATGCATTAATAATAAAAATAATCATCCTTTTCAACTCCATGAATTAATTGCTTGTAGTCCCTAAAATGGCCTGATTTTGGCAAATTTTACAGCACAGTGGGGGTTATTTACTAAAGGCAAATCCACTTTGCACTACAAGTGCACTGCAAGTGCACTGCAAGTGCACTTGAAAGTGTACTGAAAGTGCACTTGTAGTGCAAATCGGATTTGCCTTTAGTAAATACCCCCCATTGTCCCTGTAACTACACCAAAAATGTGTGTCTTTTCCCTACATCTATTTTGATAAAGCCACAAAACACACAGTGTGTCAACATGTGCTATCTGCCATCATGGGATATCAATGCACACATTTTGTGGGTGCTAGCTCCCATCATGGGGGATCAATGGACGTGTTTCGGGGGTGAAACCCCTACCTCTAACCTACTTTAGTTTGAAGGGAGGGGTTGCACCCACAAAACGTGTACATTTATATCCCATGATGGCAGATAGCACATGTTGACACACTGTGTGCATCTTCAAAATTTGGATTTGCAGTTACTTTAAAACTTTTAAAAAAACATACAATAATGACAAAATTTACATTTTTTGGGGGGTTTAGATTTTGTCTAAAACATCAATGATGTTGCTCAGTCTTTTTTGAACATCATTGATATTTTGCTTCAGCTTTTCTAAATGCCGATAGCACACCATGATCTCACTGATGAGGACTTATGCACTTGCACTGCTGAGTGAGTTTCTTCTTTCACAACATCCATATCACCTAAAAATATAATAAAACACACCATGTATTATAAATATGCAGGCATCCATCTATTACCTGAAGCTGTGGTCTCAGACACTGACCTGTTGTGGACACCATTTAGACCACTTCCTGAACCTCTGCATCCACATCCTTAGGTTCTGCATCCACATCCTTAGGTTGTGTGCTGAGTTCCCCTTCTTCAGGAGGCGTGGGGTTCCTGGTGTCCTCAGATGTCCAGATTCTTTTCTCCCCTATGTGAGTACAAAAAAGGTATACTTAGCAGACAGATATTTGAGGCGAGAAATAGTAATATGAAACATTGCTTGGAAGTGTCGTCCAATTGTCTGTTTTGGCAGAGTTCAAAGTTGAAGGCATGATTTTTTCCCTTTCAAAAGCTGGAATACTTACCTGTTTTGTGCAGGTTTTACACATGGAGAGCCCCCTAGTATGCACTGGAGCACCTGCGTGGGACACCATAAAAAGGTTGTTATGGTGTCCCACACTAGTGCTCCTGCGTCCAGATGTGTAAACAGCTGCTGAGTGTCCTCTCCTTACACTGAATCAAGTTGGCATTTCATTATAGTTTCAAACACTTCTAGACAACAATGTAATAAACTTTTTTTAATGCAAATAGGCATGAACAAATGTAGTTAACCTGCATCTGCCAAAAACTACATATTAGTGGTCAAACAAACGATGTTTAATACAGACGATTATACTGTGCCCACGAACCTCAAACTTGGCATTTTAAACTGTACAACAGTAAAGAAAAGCACATGGACCAGCACGAAAGTAATAATAATAGGAACACATGACAAATACTTACTTTTTTGCAGTACTTTCCTGATCCTTCTATACTGATCCTGCTCCCTCAATTTCAGGTCTGACCAGAGATTCCTCAATTGCTCCTTGTATCGTCAAACCCCAAAAGTCCTGTGCAGACTTCTCACAACTTTAGTCATGATCTTGGCCTTTCTCACATTTGGGTTTATGTACGGTCCATGCTTCCCATCATAGTCTGCCCTCTTCAAGATGCCCACCATCTCCACCATCTCTTCAAAGGACATATTTGAGGCCTTTAATCTGCTCCTGGATCTGGAACTGCTTTCACCCAGGCTTTCCTCGTCATTGCTAATAATAACAGCACACACCTGCTGTGTCTCCGCCATGTGCTCTCCCACTGCCCCGAAAAAGAAGAGGCGGGGATACACTAGAAAGAAGGACAGGGGTGGAGTTTAACGCATGTGCAGTGTATATAAAGCATAACACGCGGGCATCGTACGTACGATCTGTGAGTGGAGGACGGAGGATCGTTAGCACTGATCATGCAAATAAAGGTACAATTGTAACTTGGGGCATCAGTGGTTAGTGGCCTATACTGCTTATAGATTGAGGCCTATATTGGGACAAGATTAGGAGAGTTTAGCCTGACATTAGAGTTTGTCTTGTGTTGTGTCTTGCAGATAAAATTGTGGATAAATTCATACACCCTGACTTCCTGCCCAACTTCATAGATAAGTACAGGGAGCTGCCATGTCTCTGGCAAGTCCAATGCAGGGACTATTCAAACAAGCAAAAGAGGAAGGCAGCGCTGGATAAACTGAATTGGTGAAGCCGGTGTATCCCACGGCAGACATCAACTATTTGAAGGCCAAAATTGGTAGCCTGAGGAGCACGTATAATAGGCAGCGCAAGAGGGTCCAGGATTCCCAGAGATCCAGAGCAGCAGCAGACGTATATGTCCCCAGGCTGTGGTACTACGACAGACTGCGTTTTTTGTTAGACCAGACGGAACCCAGGCCATCACTATCTACACTTCTTCAACACTTCCTTCCATATCAGCTGAGGCTCCTGAAGTCCAACCTGGGCCTTTCACCCAGGAAGAAGATGTGGAGGTGCCCAGCTTGACCCAGGTATAGCATTGTTGAACAAAATTGAATGATGTTTACTAGATGTTATTGATCACTAATTTCTGATTTAACAAAGTGGTTTACATATCAATAGACAGTAGTAGCCAAAAATGATTGGGACAAGAATGAAAAATGCTGGGGTCGGAATGATAGTCTTTTCTATTTGTTAATATTCAATTTGCAACAGTCATGAGCTCAAAATTGTGTGCGACTGATGACCAAAAAACTAAAACTATCTACCATAACAGGACGTCTTAGGAGGTGGCCGTGGCAAGCAGCCTGATGGAATCCCAGGTTCCTCCCCTCCACCCTCCAACCAAAAGGACCAGGAAGGCAAGGAATCTTGGGGATTCCACTGCTGTTTTCCTTCGCCAGGCTACTGTGGCACTTACCGCGACCCCTGGTGGCCACAAGGCATTTGGATGTGTCACAGCAAGCAAACTAGAACACATGGAGGAGGGCCAACGCATGATCTGTGAAGAAATCATTCTTCTGGCCCTAAACAAGGAGGCGAGGGGCCAACTCACAACTCAAACCCACTTGTGTGTGTTGGACCATACTCCTCCACCACCTCCAGCAACACCAAAGCCACCCAACCCACCACAGCAGCATGGAAGGAAACGTGGAAGGAAGTGTTGAGAGTGATGGCCTGGGTTTGGTGTGGTCTGGCAAAAAACGCAGGCTGTTGTAAGACCACAGCCTCGGGACATATATGTCATCTGCTGCTGCTCCCGATCTCTCGAAGTCCTGGACCGTATTGTGCTCCCTATTAAATGGACTCCTCAGGTTACCAATTTTGATAGTCAAATAATTGATGTCTACACTGGGGTACAAAGGCTTCACCAATTCCAACTGTTTCTCCAGCGTTGCCTTTCTCTTTATTTTGTTATAACCCCTATTAATTGTTTTTTTTGACAAATACTTGGCTATGTGTTTTACTTCAAAAAGGACAGTTTGTTTGTGAGTAGGCAGGCACATTTCTAGAATACAATGTCAAATTAACAAGGAACACCAACATAGTTGTATCTTTGAGGTTAAAAAATACAAGATAATATTGGGGTTGTGGTAACTTGACACACAAAACGAAAAACAAATTATGGAGATCACTAGAAAAAACAAAAAAAACTATTCTGGAGATCATGAGAAAAAACAACAACAAAAAAAAAGATTATTCTGGAGATCACGAGAAAAAAAAACAACAAAAACAAATATTATTTAGGAGATCACAAGAAATAATAAAAAAAAGTTTGTCAGAACTCTGTGAATAACAGCAGAAAAGCAACTTCATTATTATAGCATTATAAAGAAGAAGAGAATGCGCTGCAGTGAGAGATTTCATAAATTGCCATGTGACGAATGTGATATCTCCATTACGAACGCTAGTTTTACAAGACCAATCGCTTCCGGCTCGTACTTGATTCCAAGCATGCGTGAACTTTTGTGCGCGGACTTGTATACACACGATCGGACTTTCCGACAACAAAGTTTTGTTGGTGGAAAATTTGAGAACCTGCTAGCCAACATTTGTTGGCGGAAAGTCCAACAGCAAGTGTTCGATGGACCATACACACACGGTCAGACTTTCAACAAGCTCACATCCAACATTACCCGTCGGAAAATCCGACTGTGTGTATGCGGCATAGCATCATTAATATGTAAGCTCTTGGAGGGGATGATAAGGGACTATATACAAGATTTTAGTAATGAACACGGTATCATTAGCAGTAATCAGCATGGATTCATGAAGAATCGTTCTTGCCAAACCAATCTATTAACCTTCTACGAGAAGGTGAGTTGTCATCTAAAGGAAGGCCCGTAGACGTGGTGTATCTGGATTTTGCAAAAGCATTTGACACAGTTCCCCATAAGCATTTACTGTACAAAATAAGGTCTGTTGGCATGGAACATAGGGTGAGTACATGGATTGGATAGGAAACAAAAGAACAGCGCCCTCTAAGTGCAGTATGAAAGCTGATTTAATTAATTGAATGGGTTAAAAACACTCACAAAGGTAGATAAACAATGGGCATGTAATGTCATCCACTCCCAACGGCCGGGTGAAAGAAGGGGAAGGTCCGGTATAGATGTAGTGGTGGCTGTGTCTCCGCAGTCCGCTCCTATGCCGGTCACACTGCTGGTTCACGGTGCTATCTGAGTACACGGATTGAAAACTGGCTACAAGGGCGAGTTCAGAGGGTGATGCCAAATGGGGAATACTCAGAATGGTCAGGGGTGGGTAGTGGGGTCCCACAGGGTTCTGTGCTGGGACCAATCCTATTTAATTTGTTCATAAACGACCTGGAGGATGGGGTAAACAGTTCAAGCTCTGTATTTGCGGACAGTACTAAGGTAAGCAGGGCAATAGGATGTGGAAACCTTGCAAGAAGATCTGAACAAATTAATGAGGTGGGCAACTACATGGCAAATGAGGTTTAATGTAGAAAAATTTCAAATAATGCATTTGGGTGGCAAAATGAATGCAATCTATACACTAGGGGGAGAACCTCTGGGGAAATCTAGGATGGAAAAGGACCTGGGGGTCCTAGTAGATGATAGGCTCAGCAATGGCATGCAATGCCAAGCTGCTGCTAACAAAGCAAACAGAATATTGGCATGCATTAAAAAGGGGATTAACTCCAGGGATAAAGGGATAATTCTCCCCCTCCACAAGACTCTGCCTGGCCGCACCTGAAGTATGCTGTCCAGTTCTGGGCACCAGTCCTCAGGAATGATGTACTGGAAATGGAGCGAGTACAAAGAAGGGCAAGAAAGCTAATAAAGGGTTTGGAGGACATTAATTATGAAGAAGTTGCGAGTATTGAACTTATTCTCTCTGGAGAAGAGACGTTTGAGAGGGGATATGATTTACAAATACCATACTGGTGACCCCACAATAGGGATAAAACTTTTTTGCGGAAGGGAGTCTAGCGTGGCCACTCATTGAAAATAGAAGAAAAGAGGGTTAACCTTAAACTATGTAGAGGTGTTTTACTGTAAGAGCTGCAGGGATGTGGAATTCCCTTCCACAGGCGGTTGTCTCGGGGGGGGGGGGGGCATCGATAGTTTCAAAAAACTATTAGATAAGCACCTGAACGACCACAACATACAGGGATATACAATGTAATACTGACATATAATTACACACATGGGTTGGACTTGATGGACTTGTGTCTTTTTTCAACCTCACCTACTATGTAACTATCTGTTTATGTGTTTCATATCCATCTCGGTTTAATGCCCTGTACACACGATCGGACATTGATCGGACATTCCGACAACAAAATCCATGGATTTTTTCCGACAGATGTTGGCTCAAACTTGTTTTGCATACACACGGTCGCACAAAGTTGACGGAATTTCCGAACGCCAAGAACGCGGTCATGGACACCACGTACAATGAGACCATAAAAGGGCAGTTCAGTACTAAGCGCGGCACCCTTTGGCTCCTTTTGCTAATCTCGTGTTAGTAAAAGTTTGGTGAGAGACGATTTGCGCTTTTTCAGACTTGTGTTTTTCAGATCGCATGTGCTTGTGGGTTTGTATCTGTTCTTCAGTGCGTGCAGCGAGTTCCCATTGACTTGTCATTGTGTTCTTGTTCTTTCATTACTGATTTTCAGGTCGCTCTTCACAGGCCTTGCTGTTCTTCAGTGCGTTTTGTTACTTCGTTCTGAGCAGCCAACCGCTTTCTAGCCGTGTTGCGTGTACGTACTCATCGTAGAGTTTGTGCTGTGCGGGGGCTTGGTGTTGGGGTTCTTACTTTGACACAAGCCCAGTCCATGAACAGGGTGGGGAGGAGTTCATGGACCAAGAATTGGTTGCTCCAGCGTGACCAGTTCTGTCACATGCCTTTGCTCCGTGAGATCCGTGAGAATAATCCTGACAATTTCAGGAACTTTCTGCAGATGACGGACCCCGTATTTCACAGTTTGTTGGCTTTGCTGACCCCTTATATCAGCAGGCAGGATACCTGCATGAGGCAAGCCATCACTCCGGAGCAGAGGCTAGTCGCTACCCTGCGGTACTTGGCGACGGGGTGAAGCCTGCAGGACCTCAAGTTCTCGACAGGCATCTCCCCCCAGGCTCTGGGGATCGTTATTCTAGAGACCTGTTCTGCCATCATTCAGGTCCTGCAGAAGGAGTATATTAAGGTAAGATTTTTATCCTTTAACATGACATTTTATTGTATTTAATGTTTGATAATGTATTGTTTTTCTTTCCTCATTCCCTAATTACCATGATTGTAATATGCTGTGAATGTCCCCTTTGTCCTCATGCATGCTTGAATTTTAGGTATTTTTTTTGTCCTTCATACATATTTGCCTTCACTTACCTCCCCAGCATGCTCTCCTGGCCCTATATCCACCTCATCTACTCAATTAACTATGTATTTTGTCATCTCCATAGTAGTGCTTTACCCTAAATACCCCTAAAATGTTTAAAATTGTGATGTGTGTTTGAAATTCAGGCAGAGTGCCAGAGTTTTTTTGGGGGGGTCCCAAAATCATTTGGAACCCTCCCTCCCACCAACTGCTAACTCAGCTGATACCAATCCTCTATCTGCTGACTTTGTCAAACCCATGCACACTATACCCACCTCTCTTGTGGTCAGATTTATGGATAAATTCCCCAAAGCATGTAGTGCAAGGGCCTGCCTGAATACTTTCAAATGGTACTGTTTAAAGTTTTTGTATCCTATTATTATCTTGATAGGTAATAGCAGAATCTAAAAATGTGCTAAAATGTGTACAGTGTGTATTTATCTCTTTGTATTATGACACTTCTTACCTGTCCAGTGGGCTGCCAATAGTGTAAGTAAGGAGGGGCTGGCCAAAGTAATACACATTATCTTGGCATTCATCTCTCAATGAAGTGGAGAGGGTTACCTGTCCAAAACATCCCCCCCCTAAAATTTATCAAATGGCCCATGAGAGGGGGGGGGGATCTGATAGGTGGACCTTAGACCTTTGTCTTTAAATACTCTCTAA
Source organism: Lithobates septentrionalis (assembly GCA_037952835.1). NCBI lineage: Eukaryota > Metazoa > Chordata > Amphibia > Anura > Ranidae > Lithobates > Lithobates septentrionalis. Next base: position 1,117,031 of record JBBDGP010000848.1, read on the forward strand.
AATAAATGTAATACTGATGTTGGCCAATAATGTTTGTGTCTAATCTGCTTTCCATGTTTATGTGCAAAATGATTAATATTTTTTTCTTGTTTGACTCCACAGTTTTCTTCCAACCCACAGGAATGGCAGACTGTGGCCTCCCACTTTGCCCAGCGGTGGGACTTTCCTAACTGTGTTGGGGCAATTGATGGGAAACACGTCCACATCATCCCACCACCCAACTTGGGGTCATACTATTACAACTACAAGAGGTTCAATAGTATTGTGATGTTGGCGATGGTGTCGGCTACTTATGAGTTCCTGTTGTGGACATGGAGAAGAATGGCCGGATGTCAGATGGTGGAGTCATCGCCCAGATGGAGTTCTACAGGCGTCTCCAGAATGGCAGCTTGGACTTGCCACCTCCAGAAGACAGTGCGTAATGACTCCCATTCGTCTTCGTTGCGGATGAAGCGTTTGCGCTGGGGGACCATCTTATGCGGCCATTTTCTATGAGGACCCTCACCCCGGACCAGAGGGTTTTTAATTACCGGCTGGCCAGAGCCAGAAGAGTGGTGGAGAACACGTTTGGAATAATGGCCAGGTTCCACGTATTTCTTACACCCATACACGTGGCGGAGTATAAACTTAATCACATCATCCTGGCTTGCTGTGTTCTCCACAACTTTTTAAGGAGAAATTCTGTGAACTATGTTGCCTCAGTTGGGCCTGAAGCCGGAGTTATGAATCTCAATGAACCAACCCTGACGGCGCTTGAAGCTGGCTGTCCTGGCTCGCCCCCCCCCCCCCTGAGTGCCTGCAAGGTCTGTCTAAGATACATGAAATACTTTGCGGGTAGGGGGGCCATCAATATGTCAATGTCTGAGACATTTTTTAAATAAAACATTTTTTTATCAGAAAAATTATTTGCTTACATTTACTGCTTGTGTTTCTTTTAGCTGACCATTACTGAAATTTGGGCAGTCCAGAAAATGGCGTGATTCAGTAAAATGCGAAAGCACTGTTGTGTGTTATTTATTAAAAGCAAAGACACTTTGCACTACAAGTGCACTTGAGACTGTACTGAAACTGCACTTGTAGTGCAAAGTGGATTTGCCCTTAGGAAAAAACACCCATTGTCACTGAAAACACAAATTTTCACACAAAAAAGTTTAGGAGCATTGAAAGAAGAAGCCACACATTGTTGATTATCAAGATTTTTTTATACAAGCACAATCACATGTGCATTTATAAAAGGTTTTTAAAACAAACCAACATGTTTGTGGTATAAAATATTTGTAGGTGACATTAATATTACAAGTAGAAATGCCCTTTTAAGGTAAAACAGGCATGTTTAAAACCAACAAGAAATACACAAATCTGGAACTTACAAAGTTCAACTTTTGTAAAAATTGAAGGCAATATCAGACATGTATTTATAAACTGTGTTTGATATTGCGTTCAGCAGATGGGGTGAAGTCACCCCTTGAAAAGCCAAATTTTGAAGATGCACACAAATTTCCGAATGTCAACATGTGCTAGCTGCCATCATGGGGGATCAATGGACGTGTTTTGTGGGTGCAACCCCTTCCTCTCAGCTACTTTATTATTGAGGAAGGGGTTGCACCCACAAAACGCATACATTGATCTCCCCTGATGGCAGATAGCACATGTTGACACATTGTGTGCATTTTCCAAATTTGGCTTTTCGAGAATATATTACAAAATGTGAAAAAAATTTCCAGGAAAACAAGCCAACAAAATTAGGAATTTCAAGGGGTTTTAAACTCTCCCTAAAACATCAATGATGTTCTTCATTTTGTTTTGAACATCATTGATGTTTTGCTTGATGTTTTCCAAGTCTCTATTACACCCCATGATCTCCCCGATCAGGATCTGGGCACTTTCACTGGTGAAATGACCTTCATCCACAACATCACGATCACCTAAAAATAGAGAAACAAAAACACAACATGTATTATAAATATGCCAGCATCCATCTCTTACCTGAGCCTGTGGTCGCAGACACTCACCTGTTGTGGTGACAATTTCCACCACGTCTCCCTCCTCCTCCTCCTGTTGGCTTTGTGGCATTTCCCCTTCTTCCTGAGGTGGGGGGTCTGTGGTCTCCTCTGTTGAGTGGTGTCATCCGAGTCTTTTCTCCCCTATGTAAAAAAAAAAAAAAGTATACTTAGCACAGATATTTGATGGCAGAAATAGGAATATTAAACATTGCTTGGAAGTGGGGTACAATTGTCTGTTTTGGCAGAGTTGCAAGATGAAGAAATATTTTGTAACTTTGGCAAGCTTGAATACTTACCTGTTTTGTACAAGCTTTACAGATGGAGTCACCCCTATAGTATACACTGGAGCACCTGTGTGGGCCCCCTAATAAAAAGGGTGTTCTGGTGTCCCACACTAGTGCTCCAGCGTCCAGATGTGTAAACAGCTGCTGAGTGTCCTCTCCTTACACAGAATCTAGTTTGCATTTCATTCTAGTTACAAACCCATCTAGACAGAAAAATTATTTTAAGAGAAGTAAAAAATGTATTGAAATGCATCTGGCCAAAACATGGTGTTTGGCCAATGAACAATGTTTCCTGTGAACGAATAATGTGCCCATGAGCATGAAAGTTGCCATTTTAAATTTTAAACTGTACAACAGTAAAGAAAAGCACATGGAGCAGCACGAACGTAATAGAAATAAAGAATAGGAACACAGGACAATTACTTACTTTTTTGCAGCACTCTCCTGATCCTTCTATACTGATAGTGCTCCCTTAATATGAGGTCAGACCACCGCTTCCTCAGTTGATCCTTGGATCGACGTACCCCAAAATTTCTGTGCAGACTCTTCACAACTTTCGACATGATCTTGGCCTTTCTCACATTGGGGTTGGGGTAAGGTCCATATTTCCCGTCATAGTCAGCCCTTTTCAGTACGTCGACCATCTCCACCATCTCAACAAAGGACATATTTGAGGCCTTAAATCGTCTCCTCCGGGATCAGGACGTTTCTGGCTCCGGGCTTTCCTCCTCCTCCTCGTTGCTGTAATTAGCACGCACCTGCTCTGTCTCTGCCATGTGCTCTTCCCCCACTGTGCCAAATGAGAAGGGGCAGGGAATAGACTAGAAAGAACGTCAGGGGCGGACGGAGTTTCACGCATGCGCAGTGTATATAAAGCATAACACGCATGCGTAGTACGTACGATCTGTGAGCGGAGGAAGGAGTATCGGAGGTGCCGATCGTGATAACGAAGGTAACATTTAAACTTGGGCCTATACTGCTTCTAGATTGAGGCCTATATTGGGACAAGATTAGGAGACTTTAGCCTTACATTAGGGTTCGTCTTGTGTATTGCAGATAAAATTGATGGCTTCAATGATCACAACTTCCTCCCCCTGTTCATAGACAAATACAGGGAGCTGCCCTGTCTGTGGCAGGTGAAACACCCACATTATAATCATAAACAAAAGAGGCAGGCAGCGCTGGAGAAACTGCTGGAGTTGGTGAAGCCAGTGGTCCCCACGGCACCATCCCCTATTTAAAACCCAAAATTGGTGGCCTGAGGAGCACTTATCTTAGGGAGCACAAGAAGCTCCAGGATTCCCAGAGATCAGGAGCTGCAGCAGATTACATTTATGTCCCCAGGCTCTGGTACTATGAGAGACTGCGATTTCTGTCAGACCAGACTGAAGTCAGGGAATCCCTCTCAACCCTACCTTCTACTCTTCCTTCCACCCTATCTTCCACCCCAGCTGAGGCTTCCAATGTCCAACCTGGGACTTCCAGCCAGGAAGAAGTGGAGGAGCCCAGCTGGAGCCAGGTATACAGTGGCTTGCGAAAGTATTTGGCCCCCTTGAACTTTTCAACCTTTTGCCACATTTCAGGCTTCAAACATAAAGATATAAAATTTTAATTTTTTGTGAAGAATCACCAACAAGTGGGACACAATTGTGAAGTGGAACAAAATCTATTGGATATTTTAAACTTTTTTAGCAATTAAAAAACTGAAAAGTGGTGCGTGCAAAATTATTCGGCCCCTTTACTTTCAGTGCAGAAAACTCACTCCAGAAGTTCAGCGAGGATCTCTGAATGATCCAATGTTGTCCTAAATGACTGATGGTGATAAATAGAATCCACCTGTGTGTAATCAAGTCTCTGTATAAATGCACCTGCTCTGTGATAGTCTCAGGGTTCTGTTGAAAGCGCAGAGAGCATCATGAAGACCAAGGAACACACCAGGCAGGTTCGTAATACTGTTGTGGAGAAGTTTAAAGCCGGATTTGGATACAAAAAGATTTCCCAAGCTTTAAACACCCCAAGGAGCACTGTGCAAGCGATCATTTTGAAATGGAAGGAGTATCAGACCACTGCAAATCTACCAAGACCTGGCTGTCCCTCTAAACTTTCAGCTCAGACAAGGAGAAGACTGATCAGAGATGCAGCCAAGAGGCCCATGATCACTCTGGATGAACTGCAGAGAACTACAGCTGAGGTGGGAGAGTCTGTCCATAGGACAACAATCAGTCGTACACTGCACAAATCTGGCCTTTATGGAAGAGTGGCAAGAAGAAAGCCATTTCTCAAAGATATCCATAAAAAGTCTCGTCTAAAGTTTGCCACAAGCCACCTGGGAGACACACCAAACATGTGGAAGAAGGTGCTCTGGTCCGATGAAACCAAAATCAAACTTTTTGGCCACAATGCAAAACGATATGTTTGGCGTAAAAGCAACACAGCTCATCACACTCAACACACCATTCCCACTGTCAAACATGGTGGTGGCAGCATCATTGTTTGGGCCTGCTTTTCTTCAGCAGGGACAGGGAAGATGGGTAAAATTGAGGGGAAGATGGATGCAGCCAAATACAGGACCATTCTGGATGAAAACCTGTTGGAGTCTGCAAAAGACCTGAAACTGGGACGGAGATTTATCTTCCAACAAGACAATGATCCCAAACATACAGCAAAATCTACAAAGGAATGGTTCACAAATAAACGTATCCAGGTGTTAGAATGGCCAAGTCAAAGTCCAGACCTGAATCCAATCGAGAATCTGTGGAAAGAGCTGAAAACTGCTGTTCACAAACGCTCTCCATCCAACCTCACTGAGCTCGAGCTGTTTTGCAAGGAAGAATGGGCAAGAATTTCAGTCTCTCGATGTGCAAAACTGATAGAGACATACCCCAAGCGACTTGCAGCTGTAATCGCAGCAAAAGGTGGCTCTACAAAGTATTAACGCAAGGGGGCCGAATAATTTTGCACGCCCCACTTTTCATTTTTTTATTAGTTAAAAAAGTTTAAACAATCCAATAGATTTCGTTCCACTTCACAATTGTGTCCCACTTGTTGGTGATTCTTCACAAAAAATAAAAATTTTATATCTTTATGTTTGAAGCCTGAAATGTGGCAAAAGGTTGAAAAGTTCAAGGGGGCCGAATACTTTCGCAAGCCACTGTAGCATTGTTCTACAGATTTCTGGTCAATAAATAAATTATGTTTACTAGATGTTATTATTGATCACTAATTGCTGATTTAATAAAGTGTTTTACATATCAATAGACAGTAGTGGGCAAAAATAATTGGGACAAGAATGAAAAATGCTGGGCTCAGAATGATAGTCTTTTATATTTGTTAACATTCAAATTGCAACAGTCATGAGGTGAAAAGTGTGTGTGATTGATGAAGAAAAAACGAAAACTATATCAATTTTTCATACACAGGAAGACCTCAGCCAGGAGGAGGCTGTGGAATGTGGCAAACAGGAGGAGGCGGGGTTAGTGGCAGCCAGGAGAAGGCCGGGCCCAGTAGGAGCCTGAAAGAATCGCAGGTCCCTCCCCTCCGCCTTCCAAACAAAAGACCAAGGAAGGGGAGTAACGTGGAGGATTCAGCACTCAGGCTGATTCAGGAGGCTTCTGCGTCCCTCAGAGCCTTCCCCACTCGTGAAGAGGCTTTTGCCTGCATGGCTGCCACTAAACTGCAGGGCATGCAGGAGGGCCAACGCCTCATGTGTGAGGAACTCATTTATCAAACCCTAAATAAGGGGTTGAGGGGCGAAATCACACCCAATACCCACCTGAGTGATTTGGACCATCCTCCTCCTCCTTCTGCCACAACTCCACCACCACAGACACAGCGTGGAAGGAAGCATGGAAGGAAGACCAGATAGTGATGACCTGGGTTCAGTCTGGTCTGACAAAAGATGCAGGCTCTTGTATGACCACAGCCTGGGGACATACATTTCATCTGCTGCTGTTCATGATTCTCTTGGACTTCTGGTACAAATTGTACTCCCTTATATATGGACTCCTCAAGCCACCAATTTTGCATGCAAATAATTGTGTGCCCTGGGGGTCAAAGGCTTCACCAATTTCTGCTGTTTCTCCAGTGTTGCCTCCCTCTTTGTTTGGTTATGAGCCCTTAATACATTTTTTGTTTGATTTATTATACTCGCCTATGTGTGTTTTCATTCAAAAAGGACAGTTTGTTTGTGAGGAGATACATTTCAAAAATACAATGTGAAATTAACAAGAGACACCAACACCAAGCAACCTCCTTGAGATTAAATAATACAAGATAATAATCGTGTTGTGGTAACTTGACACACACCCAAAAATATTCTGGAGTTAAAAAAAAAAACACAAGATCAGGCATTAAAAAAATCCAAAAATTATTATTTAATCTAAATACATAAAAAAAAAACGAATTTTCGGTAGATGTGACAAATAAAAATATTATATTGATGAAATCACATTAAATAATAAAGAAAGAAGTTTGTGAGAAGTCTGTGTGAATATGAGCAGCAAAACTACTTCATTCTTCTAGCATTATAAAGAAGAAGAGAGTGCGCTGCATTAAACTATTTAAAACATTGCAGCGTGACGAAAGTGCTATATCCATTCCGAACGCTAATTTTTCCAGACCGAGCAGTTCCGTCTCGGAATTTATTCTGAGCATGCGTGGCACTTTGTGCGTCGGAATTGTCCACACATGGTCGGAATTGACGCGATCAGCATACCAGGGCACACTTCAGATCTATGTTATGTTGTGAGTCTTGTGGCATGTTTATGTAGTTCATATCCATCTCAGTTTAAGGGCTTCATCTCCCCCTCCTCTCTGTGGTGCCGGCATTGTCACTGTGGGCGCCCAGCTTTGGCTTCACAGCCGGGCACGCATTGCGCATGCGCAAGCCGCGTGGCGCGCTGTGACTGGCCGGGCAATCATCTGGGACCTGTGACGTGTCCCAGATGATTGCCGAGAGGGAGGGGGAAAGGAGAAATGACTTCCAGAACCGCAGAGCCGCGGCAGGAAGTGGGAGTTGAAACCCTCTAAAAAGAGGGTTTCTGCTCCCCCCCCCAAAAAAATGACATGCCAAATGTGGCAAGTCAAGGGGTCACCTTCTCTTAAAGCGAAAGTTCCATTTTTGGGTGGAACTCCGCTTTAACATAATGGAAACAAATAGGCTGACATTACAAATAAAAAGTGTGTTTGTGGGGGGACTTGCTCTTCTGCCCCCCTTTTCTGGCCTGCAGGACTGTATGTTCAGATAAGGGTGTGTTCGTGATTCTGCTGGGAGGCCACACATTTTTTTTATTTTTTGGGTATGGGGTTCCCACTCAAATCCATGAAAGACTGAAGGGCCCATGTTCTTTTGTGACATGTTGGTTATGTTATTTCCATTATGCTGTCATTGGGGAATCACAGCTGACAGCAGAAATGAGCCACTGGTTGTTTTGTTTTTAGTTTTTAGCACTGAGCATGCCCAGGGACTTGGACATTTCACTCACATGCTTATACAGTATAACTGCTGCTATTAGATCTTTGGCCTGTAGTGTGTGCATTGATGCACATAGCCAAGGCCTAACGCAGTTGGAGAGAGATTTTGTGCCTGCAAAGGTGCAGCCATTTTAGGCATAGACAGATTGAATGACACTGGTGGGTGTGTCCTTTATTGAGTGTGTGTAGGCGTGCTCACAGTACAACTTATGTTTTATAAAGGACTGCAGTCTTGGGGGTTGCTTTGCCTGAGAAGAGCCCAGATTATTTGCTGTCAGTCCTTGCATATTTTTTTTCTTTCCTTTTTTTTTGGGGGGGGGGGTAGAGTGGGGAATGATATTGTGCATAATGACCAATGTCCCACTAAGGCTGTTTTGATGTTTGTTTTGTGCATTTGCTGTTATTGTTGTGCATTTGTTTCTCAAAAGCGGGTTTACATGGGCATGGCTTCAATCTTGTGTGTATTTTTCTTGTGTGCTGCATTTTATTTTTTTATCCATTTTGTTTTTGAGAATCTTGCACCTAACAACAAATTAATGGGGATGGGTGGGGTGGTGAGAGTTGTTGTACCTTAAAGTGTGTTGACTGGTTAATATTAGCCTTTTGTTCTCTTTAACACCTTGCAAGGCATTAAATAACCCCCCCCCCCCCCCCAAAAAAAAAAAAAAACAACTCCAAAGCTGAATTTAGCTGGCGGATAGGTAAAAGTGTTCAACATGTCGACCTGGGCCTTCATTTTTGAAATCGCCAATTGCAAGGATTCCCTGGAACACCAATCAATTTGTAAATAAAGTCGAATAGTTTTAGAATAAATGTATTGCACAAAAAAAAATATATTCCCATCTCTTTGTTTTAAGCGCGATCATGCATAAAAATTTGCTCTCCCTGGACTGGAAATGCGCCATTACATTTGCAGAAGTGCTGCTCTGGGAATTGATCCCAGCAAACATGGCAATGTCCCTGTTTAGAAAGGAGGAGTTGTACTGATTTGCAGGTAAGTGTGGGAGATGTACTAGTGTTTACTATGTTTGGGGGAATGTGGTAGTTAGGGTTTTTTTTGGGGGAGGGGTGTTGATTTCTGTGTTTAGTGATCATCAGCACACATTCACTTTCTGCTCATGCACACACATGTCACTTCCTGTTTATATGCACATTAGACTTCCTGCATTTGTACATGCTCATGTAAACAGAGTGTGCATTTTGTATATATGCATTCTGTAAAGCACTGCACCAACTGATGGCCCTATACACATACTGTATATTAATCAAAAAGTATATATACACACAGACTGTCCTGCCACAGTACATATACTGTGGCGGGGTGGCACGTGCCGGCACAATCATGTACATATGTAATGATTCCCACTGGGGCTAAGGGGGTCGCTGCATATCTGCTGGAGTTTGCAGCATGCCCCTCCTAACTGTTGTGTCCACAGGACACAGCGAATTGTGGCTCATGGTACCATTCTGCTTTGAGCAGCCCTGGGCTTATGGGATCACTATGTGATCACAATGTTTTTAAAGCTGTTATGAATGAACCTCATTTATAACAGATTTGCTTCCTATACTAGTGAGCTGTGATAGGCCCAGGTACCATGTGATAGCTGTGGGCCAATCACAGTACCCTGTACTATGTGATTGGCCTATGGTCCATGCCAACGGACCGTACTTTGTACAGTAAATGCTTATGGTGAACTTAATAAATTACAAGAAGAAATGTTTGTTGGGACTTTAAATGAGGATTTATGGGGTCGTTCAACTCCCCTCCTCCCTCCCGATTTTGGTACAAAAAAAGAGAGATAGAAGGTTGGGACTTTGAGTGAGGCACACGGAAGCAGTAGATATGGGGCAAAAGACAAATTTAATTGTAAAAAGGTAATACATTTCCACATGGCATTAAACAAGGTCAATATGGGGGGGCGTGTCCAGGATGGCAGAGGGAGCAGACGTGTTTGTCTGAGCTCCCTGAGACCGGCTCAATAATCCTCCTTTTACTGGGTGCAGACCCCATAATACTGACCTGCTCAGACCCCTACTGCCTGGGGGACAGTTCCGGACCGCTGGGGCACAGAATCAGCCGACCGAAATCTAAAAAAAAGGTCCGGAGCCGGCCGGAACGGACTAGGCCGAAGCCACGGTCTCGCCTGGAAGGCCCTGCCCGCGGCCTCACGCGGCCGGCGCGGTGCCCGTTCGGGCGCTGTAAATTGCAACTCCGGCGGGCTCTCCCTGTCCCTCCTCACTCCTGGTGCCCTCCTGGGGGTATGCAAAGGCGTAAGAGCCAGCCAAGATCCAGGAAAAAGGCCACAAAACCCGACACCATAGACAAGGCCGCAGCCGGGGCCTCGCCTAGGACTCTTCCCCAGATGGAGAACCAGGCCGAAGATCCTGATAAGATGCCTGCCACAGCGGCAGATTTTAAGGCAGTTCTACAGGCCATAACTACCCTGACCGGTAAGGTGGATCACATACAAGCTAATGTAGAGTTTATTAGGAAGGACTTTGACGCCTTTAGGGGACGAGTATCTGAGGTGGAGCAAAGGGTCTCCCAGGCGGAAGATACCGTGCGTGATCATGGGGCTGACATTCATGCGCTTAAAGCCAGAGTAAAAACGCTTGAGTCCCGCGCAGAAGATGCGGAGAACCGCAATCGACGGAATAATTTACGCATATTGGGACTCCCTGAAGGGGCGGAGGGCACGAATCCTACGGCCTTCGCTGAACGCCTACTGCAACAACTGCTCCCTTCAGCCCGCTTCTCCCCATTTTTTACAGTGGAAAGGGCCCATCGCATACCCACCGCCAGGGGGCCCCAGGGAGCACCGCCCCGTACCTTTATTTTCAAACTCCTTCATTTTCGGGACAGAGATATTGTGATGAGGGAGGCCAGAGCCCAGGGCGAACTCCGCTTCGAAAATGCTAAGCCTCTCATATTCCCGGATTATTTGCTGGAAACCCAAAAGCAAAGGAAATCCTTTGATGCTGTTAGAGCGAGGCTTCGCTCCCATCATATTAAATACAGCATGCTGTTCCCGGCCAGGCTGAGGGTGGAAGACGGAGAGTCTACGCGGTTCTTTGTGTCCCCAGGGGAGGCCTCTGCCTGGATTGATACACTTCCGCCCAGATAAGTGAACTACCTAATTACCCACTTAAGCGGACTGTTATTGTTCACTGTTCTTCCTGAACCGTGCCTTTTCCTATCCGTTGGCCTGGGTCTTCCTACTGACACCCACCACGTGTTGTGGTTTCTTACTTCTGAATTTTCGAGACTCGGATGGCTGGACCCCGAGAGGCTTCTTGAGGCCTCATTACTGCAATAGTGGTACCAGGGCTGTTCCTAATGCTCCTTCTCCCCCTCCCCCTTTTTTGCATGTCCTAGACCCAGGCCCACTACCGGTTCTAAATGTTGATCATTTACTCAGTTATCACTATCTCCATGGATGGGATCTGGCCCCTGATTGCCTTAGCCATGTGCGGCCTTAAAGACGTGCCTCTCTTATAAATTGGCCCTTTTAAGGCCTCCTGTCCTGCATTGCCTAATGACATTCTGTGTTGGATCCTCTGATAATGACTGAATCATTTGAATTTACTTGGTAACGTTACTTTTCAAGTTTGTACCCCCGGCGGCTGCTGGGTGCCTGCACCTGCTCTATTATCAGTCCGGTCTCCAGCAAGAGACCACATGTGAGATCTAATTGCTGAACTGCAGATGTCGTTTTGCACACGTTCCCCCATTACAGGCGCGTTCGCCTTGGTTCGAAATTGGGATCCTGAGCCTCCCCCAAGTTGGGGCTGGGGTTGGCGGGGTGGGGGGTGGAGGGGTTGGTTGGGTTTATTTGGTTATGTTTGGTTCTTATGTTGTTCTTCCACAAGCGATGCAGATATAATTGTCACTCAGTGTTTGGGGTGCCACGCCCTGACCTACATGGTGGTCCGAGCGTTGCACCTAAATTTGGGTAGAGGCCCACAGCTGGGAAATGTACCTATAGTTGACTATGGCTGATTGTACTATTGTCTCATGGAACACTAGGGGCTTAAATTCTTCTGTGAAAAGGTCATTGGTATTTCAATTTCTCAAAACCTATCATCCCCAAGTATGTATATTGCAAGAAACTCACTTGACAGGCAGTAAGATCCTGAGCCTCAGACTGCCATGGGTGGGACACCAATATCACTCTACTTACACCAACTTCTCTAGGGGAGTCAGCATTCTAATTCATAAGTCTCTACCGTTTAAACTGTTGGCGCTGGAACTAGATCCGGAGGGTCGTTTTGTTATACTACATGCTATGGTAGATAGATTAGAACTAGTGTTGGTGGGTTTGTACCTCCCCCCCCCCCCCCCCCGGCCTCCATGAGACTACTTAATCAGCTTATCTCTAAAATTGCCATCTATGCTACGGATAATGTGGTGGTGCTGGGAGATTTTAACATGGCGCCGGATCCTGAGATGGACAGGCTCTCCTCCAGAGCCGGCTCCTCTCCAGACCTAATATCATGGGCCGAAGCCTCTAACCTGACCGATGTATGGAGATGGAGGAACCCTTCCCGAAGGGCCTACACGTGTCACTCGGCTTCGCATAAGACCTTTTCACGCATAGACCTGGCCTATGCGGGGGGGTCTGTGCTGCCCAGGGTTAGGGACATCACCATTCTCCCCCGTGGCGTATCCGATCACGCTCCGCTTGCCTTGAGGCTGTGTGTGTCCTGTTCGCCGGGGGAGAGTCTCTGGAGATTGTCCAGATTTTGGCTGGATGACTCCAGAATATCGGAACCATTTAGATCTGAGGCAATACAATATTGGCGGGATTTGGACCAATCAATATCTCTGACCACGTCCTGGGACACATTCAAGGCCTTCACTAGAGGTAACCTGCAGTCTCATATCCGTAAGGTCCGTAAAGACCTGAGAGAGGAGACCCGAAAGGCTGAGGAGAAGGTGGCGGTACTAGAGGAGGAATACTCAGAGTCTCGGACTTCGAGGGCGTACTCTGACTTTCAGGCAGCACTGCGGGATGTTCTCCTGCTACGAACATCAGCCACTAAGACTAAATTCCTACATCAGTCCCAAAGAATTTTTGAGCACGGGGAAAAGACTGGTAGTATGCTGGCATGGCTGGCGAGGGAAAGCTCCTCCCCAGTCACTATTTCATCCATTTATGACTTAGACGGGACGACCCTCACAGATCCTTCATCCATTAATGATAGATTTGCGTCATTTTATCGCGACCTCTATGGTTCTAGAATGAACTGTACAGACGCGGAACTGGCGACATATCTTGACGGGGTGGAGCTCCCTTGCCTGACATCCACGTTTAGAGAAGCTTTGGACGGTCCTATCCTATTAGAGGAAATACAGAAGGCAGTGGCCTCCTTACAAAACGGCAAAACACCTGGCCCGGATGGGATACCTGCCGAGTTCTTTAAGACGTATGCAGAAGAAATACTGCCATTGTTCAAAAGAGTGCTGCAAAACGCCATGGAGGGGAATTCATTGCCCCCAACAATGGCTGAGGCGGTTATAGTAGTCATTCTTAAACAAGGCAAGCCTCCCGAACACTGCTCTTCATATCGTCCTATATCTCTCCTTAATGTGGATGCCAAGCTGTTGGCCAAGGTGTTGGCTGGTCGCTTAAACACTGTGATTACGGCACTGGTGCATGCGGACCAGTCTGGATTTATGCCGGGCAGAGGGACCGACATAAACATCCGGCGTCTTCTAACGCATCTGTCCAGGGCGAGCGGGGATGGCCCGGAGGTTGTCGCCTCTCTAGATGCCGAAAAGGCTTTTGATTCAGTTGAGTGGCGCTACCTCTGGGCGGTCCTCCGCAAGTTTGGATTTGGCCCTCGTTTTATTAGTTGGGTCCAGATTCTATACTCTAATCCCACGGCCCGTATACGCACAAATAATTCATTGTCCCCACCGTTTCCCCTGTCTAGGGGTACCAGACAGGGCTGCCCACTATCCCCTGGATTATTCGCGCTAGCCATGGAGCCCATGGCAGCTCGTATTAGATCCGCCTCCTCAGTAAAAGGAATTCAAGTCGGTGTAATAAAAGATAAAATATCCTTATACGCCGATGATACCCTCCTTTTCCTTAAAGATATTTCTTCCCTCCCACCTGCGCTACAAATAATAGACGAATTCGGATCGTTCTCAGGCATTAAAATTAACTGGGGAAAATCCCTCCTCTTTTCGCTGAATCCGGCGAGTCCCCACCCACCAACAGGCACCCCCCTGAACTGGACATCAGAGTTCAAATACCTGGGAGTAAGGGTTGGGACTCCATTGTCCTCATATTATGAGCTGACACTTAATATGGTTCACAGGAATGCCGCCCCCTCCTATGCTCCAAACGCTGCGCTCACAGATCTACCTTTCACTGACAGCTGCTGCTTAAATACAAATAGTGCAAAAATTAATAATAGGTGATTCACTAAAACCTGCCCTTACCTAAAGTGAAATCAACTAGCAGCGCTCATTACAACAAATTATAGTTAATAAATATACATGTGTAAATATGACATAATAAACTGAGAAGTGACAACCTAATCAGTGTCACCCCAAAAATAATACCAAATATTACAGTGTATAAAATGTGAATATATACAGTGAATATTCAATAAATAAAGTTCAACAAATAGTGACGTAGTGATGAGTGTGGTAAATAATATATAATAATAATACATATGAAAGATTAACCACTGACCCTACTGAGAAATATAGGGAACAATTAAACTCACTGGTTGAATGGGGATACGCCATTAATGCCCTGAATCTCAGAGAAAAAAGATACCTTGTCCCCAGTGCATGTAGGATTCCAATTATATATACGCTTCCCAAAATTCACAAAGATGCCAAATGTCCCCCAGCACGCCCGATTGTAAACGGGATAGGATCTGTCACGGCGAGGTTGGGAGAATACCTAGATAGGTTCCTCCAGCCAAGTGTGAAAACCACTAAGGCATATTTACGGGATACAACCGACCTACTCCAAAGATTGGGGGAAGTCTGTTTGAACCCTACTGATGACATCTTCCTGGTGACAGCGGACGTGTCCTCATTATACACGATCATTCAACATGAGGACGCCTCCCTGTCATTGAACTGGGCTTTAAGTAGGAGAGAGGACATTCCTGACATGCAGAAGAGGTTTGTGGGCCAGGCCCTAAACTTCTGCATGTCACACAATTATTTTTGGTGGAATGGACACTTCTTCTCCCAACGGGTTGGCGTGGCTATGGGGGCGAAGTTTGCCCCCAGCCTCGCCAACCTGTTCATGGCTGAATGGGAAGACAGATTCATTTTTAGTAAGCCTCTTCCCCAGTTGAAATTTTATCGAAGGTTTATAGATGACCTCCTGTTCATCTGGGAGGGATCGAGAAACTCTGTCGAGGAATTTTTGGAATATCTCAATACTAATAATAACAATATTAGATTGGAGGCCCAAATTAGTGAAACGTGTTAATTTTTTGGATGTGTCCATTGAAAGGAAGGAGCAATCTCTGGTGACTAGTGTATACTTTAAGCCGACCGACCGAAACAGTTTTTTGTCCATCAGGAGTGGTCATCACCCTGTATGGATAAAGAATATCCCGAAGGGACAATTCCTGAGGATTCGTCGTAACTGTACGGAACAAGAGAAGTATTACACGCAGGCTAAGGTTTTGAAAGAGAGATTCCTGCAGAGAGGATACTCAAAAAAGTCCATGGATGACGTCATAGAAAGGATAGCTAATGTACCAAGGGAGGACTGTTTGAAAAAGAAAGAAAGGATTAAATCTGAGGAAAAACATCAATGGAGTTTCATATCCAACTATCACAGTCAATATAGGGAGATAGAGACCATTTTCAAAAAATATTGGTACATACTCCGTAGGGACCGACATCTAGGAGAGATGTTACCAGAAACCCCCAAGTTCATTTACAGGAGGGCCCCTAACTTTGGAGACAGAGTAGTAAAGAAAATTCTTGACCCTCCAGCTCAGCCATCAATTAAAATCAATCTTAAAGGCTTCTTTCCATGCAGCAAATGCATATGTTGTAGAACAGTGAGGAATAAAAGTAGGAGCACGAAGTGTATCACCAATCGAGCAAATGAAACTTTTGAAATTAAAGAGTTCATCACATGCAATTCATCATTTGTTGTGTACTGGATGTGGTGCCCATGTGGCCTGTTCTATATAGGACGTACAAAAAGAGTACTAAGGGTTCGTATCTCTGAGCACTTAACCAATATAAAAAATGGTTTTAAGTATCATAGCGTGTCCCTCCATTTTAAAGAATACCATAACCAGGACCCCACTTTACTTCAGTTCTGCGGGATAGACATTGTATACCCATCGTGGAGGGGCTCGAATAGAATAAGAGATTTGTCTCAACGAGAAACCCGGTGGATATACCTGTTCAAATGTCTTTTTCCGGGGGGGTTGAATATAGATCTGGACCTCAACTGTTTCATTAACGACTATTGATGGGGAAGCGGTTGGGGTCCCTCTATATATGTCACTCTGATCCTGGATACAGAGAGGTTCTGTAACACCAACGCAATTGTAGAATCTAACCTCTAGGGGGAGTGACAGAAAGGGAGGGGGTAGTATAGATTAGATGAAAATATGGTGCTCTTTAGCAACTGTAGTAGGGGACGAGATAGTTACAATAATGTGTGTCGGTAGTTTCTTAGGACACCCAGGAATTCCTGGGGTGAACTGTAATGGGTCAAGGTTGACCTTTAGTTATTTTCCAACCATTCAATTTTAGTGCTAACTATAGCTTTTTATAGTAATACTAAAAAGTTTTTAATTTTGCAGGGAATTGAAAAAAATCCTTTTTAAAAATATTTTACGAGATGACACTCCATGCCTGCAATATCATTTACATGTAAAGACTATTGTGCACCAGCATAGCCTATGAGATGGGCGTGCTGGATTACTCAATAGATCTTTTTGCAGAGATGCAGTGTCTTACTCAACATTTGCGGTAACGAAAGTTTTTAAATGTATGTGGACCTTTGCACATCAAGCTATGTACACGTATGGTGCGAGCGGAGACACAGGAAGTGCGCAAGCGCGGTGTCATCATTACCGCGCGTCATACGGGAAAGGAGGGTATTTAAGAAAGATTGCCAGATAGCGCAGCCAATCCCATGAATAAGTCCCTTGTGAGGAAACATGTCGGGGCGTGGCTACGAGGCAATCTGACGCGCTAGACGTAGGACGCTGTGACAGGAGGCGCCATACGGGAAAGCGGGGAAGCGGTTCCAGAGGACTCGGCGAACGGGTGAGAGTGTCTCTGAACACTGAGCTTCCTGGGTCCGCCGTGACCACTATACGTTCGGTTATTATTTGGAGAGTCTATTTTTGGTGAAGTCCATGTTTGCTGTGCTTTGATGCTTGATTCAAATTGTGGAAATGTGAGTTTAATGGTGGAGGAGAGTGTTGCTTTTAATAAAGTTCATTGCGTTACTGCACTATTGGTTCGCTTTTCTTTGTTTCATGTGGAGAGTACGCCTATATAGGCTCTGGAGATCCAACGGGAATTAAGTGGATATAATCACTGTACCCCTTACTGTGTGGGAATAGCCTGTGAGCCGAGCACGAGAGTGTAAGGCAAAAGTATCTGGTGAGTTTGCTCGCTGAAGGGGAGTGGAGACCACAGTTCACAGCGGTGTGGTGGAAGATTTTTGTGCACTGAAGATCTTTTTTATTATTATTATATATTATTTACCACACTCATCACTACGTCACTATTTGTTGAACTTTATTTATTAAATTTTCACTGTATATATTCACATTTTATACACTGTAATATTTGGTATTATTTTTGGGGTGACACTGATTAGGTTGTCACTTCTCAGTTTATTATGTCATATTTACACATGTATATTTATTAACTATAATTTGTTGTAATGAGCGCTGCTAGTTGATTTCACTTTAGGTAAGGGCAGGTTTTAGTGAATCACCTATTATTAATTTTTGCACTATTTGTATTTAAGCAGCAGCTGTCAGTGAAAGGTAGATCTGTGAGCGCAGCGTTTGGAGCATAGGAGGGGGCGGCATTCCTGTGAACCATATTAAGTGACAGACGTACTGAACAAATTAACGCGTGCAGCCATGGAAGTTTTTAATATTCTTGCCAATAGACAAATGAATCCAGATAATATCTTTTCAGCTAATCAAGAGATGGCTGAAAGTGATGAGGACGTGTCCGGCATGCTTAAAAGTCTAGAAAGTCTGTTGGAGAAACAGATTAAGACCTGGTGGGATGTTTTTACATTCTCACACTACCAAAAAGAAAAAATAATTTTTAGGAGTTTGAGGTGGGATGTGCCCCCTCAAGATGGTCTTGATGACCAGTGTTTTATGAATGAATGGTTGGAATTTTTTAATAGAGTGGGGAGGGAGTTACAAGATTTGGTACTCACTAGGAAACAAGTGAAATTGGGGAGGCTTAATGAACAAATTAGCCATATTCGCAGCAAATTAGAACCAGTCAATGAATCAAACCAAATGAAGGAATTCAACACTAACATGAAAAAGAAACTTGAAAAAATAGATCGAGACACAAAGAAAAAAAGTGAAAAAATATAATAGGGATATGGCGGATTTTAAGAACAATAAAATCTATGCTTGGCAGATCCCCACCACAGGTATTAAAGAGGCCCCCGTACCAGTCAAAGGAAACGGGAAGGCAACCAGTGCCCCTAAAGTAGACCTAAATAAGAAGGCTGATAATAAGAAGGGTGGGGCGAGGTATGAACAGAATACACCTGGACATACTCATAACAATTATCCCCCTATACAATATAAAGGGAACCAATCTAATGACTGCTATGGCTCACCAAAACCCCCCCAAGTAATGAGAGGGGGACAATATGTCCATTACAATCAGGATGATTGGAAGGGCCCCCAAATGGAGAGATCCAATTATGGAAGTGATCAATATAGACAACAAAATTATGGTAATTATTACCAATATCAGCCATCTAATTACGGGGAGGGGAGAAGTCCCATACCAATTCACAACCGATATCTACCTCTGGAGGGCGATTATTACGGACCCCAACATCAGGAACAAGGCCCCCCACCTTTTTTAGGCCAGCGAGGGAGGAGGGGGAGAGGAGGAGGGACACCGAGAGGAAAAAACCACCCAACACACAACAGGGAAGGAATGAAGGGACCACAACCATATACCAACAGGGCAATGGGACCATTCCCAGGAGGCGGAGGGGATGCCGGGCAGGACGACGGCAACAACCCAAAAAAGAGATTGAGGGACATGTAAATATGGGTGTCTACAATTTAAGTGAAGTGACATTAAATGTTAAGGAGAAGAATATTTTAAATTTGGGCCTTAAATGTGCTCCGAGGAGAACACTAAATAAATTTGGAGTGTACATTGACACTCATAAATTTATTAGATCCCTCAACATTAAAAAATATTTTCTCAGTCATCCAGTAGTTTCTGCCCAGAATGCCATGCCCTCCTCTGGTAAAGTGGATAGCGGCCTGAGGAACAAGTCGCTATTTAATCCCCAAAACTCCAATAATCATTATGTTGAGGTATTCAAAAATTTAGTTTTAAGGGATCTAGATACAATTAAAGTTAAAGAGGAAGTGAATCCAAAATATATTAATGAAGGAATCAGGGCACTGGAGAAACGGAACAACATTATCATACGTCCGGCTGACAAGGGAGGGGGGGTTGTCATTTTAGATAAATCCTTTTATCATGGACAACTTTCAAACATGCTTAATGACCGCTCCACATATGAAAGATTAACCACTGACCCTACTGAGAAATATAGGGAACAATTAAACTCACTGGTTGAATGGGGATACGCCATTAATGCCCTGAATCTCAGAGAAAAAAGATACCTTGTCCCCAGTGCATGTAGGATTCCAATTATATATACGCGTCCCAAAATTCACAAAGATGCCAAATGTCCCCCAGCACGCCCGATTGTAAACGGGATAGGATCTGTCACGGCGAGGTTGGGAGAATACCTAGATAGGTTCCTCCAGCCAAGTGTGAAAACCACTAAGGCATATTTACGGGATACAACCGACCTACTCCAAAGATTGGGGGAAGTCTGTTTGAACCCTACTGATGACATCTTCCTGGTGACAGCGGACGTGTCCTCATTATACACGATCATTCAACATGAGGACGCCTCCCTGTCATTGAACTGGGCTTTAAGTAGGAGAGAGGACATTCCTGACATGCAGAAGAGGTTTGTGGGCCAGGCCCTAAACTTCTGCATGTCACACAATTATTTTTGGTGGAATGGACACTTCTTCTCCCAACGGGTTGGCGTGGCTATGGGGGCGAAGTTTGCCCCCAGCCTCGCCAACCTGTTCATGGCTGAATGGGAGGACAGATTCATTTTTAGTAAGCCTCTTCCCCAGTTGAAATTTTATCGAAGGTTTATAGATGACCTCCTGTTCATCTGGGAGGGATCGAGAAACTCTGTCGAGGAATTTTTGGAATATCTCAATACTAATAATAACAATATTAGATTGGAGGCCCAAATTAGTGAAACATGTGTTAATTTTTTGGATGTGTCCATTGAAAGGAAGGAGCAATCTCTGGTGACTAGTGTATACTTTAAGCCGACCGACCGAAACAGTTTTTTGTCCATCAGGAGTGGTCATCACCCTGTATGGATAAAGAATATCCCGAAGGGACAATTCCTGAGGATTCGTCGTAACTGTACGGAACAAGAGAAGTATTACACGCAGGCTAAGGTTTTGAAAGAGAGATTCCTGCAGAGAGGATACTCAAAAAAGTCCATGGATGACGTCATAGAAAGGATAGCTAATGTACCAAGGGAGGACTGTTTGAAAAAGAAAGAAAGGATTAAATCTGAGGAAAAACATCAATGGAGTTTCATATCCAACTATCACAGTCAATATAGGGAGATAGAGACCATTTTCAAAAAATATTGGTACATACTCCGTAGGGACCGACATCTAGGAGAGATGTTACCAGAAACCCCCAAGTTCATTTACAGGAGGGCCCCTAACTTTGGAGACAGAGTAGTAAAGAAAATTCTTGACCCTCCAGCTCAGCCATCAATTAAAATCAATCTTAAAGGCTTCTTTCCATGCAACAAATGCATATGTTGTAGAACAGTGAGGAATAAAAGTAGGAGCACGAAGTGTATCACCAATCGAGCAAATGAAACTTTTGAAATTAAAGAGTTCATCACATGCAATTCATCATTTGTTGTGTACTTGATGTGGTGCCCATGTGGCCTGTTCTATATAGGACGTACAAAAAGAGTACTAAGGGTTCGTATCTCTGAGCACTTAACCAATATAAAAAATGGTTTTAAGTATCATAGCGTGTCCCTCCATTTTAAAGAATACCATAACCAGGACCCCACTTTACTTCAGTTCTGCGGGATAGACATTGTATACCCATCGTGGAGGGGCTCGAATAGAATAAGAGATTTGTCTCAACGAGAAACCCGGTGGATATACCTGTTCAAATGTCTTTTTCCGGGGGGGTTGAATATAGATCTGGACCTCAACTGTTTCATTAACGACTATTGATGGGGAAGCGGTTGGGGTCCCTCTATATATGTCACTCTGATCCTGGATACAGAGAGGTTCTGTAACACCAACGCAATTGTAGAATCTAACCTCTAGGGGGAGTGACAGAAAGGGAGGGGGTAGTATAGATTAGATGAAAATATGGTGCTCTTTAGCAACTGTAGTAGGGGACGAGATAGTTACAATAATGTGTGTCGGTAGTTTCTTAGGACACCCAGGAATTCCTGGGGTGAACTGTAATGGGTCAAGGTTGACCTTTAGTTATTTTCCAACCATTCAATTTTAGTGCTAACTATAGCTTTTTATAGTAATACTAAAAAGTTTTTAATTTTGCAGGGGATTGAAAAAAATCCTTTTTAAAAATATTTTACGAGATGACACTCCATGCCTGCAATATCATTTACATGTAAAGACTATTGTGCACCAGCATAGCCTATGAGATGGGCGTGCTGGATTACTCAATAGATCTTTTTGCAGAGATGCAGTGTCTTACTCAACATTTGCGGTAACGAAAGTTTTTAAATGTATGTGGACCTTTGCACATCAAGCTATGTACACGTATGGTGCGAGCGGAGACACAGGAAGTGCGCAAGCGCGGTGTCATCATTACCGCGCGTCATACGGGAAAGGAGGGTATTTAAGAAAGATTGCCAGATAGCGCAGCCAATCCCATGAATAAGTCCCTTGTGACGAAACATGTTGGGGCGTGGCTACGAGGCAATCTGACGCGCTAGACGTAGGACGCTGTGACAGGAGGCGCCATACGGGAAAGCGGGGAAGCGGTTCCAGAGGACTCGGCGAACGGGTGAGAGTGTCTCTGAACACTGAGCTTCCTGGGTCCGCCGTGACCACTATACGTTCGGTTATTATTTGGAGAGTCTATTTTTGGTGAAGTCCATGTTTGCTGTGCTTTGATGCTTGATTCAAGTTGTGGAAATGTGAGTTTAATGGTGGAGGAGAGTGTTGCTTTTAATAAAGTTCATTGCGTTACTGCACTATTGGTTCGCTTTTCTTTGTTTCATGTGGAGAGTACGCCTATATAGGCTCTGGAGATCCAACGGGAATTAAGTGGATATAATCACTGTACCCCTTACTGTGTGGGAATAGCCTGTGAGCCGAGCACGAGAGTGTAAGGCAAAAGTATCTGGTGAGTTTGCTCGCTGAAGGGGAGTGGAGACCACAGTTCACAGCGGTGTGGTGGAAGATTTTTGTGCACTGAAGATCTTTTTTATTATTATTATATATTATTTACCACACTCATCACTACGTCACTATTTGTTGAACTTTATTTATTAAATATTCACTGTATATATTCACATTTTATACACTGTAATATTTGGTATTATTTTTGGGGTGACACTGATTAGGTTGTCACTTCTCAGTTTATTATGTCATATTTACACATGTATATTTATTAACTATAATTTGTTGTAATGAGCGCTGCTAGTTGATTTCACTTTAGGTAAGGGCAGGTTTTAGTGAATCACCTATTATTAATATTATGAGCTGAACCTTCAACCACTTCTTAAAAATTTTTCCCAAAAATGTATAGCCTGGAGGACTCTTCCCTTATCACCCGTGGGTAGGGTAAATTTAATTAAAATGGTTTATCTCCCCAAGTTCCTTTACCTCTTTCGTAATGCCCCTTTAATCCCTCCGGCCTCATTCTTTGCAAGAGTGAAGGGTATAATTTCGTCCTTTGTTTGGAATGGCGGATCCCCGCGACTGGCCATTACTACCCTCCAGCTGCCCGTCACCCAGGGCGGCCTGTCCCTACCAGATTTTCAGATCTATTTCTGAGCGGCCGTTCTGGTGACAGTCAGATGGTGGTTCTCCCAACTCCAGGACAACCCAGCGGTAACCTTGGAGGCAGCTATAATGGGTTCATACTCCTCTCTCAGCAATGTGGTGTTTAGGGGGGTGAGATCTCACCCCGGCATCACGGACTTGATGCGTACAACCATTACTGTATGGCATAAGGCCAGGGCCCGCTTTGCCTCTCCCGAGACATTTTCTCCCCACATTCCTTTATGGGGTAATCCCAACTTACCACACCTGAATACTGTTCCAGATCCCCAGGTTTGGGCAGGGAGGGGCATAGTAAAACTGAAACACATTGTGGTGGGGGGTAAACTGAGATCCTTTGCGGATCTCAAAAGTGCCTACTCACTGCCGGGATGGATGCTGTTTAGGTACTATCAACTTCGGCACGCGTACAGGAAACAGTTCCCAGCTCAAATTACATTGAAATCAGACTCTGTGGAGGGACTACTCACTGCTAGGGTCATAGATAAACCCCTCTCCTCCCTATATTTTCATCTGTCCATAGCTCCATTGAAAAAACTTGAAAAAACTCATGATAGATGGAAAATAGATATCCCAGATCTGTCAGAGGAGGAATGGGAGTCCTGTGTATCATCCTTTGTCACTAATATGATCTCGGCCAGAGACCGTTTTATGCAGGTCAAGTTCCTCCACAGAGCCTATTATACTCCTAAGCGATTAACACTTATGAATCCTAACACTCCGGTGGCCTGTCCTAGGTGTGGTCAGAGTTCTGCTACTTTTTTCATATGATATGGTCCTGTCCTCGCCTTAGGGATTACTGGCTTGAGGTAGCTGACACCCTTAGTCGGGTTACCTCTCTAGAACTGGTCACAGACCCCAAATTGATGCTGCTCAATGTCTTTGACTCTAGGGTAAGGGGTAAATACACTAGACTATTTTTGAATTACGCCACATTTTACGCTCGTAGAGAGATATTTCTTCACTGGAAGGATAATGCCCCACCCACAGTATCCTTATGGCGCCTTAAATTGAACTCGGTGCTACCATTGTATAAACTTACCTATGCTAACCGAAACTGTCCTGCCAAATTTGACAAGATATGGTCAGGTTGGATAGATGCGTGGGGTACATTGGGGGAGGATGATCACCGCGATGAGGCTGTTGGACCCGCCCGATAACAGTTTAACACTGTTTTAGTTTTCTGAATGCTTAACCATTGTTTGAGAACTGTGAACCTAGCAAGATGGATGTGGTCCATCCCTGGCCCTCTCCCCCCCCCTTCCCCCCCTTTTCCCTCCCAGTCCCTCCCTTCTTTTCCACCCCCCCTTCCCTCCCCCTCCCCCTCTCCAAGACTTATTCAACTATTAGTCCTGGAACCTACTGTCTTTGATCTCATCTCCTAATGTGATGTAATTCGACACCTCCGCACTTTTTTATACTGTTCAAGATGTCGCTCATTCGTCTTGTGACAACTCATGTGATAATATCTCTGTATACAACTGTGTATATGCATCGCTTGTATTGTAAACATTGAATAAATATTTTTTTCTTGTTAAAAAAAAAAAAAACAAGGTCAATATAAATACTTAGTATTGTATCACAATAAGCGGTCCAACATGGACTCGTTTGCAAGTATGTAGTACATGAGGAAGCACAATAGTATATAACATATAGTATACAAAGATACCAATGTTTACAGAGTATAGAGGAGAAGAACAAGAGAGCACAAATAAAATGGAACGTTCATACATAGTTATTGGTTAGGTACACCTTCCGGTAGTTGTAAGCTCTACCCGTTTCAGGACCTTTTTGTCACTCTTCAGGAGAAAGACCTCAAGGGTCACCTACGAATATGAAAAGACCACATTTGGAAAAAGTTCAGAAAAAGAGGTGGGCAAATGTAAAACATGTCCCATCACATATATACACCTGACCCACCAACTTACATGCATGTATGCGCAATGGCGACACCGCCAAGAAAGCCAGGTCGGCCAGTAATACCCTTCCTGGCGACACACAACCAGCCCAAAGCAATGACCCAGGTGGGTCACATGTGGGGGTGATGGTGATGAGAGGGAGAAAAGGATGCAGATGGGACAGGCTGCCCCAAATTAAGAGGGAGGGCCTGTGAAAACCAAGGTGAATCAAAGGGTGATAGATAACAAAAGTATTATTAGTAAGCCAGGAAAGAAAAAGACTGTGTGAAAAAGTGAACGAAGAATTTTACCTGCTAAAAGGGTGAATGAGGCAAGGACGCCATAGGTGAGTATCAACCAGGAGAGGAAGGATGAGAAAAGGCAAAATGTGAAGCCCAAGATCAAGGGGAGGCCAAGGCAGGGAGTGCCACCGTTCATGAGCCCCTAACGTCATGTACCAGCGAGCTATGGGGGGCAAGGGAGGCGCCATGGGGAGACCGCCGGTACGACCAAGCGGCTCACCCAAATGCGTCATGTCAAGCCCCTCGAGTGCTGGAGATGGAGAGCAGGCATGCCGGGCAGGAGAGCGCCACGAGGACGCCAGATATCCAGCACGGAGGCATGACGTCGACGCGCAGTGGAGGAAGCCCAACCCCCCACGTCAGATCAAGGGGGAGGGGCCAACCCCAGTGCGCATCGCAGGTTCCGGGACGTAGCAGAACGACACGGCCAAAGCAAATCACAGCCAGTGGCCCTAAAGCGCACACATGCACGCATGGTCTATTTGAAAAAGATGTTAAATAACATGAAATGTAAACTTGTATATCAGTAAATGAATCAAAACATGGACGGTTGTCAAAATGAGAAAAGAAAGAGGGGACAAAAATATAATTACATAATTTTGAGAGTTACCAATACATTAAAGTAAAGGAGTAAAAATGATTAATGCGACAGTGTGCCTCCATTGATTAGAGGAATGCGTGGTTCCCTCTGCCCAGTCTATTGCCCCGTACACACGGTCGGATTTTCTGATGGAAAATGTCCGACTGTGTGTGGGTTACATCGGACATTTTCCATCGGATTTTCCGACACACAAAGTTTGAGAGCAGGATATAAAATTTTACGACAACAAAATCCGTTAGAGTAGTAGGGCCTAAGTTTATGAAACAGTAAAATATGGTGTAGGTACCATCATCCCGAGGTTGGATATTAGAGAGAGGTATGAAGGTGGAGACGTGACGGCAGTGCTGCTCATGCCTGTTCACTGCCTGTTCACAAAATCCGTTGTCGGAAATTCCGATCGTGTGTACACAAATCCGACAGACAAAGTGCTACGCATGCTCAGAATAAATAAAGAAATGAAAGCTATTGGCCACTGCCCCGTTTATAGTCCCGACGTACGTGTTTTACGTCACCGCGTTTAGAACGATCGGATTTTCCGACAACTTTGTGTGACCGTGTGTATGCAAGACAAGTTTGAGCCAACATCTGTCTGAAAAAATCCTAGGATTTTGTTGTCGGAATGTCCGAACAAAGTCCGACCGTGTGTACGGGGCATAAGTCTGGATAATTAAAATCCCCCATTATGATAACACTTCCCATCCTTGCAGCTAATCCAAATTGTGATAGGAGGTCCATTTCCCCCTCCTCCCTCAGGTTAGGGGGCCTATAGCATACTCCCAGTATTATTTTCCCTTTAGCTTCATCCCTTTGGAGCTCTACCCATAAGGATTCCACCTCCTCCCTAGCTCCCTTATTGATGTAATCTCTCACATTCACTTGTACATTATTCTTGATATATAGGAAAACCCCTCCCCCTTACCTCTCTATCCCTGAGATAAAGGGAATACCCTTGAATGGTTGCCAGCCAATCATGAGAGCTGTTGAACCAGGTCTCTGAAATTCCCACAAAATCTAAATCCTCCTCGTTCAACAGAATTTCTAGTTCACCCATCTTGTCCGCCAGGCTCCTGGAATTGGTGAACATGCCATGGTATAGTTTGTTTTATTATACCATTGAGAGACATCTTTTAGTCTGCCTACACCAGCCACAGCATTTTGCACCACAGGCATATTTGGAAAACACACAGGACTCTGATGTCATGATTGGGATTTAAACCAATGACCCTAGTGCTGCTAGGCAGTAGGGATGAGCCGAACACCCCCTGGTTCGGTTCGCACCAGAACCTGCGAACGGACCGAAAATTCGCACGAACGTTAGAACCCCATTGATGTCTATGGGACTCGAACGTTCGAAATCAAAAGTGCTCATTTTAAAGGCTAATTTGCATGGTATTGTCCTAAAAAGGGTTTGGGGACCCGGGTCCTACCCCAGGGGACATGTATCAATGCAAAAAAAACTTTTAAAAACTGCCGTTTTTTCGGGAGCAGTGATTTTAATGATGCTTAAAGTAAAAAAAAAAAGTGAAATATTCCTTTAAATATCGTACCTGGGGTGTGTCTATAGTATGCCTGTAAAGTGGTGCGTGTTTCCCGTGTTTAGAACAGTCCCTGCACCATATGTCATTTTTAAAGGAAAAACTCTCATTTAAAACTGCTTGTGGGTTTAATGTCATGTCGGGTCCTGGCAATATGGATGAAAATCAGTGAGACAAACGGCATGGGTACCCCCCAGTCCATTACCAGGCCCTTTGGGTCTTGTATGGATATTAGGGGAACTGTAGGTTTGTTGTTAAGTAGAATCTGTTTGTAATTTTGAACGGGTACATTTTTAACGTGTTTAGCTCCAGCCAAAAAATCTTTTTTAAGCTTTTTGGAAAACATAGGGAAGGGTTATCACCCCTGTGACATTTGTTTTGCTGTCTTTCCTCCTCTTCAGAAGATTTCACCTCACTTTTTGTCCCAATGACAAATGTTTTTTGAAAATGTGTTTTTTTGTGGAACAAGGATTGGAAAGCATCAGTGGAAAGGAGAAATGTTTTTCCAATATTAACTCTTACAGGAGAGAATTTCCCTTCCTAGGGGTAGATTTCATCTCACTTCCTGTTGTCTCCTTCCTTTTGCAAGTAGGAGTCGTTTGTAAGTTAGATGTTTGAAAGTAGGGGCCTGCCCTATATACTCAGCAGAAATTTGGGCCTTAGGTGTTGTTGTGGCCACAACACTGTAAGCCCTCACATGGCCCTGCTGTGAAATATTAGATCAAGAATTGTAATTACATGCCCCTGTTGAACAGGGGCTGAAAAATTAGGCCTTAGGCACTGGTGCTGGTGCCACAACACTGCAACCCCTCACAGACACGCTAGTTGGAATGCAGGAACGAGCCCTGCTGCAAAGTATTGCATCAAAAATTGTAATTACACGCCCCTGTTAAACAGGGGCTGAGAAATTGGGCCTTAGGCACTGGTGCCTGTGCCACAACACTGTAAGTCCTCACTCGCTCTTGGTGGGTGCAGAAATGGGCCCTGCTGTGAAATATTAGATCAAGAATTGTAATTACATGCCCCTGTTGAACAGGGGCTGAAAAATTAGGCCTTAGGCACTGGTGCTGGTGCCACAACACTGCAACCCCTCACAGACACTCTAGTTGGAACGCAGGAACAAGCCCTGCTGCAAAGTATTGCATCAAAAATTGTAATTACACGCCCCTGTTAAACAGGGGCTGAGAAATTGGGCCTTAGGCACTGGTGCCTGTGCCACAACACTGTAAGTCCTCACTCGCTCTTGGTGGGTGCAGAAATGGGCCCTGCTGTGAAATATTAGATCAAGAATTGTAATTACATGCCCCTGTTGAACAGGGGCTGAAAAATTAGGCCTTAGGCACTGGTGCTGGTGCCACAACACTGCAACCCCTCACAGACACTCTAGTTGGAACGCAGGAACGAGCCCTGCTGCAAAGTATTGCATCAAAAATTGTAATTACACGCCCCTGTTAAACAGGGGCTGAAAAATTGTGCCTTAGGCACTGGTGGTGGCGCCCAGAACCAAAAATGTTCTTACAAGCTATCAGCGTGATCATTGAGGAGGAAGAGGATAATTACTCAGGGATAGTCACTCAGCATCAGCATAGGCAGTCTTTGAAGGGATCTGAGATTTCAAAAAAAATTATTCGGTTACATCAGCATCAGGTGCTTGGTAGCTGGTGGTGATCCAAGACTGATTCATTTTTATGAAGGTCAGTCGATCGACCGAGTCGGTGGATAGACGCACCCTGTGATCGGTTACAAAGCCTCCAGCAGCACTGAATGTGCGTTCTGAAAGAACGCTGGATGCAGGACAGGCCAGTAGCTCAATTGCATACTGTGCAAGCTCTGGCCAGTGATCCATCTTCAAGACCCAGTAACCCAGAGGATTTTCGGTGGGAAAGGTGTCCAAGTCAGATCTTGCCCCTAGGTATTCCTGCACCATGTAAAACAGACGCTGGCGATGGTTGCTGGAACCGATCATACCTTGGGGCTGCGGACCAAAAAACTGCCTGAACGCATTGGTCAGACGGCCACCTTCTCCACCGCTCCTTCTTTGACTGACCGAAGCCTCAGCAACACGTTGTCCAGAAACAGGAGTTTGTAACCTCCCAGTCTCTGGGAACGCGTTGCACAGACCTTTCTGCAAGGCCTCCCGAAGATGTTTCATCCTCTGCTCCCTCTGCCCTTGTAACGTGGATCAAGGAGGGTTGCCAGCCAGTATTGGTCCTTCTCCTTGGTACCACGAATACGAGGATCCTTACGCAAGCTTTGCAGGATCAGGGAGGCCATGCAGCGTAGGTTTGCTGAGGCATTCGGTCCGGAGTCCTCTGGGTCACTAAGGACGACATGGTCCGCAGCCACCTCCTCCCAGTCACGTACAAGTCCATGTGTTTCCTGGGACTGATCCCTTAAAGACTGCTGCTGATGCTGAGTGCCAGGCTCCACCTCCATACTGACACAATCTTCCTCCTCCTCCTCCTCCTCCTCTTCCTGTGTGATCGGCGGGCACGCAGGAACACTGTCTGGATAAAGGGGGCCTTGAGAGCTAAGGAAGTCCTCCTCTTCCTGCCTCTGTTCTGCCTCAAGTGCCCTGTCCATTATTCCACGCAGCGTGTGCTCCAACAGGTGGACAAGGGGGACAGTGTCACTGATGCATGCACTGTCACTGCTCACCATCCTCGTGGCCTCCTCAAATGGTGACAGGACAGTGCATGCATCCCTGATCATGGCCCACTGGCGTGGGGAAAAAAAACAAGCTCCCCTGACCCTGTCCTGGTGCCATAGTCGCACAGGTACTCATTGATGGCCCTCTGCTGCGTGTGCAGCCGCTGCAGCATGGCCAATGTTGAGTTCCACCTGGTGGGCATGTCACAGATTAGGCGGTTCTTGGGCAGGTTAAACTCCTTTTGGAGGTCCGCCAGCCGAGCACTGGCATTATATGACCGGCGGAAATGCACACAGACTTTCCTGGCCTGCCTCAGGACATCCTGTAAGCCCGGGTACCTGCCCAAGAACCGCTGCACCACCAAGTTAAGGACGTGAGCCAAACAGGGCACATGGGTCATTTGTCCCTGTCGGAGGGCAATGAGGAGGTTGGTGCCATTGTCGCAAACCACCATTCCTGCCTTAAGTTGGCGTGGCGTCAACCACCTCTGAACCTGCCCCTGCAGAGTTGACAGAACCTCTGCCCCAGTGTGGCTCCTGTCCCCCAAGCACACCAGCTCAAGCACCGCATGACATCTTTTGGCCTGCGTACTTGCGTAGCCCCTTGAACAGCTACGGAGCACCGCTGGTGCTCCATAGCACTGCACCACCGCACTGCACTAACTTGTAGCTTTAGATGAACACTGTGCAGAGGTCTCACTACACTAACTTGTAGGTTTAGCTGAACACTGTGAGCAGGACACACAGCACTAACTTGTAGTTTTAGCTGAACACTGTGAGCAGGACGCACAGCACTAACTTGTAGTTTTAGCTGAACACTGTGAGCAGGACGCACTGCACTAACTTGTAGCTTTAGATGAACACTGTGCAGAGGTCTCACTACACTAACTTGTAGGTTTAGCTGAACACTGTGAACAGGACGCACAGCACTAACTTGTAGTTTTAGCTGAACACTGTGAGCAGGACGCACTGCACTAACTGTAAATAGTCTAGCTGCCTGACTGTGGTACTAATAGGATCAAAAGAACACCAGCAATTTTCTTCACGTAGCTGTAAATACTGTAACAAGACAAGCCTGCCTGTCAGTAAGAAGATAACAGGAATGGATCCAACTGAACACTGTGAGCAGGACGCACTGCACTAACTTGTAGCTTTAGATGAACACTGTGCAGAGGTCTCACTACACTAACTTGTAGGTTTAGCTGAACACTGTGAGCAGGACGCACAGCACTAACTTGTAGTTTTAGCTGAACACAGTGAGCAGGACGCACCGCACTAACTTCTAGGTTTAGCTGAACACTGTGAGGTGGACGCACCGCAATAACTTGTAGATTTAGCTGAACACTGTGAGCAGGACGCACCGCACTAACTTGTAGGTTTAGCTGAACACTGTGAGGTGGACGCACCACTTTAACTTGTAGGTTTAGCTGAACACGGTGAGCAGGACACACCGCACTAACTTCTAGGTTTAGCTGAACACTGTGAGGTGGACGCACCGCAATAACTTGTAGATTTAGCTGAACACTGTGAGCAGGACGCACCGCACTAACTTGTAGGTTTAGCTGAACACTGTGAGGTGGACGCACCACTTTAACTTGTAGGTTTAGCTGAACACGGTGAGCAGGACACACCGCACTAACTTCTAGGTTTAGCTGAACACTGTGAGGTGGACGCACCGCAATAACTTGTAGATTTAGCTGAACACTGTGAGCAGGACGCACCGCACTAACTTGTAGGTTTAGCTGAACACTGTGAGGTGGACGCACCACACTAACTTGTAGGTTTAGCTGAACACTGTGAGCAGGACGCACCCCACTAACTTGTAGGTTTAGCTGAACACTGTGAGCAGGACGCACCCCACTAACTTGTAGGTTTAGCTGAACACTGTGAGCAGGACGCACCCCACTAACTTGTAGGTTTAGCTGAACACTGTGAGCAGGACGGACCCCACTAACTTGTAGGTTTAGCTGAACACTGTGAGCAGGACGCACCCCACTAACTTGTAGTTTTAGCTGAACACTGTGAGCAGGACGCACTGCACTAACTGTAAATAGTCTAGCTGCCTGACTGTGGTACTAATAGGATCAAAAGGACACCAGCAATTTTCTTCAGGTAGCTGTAAATACTGTAACAAGACAAGCCTGCCTGTCAGTAAGAAGATAACAGGAACGGATCTAGCTGAACACTGTGAGCAGGATGCACTGCACTAACTGTAAATAGTCTAGCTGTCTGACTGTGGTACTAATAGGATCAAAAGAACACCAGCAATTTTCTTCAGGTAGCTGTAAATACTGTAACAAGACAAGCCTGCCTGTCAGTAAGAAGATAACAGGAACTGATCTAGCTAAACTGAATACAGTGTATATATATATATATGCAACACCTGGGATGCATATATATACACAATACACTGTAAGTGCAGCTAACTGACTGACTTTTCTGCCTAATCTATCTAACTCAAATCAAATGACACTGTCTCTCTGTCTATCTCTTTCAACGCAGGAACACACACTACACAGGGCCGCCGTGCAGGCGGCCTTATATAGTGTGGGGCGTGTACTAAATCCCCTGAGCCATAATTGGCCAAAGCCTCCTTGGCTAAAATGTTATAGTCTGCACATCCAGCTTTTGTCTGATGAAAAATCGGCTGTCGAAAGCACCATACTAATGATCCGAAAATCGTCAGATCGTTCGTCGGATGAAATTTTACTTCCAATTTTCATATCGTGTGTATGGGCCTTAAAATCTATTGCTTCTCCTTATTCTTAGTAAACGAACCCCTTTGCAACAACACTTGAAATTTAGCTCAGGTGCCTCTCATTTCTCTTGAACATTGCTGAGATGTTTCTACACCTTGATTTCAGTCCACCTGTGGTAAATTATGTGAATTGATTAGACATGATTTGGAAAGGCACACACCTCTTTATAAAAGGTCTCACAGCTGATAATGCATACTGTATCAGAGCAAAAGCCATGAGGTCAAAGGAACTGGCTGCAGAGCTCAGAGACAGGATTATTTCAAGGCACAGATCTGGGGAAGGCTACAAAATAATTTTTGTTGCATTGAATCTTCCCAAAAGCACAGTGGCATCCATAATTCTCAAATGAAAAAAGTTTGGCACAACCAGGACTCTTCCAAGAGCTGGTCGCCCAGCCAAACTGAGCAAAGAGGGGAGAAGGGCCTTAGTAAGAGAGGTGACCAAAGCTCTAGAGATCCTGTGTGGAGGTGGGACAAAGTTCCACAAGGGCAACCATCACTACAGCCCTTCACCGATCTGGGCATTATGGCAGAGTGGCTAGGCGGAAGCCTCTCCTCAGTGCAATACACATGAAAGCCCATTTGGAGTTTGCAAAAAGCAGTTGAAGGACTCTCAGACTGTGAAGAACAAGATTCTCTGGTCTGATGAAACCAAGATTGAACTGTCTAGCCTTAATTCTAAACATTATGTCTTGGGGAAACCTGCCCAATACCATCCCAACAGTGAAGCATGGTGGTGTGGGTTTTTTTTACATAGTAGGGACTGGGAGACTGGTCAGGGTTGAGTGAAAGCTGAATAGAGCAAAGTAAAGAGATATTTTCAATGAAAACCTTTTCCATAGTGCTCAGGACCTCAGATTGGGCCGAAGGCTCACCTTCCAACATGACAATGATCCTAAGCACACACAGCCAAGACAATACAGGAGTGGCTTAGGAACAACACTGTGAATGTCCTAGTGTGGCCCTGATGAACCCTATTGAACATCTCTGGAGAGACCTGAAAATGATCCCATACAACCCCATACAATCTGACTGACTGAACTTCAGAGGATTTGCAAAGAAGAATGACAGAAAATCCCCCAATTAAGGTGTGCAAAGCTCAAAGTGTCATACTCAAAAAGACTTGAGGTTGTAATTACTGCCAAAGGTGCTTCAACATTGTACTGGGTCTGAATACTTAAGTACATGTGATATTTCAGTTTTTTATTTTTAATAAATTCACAGACATTTCTAAAATTCTGTTTTCACTTCATCATTATGGGGCACTAAGTGTAGATTAATGAGAAAAAAAAATATTTAAACAACTGTAGTATCAGTCTGCAAGACAACAAAATTTAAAAAAAGTGAAGAGGGTCTGAATATTTAATAAATGCACTGTATATAGACCACCTGATTCAGGCTTTGAAATTATTTAACCACCTGAGACCCACGCTATAGCCTAAAGACGGCTAAAGCTTGGCTCTCTCATTCTGGGAGGGCATCCATGGACATCCTCTCAGAACCATGCCCCCTGAGGCGCGCATCCAGCATGCTCTGTGATTCAATCACAGCTGATCACATGAAAACAAACTTGCTGGTTACCGACATTTTCCTTTCCTCACGCGCTGTCACAGCGTGAGGATAGGAGAGCCGATAACCCCCAAGTGTGACTTATAAGTGCCAATCAGTGCTGCCTATCAGTGCCCATTAGTGCCGCCTATCAGTGTCCATCAATGCCGCATATTAGTGCAGCCTCATCAGTGCCTCCTAATCAGTGCCCATCAGTGGTGCCTTATCAGTGCAGCCTATCAGTGCCCATCAGTGTAGTCTAATCAGCGCACATCAGTGAAGGAGTAAAATTACTTATTTGCAAAATGCTATAAGAGAAAGAAAAAAATCTTTATTTTTTTTCAAAAATTTGTTTTTTTTCATTGGTTTAGTAAAAAATATAAAACCCAGTGGTGATTAAATATCATCAAAGGAAAGCTCTATCTGTCTCAAAAAAAAAAAATACAAATTTTGTTTGGGTACAGTGTTGCATGACAGTGCTATTGTCATTCAAAGTGCGACAGCACTGAAACGTAAAAATTGCTCTAGGCAAGGGGGTGAAAGTGCCAGTATTGCCATGGTTAATATGCACTTGAGCCCTGCAAGTAGATCCCTACTACCTTACGTAAATTACAATGGGAACTTGTAGCAATTTTGGACATATGTAGCTCCCCAACTGGCCCACAGTGTTGAATGTTAAGTATAAAGACAGTGGAGCTTCTAATTAGTATGACTCCCAACACCCAAGGAACAGGAGAGGATTCATAAATGCAAGGTCACAATTAGCTAAAAAGGTTTTTGTTAAATTGCAAACCAGCATAAAATAAGTAGCTACCGCAACGGTAAACAGCATTGGTTCTATCAATATTTACAATTGTGTCATGCACTTCATGCACAGGGTACACCTCCTTTGCTCCGATGCCCATATATACTTGTCCAGGCTGAGAATACTAAGGATAAAAATTATATAAATACCCACGCTATGGTGTATACAATGAATAATGAATTAATTCATTAATTCAGTCACATTGATTTATCGATTATTTATGGTATTGGAGCAGCCCTAAGTATATATATATATTTTTTTGCATTATTGAGAATACTAAGGGTCTGTTCACATTTAGGTGCCCTGCGATCCCTGTCACTTCCAATTGCACCCCGATCGCTGTGTGATTTTGCGTGATTTCGCAGTAAAATCGCGCAAACAGAATCGCAGGACACCTTTGGCCCAAAAGAAGTTCTTGTACTTCTTTTGGATGACAGGCATCCCACTATTCTGTTTGGGTGATTTTAACGTGATTCGTCGGGTGACCATCATGGCAAAATCACACCATGATCAGGGTGCCATTGACGGGGATCGCACGGGCATCCTGCGTTTTGCTGTGATCGCAGGCAGAATCACACTGATTCTGCCCGTGATCCGGGATGCCTTGATGTGAACAGAGCCTTAGGGGCTTATCTCAATGATAAAGGGACAAACACGGAAATGTTTCTTGTACGATACCAGATCGTATGATTTTGGTTTAATCAGTGCAGGTTTTTGTCCGAAAATACAATACAAATATAATACAACACATTACATCACTTATCAATTTTTATCCTGTCAAATTTTTGAACTTTAGTGACTTCTTCATTTTTGATATGGAGACTAGCATGCAAAAAAAAATGGACGATCATTCGTCTGATAATCTCATCATGTGTACCAGGCTTTAGGCGTGACTAGCAGGGGGTTATTTCAACTTAAAATTATTTTTATGGCATTTCCCTAACCCTTGATCCTGTTTTATGTATCCTAGGATATGTTAATTACAATACATTGGGCTCAAAGTAAATTTTTTGCCGTTTTAAGATCTCATTTTTTTGCACAAAACCTGATTGCTTCACAATGGTTATCCTCTACTCCACCATTGGTAAATGAGTGGAAATACAAAGTAAATAAATATATTTTGTTTGAGAAACATACAGTGCCTTGAAAAAGTATTCATACCCCTTGAAATGTTCCACATTTTGTCATGTTACAACCAAAAACCTAAATTTATTTTATTGGGATTTTATGTGATAGACCAACACAAAGTGGCACATAATTGTGAAGTGGAAGGAAAATGATAAATGGTTTTTAAAAGCTTTTATAAATAAATATCTGAAAAGTGTGGTGTGCATTTGTATTCAGTCCCCTTTACTCTGATACCCCTAACTAAAATCTAGTGAAAATAATTCCCTTCAAAAGTCACCTAATTAGTCAATAGAGTCCACCTGTGTGTAATTTAATCTCAGTATAAATACAGCTGTTCTGTGAAGCCCTCATAGGTTTGTTAGAGAACCTTAGTGAACAAACAGCATCATAAAGGCCAAGGAACACACAGTGGCGTAGCGTGAGGGGTGCGAGGGGGGCCACCAACCCGGGCGTAAAATTTAAAGGGGTGATGTCACGAGTGTGGACAGTCTAGCACAGGGATAAAAGCCCCTTGTTAAACTTATGACGCTGTCACATTGTTCAGCAACAGCGGCTGCTCTTGGGGTGCGGGAAGGCGGCTGGGGGATCCGTCTCACGGTGGTGATCAGCGAGGGGCCGAGCCGAGGACAGATAGGCTGGCCGCCTGAGAGCCTGGGACTTAGTTCCACCGCGGCGACGAGGCTGCCTCCTCCTTGACCTAGCCCCCCTGACCCCCCCCCAAGAGATGAGAAGCGGCGGGCGCTGCATCTCCCGTGCCTCCAGAGCATGGATTGCTTCAACTTGCTCTCCGCAGTAACATGAGCCCCAGAGAACAGGCTGACTGGGGACTCAGAGGATGGGCGAGGAGGCGCACGCTGCCAGGGAGCCGCTGGAGGGATCAAAGCACCCCCGGATCAAGGAGACAGACTGGCATGGAGGGTATGGCTAGCAGTCTTTCTCTTTGCCTTTCTCTTAGTGAATCCAAATCACTAGTGCTGCAAAAACACACAATTGTGCAAATATATAAATAAATAAACTCATTTTATATAATATTCAATATAAAGTTCATCCATAGCCATGTCATTCGGATGCTTTTTAGGGATTGTTATATGAAATGAGTTTGTTTATTTATATATTTGCACAATTGTGTGTTCTTGCAGCACTGGTGATTTGGATTCACTACCCAGTAGGGCTATATTAGAATGATTGTATTTGATGAATGGTTATATGAAATTTTCTGTACTTTATTTGCTTGATTTGCACAATGAGGTTGAGGTTTCTTGCAGCACCAGTGATTAGGACTCACTACCCAGTAGGGTGATTTTATAATATTTAAGTTAATGGGAGCTACATATGTCATATTTACACTATAATACTTGTTGCAGCACCATGCAGT
Source organism: Lithobates septentrionalis (assembly GCA_037952835.1). NCBI lineage: Eukaryota > Metazoa > Chordata > Amphibia > Anura > Ranidae > Lithobates > Lithobates septentrionalis. The sequence continues at coordinate 1,154,749 of JBBDGP010000848.1, forward strand.
TGGGATCAATACCCGGTAGGGTTTTGTATTTAACCTTTTTGATTTTTTTTCTATATATATTTTGGTTTATATATAGATATATAGATATATCTATATATCTATATATACCAAAATATATATAGGAAAAAATCAAAAAGGTTAAATACAAAATCCTACTGAGGAGGGAGCGCCAACAACAGATGGGACATTGGAACCTATGGGTGATGTCACCACTCCAGGCTTTACTAGTCATTGTCAAGCACGCTGTCCTCTCCCCTACAGCCACCACTGTCTCACACAGGGGATCATGTGTGACCAGACTGGAGCTAGCTAAAAATAGGTAAGTCAGGTGGGCACAAATTACTTGCCTCGCCCTGGGCGCTGACAACCCACGCTACGCTACTGGGAACACACCAGACAGGTCAGGGATAACTTTGTGGAGAAGTTTAAAGCAGGGTTAGGTTATAAAGAAATATCCCAAGCTTTGAACATCTCACGGAGCACTGTTCAATCCATCATCCGAAAATGGAAATAGTATGGCACAACTGCAAACCTACCAAGACATAGCCGCCCACCTAAACTGACAGGCCGGGCAAGGAGAGCATTAATCAGAAAAGCAGCCAAGAGGCCCATGGTAACTCTACAGGAGCTGCAGAGAGCCACAGCTCAGGTGGGAGAATCTGTCCGCAGGACAACTATTAGTTGTGCACTCCACAAATCTGGCCTTTATGGAAGAGTGGCAAGAAGAAAGCCATTGTTGAAAGAAAGCCATAGGAAGCCCTGTTTGCAGTTTGCAAGAAGCCATGTGGGGGACACAGCAAACATGTGGAAGAAGGTGCTCTGGTCAGAAGAGACCAAAATTGAACTTTTTGGCTTAAAAGCAAAACACTATGTGTGGCAGAAAACTAACACTGCATATCATCCTGATCACACCATCCCCACTGTGAAATGTGGTGGAGGCAGCATCATGTTGTGGGAATGCTTTTCTTCAGCAGGGACAGGGAAGCTGGTCAGAGTTGATGGGAAGAAGGATGGAGCCAAATACAGGGCAGTCTTAGAAGAAAACCTGTTATGCCGCGTACACACGGTCCTACTTTTCGTCTACAAAAGTCCAACAGACGCTGATGGACTAAAGCTGGCTGGTAATCCGATCGTGTGTGGGCTTCTCCGGACTTTCAACCGACTTTTTTAGCCTCAAATACGACGTACTTTAGATTTGAAACATGCTTCAAAACTTTTACTTCGTACCTACGACGGACCCCGAAATCCGCTCGTCTGTGTGCTAGTCCGACGGACAAAAAGCCACGCTAGGGCACCTATTGGCTACTGGCTATGAACTTCCTTATTTTAGTCCGGTGTACGTCATCACGTACGAATCCGACCGACTTTTGTGTGGTCGTGTGTAGGCAAGTCCGGTCGTTAGAAAGTAGGCCGCAAGTCCGCGGCAAGTCCACCGAAAGTCTGCCGGAAGTCTGTCCGACAGGCTGTCCGACTTTTGTAGACGAAAAGTACGACCGTGTGTACGCGGCATTAGAGTCTGAAAAAGACTTGAGACTGGGGTGGAGGTTCACCTTCTAGCAGGACAACGACCCTAAACATACAGACAGAGCTACAATGGAATGGTTTGAATGGAAGCATATTCATGTGTTATGCCGCGTACACACGGTCGTACTTTTCGTCTACAAAAGTCAGACAGCCTGTCCGACAGACTTCCGGCAGACTTTCGGTGGACTTGCGGCGGACTTGCGGCCTACTTTCTAACGAACGGACTTGCCTACACACGACCACACAAAAGTCGGTCGGATTCGTACGTGATGACGTACACCGGACTAAAATAAGGAAGTTCATAGCCAGTAGCCAATAGGTGCCCTAGCGTGGCTTTTTGTCCGTCGGACTAGCACACAGACGAGCGGATTTCGGGGTCCGTCGTAGTTACGAAGTAAAGTTTTAAAGCATGTTTCAAATCTAAAGTACGTCGGATTTGAGGCTAAAAAAGTACGTTGAAAGTCCGGAGAAGCCCACACACGATCGGATTACCAGCCAGCTTTAGTCCGTCAGCGTCCGTTGGACTTTTGTAGACGAAAAGTACGACCGTGTGTACGCGGCATTAGAATGGCCCAGTCAAAGTCCAGACCTAAATCCAATCGAGAATCTGTGGCAAGACTTTAAAACTGCTGTTCTCAGATGCTCTCCATCCAATCTGACAGAGGTTGAGCTATTTTGCAAAGAAAAATGGGCAAAAATGTCACTCTCGAGATGTGCAAAGCTGGTAGAAACATACCCAAAAATACATGCAGCTGTAATTGCAGAGAAAGGTGGTTCTACAAAGTATTGACTCAAGGGAGCTGAATTCAAAAAAATGCCATACTTTTCATATATTTATTTGTAAAAAAAATTGAAAACCATTTATAATTTTCCTTCCACTTCACAATTATGTGCCACTTTGTGTTGGTCTATCACATAAAATCCCAATAAAATACATTTACGTTTTTGGTTGTAACATGACAAAATGTGGAAAATTTCAAGGGATATGAATACTTTTTCAAGGCACTGTATGTACCTCTCTCACAATGCTCTCCACAAGTTTGCTACAATATGGTCTAGTTGGATTGATGCGATGGACCTTTCTATTACCCTTTGTTGAGAATGTTGTACTTATTGTTACTTGTGGGATATCTGTTAGTTTGCCAAGTATGATAGATGTGTACAGGTGAAATATCTACTCAACTGCAATTTGTGGGCTTAGTGCTGTATTTTTGTTGTTACTTGTTTATTTTATTTTTTCCTATTTTCAGTTCTCCAATTTTGTGTGACAGTTTGTCTCATTGTCATTCTGTACTTGTAAAAAAAAATAAAAAAATTAATTGATAAAATTTGAAAAAAAAATCCTTCTTAAATTTGCACCTGGACATCAATACCCAAATTCTACCTGTATCTGAAAGCTAACAAGCTACTCCCAATGAGTACATTTGAATAGGGCAGCAGACAGATTACTAGATACTACTACCATCTGACACCAGGGAAATGTACTGAAGGACATACCTTTTGTTCCATACTAATGAACCTGTACTTTAATCTAACAACCGATTTGGTAAGTAAGAAATTCCATCCGATTTTTTTTTTTTTTAGTTTTATTAGAATATGCACCTGGATATCAATATACAAACATTACCTGGATCTGACAGCTAAAAAGCTACTTCCAATAAGTACATTTGATTAGTGTTACTAGGTACTACAACTATGTGACCCCTAGGAAAATGTACTAAAGAACATAAATTTGTCCCATACCAATGAACCTGTACTTGAGCCTGGTTCACACTCTGTGTAGCCACGGGGCACACCAAGGGGTCCGAGTATGGGCGTAGCATCAGGGATCACAGGGGTTGCCACAGCGACCCGGCCCTGCTTCAGGAGGGCCCGTGCGGCCTCCCTGTCACATCAGGTTTTATGCCACTGTTCCTATGTGGGGGCGGTGGGTTACTTGAGGGGCCAGTACGTACTGTACTGACACCTTCCACTGCTGTATTGCCACCTCCCACTGCTCTACTGACTGACACCATCCACTGCTCTACTGCCACCTTCCACTGCTCTACTGCCACCTTCCACTGCTCTACTGACACCATTCACTGCTCTACTGACACCATTCACTGCTCTACTGACACCATCCACTGCTCTACTGACACCTTCCACTGCTCTACTGACACCTTGCACTGCTCTACTGACACCTTGCACTGCTCTACTGACACCTTGCACTGCTCTACTGACACCTTCCACTGCTCTACTGACAACTTGCACTGCTCTACTGACACCATCCACTGCTCTACTGACATCATCCACTGCTCTACTGACTGACACCATCCACTGCTCTACTGACACCATCCACTGCTCTACTGACACCTTCCACTACTCTACTGACATCTTCCACTGCTCTACTGATACCAACCACTGCTCTACTGACTGACACCATCCACTGCTCTACTGACACCATTCACTGCTCTACTGACTGACACCATCCACTGTTCTACCGACTGACACCATCCACTGCTCTACAGACTGACACCATCCACTGCTCTACTGACTTTCCACTGCTCTACTGACTGACACCATCCACCTCTCTACTGACACCATCCACAGCTCTACTCACACTATCCACTGCTCTACTGACACCTTCCACTGCTCTACTGACACCATCCACGGCTCTACTGACTGACACTTTCCACTGCTCTACTGACTGACACCATCCACCTCTCTACTGACACCATCCACTGCTCTACTGACACCACCCACTGCTCTACTGACTGACACTTTCCACTGCTCTACTGACTGCATCCACCGCTCTACTGACACCATCCACTGCTCTACTGACACCTTCCACTGTTCTACTGACACCATCCACTGCTCTACTGACACCATCTACTGCTCTACTGACACCATCCACTGCTCTACTGACTGACACTTTCCACTGCTCTACTGACTGACACTATCCACTGCTCTACTGACACCATCAACTGCTCTACTGACACCATCCACTGCTCTACTGACGCCTTCCACTGCTCTACTGACACCATCCACTGCTCTACTGACACCTTCCACTGCTCTACTGACACCATGCACTGCTCTACTGACACCTTCCACTGCTCTACTGACACCTTCCACTGCTCTACTGACACCATCCACTGCTCAACTGACACATTCCACTGCTCTACTGACACCATCCACTGCTCTACTGACGCCTTCCACTGCTCTACTGACACCATCCACTGCTCTACTGACACCATCTACTGCTCTACTGACACCATCCACTGCTCTACTGACTGACACTTTCCACTGCTCTACTGACTGACACTTTCCACTGCTCTACTGACTGACACTATCCACTGCTCTACTGACACCATCAACTGCTCTACTGACACCATCCACTGCTCTACTGACGCCTTCCACTGCTCTACTGACACCATCCACTTCTCTACTGACACCTTCCACTGCTCTACTGACACCATCCACTGCTCTACTGACACCTTCCACTGCTCTACTGACACCTTCCACTGCTCTACTGACACCATCCACTGCTCTACTGACGCCTTCCACTGCTCTACTGACATCATCCACTGCTCTACTGACACCATCCACTGCTCTACTGACTGACACCATCCACTGCTCTACTGATACTTTCTACTGCTCTACTGACTGACACCATCCACTGCTCTACTGACTGACACCATCCACTGCTCTACTGACACCTTCCACTGCTCTGCTGACTGACACATTTATATTTTTACAGTGACATTTTTTAAAGTTTTCCTTACTGTTTAGTTAGGCCTTGCTGGATAATTTCTTAAAAAAGGCGCTGAACCCCGATGATCTTTGATCTCTTTCATGTTCAGGTAGATCTGCATCTCTCAAAGGTTGTCTACCCCTGCTCAAGGGTATTCGAAAGATTTTGGAAAAACTGTCCACATTTTGACATACCTCTCCAATTACTTTCAATTACCCTCTCAATATGTAAGTAAAGATCTGAAATAACTGTTTAGCCACTTGGAGTATCTTGGCGCCAGGTGGCATGTGGTAGGGGGGGGGGGGCCCGGGTCAACTTTTGCATCGGGGCCCACAAGCTTTAAGCTACGCCTCTGGGTCCGAGTGTCCCAGTTCGCCGTATTAGGTCCCAATTTTTGGCTTAACTCGGACCTGAAATGTGGCCAAAGATGCACAGGACCCTTCTGCAGTGCGCTCCATGGCTGCCCCTGAGATGTGTGAACCGGCTCCATTGACAGCCGGTCACACCCTCCTGTCATGCGAATTGGATCTGTGGAAACTCGCATCCAATTCGTAATAGTGTGGACCCAGCCTTAGTCTAACAACCAATTTGGTAAGTAGAAGCTCTCATTTTTACATTTTCCCTTATTGTTACGTGATTAAAACTCTTTCAGGTAGCTGAGCAGTTAATCTACAGCATAATAATAGTAATGATGTAATAGAAGCTATTCACTTAGCAAAGTAAACGTTTACTCTGCAAAGTGAATGTGCCGTTATCTTTGTAAATAGCATGAATCTGTGTTCACTGCAATAATGTAGTCATGTGCAAGCCAACATCTATTTCTTTTGAACATGATAGGTATTCAAAATGAACCTGGCTTAACACTATTTATTAAGTAAACTTCCACTTTGCAAAGGGAACATTCACATTGGTAGGTGAACAGTCTCTACTCCAATGTTATATAATCCCCAATGTGTTCAGTATATTATAGCAATGTTTAAAACATGCCATTTTGCTTGCAAATTTCATATTCTTCTCTGCTAAAATCCAGAGATAATTCAAAGCAGTATACAATGATTTTGTGTGGATATAAAACTAATCCTTATATTTTATTCAGCTGTCACTATCAACTTAGTGTTTTTTTCGGAGGGCTCAAACTGCTGTCTATATTTTTCTAAATACTTTAAAATGATCTTTTGAAAATCCTCGCAGCGGATAAAATTACCTTAAGGAAAAAACACCCATACAGGATTCTCTTGGTAACTTGTGACACCAGAATAAACAGCCACATGTTAGAGTATCAGGTGAAGACTGTATAACTCAATTGCTTGCGTTTGTCATCTGACTTCTTCCTCCTCTAGGCAGTTCTTGTTTAGAAGAAGATTCAAACTGCATAGAAGAATGTCTGATTGCATTACTGATAGATCAGTGTATAGAGGAGGTGAGTTAGAGGCTACATTTAGGATTTCTTATTAGCATTTCTCTTTCCTACCGCAAACTCATGTGATTACCATGTATAGTATCCTTTTACATAACAGAAATTGCACATAGCAAGTATAAAATAAAAATAATTTCATTCTGAATTCTGCATATAATTCCTTTATGGAATTACCGTATATAAAACTTGTAACTTAACGACGAGTTTTTATAAATGTGACATGCGTTAAATAAAAGTTGAGGAAAGACAAAAGGTCAAGTTCAATATTAATATTATTTTTTTGTCTTATATATATATATTTATTGTTGTAGTTTACCCAGCTGAGACCTTTAGGCTCCATTCACATATATGCGAATTGGTTGCGTTTTGAACCGCATCCAATTCACATGACACATGTGACCCAAACTGGCTTTCTATGGAGTCGGTTCACATATCTGCTGTGCAGCGGCAGTACAAATTCACTGCAAATTTAAAAAGAGTCCTTTGCGTTTTCTGAGCACTGTGGTGCGGTTCAGATGCAAATTTCAGGCTAATCACCTTCTATAGGAATGCATCTGAATCGCACATGTCATCAGTTTTGAAAACAAATTGGGCCAGAAAAACAGCCTGGGGGTCCCCCCCAGTCAATACCAGGACTGATTTCAAGGGGAACCCCACGTCCAAATTTTAAAAAAGAAGGCACGTGGCCCCCCAAAATCCATATCTGACCTTTATCTAAGAAATGCAGCCTGACAGACCAGGAAAAGGGGTGGGGGGCAAGGGAGTGCCCCCCTCCTGTACCATACCAGGCCACATACCCTCAACAAGAGGGGTGCTTTGGGGTAGGGGGGGGCCCCAAATCACCTTGTCCCCACGTTGATGGGGACAAGGGCCTCGTCCCCACAACCCTGGCCAGTGGTTGTGGGGGTCTGCCGGCACAGGGCTTATCGAAATCTGGAGAATCCCAGATCCCAGCCCCCTTCATGTTAATGAGTATGGGGTACATTGTACCCCTACTCATTCACCAAAAAAAGTTAAAAAAAAACCACAGACAGTATTTGACAATTCCTTCATTAAAAAAAACATGTCCTCCGGTGTAGATCCAGCATCAATCATGATGACCGCCACAAACCAATAAAAAATACAAACACAGTCTGCCAGCTCTGCAACTGTCAATGATGTCACAGGGGGTGGGACCTCCCAGTGACATCACGGACTCCGCACCTTAGTTATTTAAAAACTGACAGCAGAGCTGGCAGACAGCAGGAGCAAGCAACGGGTATAGAGCTTTTTTTTTCTGGGGTTGCGGCGGTGTGCATTGACACTGGATCCACAATGGGGAACATGGTTTTTGTTTTTTTTAGAATGGTATTGTCAAAAGCTGTCTCTGTGTTTTTATTTATTTTTGACACTTTTTGGGTGAATAAGTAGGAGTACAATGTACCCCATATTCATTCACATGGCGGGGTAGGATCTGGGGCCCCTTTGTTTAAGGGGGCTCCCAGATTCCGATAAGCCCCCTGCCCACTGCTTGATTGGGGGGGCCACACAATTTTTTTTCACATTTTGGCGTGGGGTTCCCCTTGAAATCCAGACCAGTCCCTAGGCATTTTTTTTATTTCGGTGTGGGGCTACCCTTGCAATCCAGACCAGACCTGAAGGGCCTGGTCTGTATTGGGGGAGGACCCCCACGCTGTTTTTTCTCAAATTTTATTGCCGGCTATTCTTTGGTTTACATTCAGCTGTCAGCTCACTCGCTAACCCCTCCCCCTCCCCTTCCTGGCAGGCTGCTTGGAAAAGGGTTTGGTATGGATTTTTGGGGGGGGACCCCCACACCACTTTTTTTTAATCTTGGCGTGGGGTTCCCCTCAAAATTCATACTAGTTGTAAGGGTCTGGTATGGATTGGGGGGGTTGCCCTTAAAATCCATACCATATGGATTGGGGGGAACCCTACGCTGTTTTTTTCTCAAAATTTATTGCCGGCAATTCTTTGGTTTACATTCAACTGTCAACATGGAAGCTGTCAAGCTGATGAGTCATTGGTTGTTAAGGACATGGCAGACAGGCTTCCCAGCCCACTCCTTAACAACCAGCTATTGTTAAAGATGCCGGTGGCTGCTGGCTCCAAAAGTTTGCATCTGAACCACATCTGAAATCACAGCTGAACCGCTGAACAGCTGCTTTGGAAATTCACAGTGAAACAGTATTTTTTCTATAATACTCAAAAGGCTAATAAAAAACAAGGAGGAGAAGGACCAGAGCAATAATAAAAGGAGTTTGAAGAAAAAAAATGTCTAATGACTGACCTGCTGATGTTTGTTGAGGGTAAATAGGGAAGGATCACAAACAGAGGTGTCTGTGACAGCAGGATCTATACGGAAAAAGGTCAGTTTAATGTTAGTGCAAGGAATAAAATATGGGGGGGCCCCTGCAGGATGGGGGGGTGGAAAGGAGGGGAGTTGTGGAGGAGGAAAAGAGGAGAGGGAGGAAGAAGGGTGGGGTGTGTGGACCTGGAGCTGGGGGGGGGATAGGGGCTATAGGAGGGGGAGAGGAGGGGGGGCTGAGTGGGCTGGATGGGACCTCTGATATAATACGGTTACATAGGGTGGGGGGTGGATAATGTAATGAAGGCGGGGTAGGTAAGAGTGGTAGCCATGCTGAACTGATGTGGGGTTTGCAGAGGGGAAGGGGGGTTTAGCGAGATTGGAAAGAACCTACGGAGATATAGAAGTGGCGGCGGGAGGCTTCGGGCATTATTGACAGCTTGCTGGGGAATGGGCTGTCAAAAGAGCTCACTGGCTAGATTGAAGTGTGAGAGAGGAGGGGGAGAGCAGGAGAGAGAGGGGAATGCTGGCAGAATGTGGATGGGGAAAAGGTCTATGGCATGGATTGGTTCCAGGGGGGGAAAAGGAGGGGAGAGGGAGGTTGACGAGAGTGGGAAGAACCTGGCTGTATGTTTGGGGGTGTTGTTCTACTGATGAATAAGTTTATGGCCAATCACACACCTCCCTAACGGTATGGCATGATGAATAAGTATCTCCCTGTATTTCTCAACATTGAGGACACCATTGATCCTAACCAAATTCCCAACTCTATTTGCAGAAATGCAGCCCCAAACTTGCTTCACGGTTGCCTGCAGCAGTGTTAATTTTGGCATCAAATTTCAATTTAGTTTTAGTCATAGTCTTTTGACTAAAATGCCATTTTAGTTTTAGTCCCATTTTAGTCATCTGCAATTGTTTTAGTCGTATTTAGTCAACTAAAATCTGCAATACATTTTAGTGGACTGAAATAATTTTGGTTGACTAAAATCTAACAGGTTTAGTTAAATTGTAATGTATTATTTAAGCATTTCTCTAGAATTTCCAAACTCATTATATACTCCTGGAGAAAAAAATCTAATGTCATGTTATTATTTATGGTATTAAGGTTTGAACAAACTCAGATGCAGATATAGCCGTTCTGGGTGGTCTGAGGAGGCCTATAATGCTCTGGACGGTGGTCTGAGGGGGCCTGTAATGTTGCACAGTGCCCTGAACAGAGGTCTGAGGAGGCCTGTAATGCTGCACAATGCTCTGGACGGTGGTTGAAGAGGCCTGTAATGCTGCACAAGTGCACAGTGCTGTGGACGGTGGTCTGAGGAGGTCTGTAATGCTTCACAAGTGCACATTGCTCTACACAGTGCTCTGAGGAGGCCTGTAATGCACACAGTGCTCTGGACAGTGGTCTGAGGCCTGTAATGCACACAGTGCTCTGGACGGTGGTCTGAGGGGAGTCCTGTAATGTACACACTCACAGTTGCCTGCTCTGGACGTCGTGAGTCGGGACTCTCATCGGGAAGCCTGGCAGCTGCAGGGGACAGCTGCAGGGGACTGCGCACTAGTCTCTGCTTGGGTGACAGAGGATAAGGACTGCACAGTGCTTACTGCTAAGCATGCTACGGACACGCATGCTTGCTGGTAGCGGAATCACTCACAAACTCTACCCAGGCGGAGCCTCCAGGGAAACCAGAAGTTCACATGGGTAAATGTCCCTCCTTCAAATTTTCGTTTCATTTTTGTTCTTTGACAAATTGATTTTCAGCAAAGTTTTTGTCAGTGGGCTAAAATGTGGTGTACTTTTCGTTTTGTTTTCATCACTGTAAAAAGGCCCCTGACAAATATTTTGACAAAAATGTTTTTATCGATGAAATTAACACTGGCCTGCAGACACTCATTGTTCTCCAGCCCTTCTGTGAACAAACTGCCTCCTGCTACAGCTAAATATTAAAAATTTTGACTCATCAGTCCTTTTGCCATTTTTCTGCACCCCAGTTCCTATGTTTTCATGCATAGTTGAGTCGCTTAGCTTTGTTTCTATGTTGGAGGTATGGCTTTTTGGCTGCCATTCTTCCATGAAGAGCACTTCTGGACAGACTTCTCCAAAGAGTAGATGGTCACAATAATAATTTTCAGAAAAGAAAACAACATAAATGAATACATAACATTGGACCAGGAATTAACTTGGAAAGTGGATGCGGGTAGAATGTTCAAATAAAAGGCAGTTATTTACATATTCTCAGTGTACACACGTTACTATAATACCCCCAACCGCTGCTATCACACTGCATAGTAAAATATGACCCTAAGGACTAATTGGTGAGCCCTCCCTTTCTATTCATTTATATCTGTACTGTGGTCAACATAAGTGTAACACAAGATAATTTGTTTTGTAGAGTTATGTAATTGTACTTATGATGTGTCAGAACAGTCTGCTGAAAGTCCTGTCCTGATAGAAGAGAACAGGCCAGCTGAAGATTCCACCAGCACAGCAGTGGGAACTGACACTGTTGGGAAGACTGCAGGAGCTGTGAATATACCAGCAAGTATATATTTATGGTCACGTCCATCCTATCTGGAACCAAAGGGATGCTTTTGGGATCTACATAGCAGACACTCTGGTGAACTGGCGTTATAGAGTGCAACAATTATGCGTATTACCCCTGCAGGGGTGATAGGATTCGGTGAGTGGGGACCCTTGAGGGGGAGCACATATGTCACCTGGACATATTGCAAGCACTCAAGTCACCTATGATGATTTCTGCTATCTCCATGTGTACTACTTGATTAATATCTACATGTGGACTGCTATCAATTTTTATCTATCTATATATATATATATATATATATATATATATATATATATATATATAATTGAATACACATCCATTTTGGTGGTGTTTGGATCTTTTGATTTTTATTTTTTTGAATTTTGTCATTTTTTCTCTTTTTTTATGGGCATTTGACCATTTGGGACATTATTACTTTTTTAATCTATGTTGTTTTCTCTGGATGTTTTTCACCTTATAATATTTTATTTTTTAACATCTATTGGATGTAACACTACTGGGCATTTATCCTTAGATTTTTCTGATTGCGCAGATGCACATTATATGCACATTTGTATAGTATTTTATTGTAATTGGTAGGATTTATATGTTATGCAATATTCTTATGGTGGTATCTCACGTATCTGCATGCACATATTTTATTATGCACTTTAAGGATAGCCCCTGTGGTACCTTAGCTTAAGGATTATGTTATACAGTATTTTATTTATGTATTATCTATATGTTTTTTTAAGATGTGTGCCCTTCATACACTTACACACATATACACAAGTAGTATTTGCACATTAGGCACTGGGTTGAGGTCTTCAGGCTGCGATATAGGAGCCCCCGCCCCTTCCCATATATTTAATGCCCTTAGTCAACAGGTAGCGCCACTTAACCCCTATCATTTTTGGCAAATAAAAGGCAGTTATTTACATATTCTCAGTGTACACACGTTAGTATAATACCCCCAACCGCTGCTATCACACTGCATAGTAATATATGACCCTAAGGACTAATTGGTGAATCCTCCCTTTCTATTCATTTATATCTGTACTGCGGTCAACATTAGTGTAACACAAGATAATTTGTTTTGTAGAGTTATTTAATTGTACTTATGTTGTTTTTGTAAACATTTCTATAGTTGACTTATATGACTTATATTGAGATACCTTGGGGATATACTAGAGCTAACATCTTAAAGTACCCCATGGTCCCATTTAAACAACCCTTATTTCCTTTTTTGTCATGCTTTACTAAGAAAGCTGGTAAATATTGAACCCTCAAGCTTTCCTATATGTGAGTAATAATATTACTATCCATTACCCTTCCCCCTCTTTTTCTTATAGCATATCACCCATTTTTATCCAATGTTAACATTATGTTTTATGTGTAGACAGTGGTCCTTGGATATATGCATGTCTCCACATCTGCCTAGGTGCTCGGAACAGTATCGCTTCGTGCTGCATTCTGTCCTATATACTTTTTCTACTTCTGTAAGTTATCATAGTGATTCTTGTTTTATCAATTAATAGTATGGTATCTTTACAAGTATGTTTATCAATTGTATTTTTACTTACTTAGACAGCACTTTTAAGCTCATGAGGAAGCATTATTGGCGAAACATCGATTGTTGTAACACCTTTCACATTGGGGCTTGCATGGACCATATTCAATAGTTACGGTTAAGCCTGATACTGTGATATAAGAATTTTATTGTGTTAAATGTTTTTACCCATTTTTTATTGAATAGACGTTTATGAATTTTCTAAGTACCTAAAAAGTCCATATTTTCTCCAAATAAATGTTCTGTAGTATTTCCTAGGACCCGATACATGATAAACTGTAGTGTGCAACCTCAGTGCCACCCTGAGGTAGTGTACTTGGATGTTTACTTATCCATCATGCCATACTATCTGGGAGGCATGTAATTGGCCCCAAATGTATTCTGCAGCAGGACAACGACCACAAACATACAGCCAATGTCATTAAGAACTATCTTCAGTGTAGAGAAGAACAAGGAGATCTTTAAGTAATGGTTTGGCTCCCACAGAGCCCTGATCTCAACATCTGTCTAGGATTACATGAAGAAACAGAAGGTTTTCCGGCAGCCTACATCCACAGAAGATCTGTGGTTAGTTCTCCAAGATGTTTGGAACAACGTACCTGCCGAGTTTGATCAAAAACTGCATGCAAGTGTACCTAGAAAAATTGATGCTGGTTTGAAGCCAAAGGGTAGTCACATCAAATATTTATTTTATTTTGATTTTTCTTCTGTTCGCTCACTTTGCATTTTGTAAATTGATAAAAATAAACAATTAAAATATATATTTGTGAAAGTATGCTTACTTTACAGAATTTCTTCACACCTGCCTAAAACTTTTGCACAGTACTGTACATCAGTGTCTGTTTGCACCCTCTGTCGATTTTTGAGTAACACTGGGCTCACAAGGAAGAAGAAGCATGAGGACTGCACTGTTGAACAAAAAAAAAAAACTTAAAAAGACCAACTAATTTGCTAAAATGCATACTGACAAGCCTCAATGCTTCTGGGTAAATATCCTTAGGACAAATGAGACAAAACTGGAGCTTTTTGGCACATCATACCTACTGTGAAACATGGAGTAGGCTCAGTTATGTTTTGGGGCTGCTTTGCTGCATCTGGCAGGGGATGCCTTGACTCTGTGCAGGGCACAATGAAATCTCAAGACTATCAATGAATTCTGCAGGGTTACCTACTGTGTCAGAAACACAGAGCTAAAAGAGAATGGCTAAGAACAAAACATTGAAATATTCTGAAATGGCCTTCTATGAGCCTTAAACTGAATCCTACAAGCATCTATCGAAAGAGCTGAAACCTGCAGTCTGGAGAGGGCACCCTTCAAACCCGAGACACTTATGCCCTGTACACATGACCGGTTTTGCCATCGGAATAAACTCTGAAGGTTTTTACGACGGAGTTCCGACGGAATTCCGCTCAAGCTGTCTTGCATACACACGGTCACACCAAAATTCCAACCGTCCAGAACGCGGTGACGTACAACACGTATGATGGGACTAGAAAACGGACGTTCAATAGCCAGTAGCCAATAGCTTCCGTCTCATACTTGGTTCAGAGCATGCGTCATTTTTGGTCCGTCGGAACAGCATACAGACGAGCGGTTTTTCCGATAGTAATTTGTTCCGTCGGAAAAATATAGAACATGTTCTCTATCTAAGTCCGTCTGAATTTTCAACAGAAAAAGTCAGATGGGGCATACACATGGTCAGAATATACGATGAAAAGCTCCCATCGGACTCTTTCTGTCCGAAATTCCGCTCGTGTTTACGCTGCATTAGAGGAGTTTGCTCAAGAAGAGAGGGCCATACTACCAGGTGCATAAATCTCAATGAGAGCTACACAGATCAGCTTGCTTGCTGTCAGGGAAGGCTTGCCTATAGCACAGATTACATTTCCAGGTGCATATGTATGTGCATGCGCAGGCCGGCAACTGGCCAAGCAGATGTGCATGAATGTGGGCATAGGCGCACTCAAATGTGCATGTGAATGCAAACACGCACAGCCAGGTGCACAGCTGTCACCAGTACTGGCGCCAAATGGGCTATTTAAACAAGGCTGCAGAATTGGCTCATTGCTATTGGATCTACAGCGTTCTGTGTGTTCATCCCTGATTTATGTGCTTGATCTCTGATTTTGACCAGGCTTGCATCTGACTATGTTTGCCTGCTACCTGCCTTGACCTCGGCTTGTTCCAGGATTCTGCTTCTGACTCCTGTTCCTACCTGATCTGCCGCAATGTTGCTGACATTGGCCTGTGACTCAACTACTCTTCTGCCTGTTGTTTATGCCTGATCTGCCTGTCTGTTAATCGATTCGGCTTGCCTGATCCTTCTTATCCAGCCTGCTTCAGCTCCTTCAATCCAGCAAGCTCACATCTTGGTCCTGCTTCCTGCTGCACTTCTAAAGTCTGCGTCAACCAAGCTCCGTGCCAGCTAGCTTGGTCACTAGCTTGTCATGCTACCACATCTGCCTGCTGACAACTGCTACCACGCAGACTACTGGACTGACCACAGCCACTCATACCCCATGCTCTCGTGGCTGCTGTCTCTCTATCAGTGGCCCCCAAAGCGTCAGGCTCACTAACCAGGTAAGTGACACTTTTTTTTTCTCAAATAAAGTTTTTATTGGATCAAAACAAAGAAAAACCATACAGTTTACATAGAAAAACCAGCAACGACCCTTACAGTCATTACAGAAATATATCACCAATCGACATGGAATCCAGGCATATATGGTTCAATAGTACAATCCGTGCACACATCACTCAGTATTCATCAGAAATGGATACAAGTTACCGTTAACCCCAAGCGTCTCCTTGCCTTATCACCACTCATGAGGTCTGCCTCTTACACACAGAGTAGCTCAGCATTCCTCCCAATTCTTGCCTTCACCTCTAAGTTACCTGAACAAATTATATCAACAGCCTGTCCATCACCAGGTCAATAGGCGAAATGCCAGGGGTGTCTAACCAGGGCACCCATAGTCTATCAAATTTATTTGGGCGTCCCCTATGTTGATATATGTATTTCTCCAACCGGAGTGTGTCCCAATCTGTGTCAATCATTCCTTCAACGCAGGAGTGTCAGCCGCCTTCCAGTGCTTAAGGATTAGTTTGTGGGCCTGAAACAATGCTCTGGCAATAGCCTGCTTCTGATCGTCCCATGGAGCCCCGCCAGGTTGCGCCCGCAATGCATGTTGCAGCTGCATGTTGCAGCTGCATGTAGTAAAAAAGCATTGAGTTGGGGAGGCCAAACTGCTCCCTCAATGCAGAAAAAGGCCGCAACTTCCCATCAGCAAAAATATGCTTCAGGAGCGTGACTCCATGACCCTTCCACCGACCCCCCACACTCCAACTTCTGCAATTCCTCGTAGTGTCCATTGGCCCATATCGGACTGTAGCTGGTAAACCCCTCTACTTCCTGCAGCTGCCTAAGTTTATTCCATATTTTTTGCATGAGCACATACATTGGAAATCTCTTGTTGGATTTAGTGTATGCCAGGGCCTCCAACCCCACAGCAACATCCGTAGTTCCAGTAGCGTGACACATAAGGGATCTAATGGGGTCAAAGTCTACACACTCCCCTACTGTCTCCTGCACGTCTGCCATGGTGTGGGCGATGTGCTGTAGCTGTGCGGCCAAGTAGTAAATCCAAGGGTTAGGGAACACAAGGCCTCCCCTCTCCTTGGACTTCTGTAGTTGTTCAAGTTTAATTTGTGGGGGTTTGTTAAGCCAGATAAAAGCCCTGAAGATAGAGTTGATTATATGAAACACCTTAAGGGGGATCACCATAGGGGTATTGTGGAGCATATATAAAAGCTGTGGCATAAACACCATCTTAATAAGGTTTACCCATCCTACCAGGGACGTTTTAAGGCGTGACCAGATTTTGGCTCGAATCCTATTAATGAGAGGGGACAAAATTTTAGGTTAAGGGGCCCATAATTTTTGGTCATGCCATTTTCATTCATTTTATTACTGTATTTAAAATATTCTGATGAATCAAAAATCAAAGGCTACGTGATTTTGCCAACATTGGGATAGACAATGACATATGCCAATTACTTTAGTCAGTGTCAAGTTATCGAAGAGTAAATTATGGGTTCTTCTTTTTTGTGAAAGGGTACCAACAAATTTGTCAACATCTGTATTTACACATTTGATTTATTTATTATATTTAGGACTAAAAATGTAATATATATTTAAAAAAAAACTATGTTAGATAAAAAATAAATACTGAATATAAATAATCCCACGTTGTAAAGCGCTGCGCAAACTGTTGGCGCTATATAAATACTGTATAATAATAATCATCATAATAAATACTTCATATTTATTACAGAGTCAACAGGTGGAATGCTAGAGTCTACTGTTACTGCTATATGAGTAATTTGATCTTGTGCTGTTTATCTCAATTCGGAACACACACAGTCCACCAGTGATAAGCTATTGTTGGGCCGTCTTATTTGTTACCTCAGAGCGTAGTGAAACACCAATTATTAAATGTATACTTCTAAAACAAGGATTACATAAAAGAAGTTTACAAACAGAACATAAAAATGCCCAAAAACTTTTATAGTTTCTCTTAAAATAGATTTAGCTAGAAATGTATGTGTATTCCTTCATATTCTATTATCTATAAGTAATGTTAAGCAGATTTCACAAGCCTTGTCTCAAGTTTAAGCCCAAAAAAGCTATCAGTTTTAGTCATCTGTCAAATACTTGAGCTTCAACCTGCCTGCTTTGCAGCTGTTGAGATAAGATATTAGTCATACAAAGGGAGTGCATTGTTTTCAGTAAGTCGACTGACTGCATGGTGACAAAACGCTGTAGCACAACTAGGTTATAGCACCGCAAAACAGAAAGCAGAGTCTGAGGCAGCCCAAAGATGAGTCTTTTTTTTTTGTTCAACCAGTAGATTGAAGGAATAAAATTACTCGATTCCCCCATCCACACACTATATGTGGATGGCGGAATCCTTCCCTCTATGTCTTTGTATTTTGACAGTGGGGGGGACTTCCCCACCATCAGAATACATCAGTCATTACTACTGACTATAGCCTGCGGCGAGCAGGGCGGTTGTACAGAATTTGATCAATAAATTGACTTTCTGTAAAACCTGCCTGCCAATACATAGATCGAAATTTGGCCAGTCTCTGCTGAACAGGCCGAATTTCAATCCATATATGGCTGGCTTAAGTATGTAAACAATAGATTTGGCTGCCTATGTACTAAGCATACTGCATTAAATTATAAATGGGTACTAAGTTATTTAAAATATTAGCACGCATTGATAAAACTACTTACAGCGGGTAGGTGTAGGCGTAGAATGATCTTGTTTACAGATACTGTATACCTAAAAAAAAACTCACAGAAGGCTAAGCATTTCTTTCAAAGGTACAGTACATTCTGGATGTAATTACACCTTGAGATGTATACATGTAGTACTACCCCGGCATGGGTTGCAGATGATTGGATTCCCCACTCCTGCACAGTCAGGCAACAAGCATTTGTCCACACTTTCTCCAGACACAAGGAACAGATCGGGAATAGGAACTATGGGATGCCCAACAAAACCAGGGACAACTTCCTCCCAATGCACAACTCCAGATTTATCTCACTTCCGACTGCTGACAGTCTCTGATTGAAAAGATGCAAAAGCCCCTTAAGGACTAGGAACTCTCAGTCCTTTATAAAGTAGCACAAAGTGTTGTAGACTGCATCCCGGAGTAACTCCCTTATAGACACTGGCCCCAGCTCTACCAACTGCAGGAAATACCAGCCCAACTGGCTGCTTCTTCACCAGTACACCCAGCTGCTTCTCCAGCAGCCTACCCAGCTGCTTCTCCACCAGCCCACTCAGTTGCTTCTCAGGCGTTCTGCTTGTCAGTCCCTGACGGTGCTGGTGTTCTCCTTGCTCCCGCTGACTCTTAGGAAAAGATTCTTTTCAAACTGCAATACTGTCAGGATCCTCCCAAGCCAGTCTGAGCTCCAGCCTGAGATACAGCATCCCGCCCTGCCCCCCCCCCGGCAGGGGTCCCCCCTCAAGGGCCACTGACAGTCTCCTCAGCACTCCATCCCCATCTTCCACCCAACTCCCTGCCAGCATGATTCATCCATATTTAAGGGCTGACTTAGACGCCATGCCAGGCCCTCGGCCGGATTGGCTGAATTCTCCTAAGTATGTAGATCAACCCTCCTGGCCTCTGCCCTTCAGCTTCTAGAATTTTCTTCAAACTTCTAGAACCAGGGGGAGGCACCAGAGACCTGCCTGTATGAGTCATTGTTCAATTAAGCTTTGGCAAAAAAAAACAAAAAAAAACTGACAGCTGATTGGACTTTGCCAAATTTTGCACTCTCCAGTTTTAATAAATCAACCCCTATAGTAGTAGCTCTACAGCAAAAAAGAATTGGCGTCACTTTTAAACTCTCCTCTGAGACACCTCCCCCCAATAAAGCACTAAGATTTTGAATGTTAATGTCACATTAGGAAAGCTCTAGTATATGTTTGGGAATCTTGTGAAGCATATTTGTGTGGCACCTACTGAAGTGGAAAAAAAAAAAAAAGTATGGATAAAAGAAAACCACCTATAGGTATAATGCTGCAAACCTTCGCCACATCCCAGTAGAAAAGAAAAAATTGCAAAAGGGGGTGCCCCGGAGGATTTCATGGGCAAAGGATGTTAACCAGAAAAAGGAGTAACAAGCGTATAAAAATATACAAAATGTATTAAATACAAAACAATAGTAAAGTAGGTACATAGGGTATATAAATCTAAAAACAAATTAGTCAGACTGGATAGTTATATAACAGCTATATGCCAAAACACACAGTTAATCCAGAACCCTTCCTAGAGCTGGCCGTCCGGCCAAACTGACCTATCGGGGGAGAAGAGCCTTGGTGAGGGAGGTAAAGAAGAACTCAAAGATCACTGTGGCTGAGCTCCAGAGATACAAAAATGCCAACAATTCTGTGTTTTTCTGTCAATATGGGGTGCTGTGTGTACATTCGTGAGGAAAAAAATGAACTTAAATGATTTTAGCAAATGGCTGCAATATAACAAAGAGTGAAAAATTTAAGGGGGTCTGAATACTTTCCGTCCCCACTGTATATATGTATATATGGCAAGTAATAATACAATATAACTATCTTTAGCGAATTAAAGTGCACATCAGGATTCACATGAAGGAGGGGCTTCAATCCCTAGAATGCCCCATCGCATAAGAGAATGCTCTGGATATTGGCTGGGAGGCTGGGTATGTGTCCCCCCAGAACCGATAATGTACGGTTGCTGGTGCCAAAATTATTGAGTTGTGTGGCATGAGTGAGATAAGAAGCATCCCCGCCAGCATAGACAACACCAGGTTCCACGAGGATCGACCACAGATGTGGGGACGAGTCTAGCACAAAAAATATATATGTGTCTGTTAGGGATGAGCTTCGAGTTCGAGTCGAACTCATGTTCTACTCGAACATTGGCTGTTCGCAAGTTCGCCGAACAGCGAACAATTTGGGGTGTTCGCAGCAAATTCGAATGCCGCGGAACACCCTTTAAAAGTCTATGGGAGAAATCAAAAGTGCTAATTTTAAAGGCTTATATGCAAGTTATTGTCATAAAAAGTGTTTGGGGACCCGGGTCCTGCCTCAGGGGACATGGATCAATGCAAAAAAAAGTTTTAAAAACGGACGTTTTTTCAGGAGCAGTGATTTTATTAATGCTTAAAGTCAAACAATAAAAGTGTAATATCCCTTTAAATTTCGTACCTGGGGGGTGTCTATAGTATGCCTGTAAAGGGGCGCATGTTTCCTGTGTTTAGAACAGTCTGACAGCAAAATGACATTTGGAAGGAAAAAACTCATTTAAAACTACCCGCGGCTATTGCATTGCCGACAATACACATAGAAGTTCATTGATAAAAACGGCATGGGAATTCCCCACAGGGCAACCCCGAACCAAAATAATAAAAAAAAAATGATGTGGGGGTCCCCCTAAATTCCATACAAGGCCCTTCAGGTCTGGTATGGATATTAAGGGGAACCCCAGCCAAAATTTAAAAAAAAAATTGACGTGGGGTTCCCCCTAAATTCCATACCAGACCCTTCAGGTCTGGTATGGATTTTAAGGGGAACCCCGCGCCAAAAAAAAAAAAAAAACCGGCGTGGGGTCCCCCTAAAAATCCATACCAGACCCTTATCCGAGCACGCAACCTGGCAGGCCGCAGGAAAAGAGGGGGGGACGAGAGTGCGCCCCCCCCCCCCTCCTAAACCGTACCAGGCCACATGCCCTCAACATTGGGAGGGTGCTTTGGGGTAGCCCCCCAAAACACCTTGTCCCCATGTTGATGAAGACAAGGGCCTCATCCCCACAACCGTGGCCGGTGGTTGTGGGGGTCTGCGGGCGGGGGGCTTATCGGAATCTGGAAGCCCCCTTTAACAAGGGGACCCCCAGATCCCGGCCCCCCCCCTGTGTGAAATGGTAAGGGGGTACTTACCCCTACCATTTCACTAAAAAACTGTCAAAAATGTTAAAAATGACAAGAGACAGTTTTTGACAATTCCTTTATTTAAATGCTTCTTCTTTCTTCCTTCATCTTCTTCTTCTTCTGGTTCTTCTGGCTCTTCTGGTTCTTCCTCCGGCGTTCTCGTCCAGCATCTCCTCCGCGGCGTCTTCTATCTTCTTCTCCTCGGGCCGCTCCGCACCCATGGCATGAGGGGGGAGGCTCCCGCTCTTCTCTTCATCTTCTTCTTCATCTTCATCTTCTTCTTCATCTTCTTCTTCTTCTTCTTCTTCTCTTCTTCATCTCTTCTTCCTTCTTCATTTCTTCTGCGGGCCGCTCCGCATCCATGCATGCATGGAGGGAGGCTCCCGCTGTGTGACGGCGTCTCTTCGTCTGACGGTTCTTAAATAACGGGGGGCGGGGCCATCCGGTGACCCCGCCCCCCTCTGACGCACGGTGAATTGACGGGACTTCCCTGTGACGTCACGGGGAATGCCACAGGGAAGTCCCGTCATGTCCCGTGCGTCAGAGGGGGGCGGGGTCACCGGGTGGCCCCGCCCCCCGTTATTTAAGAACCGTCAGACGAAGAGACGCCGTCACACAGCGGGAGCCTCCCTCCATGCATGCATGGATGCGGAGCGGCCCGCAGAAGAAATGAAGAAGGAAGAAGAGATGAAGAAGAGAAGAAGAAGAAGAAGAAGAAGAAGATGAAGAAGAAGATGAAGATGAAGATGAAGAAGAAGATGAAGAGAAGAGCGGGAGCCTCCCCCCTCATGCCATGGGTGCGGAGCGGCCCGAGGAGAAGAAGATAGAAGACGCCGCGGAGGAGATGCTGGACGAGAACGCCGGAGGAAGAACCAGAAGAGCCAGAAGAACCAGAAGAAGAAGAAGATGAAGGAAGAAAGAAGAAGCATTTAAATAAAGGAATTGTCAAAAACTGTCTCTTGTCATTTTTAACATTTTTGACAGTTTTTTAGTGAAATGGTAGGGGTAAGTACCCCCTTACCATTTCACACAGGGGGGGGGGCCGGGATCTGGGGGTCCCCTTGTTAAAGGGGGCTTCCAGATTCCGATAAGCCCCCCGCCCGCAGACCCCCACAACCACCGGCCACGGTTGTGGGGATGAGGCCCTTGTCTTCATCAACATGGGGACAAGGTGCTTTGGGGGGCTACCCCAAAGCACCCTCCCAATGTTGAGGGCATGTGGCCTGGTATGGTTCAGGAGGGGGGGGGGGGGCCGCACTCTCGTCCCCCCCTCTTTTCCTGCGGCCTGCCAGGTTGCGTGCTCGGATAAGGGTCTGGTATGGATTTTTAGGGGGACCCCACGCCGTTTTTTTTTTTTTTTTTGGGCGCGGGGTTCCCCTTAAAATCCATACCAGACCTGAAGGGTCTGGTATGGAATTTAGGGGGAACCCCACGTCAATTTTTTTTTTAAATTTTGGCTGGGGTTCCCCTTAATATCCATACCAGACCTGAAGGGCCTTGTATGGAATTTAGGGGGACTCCCACATCATTTTTTTTTTTTAATTTTGGTTCGGGGTTGCCCTGTGGGGAATTCCCATGCCGTTTTTATCAATGAACTTCTATGTGTATTGTCGGCAATGCAATAGCCGCGGTAGTTTTAAATGAGTTTTTTCCTTCAAAATGTCATTTTGCTGTCAGACTGTTCTAAACACGGGAAACATGCGCCCCTTTACAGGCATACTATAGACACCCCCCAGGTACGAAATTTAAAGGGATATTACACTTTTATTGTTTGACTTTAAGCATTATTAAAATCACTGCTCCTGAAAAAACGGCCGTTTTTAAAACTTTTTTTTGCATTGATCCATGTCCCCTGGGGCAGGACCCAGGTCCCCAAACACTTTTATTGACAATAACTTGCATATTAGCCTTTAAAATTAGCACTTTTGATTATTCATGTTCGTGTCCCATAGACTTTAACGGTGTTCGCGTGTTCGAACAAATTTTTTTCCTGTTCGCATGTTCTGGTGCGAACCGAACAGGGGGGTGTTCGGCTCATCCCTAGTGTCTGTATGAGAACATAACATATTTAATTAAGGGGGGTATGCAATATTATGTAAGTGTAGGTGCGTCGCCATATCGTGCAAGTGCACACACCCACGCAACAAACAGTCATAAAAGGTATCGTAACAGGGGCACACCATTCCCAGAAGGTCAGGTGGTCCGCACAGTAGGATATGCAAGAAGTGAGAGGGCAAAAGGACATAAAGTCTGTCATAGTACTTACTCACAATGGCCGTTTGGTATAGGTATCTAAAGCGTGGAGTGCCGTGTGGTCCTGGCTGTGCAGCAGTAAAGAATTAAGCTTACCTGGCTTATAAAGTAGTGGGAGGTCATGTGGTAAACGCCCATAGTACTAGCAGAGTCCAATAAATCAGGCGGATCGGTATCAGGTGATCGGGGGGCCCATCAAGGGTGATGAGCCTTACCGATCACCTGTATACCTGATGTGCATCAGGACTCGTCTCCTCAGACGATCCCCCGGCACAGGCTTAGATCGGATGGCAGAGACCCTTATTCGCATGCACAAACTGGTGTGAAGCGCCAATCCACAGCACAGCAGAGAGGGATGCCCCGAGGTGCAAATCGCATCAAGGGGCCCCTGCGTGCCGGGAAGCCCCGGTGCTCACAGACAGCAGAGATGGTATACGTAATAACGAGATCACTCTGTAAAAAACAGAGACATATGCGACAGAGCATGGATAAGAAAATGAAGCCCGATCTGTACAAAAAATACAACATACAGACAAGTTAACGATGTAGATAACAGGTATATAACTTGATGAGAAATCACTATAACATGTATGTTACACATAGATAATTTGAGAGGGGGGGGGGGACTGTCGGGGAGCAAAAATAGCCAAAGTTTGATAAAGGAGTCTGTAACACTAGTATAAAGAAATATCCAGAGTGGATAATAAAAAGTGGAGGAAGGAGAAACATGAAAATGGAGGGGAGACTGGTGTGCCCCTGTTGCGATAACTTTTATGACTGTTTGTTGCGCCCCCGTGTGTGCACTTGCACGACATGGCGACGCACCTACACTCACATAATATTGCATACCCCCTTAATCGAATATGTTATGTTCTCATACAGACACATATATATTTTTTTGTGCTAGACTCGTCCCTGCATCTGTGGTCGATCCTCCACAACACAATCATTTTGGCACCAGCAATCCTACATCATCGGTGCTGTGGGGATGCATACCCAGCCCCCCAGCCAATATCTAGAGCATTCTCCTATGCCATGGGGCATTCTAGGGATTGAAGCCCCTCCTTCATGTGAATTCTTATGTGCACTTTAATTTGCTAAAGATAGTTATATTGTAAGTATCACTTACTCTCTAACATCCACCAGCTCAGTGATGTCATCATGGAGGCGTGGAAGAGGACTCCAGTGGCAACCTGTGAAGCTCTTGTGAACTCAGTGCCCAAGAGGGTTAAGGCAGTGCTGGAAAATAATGGTGGCCACACAAAATATTGACACTTTGGGCCCAATTTGGACATTTTTACTTAGGGGTGTACTCCCTTTTGTTGCCAGCAGTTTAGACATTAATGGCTGTGTGTTGAGTTATTTTGAGGGGATAGCAAATTTACACTGTTATACACTCACTACTTTACATTGTTGTCACATGAAAAGATAGAATAAAATATTTACAAAAATGTGAGGGGTGTACTCACTTTTGTGAGATACTGTATATATGCCATGCTATTACCTACTGTGTTCTCACATTTGTTCATTTTCTTATATTTTTGATATCTTTGTTATTTTATTATCAGACAAAAACAGCTTGTTTCTAATAAGCTTGTCATGTACCAGGTGTGACCAGAACTGCGTGGTTAGCTACAGAGGAACACCAAACACATGTAAGTGAAAATATAAATGATTTATTAAAGTAAGTGAATAATATAAGTACAACCATTTCCAATATGACACAGTGCAATAACCAACCAACAGACAGAGACCCACAAATAACAACACACAGATAAGTACAATAAATGGGAAATACCAGGATCATAAACAATAGCCGGGCCAGGGTCATACACAGCAGATCAGCAGATGGACAGGGAAGGTTCCAGAAACATAGATGTAAGCCAGGCCAAGGTCATACACAGCGAGATCAGCAGATGGGGTAAGGAACACAGGACAGGGGGAGAGGATGGATGGATCAGACTGCAGGGCAGGGATGCAAGGTAACAAGTGGGACAGGATAGGGATCAGGACAGGAAGACAGGATCAGATACATGGGTCACAGGTTCAGGGCACAGGAACAGGTTCAGAATCAGGATCAGATCACAAGCTAGCAGGTCAGGGCGCATGGACGAAACCACGGCAAACATGTGAGTGCTTGCCGGGTATTTATAGGCCTGTAATTGGCCTCAAGTGACACCTGATTGTAGGAGGTGCTGTCTGCTCCACACTGCCAGGATCCATCCGCTGGTGGACGCCAGTACTGCGGCCCAAAGATGACATAACATCAGCAGAGAAAAGCTCTCCTGACAGTTACAAACTGCCAGGAGACACCTGCTGGTGGACCTCAGGACTGCACGCCAAATGACAGATATTACCAGTGGATGGAACTTTTCCTGACAGTACCCCCCCCTCAAAGGAGCGGCCTCCGGACGCTCCAACTGGTTGTAATTGTCCAAAGTCTATGGCATCAAGCAGAACAGCGGATGCAGGTACGTCAGGCTGGGCAACAGGCACTTCAGGCTGGGCATCAGGCACTTCAGGCTGGGCATCAGGCACATCAGGGCAGACAGTGGGCACATCAGGGCAGACAGCGGGCTCTGGGGCATCGAGCTGGGCGGCAGGCTCTGGCGCATCGAGCTGGGTGGCAGGCTCCAGTGCATCGAGCTGGGCGGCAGGCTCCAGGGCATCGAGCTGGGCGTCAGGCTCCAGGTCATCGAGCTGGGCGGCAGGCTCCGGGTCATCGAGCTGGGCGGCAGGCTCCGGGTCACCGAGCTGGGCATCAGACAGTGGAACATCAGGATGAGCAGCAAGCACCATAACGGCAGGCTGGGTAACAGGCACCGGCTCAGCAAGCTGAGAAACGGGCCCCGGCCCAATGGGCTGGGTAACGAGCCCCAGATCAGTGAGCCGGACGCCGGGCACTGGCCCAGAAAGCCGGATGATGGACACTGGCATGACAGACTGAGACACGGCACCGAAACTTCAGGCTGAGACTGGGACACTGGATCTTCAGGCTGGAACATCGGATCTTCAGACTGGGATACCGGAACTTCAGACTGGGACACCGGGACTTCAGACTGGGACACCAGGACTTCAGACTGGGCAGCAGGCATAGGCACTTCAAGCTAGACAGCAGGCACGGGCACTTCAAGCTGGGCAGCAGACAGTGGCACATTAGGCTGGGCAGCAGACAGGAACACATCAGGCTGGGCAGCAGACAGAGGCTCGTGAGGCTGGGCAGCAGACAGGAATACATCAGGCTGGGCAGCAGACAGGGATACATCAGGCTGGGCAGCAGACAGGTATAAACCAGGCTGGGCAGCAGACAGAGGCACATTAGGCTGGGCAGCAGACTGAGGCACATCAGGCTGGACAGCAGACAGAGGCACATCAGGCTGGGCAGCAGATAGAGGCACATCAGGCTGGGCAGCAGACAGAGGCTCATCAGGCTGGGCAGCAGACAGAGGCTCATCAGGCTGGGCAGCAGACAGAGGCTCGTCAGGCTGGGCAGCAGACAGAGGCTCGTCAGGCTGGACAGCAGACAGAGGCTCATCAGGCTGGGCAGCAGACAGAGGCTCGTCAGGCTGGGCAGCAGACAGAGGCATGTCAGCCTGGCCAGCAGACAAAGGCACGTCAGGCTGGGCAGCAGACAAAGGCACGTCAGGCTGGGCAGCAGGCAGAGGCACGTCAGGCTGGGCAGCAGGCAGAGGCACGTCAGGCTGGGCAGCAGGCAGAGGCACATCAAGCTGGGCAGCAGGCAGAGGCACGTCAGGCTGGGCAGCAGGCAGAGGCACGTCAGGCTGGGCAGCAGGCAGAGGCACGTCAGACTGGGCAGCAGGCAGAGGCACGTCAGGCTGGGCAGCAGGCAGAGGCACGTCAGGCTGGGCAGCAGGCAGGGGCTCATCAGGCTGGGCAGCAGGCAGGAACACATGAGGCTGGGCAGCAGACAGGAACACATGAGGCTGGGCAGCAGACAGGGATACATCAGGCTGGGCTGCAGACAGGGATACATCAGGCTGGGCATCAGAGAGAGGCACATCAGGCTGGGCAGCAGAGAGAGGCACATGAGGCTGGGCAGCAGACAGAGGCACATCAGGCTGGGGAGCAGACAGAGGCATGTTAGGCTGTGCAGCAGACAGAGGCACATCAGGCTAGGCAGCAGACAGAGGCTCATCAGGCTGGACAGCAGACAGAGGCTCATCAGGCTGGGCAGCAGACAGAGGCTCGTCAGGCTGGGCAGCAGACAGAGGCTCGTCAGGCTGGGCAGCAGACAGAGGCTCGTCAGGCTGGGCAGCAGACAGAGGCTCGTCAGGCTGGGCAGCAGACAGAGGCTCGTCAGGCTGGGCAGCAGACAGAGGCTCGTCAGGCTGGGCAGCAGACAGAGGCATGTCAGGCTGGGCAGCAGACAGAGGCACGTCAGGCTGGGCAGCAGACAGAGGCACGTCAGGCTGGGCAGCAGACAGAGGCATGTCAGGCTGGGCAGCAGACAGAGTCTCGTCAGGCTGGGCAGCAGACAGAGGCATGTCAGGCTGGGCAGCAGAGAGAGGCACGTCAGGCTGGGCAGCAGGCAGAGGCACGTCAGGCTGGGCAGCAGGCAGAGGCACATCAAGCTGGGCAGCAGGCAGAGGCACGTCAGGCTGGGCAGCAGGCAGAGGCACATCAGGCTGGGCAGCAGGCAGGGGCTCGTCAGGCTGGGCAGCAGACAGAGGCATGTCAGGCTGGGCAGCAGACAGGCAGAGGCACGTCAGGCTGGGCAGCAGGCAGAGGCACGTCAGGCTGGGCAGCAGGCAGGGGCTCGTCAGGCTGGGCAGCAGACAGAGGCTCGTCAGGCTGAGCAGCAGACAGAGGCATGTCAGGCTGGGCAGCAGACATATAAACCAAGTGAACTGCGCTGGCAACTAAATGTGAAAAGATATATATAAACAAAAACCACAAGACACCACAGGTGTTGGTAAAGTGGCACGTGAGTATAGATATGGATGTGTCAGAGAACTGGACCTGCAGCTCGCGCATCTGAGCCAGCACTCAGTGTGCGTGCACTGGGCTGCACTACCAGAGCTCCAAGACCCTCCACGAAAATTATATCAATTGGTGTAGAAATGGCGGGATCATAGGACGATGCACTACTTGGACAAATGCATCTATCAAACCTCAGAAATAGCAGTTTAGCATACAATGATATAAATAAAAATATAAATGTATAAGTATGGCATATCAATTGTGCAAAAAATAGGATAGCATGGAGCAAACCACTCAGCAAGTTCCAAATGACACAAAGAGACCATGAAATGTCATCTCCAATATAGATACTCCTTCATGAGGCAAACAATAAACGGGCTTCCAACTTTTTCATCTTTTCCAACAACCAGGGCCAATAGTGTAGTGATGTAAAAAAGATTGCTCGTAAAACCACAGAAGCACACGTTCCACCGAAGGAGAGAAGAGAAGTATATAGCATAAAACCTTAAAAAACCAAAGGTCACCTGCGCATAAATGCGCTACTCACGGGACCGGTAAGGAAAGCAGGCATTCAGATATTTCGGTCGGTTCGCCGCTCTTGGCGTGCGTTCCACTGCCAGGAAGTGATGTCACTGGTACAAGACAAACGAACGTGGACAGGATGTTGCGTCGACGCGTTTCGCCCCTCCCCCAGGGCGTTATCAAAGACTCAACATCCTGCTGACGTGAAAACCTTTTATATTATGTTCAGTGAGTGACAGCCATTTACGGCCAATGGGTGAGAAGTTACCCATTCCTTCCTCTATCATCATATCCTGTTTGCAAAATAAAACTTTACTCAATGGTCGGAGACAAACAACTCCAGTGTACAGATAGGTGTTTACAGCATCTTCATAAGGAAAACATCTTAATACTCACTACCTTCCACAGAACAAAGTATATGCAAAACAGAGAATACTAGCATCAGGATATCTAGATAGGCGGAAAAAACTGGTACAATATATATTGAATATCTAAACTCCTAATAATAAAAACAATAGTTTAATACATTATCCAATCATTTAAAAATCTATAAAAATGACGAAGTAATATATGAAAAAATATATATATATGGATAAGAAAATTGTACAAAGGAAAATAAAAATATATATATAAAAAAATTATATATAAAAACCCCTTTCAAGTAGATGTAACTGATATAGCATCCCATATTTCACTCGATGATTTACTAATTTCCCAGATTAGATATTCATGATTGAGACATGGGAAAAAACAACACATGATCAAAAATACATAATTGTAAAAAAACTAATTGAGGCTAACATTAATGGAATCAAATCCAAATTAGGCCCTCTTATTACCTCTGGGGAATGTAAGGATAAACTAAAACAGCTCCAGGATTTTGTAGATAAATTGGATAAGGATACCCAGAAGAAAAAAATTAAAAAATTCATCAGAGACACCAATGACTATAAATCCAACAAAGTTTATAAATGGCAAGAAATGGGGGAGGAGTCCAATACTGCACCTAACCCTATGGAAACAGAGCCAATTCGAGTGCTGGATACTATTAAAACTCCCGTCAGAAAGTTTGTTGACTCTCAGAAAGACTCCGCCAAAACCACCTATAGTGGTCAGTCAAACAACTACTATGGTGCATCAGCATCCGGATATAGTGTACCCACATATAATCGTTTTGAACCTCTTGAATATGATCACCCTTACAAATCCCAAGGGGGTTCCTATGGTCAGAGGGGCTATGACCATAGAGGATCCCATAACCAAAGAGGATATAATAGAGGAGGAGGATATGGGGGGCAGCCTTGGGCTCATAATCAGCCTGATTATTATCCTCCAACAAATAGGGGAAGGGGATGGTATCCCAGTAACCGGAGAGGGGATTTTCAGAGGAGAGGATCAGGGGGACCCCCCACTACGAGAGGGAGAGGTGCCACAACCCCCAGGGGCTGGGGGAGAGACCAGAGTCCACCAGAGGAGTGGAGACCATGGTACCCCATGACCCCACAATCAAATCAAAAAAACAGAGGAGAACAAGAGGATGCAGAGGAGGTAAAAGGAAAGCGAAAAAGAATGGTTTAATGGAGGGAATTTTTAACTTAAGTGATGTAAACTTTTCTCAAGAAGAATTGAAAGTTTTAGATTTAGGCCTAAAATATGCCATGGAAAAAAATCTTAATAAATTCGATGTGTTCATTGATTTACAGAAATTTATAAGAAAAGTTAATATAAAAAAACATTTTTCCAATAAAGCAACAGTATCAAATTCCCCGGAAGAGGAATATATACATACAACTTTGAAGAATAACTCAACATTCAACCCCCAGATTAGTAATAATCATTTCGTTGGGGTGTTCAAATCTCTGGTGGAACAGGATTTGGACAAGCTTGTTGTCAAACCCCAAAGAAGAAAAAAAGATTTAGAGAGAGGTTTAGAGACACTGATAAAAAACAAAAATATAGTGATCAGGTCGGCTGATAAGGGAGGGGGGGTGGTAATATTAAATAAAGCTGATTATTTAGAGGAATTAAATAGATTGGTTGGAGACCAGGATACCTATGAAAAGTTGAAAAACAATCCCACTAAGAAATTCAAGTCAAAATTAAAAAATCTAGTTAAAACAGCAACTGATGAGGGTATTTTAAAGAAAAAAGAGGCTAGATACCTTACCCCGGATTCACCACGGGTACCGGTGATTTACCAATTGCCAAAGATTCACAAAAATAAATCTAAGCCCCCAGGCCGACCAATAATCAGCGGGATCGGATCCCTCTTCTCTAGACTTGGTGAATATCTAGACTGTTTCCTGCAACCACTCACCAAAAAATATCCTGCATACCTTAAAGATAGCAGAGAACTCATTGAATTAACTAAGACCATAACAATAGATGACAACTGTCTGCTTGCAAGTATTGATGTAAATTCACTCTATACCAACATCCAACAAGAACATGCGTTACAAGCAGTAGGATGGGCATTAGAGGATACAGATATAAAATTAAAACAAAAGAAGTTTATCTTAAAAGCTTTGGATCTAGCAATGAGCCACAACTTTTTTTGGCACCAAAAGGAATACTATAGGCAAAAGAAAGGGGTCGCAATGGGTGCCAAGTATGCACCTTCAGTGGCAAATCTGTTCATGAGCTTTTGGGAGGATGAGGCCATCTATCGATCCATTATCCCAGAGCTCAGGTTATATAAGAGGTACATAGACGATATCCTGATTATTTGGGCAGGATCACCCGACTCCTTTTTAGAATTTATGGCCAAAATAAGTAACAACAGGTTTGGTATATCCTTTTCTGAGTGCTTCAGTTACCAACAAATCAATTTTTTAGACCTAACACTGTTTAGGGAAGATAACAAATTACTCACCCGCACTTTCTTCAAAGATGTTGACCGAAATGGGTATATCCCCCTGACAAGCTGCCACCATCCCAGATGGCTAGGGGGGTATCCCTAAAAGTCAGCTACTTAGGATTAGAAGAAACTGCAGTAACCTAAGTGACTATAACTTGCAAGCTAATACCATGGTGAAAAGATTTCAAGAAAAAGGCTATAGTCTGGAAAATTTAGAGAAGATAAAGCAAAAAGTCGGGGAAATGAATAGGGATGATCTGTTTAAATCTAAATCAAAAGGGGAAAACAATTTTAGTCTATCCTTCATCACAGGTTTTAACAGACAGTATCGTGACCTGGAGAGAATCATAAAGAGGCATTGGCCTCTCCTTCATCAGGATGATGACTTGAGGAAGGTGCTGCCAAAACAGCCAAATTTTATTTATACCAAACCGCCCACTTTGAGGCTCCAGTTAGCACATAATGTTATAGATCCCCCTAGGAAGACATGCACTTTTCTAGACAGTGTTGGGTTCTATAGTTGTGGGAGGTGTGGAATATGTAAAACATCTAAATTTCGCAAGCGGAAAACCACCCATTTCAGTTCTCTGGTAGATGGTAGATCGTATGCAATTAAAAAATTTATAACCTGCAGTACAACGCACGTTACCTACCTTCTATCTTGTCCTTGCAATCTACAATACGTAGGAAGAACCACCAGACAACTGGGTATAAGGCTTAATGAGCATGTAAATAGGATTAAGAAGGGTTATAGATTCCATGGTCTTTCCAATCATTTTAGGCTTTTCCATAACCAAGACCCTAGCCTACTCACCTTCTGTGGAATTGACAGAGTTGAAGATCACTGGCGAGGTTCTAACCTTAGACAAAATATCTCACAAAATGAAACCCAGTGGATACATAGACTACGCACTTTGAACCCCTTGGGCCTGAATATCGAGCTAGACTTGAATTGTTTTTTATCGAATTGGTAGTGTATAAATATATATATTTTTCCTATCATATCCCAATATATTTTTCTATATATATGTTTGTGCACTTTAGTCCCATATATATTATTTTATTTTATTTTATTTTTATTTTGTTTTATTTTTGTTTTTTTACCATTATGTATTTTTGATCATGTGTTGTTTTTTCCCATGTCTCAATCATGAATATCTAATCTGGGAAATTAGTAAATCATCGAGTGAAATATGGGATGCTATATCAGTTACATCTACTTGAAAGGGGTTTTTATATATAATTTTTTTATATATATATTTTTATTTTCCTTTGTACAATTTTCTTATCCATATATATATATTTTTTCATATATTACTTCGTCATTTTTATAGATTTTTAAATGATTGGATAATGTATTAAACTATTGTTTTTATTATTAGGAGTTTAGATATTCAATATATATTGTACCAGTTTTTTCCGGCTATCTAGATATCCTGATGCTAGTATTCTCTGTTTTGCATATACTTTGTTCTGTGGAAGGTAGTGAGTGTTAAGATGTTTTCCTTATGAAGATGCTGTAAACACCTATCTGTACACTGGAGTTGTTTGTCTCCGACCATTGAGTAAAGTTTTATTTTGCAAACAGGATATGATGATAGAGGAAGGAATGGGTAACTTCTCACCCATTGGCCGTAAATGGCTGTCACTCACTGAACATAATATAAAAGGTTTTCACGTCAGCAGGATGTTGAGTCTTTGATAACGCCCTGGGGGAGGGGCGAAACGCGTCGACGCAACATCCTGTCCACGTTCGTTTGTCTTGTACCAGTGACATCACTTCCTGGCGGTGGAACGCACGCCAAGAGCGGCGAACCGACCGAAATATCTGAATGCCTGCTTTCCTTACCGGTCCCGTGAGTAGCGCATTTATGCGCAGGTGACCTTTGGTTTTTTAAGGTTTTATGCTATATACTTCTCTTCTCTCCTTCGGTGGAACGTGTGCTTCTGTGGTTTTACGAGCAATCTTTTTTACATCACTACACTATTGGCCCTGGTTGTTGGAAAAGATGAAAAAGTTGGAAGCCCGTTTATTGTTTGCCTCATGAAGGAGTATCCATATTGGAGATGACATTTCATGGTCTCTTTGTGTCATTTGGAACTTGCTGAGTGGTTTGCTCCATGCTATCCTATTTTTTGCACAATTGATATGCCATACTTATACATTTATATTTTTATTTATATCATTGTATGCTAAACTGCTATTTCTGAGGTTTGATAGATGCATTTGTCCAAGTAGTGCATCGTCCTATGATCCCGCCATTTCTACACCAATTGATATAATTTTCGTGGAGGGTCTTGGAGCTCTGGTAGTGCAGCCCAGTGCACGCACACTGAGTGCTGGCTCAGATGCGCGAGCTGCAGGTCCAGTTCTCTGACACATCCATATCTATACTCACGTGCCACTTTACCAACACCTGTGGTGTCTTGTGGTTTTTGTTTATATATATCTTTTCACATTTAGTTGCCAGCGCAGTTCACTTGGTTTATATATCTTCAAAATACAGTACTTTCACTCTGCAGCTGCAACAAAGTTTTATTTTCTTTTTTTTTTCTTTTTTGGTTTCACAAAAGAATTTATCTGTTTGATACCATATATTTGCGAGCGCTGTATTGTATGATTTTATGGGCAGCAGACAGGCAGAGGCACGTCAGGCTGGGCAGCAGGCAGAGGCACGTCAGGCTGGGCAGCAGGCAGGGGCTCGTCAGGCTGGGCAGCAGGCAGGGGCTCGTCAGGCTGGGCAGCAGGCAGGAACACATGAGGCTGGGCAGCAGACAGGAACACATGAGGCTGGGCAGCAGACAGGAATACATCAGGCTGGGCAGCAGACAGGGATACATCAGGCTGGGCATCAGACAGAGGCACATCAGGCTGGGCAGCAGACAGAGCCTCATCAGGCTGGGCAGCAGACAGAGGCTTGTCAGGCTGGGCAGCAGGCAGAGGCACGTCAAGCTGGGCAGCAGGCAGAGGCACGTCAAGCTGGGCAGCAGGCAGAGGCACGTCAGGCTGGGCAGCAAGCACTGTAACGGCAGGCTGGGCAGCAGGCAGGGGCTCGTCAGGCTGGGCAGCAGACAGAGGCTCGTCAGGCTGGGCAGCAGACAGAGGCATGTCAGGCTGGGCAGCAGACAGAGGCACGTCAGACTGGGCAGCAGACAGAGGCACGTCAGGCTGGGCAGCAGACAGAGTCTCGTCAGGCTGGGCAGCAGACAGAGGCATGTCAGGCTGGGCAGCAGACAGAGGCACGTCAGGCTGGGCAGCAGGCAGAGGCACATCAAGCTGGGCAGCAGGCAGAGGCACATCAAGCTGGGCAGCAGGCAGAGGCACGTCAGGCTGGGCAGCAGGCAGGGGCTCGTCAGGCTGGGTAGCAGGCAGGAACACGTGAGGCTGGGCAGCAGACAGGAACACATGAGCCTGGGCAGCAGACAGGAATACATCAGGCTGAGCAGCAGACAGGGATACATCAGGCTGGGCAGCAGACAGAGGCACGTCAGGCTGGGCAGCAGACAGAGTCTCGTCAGGCTGGGCAGCAGACAGAGGCATGTCAGGCTGGGCAGCAGACAGAGGCACGTCAGGCTGGGCAGCAGGCAGAGGCACGTCAGGCTGGGCAGCAGGCAGAGGCACATCAAGCTGGGCAGCAGGCAGAGGCACATCAAGCTGGGCAGCAGGCAGAGGCACGTCAGGCTGGGCAGCAGGCAGGGGCTCGTCAGGCTGGGTAGCAGGCAGGAACACGTGAGGCTGGGCAGCAGACAGGAACACATGAGGCTGGGCAGCAGACAGGAATACATCAGGCTGAGCAGCAGACAGGGATACATCAGGCTGGGCATCAGACAGAGGCACATCAGGCTGGGCAGCAGACAGAGCCTCATCAGGCTGGGCAGCAGACAGAGGCTCGTCAGGCTGGGCAGCAGACAGAGGCATGTCAGGCTGGGCAGCAGACAGAGGCACGTCAGGCTGGGCAGCAGGCAGAGGCACATCAGGCTGGGCAGCAGGCAGAGACACGTCAGGCTGGGCAGCAGGCAGAGGCACGTCAAGCTGGGCAGCAGGC
Organism: Lithobates septentrionalis; assembly: GCA_037952835.1. NCBI lineage: Eukaryota > Metazoa > Chordata > Amphibia > Anura > Ranidae > Lithobates > Lithobates septentrionalis. The sequence continues at coordinate 1,190,934 of JBBDGP010000848.1, forward strand.
AAAGGCACGTCAGGCTGGGCAGCAAGCACCGTAACGGCAGGCTGGGCAGCAGGCAGGGGCTCATCAGGCTGGGCAGCAGGCAGGAAAACATGAGGCTGGGCAGCAAACAGGAACACATGAGGCTGGGCAGCAGACAGGAATACATCAGGCTGGGCAGCAGACAGGGATACTTTAGGCTGGGCAGCAGACAGGGATACATCAGGCTGGGCATCAGACAGAGGCACATCAGGCTGGGCAGCAGACAGAGCCTCATTAGGCTGGGCAGCAGACAGAGGCTCATCAGGCTGGGCAGCAGACAGAGGCTCGTCAGGTTGGGCAGCAGGCAGGGGCACATCAGGCTGGGCAGCAACAGAGGCACGTCAGGCTGGGCAGCAGGCAGAGGCACGTCAAGCTGGGCAGCAGGCAGAGGCACGTCAGACTGGGCAGTAGGCAGAGGCACGTCAGGGTGGGCAGCAGGCAGGGGCTCATCAGGCTGGGCAGCAGGCAGGAACACATCAGGCTGAGCAGCAGACAGAGGCTCATCCGGCTGGGCAGCAGACAGGAATACATCAGGCTGGGCAGCAGACAGGAATACATCAGACTGGGCAGCAGACAGGAATACATCAGGCTGGGCAGCAGACTGGATACATCAGGCTGGGCAGCAGGCAGAGGCACGTCAGGCTGGGCAACAGACAGAGGCTCATCAGGCTGGGCAGCAGACAGGAAAACATCAGGCTGGGCAGCAGATAGGAACACATCAGGCTGGACAGCAGACAGGGGCTCATCAGGCTGGGCAGCTAACACTGGCACAATAGGCTGAACAGCAGACACTGGCACAACAGGTTGAACAGAAGGCACATCAGACTGGTCGGCAGGTATTGAAACATCGGACTGAAACATGGACACAGGACATCAGACTGGGGCACAGGAACTTCAGGCGGAGACACTGGCTGGATAGCAGGCAGAGGTTTGGCAGAATCAGGTGGGTTATCAGGTTCAGCTGGCATGCAAGCAGACTGGAGCAGGTTGGTTGGTGTGGAGGCAGGATGGGTTACTGGCAGGATCATGTGGGTTGGAAAGAACTTCTGTTTCTTCTTTGGCTTAACTGCCAGAAGAAAGTTCTTGTGGGGAAGTTGTAGGTAGCAGAGAAGAGGCAGGTGGGTTAAAGGCAGGATAAGTGCAGCGGGTAGAGACAGGGTATTGATATTTGGTGGGAAGCAGGGTATATTGGGCTGAAACGGAGGTTGCTATGGGTGAAGGGGAAAAAGACTCTTGGGCAGGCAGGTGTCTAGCAGCAGAGATGGTTTGTTGTGGGCTAGCTGGGGCTGATTGCAAAATACCAGACCATGCTAAAAGTAGAGGTTGCACAAACTGCAGGTTACATACTGCCTGTCTGGCAAGGGATTGTACAGAATCAACTATTTTATTGGTACAAATATACAAAAAAATGCAAACGTTTAGTAATGTTCACATGTTACAAAAGAAAATAAAAAATTATGAATATACTAGTGTGAGTTTCGAATGTATATTCGTGCAGTCTTCCTCCTGGGCCTACGCATTTTGGGACTGAATAGAAAGTCCCTACATCAAGGGCAATTTGTAGGAAGAATCACACTGCATAACAGAATATAAATTAGAATAATTAGGAATCATATGCATTACACAAATTGCTTGTATCCTAGACCATTCAGCCCAGTTAAACATCAAAAATTACAACGTACCCAAGCATATTCAATAAAAGAAGCTCACTGCCAATTCCCGAAGGCGAATCTGTCGTATACGCCCCAAAAAGCCAAGGAGACTAGGGCGTATGGCTGGCCCCTCCTTATCCACACTGGTCCCCCCGTATGACGCCAAAGAAAGGCGAGGCTCAAAAGGGGAGGGTTGATACTATCTTGGATGAAACACAGACTGGATGGAACCCAGCGGGGTATCTAAAAGAGGGGGAAAGAAATAGAGTGGACTAGTATCTATATGCATGCAAAGTAGAAGATAAAAGTATAATGAAAGCTAACATATCAAAATAATAGCATGGGCACAGAGCCATCTATCCGCCATGTGGATCTGTGTCCAAACAGGGAACGACAATAAATAGGTATATATGGCTTACCCCAATGGCTCTTGCTTCATCCCTCCTTGTCAATTTTGAGACTCTGTTATTATTGGGGTAAGCCATATATACCTATTTATTGTCGTTCCTTGTTTGGACACAGATCCACATGGCGGATAGATGGCTCTGTGCCCATGCTATTATTTTGATATGTTAGCTTTCATTATACTTTTATCTTCTACTTTGCATATAGATACTAGTCCACCCTATTTCTTTCCCCCTCTTTTAGATACCCCGCTGGGTTCCATCCAGTCTGTGTTTCATCCAAGATAGTATCAACCCTCCCCTTTTGAGCCTCGCCTTTCTTTAGCGTCATACGGGGGGACCAGTGTGGATAAGGAGGGGCCAGCCATACGCCCTAGTCTCCTTGGCTTTTTGGGGCGTATACGACAGATTCGCCTCCGGGAATTGGCAGTGAGCTTCTTTTATTGAATATGCTTGGGTATGTTGTAATTTTTGATGTTTAACTGGGCTGCATGGTCTAGGATACAAGCAATTTGTGTAATGCATATGATACCTAATTATTCTAATTTATATTCTGTTATGCAGTATGATTCTTCCTACAAATTGCCCTTGATGAAGGGACTTTCTATTCAGTCCCGAAACGCGTAGGCCCAGGTGGAAGACTGCAGGAATATACATTCGAAACTCACACCAGTATATTCATAAGTTTTAATTTTCTTTTGTAACATGTGAACATTACTACACTTTTGCATTTTTTTGTATATTTGTATATTTGTACCAATAAAATCGTTTTTTATTACTCCGTTGCCTTTAAAGTCCCACCAATCTTTTGAGGGGTTTTCCTTTTTTCCTGATATCAGGGATGGTGGCAACCTATATGACCTACTTGGATGGTATCCTCTTTTGTATGGTACTGAATCAACACATTCTTTTATCATTTATTGGGAACAGGCTGTGTAATGTTCAAAAAAGTAAGGGGAGTCATCTTCCAGAAGCCATACCAGTGATGTGACCTGATTAATACTGAAAGGGGGAGAAAAATCATCCTGGCCCTCTGGGATGCAGGGCAAAGCCAGCTCTGTGCAGATTTGAATTAAAGGCTGAACATCCTCAAACAGCATACAGCCCTGATCAACCCAGGAGTGAGCAAAATGAATGATCTCTAGCAGCTGATCACTGGTCCACTCCTTCAGTGTCTGGCGGAGATATTCACTACTCTCTGATGCCAGCAGAGCATAATAACAAATCACATCAGAATTCATTGCAGCAAGCAACCTGAACCAATATGGTTCCTCTGTGTTGCCACTTCTGGTTAGGGATGGCCTTGGTTTACTGTCATGTACCAGGTGTGACCAGAACTGCGTGGTTAGCTACAGAGGAACATTGAACACATCTAAGTGAAAATATAAATGATTTATTAAAGTAAGTGAATAATATAAGTACAACCACCTCCAATATGACACAGTGCAATAACCAACTAACAGACAGAGACCCACAAATAACAAAAGACAGATAAGTACAATAAATGGGAAATAACAGGATCATAAACTATAGCCAGGCCAGGGTCATACACAGCAGATCAGCAGATGGACAGGGGAGGTTCCAGAAACATAGACGTAAGCCAGGCCAAGGACATACATAGGGAGATCAGCAGATGGGGTAAGGAACACAGGACAGGGGGAGAGGATGGATGGATCAGACTACAGGGCAGGGATGCAAGGTAACAGGTGGGACAGGATAGGGATCTGGACAGGGAGACAGGATCAGATACACGGGTCACAGGTTCAGGGCACAGGAACAGGTTCAGAATCAGGATCAGTTTACAAGCTAGCAGGTCAGGGCGCAAGGACGAAACCAAGGCAAACATGTGAGTGCTTGCCGGGTATTTATAGACCTGTAATTGGCCTCAAGTGACACCTGATTATAGGAGGTGCTGTCTGCTCCACACTGCCAGGATCCATCCGCTGGTGGACGCCAGTACTGCGGCCCAAAGAAGACAACATCAGCAGGGAAAAGCTCTCCTGACAGTTCCAAACTGCCAGGAGACACCTGCTGGTGGACCTCAGTACTGCACGCCAAATGTCAGATATTACCAATGGATGGAACTTTTCCTGACAAAGCCCCTGAAGAAGGAATTTATTACTCATACCTGTATTCCAAAACATGTTGGGACTTCTATGCACACGCACTCCATTTGACCTCCTACCATTAGATCAACTGTGTGTTTTGGCATATAGCTGTTATGTAACTATCCAGTCTAACTAATTTGTTTTTAGGTTTATATACCCTATGTACCTACTTTACCACTGTTTTGTATTTAATAAATTCTGTATATTTTTATACGCTTGTTACTCCTTTTTCTGGTTAACATCCTTTGCCCATTAAATCCCCCGGGGCACCCCCTTTCTCAATTTTCACCTACTGAAGTGGTGGCCCCTTCAAAGCTTCCCAGCAGAGCATCGCCCCATTGCTGCACAGTTTGTTGCACCCTGTGCTGTAATGGACAGCTGCAGGGAGAAGGGAGCTGGAAAGGACACTGGTTGGCTGCTGTCACAGCTGAAGAGGGAGCCCACTTCTAGCAACAGAGCAGGGATGGGACCTAACTGACCACCAGGGCCAGAAGGCTTTGTGATTGGACATAGACCGCAGCCCTATTTTATAAAAAAGTTTATTACTTTTGTTAATAATTCTCATTTTTCTCTCACTTTGTTATTAATTCCCATTTTAGCAACACCAGACATCTGCCTGCACTACAGTACTTTACTTGATTTTGATTTATCTAATCACTTTGTTTGGGAGTTGATTGCGCTGGAGAAATAGCATTAACATAAAATGTCAAATCCTTTACTCAAAATAGAAAAAGATGAAGCTGTGCTTACCGACTCTTATCATTCAGGATTAACAGGTTTGTGTTGAAGTCAAGGATGGAGCTACTCCATGCAACTTTCTCATCCACCCTGATGTTCTTCCAGTTATATTCTCTCTATTGTGGTTAGACCAAACAGTTACTGAATTTGGCATGGACTTAACAACAATCACAACCCTCTTTAATCACTTCCCGACCAGCCGCCGCAGTTTTCCTGTGGCAGAATGGCACGGGCAGACGAATCAACGTTATGGTACGTCGGGCGCGTGACTGCCTAGGGGGCGGTCACGATGATCGGATTTGATCCAGAACTAATCAATCCCCAGGCCCAGGACAAACTGGACTGAACCTGGTGATCGCTCCTGACGAATGAGATCCTTCCCCTGTCTGTGTAACTGTAAACACTGACAGGGGAAGTGATGTCATCCCTCCTCGTGTTGGTCTTTTCCGTTCCAGACCGAGGAGAGAAGACATCCCAGAGTAAGTGCACAACACTACACTGACACCAGGTCACGTAGGCACATATTTCACGCCCGATAACCCCCCAATCACCCTCCGATCACCCCCCCCGTTAACCCTTTCACCCCGTGTCACTGTGTCACCCAGTGCAGCATTCAGATTTTTTTTTGATCGCTGTACTGGTGTCATTATTGACACTAATCAGTGTTAGGGTAATTTGTATTAGGCTCAGATAGGTCTAGGGACCCCCCCAACCTCCCCCCATAAAGGTTTAACCCCTTGATCACCCCCTGTCACCAGTGATCACTGTATAAGTGTCACAGGTGACGCAGGTTAGCTAGATTTTTTTTATAGCGTCAGGGCTCCCACCATATATTACCCAATAAAGGTTTAACCCCCTGATCACCCGGCGAGTGATCAAAGTTAGGTTTTAACGTCAGATAGGGTCTGCGTTGCCCCAGGCAGCGTCAGATTAGTGCCAGTAGCGCTAACACCCATGCACGCAACATACGGCTCCCTTAGTAGTATAGTGTCTGAACAGATCAATATCTGATCTGATCAGAACTATATTAGCGTCCCCAGCAGTTTAGGGTTCCCAAAAACGCAATGTTAGTGGGATCAGCCTAGATACCTGCTAGCACCTGCATTCAAGTGCAGTATCAATCGATCACTCTCACTTACAAAAACACATAACTGCAGCGTTCGCAGAGTCAGGCCTGATCCCTGCGAACGCTAACAGTTTTATTGGTAGTGTTTAAATCCGTCGCTGACAGTCAGGTGCTTTTTTTCTTATGAGTCTCACTACTGTACCAGTAAATTTAAAGACCAAAATGTCTAATCGAAGGTACAGTAGTGAAGAGGTCTACACGTTTCTGAGCATGACAGATAGTGAAGAGGAAGTCACTCATCTGTCATATTCAGGCTCAGAATACGAACCTGTAGACAGCAGCGGCACCTTGACAGATAGCTCCCCGTTCTTCTGTTATCGTTGAGGTGCAAGAACCGCAGGGCTCTCATATGAAGCAGAGAGCCAGTACTAGCGCTGCTCATCCTTCTGGTGAACTGGCAAGCACCAGCGGCCTAGTACATCCTGGTCGTACATCCAGCACTGCAGTATCACTTGGTGACGTGGGGAGTCCCATAAGTGCAGTTCAAGCTGGCGAGGTGGCAAGAATGAGTAGTGTCCCACTGCCACCAAGAAGAAGACAAAGACAGGCCCATCGAGCACATAGTGCCCTACCTGCTGCATTCGCCAATCCTAATTGGGAGCCCACCACTTCTGCAGCACCCGTACTTCCCCCATTCACAGGCCAACCGGGAATTCAGATGGAAACAGTTGATTTTACGTCACTTGATTTTTATTCTCTGTTTTTCACCGAAGATCTCTATAGATCTATTGTGGACCAAAGCAATTTTTATGCTGGTCAATTCATCGCCGCTAATCCCCAGCTGACCCTTGCTAGAGAATGGAAACCAATTACGGTTTCCGAATTTAATACCTTCCTGGGCCTATCCCTCCTCATGGGCATAACTAAAAAGAGTGAGTTGCAGTGATTTTTATTCGCTGTTTGTCTGCTGATCTCCCTGTGTATGACCTTGGCCTGGCTTACGTCTATGTTTCTGGAACCTCCCCTGTCCATCTGCTGATCTGCTGTGTATGACCCTGGCCTGGCTATTGTTTATGATCCTGGTATTTCCCATTTATTGTACTTATGTTTATTTTTTTCATCAGATCTCCATAATAATGTTTCTAATTTTTGTTTATATATTTATTTATTTATTTATTTATTTATTTTTTATCAAGATCTCTTATTTTAATTTTTCTTTTTATAGTGATCTCCATAATATTTTTTCTCGTTTTGTGTGTCAAGTTACCACAACACCATTATGATCTTGTATTTTTTAATCTCAAGGAGGTTGGTTTGTGTTGGTGTACCTTGTTAATTTGACATTGTATTTTGGAAATGTACCTGCCTACTCACAAACTGTCCTTTTTGAAGTAAAACACATAGGCAAGTATTTAAGAAAAAAAAATCCATTTATTGTGGGTCATAACAAAATAAAGAAGAAGGCAACGCTGGGGAAACTGCTGAAATTTGCGAAGCCTTTGTACCCCAGGGCAGACATCATTAATTTTACAGTCAAAATTGGTGGCATGAGGAGTCCTTATAATAGTGAGCACAATCCGGTCCAGGACTCCAAGAGATCAGGAACAGCTGCAGATGACATATCTGTCCTCAGGCTGTGGTCTTACAACAGCCTGCATCTTTTGTCAGACCAGACTGAACCCAGGCCATCACTCTCTGGTCTTCCTTACACACTTCCTTCTAGGCGTCCTTTTAGGCTGTGGCTCTGGTGTTGTAGTTGTGGCAGGAGATGGAGGAGGAGGAGGAGATGGAGGTGGAGGAGGACCATGGTTGAACTCACAAACGTGGCTTTGCTTTGTGAGTTCGCCCCACAACCCCTTATTTAGGGCTTGTAAGATCAGATACTCACATAAGAGGCATTGGCCCTCCTCCATTTCCTGCATTTTGCAGGCATATTCCTCTTGATTATTGGAGGGGGTTCTGAGGGCCGCAGTAGCCTTCCAAAATAGGCCAATTGCAGCCTCCTCCAGGTTACTCCTCTTCCTGGGACTTTTTGTTGGAATGCAGAGGGGAGGGACCTGGGATTCCGGCAGGCTACTGGGCCCGGCCACCTCCTGGCTGTCACTTTCCACTGCCTGGCTGAGACTTTCCTGTGTATGAAAAAGGGACATAGTTTTAGTTTTTTGTTCATCAATCACACACAATTTTCAGCTCATGACTTTTGCAAATTGAATGTTAATAAATAGAAACTACTATCATTCTGACCCCAACATTTTTCATTCTTGTCACAATCATTTGTGGCCACTACTGTCTATTGATATGTAAAAAACTTTGTGAAATCCTAAATTAGTGATCAAAACTAACATTTAGTTAACATCATTAATTTGACAACCAGAAATATTTTTAAGAATGCTATACCTGACTCACGCTGGGCTCCTCCACATGTTGCTGCCTGGAAGGCCCAGGTTGGACTTTGGAAGCCTCAGCTGGGGGGGAAGGAAGCCTTGAAGGAAAACTGGAGAGTGCTGGCCTGGGTTCCCTCTGGCCTGCCAGAAAATGCAGTCTGTCATAGTACCACAGCCTGGGTACATAAACGTCATCTGCTGCTCCTGATCTCAGGGAATCCTGGACCTTCTTGTGCTCCCTATTATAAGTGCCCCTCAGGCCACCAATTTTGGAATTTAAATACTTGATGTCTGCCGTGGGGATCACTGGCTTCACAAATTCAAGCAGTTTCTCCAGCGCTGCCTGCCTCTTTGTTTGATTATTAAAAAACGGGTGGTTCACCTGCCACAGACAGGGCAGCTCCCTGAACATATCAAAGACAAACCCTAATGTCAGGCGAAACTCTCCTAATCTTGACCCAATATAGGCCTCAATCTATAAGCAGTATAGGCCACTGATGCACCAAATTAAAATTGTACCTTCGTTATGATGATCGTCGCTTCTGCTACTCCTTCCTCCACTCACAGATCGTACGTACAACGCACGCGTGTTACGCTTTATATACACTGCGCATGCTTGAAACTCCGCCCGCCCCTGACGTTCTTTCTAGTATATTCCCCGCTCCTTCTCTTTCAGCGCAGTGGGAGAGCACATGGCATAGAAAGAGCTGGTGCATGCAGAGGAAAGCAGCAACGACGAAAGCCCGGAGCCATGAACGTCCCGATCCCAGAGGAGTTTTAAGGTCTCCAATATGTCATTTGTAGAGATGGTGAGATGGTGGACATCCTGAAGAGGGTCCACTATGACGGGAAGCATTACCTCACTCAAACCCAAATGTGAGAAAGGCCAAGATCATAACTAAACTTGTGAAGAGTCTGCACAGGAATTTTGGGGTATGGCAATCCAAGGAGCAACTGAGGAAACGCTGGTCAGACCTGAAATTGAGGGAGCAGAATCAGTACAGAAAGATCAAGAGAGTTCTTCAAAAAGTAAGTAGTTGTCGTGTGTTCCTATTATTAATCTTACAAGCATGCTGCTCCATGTGCTTTTCTTTACTGTTGTACATTTTAAAATGGCAACTTTCATGTTCATGGGCACAGTAATCGGTCGTAGGAAACATCGTTCGTTCGCCCACTTATAAGATTTTTTTTGCAGATACAGGTTAACTACATTTGTTCAGGCCTATTTGTATTAAAAGAAGTTTGTTGTCTAGATGGGTTTGTAACTATAATGAAATTGAAAACTGATTCAGTGTAAGGCGAGAACACTCAGCAGCTGTTTACACATCTGGACGCAGGAGCACTAATGTGGGACACCAGAACAAACTTTTTAGGGTGTCCCACACAGGTGCTCCAGTGGATACTAGGGGTGTCTCCATGTGTGAAACTTTAACAAAAAAAGGTAGGTATTCCAGCTTTAGAAAGGTAATAAAAATTTCTTCGACACTTCCAAGCAATTTTTTATATTCCTATTTCTGCCCTCAAATATCTGTGTGCTAAGTATACCTATTTTTTCCTGAGAAAAGACTCGGGACATCTGAGGACACCAGGAACCCCACACCTCCTGAAGAAGGGGAAATCCCAAAACCACAAGCAGAGGACGAGGAGGGAGAGGTTTATGAAGTGGGTGAAATAGTCACCACAACAGGTGAGTGTCTGAGACCACAACTTCAGGTAATAGATGTATGCCTGCATATTTATAATACATGGTGGTTTTTTTTATTTTAGGTGATGTGGATGTTGTGGAAGAAGAATCTAATTTCACTAGTGAAAGTGCCCAGATCCTCATCGGGAAGATAAAGGGGTGCAATTGTGATTTGGAAAATATAAAGGAAAACATCAATGATGTTCAACAAAAATGAAGAACATCATTGATGTTTTGGGCAGAATATAAAACACACAAAAATTGTACCGTTTTATCGTGTATTTTTGCTTTTAAAAACAAGTTTTAAAGTATTTTAAAAGCCAAATTTTGAAGATGAACGGTGTGTCAACATGTTCTATCTGCCATCACGGGATATCAATGTACACGTTTTGTGGGTGCAACCCCTTCCTCGCAACTCAAGTAGGTGAGAGGAAGGGGTTGCACCCCCGAAACACATCCATTGATCCCCCATGATGGGAGCTAGCACATGTTGACATTAGGCATGGGATCAGGAGGGCAATCCCCATTTTTACTCTCAATTTGTGTGCATCTTCAAAATTTGGCTTTTACAGGGGTGACATCACTCCATCTGATGAAGGCAATATCAACACAGTTTGGACATACTAATGTCTGATATTGCCTTCACTTTATCAAAGTTGAACTTTGTAAGTTCCTGAGTTGTGTATGCTATGGTTTGAAACATGCCTGTTTAACCAAAAAAAGGCTATTTCTAATGTGAAAAAAAAATGTTATACACCAAAGAAGTTGGTTTGTTCAAAAACCCTTTTCTAACGCACATGTGAATGTGCACAGAGTAAAATGTTGTCTACTCAACAATGTGTGGCTTCTTCTTTTAATGCTCAAAACAGTTTTTTTTAGTAAGTTGGTGTTTACAGTGACAATGGGGGTTATTCACTATAGGCAAATCCACTTTGCACTACAAGTGCACTTTCAGTGCAGTTTCAAGTGCACTTTTGCAGTGCACTTGGAGTGCAAAGTGGAATTTCCTTTAGTAAATAACACCCACAGTGCTTTATAATTTGCCACAATCACGCCATTTTCGTGACTCCACAAATTTCAGTCATGGTGCTGAAAATGATGAACATTTTTATCAGTAATGCATTACATACATTAACAACAAAAAAAGCTGTGTGTGTGAGTAGCAGACTCACAACATAATAGTTCGCTGAAGAAGAGATTGTCACCTCATGTATCCAAAAATTACGTTTGCATTATTGAACAAAACGGCAAAAAAGAAAAGCCCGTTGGAGAACCTAGGAGCCAGCTAAAAGAAACACAAGCAGTAAATCAAAGTAAATATTATTTAGGTTTAAATAAAAAAAATATTTTTAACATGTTTCTTAAACATTGTCTGGCATATCAATGGCCCCCCTACCTGCAAAGGACTCTAGATACTTTTCACGATCTTCACGGGCTTTGGTGAATTCATCCGTAAATATGACCACAAAAGAGGTAAGTATAGTGTATATGGGTTTGGCAAAGTCAGTAGATAGAGGATTGTTATCAGTTGAGTTAGCGGTTGGGGGGAGGGAGGGTCCCAAATGATTTTGGGACCCCAAAAAAAAGCCTCTTGCACTCTGCCTGAATTTAAGGACACACATAACATTTGCACACATTTTAGGGGGTGTTTAGGGTAAGGCAGTACTATGGAGCTGACAAGATACATTGTTAAGTGACTAGGCTAGGTGTGTATGGACCCAGCATAGCATGCTGGGGAGGGAAGTGAAGGCAAATATGCATGAAGGACAAAAATGGAACTTTAAAAGCTTCTAGCATGCATGAGGATAAAGGGGACATTCACAGCATATTACAATCATGGTAATTATGGAATGATGAAAGAAATACAATACATTAGCAAACATTAAATACATAGAATGTGATGTTAAAGGAGAAATCTTACCCTAATATAGTCCTTCTGCAGGACCTGAATGATGGCAGAACAGGTCTCTGGAATAATGATCCCCAGAGCCTGGGGGAGATGCCTGTCGAGAACTTGATGTTCTGCAGACTTCTCCCCGTCGCCAAATATCGCAAGGTGGCGACTAGCCTCTGTTCAGGAGTGATGGCTTTCCGCATGCAGGCATCCTGGCTGCTAATATAAGGGGACAGCAAAGCCAACAGATGATGAAAAACGGGGTCTGTCATCTGGAGATAATTCCTGAAATCATCAGGATTATTCTCACGGATCTCCCTCACCAAAGCATGTGAGAGAATTGGTCACGCTGGAGCAACCAATTCTTCGTCCATGAACTCCTCCCCACCCTGTTCATGGACTGGACTTGGGTCAAAGCAAGAACCCCAACACCAAGCCCCCACATAGCACGTATTCTACGACGAGTACATAACCGCAACATGGCTTCAAAACTGTCGGCTGGTCAGAAACGAGAGGACAAGAACGCACTGAAAATCAAATACGTACTATAATAATAATGATACGCACTGACAAACAAATGCGAACTGAATACACGCACTGAAGAACAGATACGAACCCACAAGCACAAACTGAAGAGCAGTAACCATCTGAAAAGCACGAGTCTGAAAAGCGCGAATCGTCTCTCACTAAACTTCTACTAACACGAAATTAGCAGAAGGAGCCAAAAGGGTGGCGTACTTGGTATTGAACTTCCCTTTTCTAGTGCTGTCATAAGTGTTGTACGTCACCACATTCTTGAATTTCCTTCAGTAAATAACACCCACAGTGCTTTATAATTTGCCACAATAACGCCATTTTCGTGACTCCACAAATTTCAGTCATGGTGCTGAAAATGATGAACATTTTTATCAGTAATGCATTACATACATTAACAACAAAAAAAGCTGTGTGTGTGTGTAGCAGACTCACAACATAATAGTTCGCTGAAGAAGAGATTGTCACCTCATGTATCCAAAAATTACGTTTGCATTATTGAACAAAACGGCAAAAAAGAAAAGCCCGTTGGAGAACCTAGGAGCCAGCTAAAAGAAACACAAGCAGTAAATCAAGGTAAATATTATTTAGGTTTAAATAAAAAAATTATTTTTAACATGTTTCTTAAACATTGTCTGGCATATCAATGGCCCCCCTACCTGCAAAGTACTCTAGATACTTTTCACGATCTTCACAGGCTTTGGTGAATTCATCCATAAATATGACCACAAAAGAGGTAAGTATAGTGTATATGGGTTTGGCAAAGTCAGTAGATAGAGGATTGTTATCAGTTGAGTTAGCGGTTGGGGGAGGGAGGGTCCCAAATGATTTTGGGACCCCAAAAAAAAGCCTCTTGCACTCTGCCTGAATTTAAGGACACACATAACATTTGCACACATTTTAGGGGGTGTTTAGGGTAAAGCAGTACTATGGAGCTGACAAGATACATTGTTAAGTGACTAGGCTAGGTGTGTATGGACCCAGCATAGCATGCTGGGGAGGGAAGTGAAGGCAAATATGCATGAAGGACAAAAATGGAACTTTAAAAGCTTCTAGCATGCATGAGGATAAAGGGGACATTCACAGCATATTACAATCATGGTAATTATGGAATGATGAAAGAAATACAATACATTAGCAAACATTAAATACATAGAATGTGATGTTAAAGGAGAAATCTTACCCTAATATAGTCCTTCTGCAGGACCTGAATGATGGCAGAACAGGTCTCTGGAATAATGATCCCAAGAGCCTGGGGGGAGATGCCTGTCGAGAACTTGATGTTCTGCAGACTTCTCCCCGTCGCCAAATATCGCAAGGTGGCGACTAGCCTCTGTTCAGGAGTGATGGCTTTCCGCATGCAGGCATCATGGCTGCTAATATAAGGGGACAACAAAGCCAACAGATGATGAAAAACGGGGTCTGTCATCTGGAGATAATTCCTGAAATCATCAGGATTATTCTCACGGATCTCCCTCACCAAAGCATGTGAGAGAATTGGTCACGCTGGAGCAACCAATTATTCGTCCATGAACTCCTCCCCACCCTGTTCATGGACTGGACTTGGGTCAAAGCAAGAACCCCAACACCAAGCCCCCACATAGCACGTACTCTACGACGAGTACATAACCGCAACATGGCTTCAAAACTGTCAGCTGGTCAGAAACGAGAGGACAAGAACGCACTGAAAATCAAATACGTACTATAATAATAATGATACGCACTGACAAACAAATGCGAACTGAATACGCGCACTGAAGAACAGATACGAACCCACAAGCACAAACTGAAGAGCAGTAACGATCTGAAAAGCACGAGTCTGAAAAGCGCGAATCGTCTCTCACTAAACTTCTACTAACAGGAAATTAGCAGAAGGAGCCAAAAGGGTGGCGTACTTGGTATTGAACTTCCCTTTTCTAGTGCTTTCATAAGTGTTGTACGTCACCACGTTCTTGAATTTCCTTTAGTAAATAACACCCACAGTGCTTTATAATTTGCCACAATCACGCCATTTTCGTGACTCCACAAATTTCAGTCATGGTGCTGAAAATGATGAACATTTTTATCAGTAATGCATTACATACATTAACAACAAAAAAAGCTGTGTGTGTGTGTAGCAGACTCACAACATAATAGTTCGCTGAAGAAGAGATTGTCACCTCATGTATCCAAAAATTACGTTTGCATTATTGAACAAAACGGCAAAAAAGAAAAGCCCGTTGGAGAACCTAGGAGCCAGTTAAAAGAAACACAAGCAGTAAATCAAGGTAAATATTATTTAGGTTTAAATAAAAAAATTATTTTTAACATGTTTCTTAAACATTGTCTGGCATATCAATGGCCCCCCTACCTGCAAAGTACTCTAGATACTTTTCACGATCTTCACAGGCTTTGGTGAATTCATCCATAAATATGACCACAAAAGAGGTAAGTATAGTGTATATGGGTTTGGCAAAGTCAGTAGATAGAGGATTGTTATCAGTTGACTTAGCGGTTGGGGGGAGGGAGGGTCCCAAATGATTTTGGGACCCCAAAAAAAAGCCTCTTGCACTCTGCCTGAATTTAAGGACACACATAACATTTGCACACATTTTAGGGGGTGTTTAGGGTAAAGCAGTACTATGGAGCTGACAAGATACATTGTTAAGTGACTAGGCTTGGTGTGTATGGGCCCAGCATAGCATGCTGGGGAGGGAAGTGAAGGCAAATATGCATGAAGGACAAAAATGGAACTTTAAAAGCTTCTAGCATGCATGAGGATAAAGGGGGCATTCACAGCATATTACAATCATGGTAATTATGGAATGATGAAAGAAATACAATACATTAGCAAACATTAAATACATAGAATGTGATGTTAAAGGAGAAATCTTACCCTAATATAGTCCTTCTGCAGGACCTGAATGATGGCAGAACAGGTCTCTGGAATAATGATCCCCAGAGCCTGGGGGAGATGCCTGTCGAGAACTTGATGTTCTGCAGACTTCTCCCCGTCGCCAAATATCGCAAGGTGGCGACTAGCCTCTGTTCAGGAGTGATGGCTTTCCGCATGCAGGCATCCTGGCTGCTAATATAAAGGGACAGCAAAGCCAACAGATGATAAAAAACGGGGTCTGTCATCTGGAGATAATTCCTGAAATCATCAGGATTATTCTCACGGATCTCCCTCACCAAAGCATGTGAGAGAATTGGTCACGCTGGAGCAACCAATTATTCGTCCATGAACTCCTCTCCACCCTGTTCATGGACCGGACTTGGGTCAAAGCAAGAACCCCAACACCAAGCCCCCACATAGCACGTACTCTACGACGAGTACATAACCGCAACATGGCTTCAAAACTGTCGGCTGGTCAGAAACGAGAGGACAAGAACGCACTGAAAATCAAATACGTACTATAATAATAATGATACGCACTGACAAACAAATGCGAACTGAATACGCGCACTGAAGAACAGATACGAACCCACAAGCACAAACTGAAGAGCAGTAACGATCTGAAAAGCACGAGTCTGAAAAGCGCGAATCGTCTCTCACTAAACTTCTACTAACACGAAATTAGCAGAAGGAGCCAAAAGGGTGGCGTACTTGGTATTGAACTTCCCTTTTCTAGTGCCGTCATAAGTGTTGTACGTCACCACGTTCTTGACCTTCGCAATTTGTGTACGGTGTACGGGGCATAAGAAATCCTGAAGGCGGTGATTGGTTTCCGGGGTCCTGTACGCGGCTAGGCTCCCAAAAAGCCTCACACATGAGGTATCCTCATACTCAGGAGAAGCAGCAGAATGTATTTTGGGGTGCAATTCCACATATAGCCATGGCATGTGTGAGCAATATATCATTTAGTGAAAACTTTTTTTTTTCATCATTTTTCAATCACTTGTGACAAAAAAATAAAATATTCAATGGGCTCAACATGCCTCACAGCAATTTCCTTGGGATGCCCAGCAGGCTCTGTCAGTCTGAGTGCTGACACTGTAGAGAGCAGACCTCTGCTGTAGCCTGCTGCAGCGGCTCGTAAGCAGCTCCGGCCACTCGGCCTCCCATCCTTGGGTCCTGACTCATCCCGACTCCCCCTGCGGTAGCTCACCTGCTCCCCTCCCCCCCTCTTACCTTCCCATCCCCACGCCACATAGCAGCAGGCCGGCCGCTCGGGGCTCTCTGCGGGTCCGAGCGGCTCCCCTTGTAGCTGCATCTGGGACCCCCCCTCCCCACTCTTGTCGGTCCTCCATTCGGACCCCCGCCCCGTCCAGCCAACCGGCCGGCCGCCAGGCAGCTCCGTGGTCCAGCTTAGCCCCCCTCGCACTACCACCGGACCCCCTCCCGCACCTCCCTCCCTGACGCCGCCCTCAGCCAGCCAGCCGGCAACACAGGATACTCCGCGGCTCCGGCCTAGCTCGGCTGCTAACAGGCAGCAATTCACTGCCCCCCTTCATCGACCGGTCTGCCCGCCCGGCGAGCGCTCCCCCACCTCCTTGCTTACCTCCCCACCGGATTATCCCGCACACCTCCGCTGGACGTCCGGGAACACCGCAGGAAAGTCCACGGCTCAGGCCTAGCCGGCGGCCATATTGGCACACCCAGGCCGTCAGTGCAGCAACTGAAGACCCCCGGTGCAGCATCTGAGGCCACCAGCCCCCAGCAGGGTCCCCCCCGGTTGGACCCACCATCCCTGATCCCTCCTTCTGGCACCCCCCCCCCCTGGGACACCACTGCAGCCGCAGTCTAATCACCATAGGCTAGCTGCTAGATTCTGTGGGACAGATCACAGCTGCGGCTTAGTTTCCTGCAGCCAGCCACTCATCCCCCCCCCTCCCTTTTTGTCCAACAGAGCCCGCACCCCTCCACACCCGAATCACCCCTCCCGCCATCACTGAACATCATCGCAAGGGCTCCGGTATCTCACCAGAGGCTACTCCAACTCAATCATCCTAGACGTAGCCACCGCACCACCTACCAGTAAGTAGTGTCTGATCCCCCCCCCGTCATCCGCCGGACCATCCTACAGGTAAGCCACCAGGGGTACTTCATCTGTTGATCCAGGGGCCAGTCCGATCGCCCCTCGGGGGGTCAGGAAGGAATTTTTTCCTCTGCTGCATTATTGCCCCTCGCAGCTAGGGGTTTTTCGCCTTCCTCTGGATCAACGACAGGGGGGTAGGCAGCCGTACCTCCTCAAGTACCTCCGCACCCACACCAGCCCATCGCCACACCACTTCAGAAGCAGCGGGTAGCCATCAGACCCCTCCATCTCCCCGCAAGTGGATCATCACCACATCAGTACCACCATCAGAACACCTTTCCTACTAGCAACACCATCCTCCTCATCATGTGCAACTTTAAATACACAGCAGACACCATCCACAGGCTAAGAAACACCTCCGCAACTTTACCGATCGCCACTCAAAAAAGACTAAAAAAAGAACAATTACTAAGAACCAACCCACAATCAACCAGGAAATGCAAGGAGAAACCGATCCAACCGCAACAACTAGCATGCGCCCTGATCAACACCAGATCTGCAGTCAAGCACAGGCTGGAAATCCACGATTTCGTCATCGAAAACAACTTAGATTGCTTCTTCATTACAGAAAGCTGGCTAACACCTGACTGCAACACCATCCTAACTGAACTGGTGCCCGAGAACTACAGTATCCTAACCGAGCATAGAATCGGAAAAAAAGGAGGAGGCCTAGCAGTGATCTTCAAATCTCATCTTGGGTTCACCAAACCAAACGTACAGAACTCAGTGCCTTTCATGGAAACACTCTCACTGCACCTCCAAACAACACCTCAAGACACCATTCACATACTACTATGCTACAGACCACCAGGACCAAAGACCAATCTCCTCACGCCGCTCACTGAATTCTTCTCGATGCACACCTTGAAAACCAAAAACCTGCTGGTACTTGGGGATTTTAACCTGTGGGCAAACTCTGCCCAAGACCCCACCGCAACCGCCTGCGTCAACCAAATGGAAGAACTTGGCCTTCAACAACTGATAAACTCCCACGCATGGTTCAGGACACGCTCTAGATCTCATCTTCAAACAGAATATGGACATCAACGTATTTGACAACACTCCACTACCATGGACGGACCACCATGCTATCAAATTTAAAATCACCACTAACACCATCCTCCAAAAACAGAAACACGTAACAGCAACACACTGGAATAGATCTCAGAAGAAACTTCACTCTGATCTCTTCAAAACTACATTATCGAGCAAAATTCTTTTGCTAAGCTCAAACCTCTCAACAGAACAAACGCTCAACTCCCTAAACAATGTATTACTACAAACAGCAGACTTCGTGGCTTCAAAACGTAGAACACTCATCCGCAAAAAAAACTCAAGCTGGTTCAATGGTACTCTCACCCTACTCAAGCAAGAACGTAGAAGAGCTGAAAGAGCATGGAGAAGAAATCCTACCAAGGAAAACCATGCTAACTACAAAGCACTCACGGGGAAATACCACAAGGCAATCTTCAAAGCCAAAAAAGAACATTTCTCAGACACCATCTCATCCGCCTTAAACGGTCCGCGGGAACTTTTCAAAATAGTGGCTCAGTCTATGAACCCGACCTGCTTAGAGCCCCCAGGAAACGATACTCAAGAATTCTGCAATGAGTTATCAGATTTCTTCATCGACAAAATCGACAACATTCGGAAATCAATCCATCATAAAACAACGATCACCCTCACTGAACCAAAGCAAAAAGAGGATATCGACACAAACATCACTCAACCACCGAATTTAGTTTTGTCCCCAATCACCATAGACACAACCAAAAACATCATCAGAAGCCTTCGAGACAGCACATCACCGAACGACATCATCCCCACTAAACTGCTTAAAGAATGTTCCGACATCTTGGCCCCTATCCTAACACAGCTCATAAATCAATCATTCAAAGAAGGGACTGTGCCAACCTCCCTCAAGCAAGGCATCGTCAAACCTCTGCTAAAGAAAGCCAATCTCGACCCTAAGGACCCTAACTGCCGCAGACCAATAACTAGCCTCAACGCCATCTCCAAGATTATGGAGAAAGCGGTAGTACAACAGCTACAATGCCACCTGGACACACACCTCCTCCTGGACCCTCTGCAATCAGGCTTCCGCCCAGGCCATGGCACAGAAACAGCACTTCTCAAAATATGGGATGACGCCCTTGAAGCAGCAGACGACGGAGAACAGAGTCTCCTGGTACTGTTAGACCTCAGCGCAGCATTCGACACAGTGGACCACAATACTTTACTTGTCCGCCTCGCTGAAGTAGCAGGAGCTACAGGTTCTGCTCTAAAATGGTTTACATCCTTCCTAGAGAATCGCTCCCAGACAGTGAAACTAGGAACATTCACCTCGGAAACCCGGGCAGTCTCCTGCGGAGTCCCTCAAGGATCACCCTTGTCACCAGTACTATTCAATATATACATCCGCCCACTTCTCAATATCATCAGGAAAACCGATCTTTGCTTCCATTCATACGCTGACGACACCCAACTCTACCTTCGCATCAACAGACAAAAAGACCTTCATCAGCAATTACAGAAATGCCTCACCTTAATAGACGACTGGATGACCACTAGCTCCCTCAAACTCAACGGATCAAAAACAGAACTTCTTCTCCTACAAGCTAACAAAAATTCCAAAATAAAGACTACATGGACACCTTCCACCATCCTTGGACAGACCATCTCCCCAAGCACCAAAGCCAAGAGTCTCGGAGTCATTTTTGACTCAGGAATGACAATGGATGCACAAATAGGATCAGTGGTGAGCGGATCCCACCATCTCCTCCGCCAACTACGTAGACTCATCCCCTTCATCCCAGAAGAGGACAAAGCGGCAGTTGTGGGAACAATCATCAATTCCCGACTCGACTACGCAAATTCGCTCTACGTAGGACTACCCCAATATCAGCTTGCGCGCTTGCAACTCATCCAAAACACGGCGGCAAGACTGTTAACAGGAAAAAAAACCTGGGAATCCATCTCCCCCTCCCTAAAGAGCCTACACTGGCTAACCGTGAAGAATCGGATCACATTCAAGACCCTCTGCCTCACCCACAAATGCGTACAAGGAAACGCCCCACCATATCTCCGCGAGAAAATAAAACACTACACACCGAATCGCAGTCTTCGATCAGCTAACCAAAACCTCCTTACCATTCCCAAATACCGCTACAAAGCAAAGGGAGAACGAAGATTCGCAGTCCAAGGACCTCGACTATGGAACGTTCTTCCTACCAACATCCGCATGGAAGAAAACCACCAGGCCTTCAGAAAAAAACTAAAGACCTTCCTTTTCTGAGAAGCTGACATCAGAGAATGCATCCAGCGCCTTGAGGCGATTCAGTTCGCATTTGCAGTGCTTTATAAATCATTCATTCATTCATTCATGTCTACTTTCCAAAATGGTGTCATTTGGGGGGAGGTTTTGTACTGCCCTGCCATTTTAGCACCTCAATAAATGAGATAGGTAGTCATAAACTAATGCCGCGTACACACGAGCTGACTTTTCAGCATCAAAGGTCCAACGATCTTTCCGACGGACTTTCGAACGACCGGACTTGCCCACACACGAACGGACTAAAGTCCGTTCGAAAGTCCGTTCGAAAGTCCGTTCGAAAGTCCGTTGGTTTCAACGTGATGACGTACGAAGGTACTAGAATAAAAAAGTTCATAGCCAGTAGCCAATAGCTGCCCTTGCGTCCTTTTTTGTCTGTCAACATGTTCCAAATCTAAAGTCCGTCTGATTTTCAACAGAAAAAGTCCGCTGAAGGTCCGATGAATCCCACACACGGTCGGATTGTCCGATGAACCAGTCTGGTCGAAAAGTCCGCCCGTGTGTACACGGCATAAAACCTGCATAAATTCCAGAAAATGTACCCTAGTTTGTAGACGCTATAACTTTTGTGCAAACCAATAAATATACGCTTATTGGCCTTTTTTTACCAAAGACATGTGACTGCATACATTTTGGCCTAAATGTATGACTAAAATTGAGTTTATTACATTTTTTTTATAACAAAAAGTAGAAAATATCATTTTTTTTCAAAATTTTCGGTCTTTTTCCGTTTATATATCGCAAAAAATAAAAATTGCAGAGGCAATCAAATACCATCAACAGAAATCTCTATTTGTGGGAACAAATGGACGCAAAGTTCGCTTGGGTACAGCATTGTATGACCGCGCAATTACCAGTTAAAGCAGCGCAGTGCCAAATTGTAAAAAGTGCTCTGGTCGTTGAGCAGCCAAATCCTCTGGGGCTGAAGTGGTTAATAGGCTTAATTCACAGTCAGCATTATTTGTGTAAAAGTTCCGTGTGCATGCCCCTTTTCCAATCAAAGAAGATTACTTTATCACTCTGAGACAGTGTCAATAAAACTGTTTACCTGGCCCTATCACTGTCCTCCAGTGGCGGCTGGTGCTTAAAATTTTTGGGGGGTGAAAACAAACTGAAAAATTCTGAAAATAAACCCATCAATTGCAGCCACTGTGCCATCAAACAAAGACACTGTGCCCATTAAACGCAGCCACTGTGCCATCAAAAGCAGCCACTGTGCCCATCAATCGCAGCCACTGTGCCATCAATCGCAGCCACTGTGCCATCAAACACAGCCACTGTGCCCATCAATTGCAGCCACTGTGCCCATCAATTGCAGCCACTGTGCCATCAAACGCAGCCACTGTGCCCATCAAATGCTGTCACTGTGCCCATCAAATGCTGCCACTGTGCCCCATTTAAAATGCTGTCACTGAGCCCCATCAAAGCAGCCACGGTGCCCATCAAACGCAGCCACTGTGCCATCAAATGCTGCCACTGTGCCCATCAAATACTGCCACTGTGCCCATCAAATAGTGCCAATGTGCCCCATCAAATACTGCCACTGTGCCCATCAAATTCTGCCACTGTGCCCCATCAAATGCTGCCACTGTGCCCATCAAATGCTGCCACTGTGCCCCATCAAATGCTTCCACTGTGCCCATCAAATAGTGCCAATGTGCCCCATCAAATGCTGCCACTGTGACCCCCCCGCCTGCTCACCGTCTGCCTGGCACTTACCCTGTCTCAGTGGCGGGTCAGGCATGCGGGTGACGGTGGCGAGCGGTGGGACCCTGCAGTGGGTCAGACAGTTGCTCCTGTGTCCTTCATGCTTCTCCTCCCCTCCTCCTGATAGGTGTCCAATTGCAGCGCCTGTCCTTTCAGACAATCAGGTGACGGGTAACAGACCCATGCTCCAGATTGGTGGAGAGGTGGTTCAGTGTTAGGAAAGCAAATATTCATTTGGTGTTCTAACACACCTGGGTGAACTGCGAGCGCAATGCTCTGTGCTCGCAGTTCACCTTTTTTGAAGCCTATTAGAGGCTATTAGAGCCGCTGGAATGCATGAATCTATCTTTTAGTCATAGAGGGGGTGGCTGGGGAGAAGGGGTGGCGCCTGTGCGCCCCTTAATGGATGCACCGCCACTGCCGTCCTCGCTCATTCTTTGGATCCTGCCAGGTAAACCCCTTTCTATTTTTAGATCTTGGGCCACAGCAGGGCCGATCCTAGGGTCACAGACGCCTGGGTGCAGAAATATTTCTGGCGCCCCCACGTGGGCGTGGTCATTTTACCAACTCCTCCCCTTTACAAATGTTTCTGTGGCAATGACTCAAACACAGAGATGCTCCCCTAAAAAGTCTTTGTTACCCTAGGATCCTCCCATGATCTCTTAACAATAAAGCAAATACAGGAAGAGCGTACACTAATGAGACCTGGAGGGGAGTCTCTCTGATGTACACAGAGAGGGCTTCTGTTAGAGAGTCTGTTAGAGACAGCCCCCAGACATAGTACAGGAAATGGTCAGAGACTGTAGACATGATACAAGAGATAGTCAGAGACTGCAGGCATGTTACAGAGACTGCCGACATAGTACAGGAGATGGTCAGAGACTGCAGACATAGTACAGGAGACGGTCAGAGAATGCAGGCATATTACAGGAGATGGTCAGAGACTGGAGATATAATACAGGAATTGGTCAGAGACTGCAGACATTATACAAGAAATGGTCAGAGACTGCAGACATGACACAAGAGATGGTCAGAGACTGCAGACATGTTACAAGAGATGATCAGAGACTGCAGACATGTTACAAGAGATGGTCAGAGACTGCAGACATAGTACAAGAGATGGTCAGAGACTGCAGACATAGTACAGGAGATAGTCAGAGAATGCGGAAATATTACAGGAGATGATCAGAGAATGCGGACATATTACAGGAGATGGTCAGAGACTGGAGATATAATACAGGAGATGATCAGAGACTGCAGACATTATCCAAGAGATGGTCAGAGACTGCAGACATGACACAAGAGATGGTCAGAGACTGCAGACATTGCAAGAGATGGTCAGAGACTGCAGACATAATACAAGATTTGGCCAGAGACTGCAGACATGCTACAGGAGATGGTCAGAGACTGGTCAGACTACAGACATAGTACAGGAGATGGTCAGAGAATACGAACATTTTACAGGAGATGGTCAGAGACTGCAGACATACTACAGGAGACAGTCAGAGACTGCAGACATGATACAAGAGATGATCAGAGACTGCAGACATGTTACAAGAGATGGTCAGAGACTGAAGACATGTTACAAGAGATGGGCAGAGACTGCAGACATAGTATAGGAGATGGTCAGAGACTGCAGACATAATACAAGAGATGGTCAGAGACTGCAGACATATTACAAGAGATGTTTAGAGACTGCAGACATACTACAGGAGATGGTCAGAGACATAATAGAGGAGATGGTCAGAGACTGCAGACATGTTACAAGAGATGGTCAGAGACTGCAGACATAGTACAGGAGATAGTCAGAGACTGCAGACATAATACAAGAGATGGTCAGAGACTGCAGTTCTTATGAACGTTAGTAGATAATGGTCGATCGGCCCTCTCACCTGACCCAGCGATACAGCAACAACGGTTCCTCTGATCAGGAGTCAGCTCACTCTCAAATACCCATGGCGACTCAGTTGGGTAGAGCCCAGATCTGTATTCCTGCAATGACTGCATTCCTTTCTCCACCAGGGATGGTGCTAGGCTGTGTGGCTTTCCCTCTGGTGGCGCAGGTCAGTGGGGTTCTCTCTCTGGTGTTCCCTCAACACTGACTTCTCCCTCTGGAGTCCTAAGTGTAGTTCCCTGAAAGCTTTCCCGGGCTCCTGGCTCTCTCTCTCTCCCATTCAGCTGAGCATTCTGTGTGGGCTGCAGTTTCCATGTTACAGTGGGGCTGCCAGTCCTCAGGACTACATGTCCCACAATCCTCTTCTTTGCTCCTTTTTTTTTACTTCCCTGGCCGATATGAAGGCAGGGGAAGAAACATAGTGCGCCACTCACTAGTACAGCAGCGCGCGCAAAGAGGAGAGGGAGAGGGGAAACAAGAGCCCGCGGCTGCAGTGGCGTCACTAGGCTTGGTGTCACCCAGTGTGGTAAAACATGGTGTCACCCCCCCTCCACCAACTATAGTCGCCCCTCAGTACAGACCCTCCTCCACTTAGTGCAGACCCCCCACTAAGTATAAACCCCTCTCTCAATACAGACACCCCATCAGTATAGACCCCCCTCAGGACAAACCACCCCCTCCATTAGTACAGACCCCCCAGAACAAACCACCCCCCCTCCATTAGTACAGACCCCCCAGAACAAACCACCCCCTCCATTAGTACAGACCCCTCCCCGGAACAAATCACCCCCTCCATTAGTACAGACCCCCCAGAACGAACCACCCCCTTCCATTAGTACAGACCCCCAGAACAAACCACCCCCCTCCATTAATACAGTCCCCCAGAACAAACCACCCCCTCCATTAGTAAAGACCCCCCCTCCATTAGTACAGACCCCCAGAACAAACCACCTTCTCAATTAGTACAGACCCCTAGGACAAACCCCCTCTCCATAGTACAGACCCTCGGACAAACCACCCCCCTCTATTAGTACAGATCCCCCGACAAACCACCCCCCTGCATTAGTACAGACCCCCCCGGCCAAACTACCTCCCCTACATTAGTACAGACCCCCCAGGACAAACCACCCCCCCTACATTAGTATAGACCCCAGGACAAACCACCCCCCTACATTAGTATAGACCACCCCAGAACAAACCACCCCTCTCTACATTAGTATAGACCCCCCAGGATGAAACCACCCCCCCTACATTAGTATAGACCCCCAGGACAAACCACCCCCCCCCCTACATTACTATAGACCCCCAGGACAAACCACCCCCCTACATTAGTATAGACCCCCCAGGACAAATCCTTCCCCCTATATTAGTACAGACCCCCCAAGACAAACCACCCCCCTACATTAGTATAGACCCCCCAAAACAAACCACCCCCCTACATTACTATGGACCCCAGGACAAACCACCCATCCTACATTAGTATAGACCCCCCAGGACAAACCACCACCCCTACATTACTATAGCCCCCCAGGACAAACAACCCCCCTACATTAGTATAGACCCCCCCAGGACAAGCCACCCCCCTACATTAGTATAGACCCCCCAGAACAAACCACCCCCCTACATTAGTATAGACCCCCAGGACGAAACCACCCTCCCTACATTAGTATAGACCCCCAGGATGAAACCACCCCCCCTACATTAGTATAGACCCCTCCAGAACAAACCACCCCCCCTACATTAGTATAGACCCCCCAGGACGAATCCACCCCCCCCCCACATTAGTATAGACCTCCCCTGGACAAACCACCCCCCTACATTAGTATAGACCTCCCCAGGACAAACCACCCCCCCCCACATTACTATAGACCCCCCAGGACAAACCCCTCCCCCTACATTAGTATAGACCCCCCAGGACAAGCCACTCCCCCTACATAAGTATAGACCCCCCCAGGACAAACCACCCCCCTACATTAGTATAGACCCCCCAGGACAACCCCCCCCCCCACATTAATATAAATCCCCCAGGACAAACCACCGCCCCTACATTAGTATAGACCCCCCAGGACAAACCCCTCCCCTACATTAGTATAGACCCCCCAGGACAAACCACCCCCCACATTAGTATAGACCCCCCAGGATGAAACCACCCCCCTACATTAGTATAGACCCCTCCAGAACAAACCACCTCCCCTACATTAGTATAGACCTCCCTAGGACAAACCACCCCCCCTACATTACTATAGACCCCCCAAGACAAACCCCTCCCCCTAAATTAGTATAGACCCCCCAGGACAAACCCCTCCCCCTACATTAGTATAGACCCCCCAGGACAAACCCCAACCCTACATTAGTATAGACCCCTCAGGACAAACCACCCCCCCTACATTACTATAAACCCCCCAGGACAAACCCCTCCCCCTACATTAGTATAGACCCCCACCAGGACAAACCCCTCCCCCTATATTAGTATAGACCCCCCAGGACAAACCACCCCCCCTACATTAGGTTAATTTAAAACACCCAGGCGGAGCGTGTCAGGCTTGGGCAGCATGCGTCAGTGAGACACAGGAGGTCGGAGGAGAACTGGAACACGTTGGGCACGGGCCGCCCCCCCCCCCTCACTGTGCGGCTGGTCTCTCACACAGAGACAGCCGCTCCGATCTAATTTCGCTCTCCTCCTCTGACAGGAGGAGGGTTGAGGGAGGGGGGATGGGCTTCGTCACTCGGCGGGTCGAGGTGGCGACCAGCAGAGAGAGCCGCCTACGGACAAGGAAGAGGAGGAGGAGGAGGGAGGGGAGCACTCTGGCGCTTCAGCGCCCCCACCTCTGTGGCGCCTGGGTGCAGTGAACCCCGCGCGCCCCGTCCAGGATTGGCCCTGGGCCACAGATGATAAAACAAGCTGCATAAAGTGGATGTAAACCTAATGTAAACCCGATTCATAATTTTTGAGCTAGGCACATATATCTGTAGTGTTTTCTTATCTCTCTTCAAAGCCCTAAGTCCCATGGCCTTCTCCTGCTCCATTCATCTGTTATGATATCATGATAACTTCTGACAAGTTCTCCATCTACTGTGATAAAGCCAGCCTGAAATTTTTGTCAGGGTGGGTGCTATAAATAGATTAGCAGAGAGCTGGTCTGTTCACAACACAGCTCTACATTGCTTCTTCCTTTTTCTTCCTATGTGGAAAGGGGGTATGTGCCTTTCCTTCAATCAGCTGCCTCACAGCGTATGGCAAGAATTCACACCCACAGGTAAATTAAGAGAATCTCAGGTACACATCTAAATATTCTCAATGGATATGTCAAGGTATAGGCAACTATAGCAATTCAACATTAGCTCATCAGCTTCAAAGGGCCTGCTACCAGTCACACATAAAATCTTACTCCACAGCCAACCTAGACCTAGGTTTTCATTTTTCAAGGAATTGGGAAGGGAGCTGTGCAGTGATCTGGCCAGACCTCAGAGAAACAAAATTCTCAAAATTACACACAACTCCACTATCTGTTCAAAAACACAGGGGGGGGGGGGGGCAATTATTAAGAAACTCACTAGGTGGTATAGACTCCCCAAGTCACTGGCCTCAGTCTACCTGACTGCGTCTGCTACATGCTGAAGGGGATGGAGCCAACATGTATCCCATCACCACATATAGTGGGGAGGTCCCAAAATAAAACCTTTTTTAGACTGAGATTTGCAAACTGATACGGGACATCACTGATGAAATGGCCAACTGCTCTGCCCACCCCACTTCCCTCTCTATTAGGGCTTATAAAAATTGTGCTTTGCCCCACCTTGCTGTTAAAAGTGTGTTTCCACCTTGGAAATTAACACAAACACCTTTTGAACATGATTGAATTTCTAGTATTAATCCTATTATGGTGGCGGAGAATTGCGTACACCTCTGTCAAGACAAATACAACATATTTACATTATTTGGACAATTTGGATCCATTTTACCATTAACTTGAAAAAGCTGTAAACCATATACATCAGGTGCCCTAGAGCAGCCATAATCTCTTTCTAAAGCTTAGATTGTTGTCTTGATTATACGTTCAGCTTATCTGATATAAATATGCTGCTATACAACACCCCATCGGTTATGGTTAATATTCTGTTTAATACCACTTACGCATCCATACCCACCACAGTCTCCAGTCACTCTTTCCTGCCCCTACCACCTTCTTCTTGGTTCCTAAACCCCCTGAAAACTGCTCCAACATGTGAATGTTAAAGGATCTGTTCACCTTTTATAATGTGTTACATGTTACAACCATATTCAGCTGATCACATTGCTTTACAGACTACCAAGGCTTTTTTAAATGCAAAAAGATGTGCATTCATGGCGAACTTATCTTTTTAATGCTGAAATGATAACGAAAAATATGAGCGTGAAATTACTAGGGAAGGATTGTGAGTGCACAGCATCATTTCTCCACCTCCAGACCATGGCACCCTGCATTCACAGTGCATTTATGCAGAAAGCAGTGCTAATGTCATCTCATCAGTGCTGCTCTCTGCATTATTCAGGACCACTCACTGCAAAGAGAAGACCAAAGAGGACCCAAAAAGTCACATGACTGGCCAGGAGACAAAAAAACACAAAATACTGGTGTCCAGAACCCTCCCTTCCAAGGTCTGTTATCTAGTGGTCGCCTCCAGGGTGGCATCAACGGGTGGCCCCGCCCCATGGCTATATAAGTAATGGCACATGGTGGACCCTGCATTACAGCAGGGGAGAGTGTTGAGAGAACATCAGAAGAACAGAGGGAGAAGACAGCAGAGAGCAGTGACCCGGCGGAGGGAGAAGACAGCAAAGAGAGGAGACTCGGTGGTGGGAGAGGACAGCAGAGAAAGGAGACCCAGCGGTGGGAGAAGACAGTGGAGAAAGGAGAACCGGCGGTGGGAGAAGACATCAGCAAACATGGGTGCTCGCTCGCCCCCCCCTTTTCTGGCCGGCCGGGCTGCGAGCTCAGATAAGGGTCTGGTATGGATTTTGGGGGGTCCCACGCTAATTCTTTTGGTATCTGGGTTCCCCTTAAAATCCACACCAGACTGAAGGGTCTGGTATGCTCTTGGGGGGAACCCCACACCATTTTTGTTTCCATTTTGGCAAGGGTTCACCCTTCATATCCTCAGCGCACAAGCTGCACCGCAAGTCTGATCATCATGATCCGACTTGTGGTGCGACTTCTATTCAAATCAATGGGTTCTCATAGGGAAAAGAAATGCTGCTAAAAGCTAGCGCAGCTTAACGTGCATTAACTCCAATGCGAGAAGTTACTAAAAGCATGTTAATACAGCTGCTTTTTCCTGGTGTTGGTAGTGGTTTTGCAGCTCGTTTTTTCCAATGCCCTGTGTGCATGAGGCCTTATGCCATAGTTAGATAATAAAAGTTTCACTACTGCAATTTTATACACTGGACTGCTATATTCGTTTTTTCCATAAATATGGACTGCTATATTATTAATATGGTGACAGAAGCCTATCTGTATCGTGCTATACGCTGACCTCTAATATGTCACTCCAGAGTGGCCTCATTCCCCTGTCACGATGAAAATAAAAATAAAAAATGGAACATATAAAATTTAAGAAAGTCATGTACAGAAAAGCAAAATGTGGGCTCTCATTCTGGAGCAATAAAGTGTGTATTCTCAGCCTTGCAGGCGAATATGAGTTGCTCCTTACAAGTCTATTTCATACAGAACTTTCTTTAGACTGCAGTTGGCCTCTAACTACTGTTAATTAGGCATGGCAAAGGTCAGGAACATTTAACAGGGTCAGGAGGCTCAGTTTCAGGAAGCAGCAACACTGTAAAAATAATCGCTTGTACATTTGTACTGGAGATTTCTGTCCGGACTTTTTTTTTTCTTTCCCGTTCGCTTACACCTAACTATTTTGACATATGGTCAAAAGTAGGGGCTTTAAATTGATCCTGTCCTGACCTCCAAAGGGAAATTTGCTATGTTTTAAGGAACATTTGAATTGGTAATTGTGCCTAAGCAATACCTTGAAAATACAGTGCCTTGAAAAAGTATTCATACCCCTTGAAATTTTCCACATTTTGTCATGTTACAACCAAAAACGTAAATGTATTGTTTTGGGATTTTATGTGATGGACCAACACAAAGTGGCACATAATTGGGAAGTAGAAGGAAAATGATAAATGGTTTTCAAACTTTTTTACGAATAAATATGTAAAAAAAAGTGTGGCATGCATTTGTATTCAGCCCCCTTGTCATTACCTTGTAGAACCACCTTTCGCTGCAATTATAACCGCAAGTCTTTTTGGGGATTTCTCTACCAGCTTTGCACATCTAGAGAGTGACATTTCTCTTTGCAAAATAGCTCAAGCTCTGTCGGATTGGATGGAGAGCGTCTGTGAACAGCAGTTTTCAAGTCTTGCCACAGATTCTCAATTGATTCTGCCACCACCATGTTTCGGGGTGGGGATGATGTGTTCAGGGTGATGTACAGTGTCAGTTTTCCGCCACACATAGTTTTGCATTTAGGCCAAAAAGTTACATTTGCATCTCATCTGACCAGAGCACCTTCTTCCACAGGTTTGCTGTGTCCCCCACATGGCTTCTCGCAAACTGCAAGAGGGACTTCTTATGCCTTTGTTTGAACAATGGCTTTCTTCTTGCCACACTTCCAGATTTGTGGTGTGCACGTCTAATAGTTTTCCTGTGGACAGATTCTCCCACCTGAGCTGTGGATCTCTGCAACTCCTCCAGAGTTACCATGGGCCTCTTGCCTGTTTCTCTGGTTAAGGCTCTCCTTGCCCGGCCTGTCAGTTTAGGTGGACGGCCATGTCTTGGTAGGTTTGCAGTTGTGCCATACTCTTTTCATTTTTGGATGATAAATTGAACACTGCTCCATGAGATGTCCAAAGCTTGGGGTTTTTTCTTATAACCTAACCCTGTATTAAACTTCTCCACAACTTTATCCCTGACCTATCTGGTGTGTTCCTTGGCCTTCATGATGCTGTTTGTTCACTAAGGTTTTCTAACAAACCTCTGAGGGCTTTACAGAACAGCTGTATTTATACTGAGATTAAATTACACACAGGTGGACTCTATTTACTTATTAGGTGACTTTTGAAGGCAATTGGTTCCACTAGATTTTAGTTAGGGGTATCAGAGTAAAGGGGGCTGAATACAAATGCACCCTACAATTTTCAGATATTTTTTTGTAAACAAAATTTAAAACCATTTATCATTTTCCTTCCACTTCACAATTATGTGCCACTTTGTGTTGGTTTATCACATAAAATCCCCCAAAAAATAATTTACATTTTTAGTTACATGACAAAATGTCAAGGGGTATGAATACTTTTTCAAGGCACTGTATACCCTTTGTCTAAAATTCTTGCTGAAAAAAAGCAGCGCACATCCTTGTATGTATACCTGTAGTGAGAGTTCTAAGGCGCTGCTGCCTCAGATTGTTAAGCCTAGTACAAATGAGCTGAATGTTGGGTGACATTGGCCGGTTCTCTAGAAACCGGCTGACATTCGGCCGTGTGTACTGCCAACGGTCCGACATAAGCTGGCTGTTCGACCAGCTTCTGTCGTGGGGGCATGACCCAAGAAAGTCTGCCAACCGGCAATGGCTGAGAGCACTGACCAGAGTGCTCTGGTGGGGGGGGCAGTCCCCCTGTCAGAGCACAATAGCACAGCAGGGGAGATCCCTGTACTAACATTGGATTGTTAGTACAGCGGCTCTGACCTGAGCTGTCATTTTTAATTTGTTTACCCAGCTGGGTTAAACGAAAGAAAACTATTAGTGCATACTAGTGTCAGAAACCATGAAATCAGGCTGAGACAGAAGTACAGTTAAATCACACTTGTTTAATAATAAAAGTAAAAAGAACAAACGTAGTCAAAACATAGCCAATGTTCAGTAACCAGAATGGATAGTCAGCCAAGCCAGAAGTCGGGGATCAATGTAGTGGAACAGCAAGCAGGATCTGGAGCCAGAAGGGATGTCAGCAAAGCAAGTCTTGAACAGGATTGCAGGAGAGTTTCTGTGATGTTGACCAAAGCGAAGGTAGAGCTCCTCTGGGCTGGACGGCTTAAGTAGGCAGGACTAACCAGCAGGATATCACCAACAGCTGAGTAACTGTGGAGAGGTAGGAGCTGGCAATTAGCGAAGAGCTGAGCATCCAGCTCAGAGAAGGAAGGGCTGAGCCCATCCCTGACAACTAGGCTTTAGTCTCAGGAGATTTAGAGAGATTCCGTGATGTCCCTACCGTGCTGCTTATTGTTCTCTTTACTTGAGGCTTTGACATGAAGAAGCAAAACCCTATCTCTACCATGATGACCGCCCCCCACACTGAGACACAAGGCAGAACAAGGCATGTTATGTTAGTAATACTGGTGAATAGTCATTGGCCTAGGAGATTCAGCACGTAGGCAGCTGAAGTTGTAAGCAAATCTAGATCTTTCCTGTAAAGTCCAACCAAGTTCCTCTGATCAATAAGGATGCTTATCACATTAAAACATCGATGGAGAAACTCGGGAGGAGAGAGTGGTGAGACCAAACACAAATTTTACAGAAAAAGTAGAGATTGGCATAAGATTTCAGCCGTCTCTGAAATCTCTGGATCTTCAGGTCTAATTGTTTAGCAATGCAATTTTCATTGAAGTTAACCTCCAAATATGCATTTTATAGAATTGCCCAAAATTTTGATAGGTCTACAATAAATTAAAGTTGCATTTTATTTTGGTAATTGTTAATTGTTTAATTGCAGAGAGGCCAAATTTAACACGTGTTTCATTGCTGCATTGTATATGTAAACGTTCTAAGATTGTTGCTCTGGTTATTGTTCCCTAGAATGCCATTACCTTGGTGTTGGTAATGGTATTGTTGCTGCATAGAATTCCTCCAGAAATTCAATTTTCTGTTCATCTGATTGGCTCACCGCTATTCTTTTTCCTCCTATTACATCACTAATACTAATCATATGATGGTAGCAGGAAGCCTCTCATGAAGTAAGAAGTTTTTGTCTTTTCAGCAAAAAACTACTTTTTTATTTCCTGTGAGAAAATAAGTATTTCAAACCTAAGCAACATTTTTGTTTGTGAATTGTTGATTTTGCCGATAAAATGATTAGAAATATGAACTAGGACACCATTTCTTATGCAGAAAATTGACTTAATTATTCTATTATACCAAGTATGAAACTTCTATCCAAACAGAAACCTTTTTGGAGATTTTAAAGTGCTGTTGTCTCAGATGCTGAAGCTAGCAGGGCCTCTAATATTCAAATTTAAACCAGACATCCAAATAATTTTATGGTTAGCACATGTCACTTGAAGGTCATTTGCAATAGTTGGAGCCCTGTGGTGTCTGTAAGTGAAAGGGAAACTGCAGCAGAGAAAGCTCAGAGCCCCTTTCCTGGTAGACAGAAATATACCATGGTGTAGAGATGTGTAAATCTTAGGACTGGATGAACAAACTTAGCCATTTAACCAGTAAAACAACATTCATATTTGCACTGTATTTTTCAGTGTATTAAAAATGGAACTAAACCCAACTCTCCTTTACAGCCAAGGAAGCTTCCATCTTAGCCTCTGTTTGATCTGCAGTTGCTATGGTGCTGCACATGTGATCAGTTATGACACCAACCATTTGATGGCATGGCAGTTCAGCTGAGAGTTCAAGCATGTGTGGTAGTTATCATTCACTGCATGCCTTGAATGTACTATTTTGGGAAACAGTTAAATCGATGGATTTATATATGCAAGGAATTTGTGTTTGTCGGAGGGAATGTAAGTATATTGAGAAAATCTGAACACAGGGGTATCATCCCGTATATAGTAGCAAGGAGAGAGAATGGGTGTTTAGACTTTAAATACAACCCCGTGTGCACAATTAGATATAGAATGACATACAATATGTCTAAAAGAATTTTGTCTTTATTTTACACAATACAAAAAGCATATGTTGCTATTAAATATAGTACATACAAACAAGTCTGTGCATAAGGTCTTCTAGAAAGGTCAACGTGTTTCACGGATAATCCGCTTCGTCAAGACCAGTAGAATTAGGCACATTGAAATTGATAAGTCAAATAGTTTAAAAACAGATCTATAACAGA
Source organism: Lithobates septentrionalis (assembly GCA_037952835.1). NCBI lineage: Eukaryota > Metazoa > Chordata > Amphibia > Anura > Ranidae > Lithobates > Lithobates septentrionalis. The sequence goes on from JBBDGP010000848.1 coordinate 1,225,471, forward strand.
AAAACAAAAACATACATCATATCAAAAAATACAAACATTATTAAAGTGTTGGTACAGGTCAGATTATAACATTTTGTCCAATAATAGCTATTCTTTCCATTCCTCATGAAAAAATCGTTTAGGTCTTTAATGTTACATATCAGTTCATCCCTTTGGGAAGAAAGAAGCACACCTACCCAAAATGGATGTAGTATAGTTTACTCGGTGTCCATGGAAGGAAAAGGGATCTCACAAAATAGCCTGCCAGCCCATGGGAGGGTAACTATAAGGTTAAAATATCAAGGCCAAATAAACTGAATCAACCAAAAAGAAGGGAAAGTGTTAACTAGCAAGAGGGTTCATCACTATATCAAAAAAGATCAAGCTAAAGATGTAGTACATACTCCCTATTCATCAGAGCCTGTATATAAAAGAGGGGGAATGCTTACCCCAAATCTGAGTAGATATGTATATGATTTTCTAAGTGAGTCAAAAGTGAATTCCAAGTAGATTATAATGCATGTACTGAGATTGAGGGGCTCCCCACACTATATTACATGAGAAAAAAACTGACTTTGAAACCACTCATATACATAAAGTGATAGATTGGTAGCATTTTGTCCACCTCAGAAAAGATAGCAACTATGCCTACCCTCAGGTGTGAAAGATGAACAAATGGCGTATAAAGCAGCAATAGTTACAAATCCCAAAAAGGGCGCAAATGACTCAGACAGATATGTGCAAGCCACAGTCAAATTAAAGAAGTCATCTTCACAGGGGGATCACCCACACACAATCTAAAAGGATTCCACAATAAACAGGCACTTAGAAAGGGGGAAAAAAAACATTCCAGCCAGAGTAAAGCTAGTCTGGAAAGTAGCCTTATACCAATCAAAAGAAAGTTACCTTACATAGAGATCAGAGATAATATGTCTCACCCCTCCTTCCAGGATTGCAGCACAAACCTGAATGGGAGTGAGGTGCCCTAAATACCTGATGGTATCTCCTCCAAGGGTCGCTAGGTGTGACGTGGGTGGAACCAATCATTGCCCACGCCACACCCAGAGGGCCTTACCTTCCTCCTTTGTACCACCCCCCATGAAGTGACAAACCGTGATGGTCTGTCATGTGGGAAATGGCTGCCAAGACCAAGTCAAATGGCATCCACATTATAATGTACACCCACGATTGCCACAGGTGTACAAAGATGGTGTCCAAACAGGAAGTGCATCAACAGGAGTTGTGAAACCAGAAGTACTCAGACCAAACATCTTGTACACCCAAAACTCGGGTGTACCAATATGGCGCCCACACAGCAAATAAAGTAAACACTCATATGTCTCCATATAGCTGTACAACTCAGAACTCCCAGACATTAGTTACCAGCCAGTAAAGAAGCAATCGCTGCAGAGACAAAGGAGCCAGAACACAGTAATATATATCTAGAAACATGCTTATCAACATATCGCAAGTTAAAAAGGAAATAGAAAAGGCCTGACAAAGTGAAGAAAGGACATGGACCGGCAAGGCAAAGAAAGAGACATCGCCTCCCTTCAACATATAACACCTAAATATCAAAAAAGAAAGAAAATATATACATTAAAAAGACATGAGGAATGTGTACAATGAATGGAAAGTTTATAATAACAGACAGATATTTGTCATTTCCTATCATGCATTACCCCAATATATAATATTAGAATAATGTCTATTCCTTAGCATTAGTGAAGCATAGTTTAATGTCTATACAGCCAGTGTATTATAGGTTATTTTATTTGACTAAGGCATAAGAAAAGGGGTATAACTGATGGATTAATTTAAGCCTGGCAATTTGGTCACTTTTAAATAATAAATCCATCTTGTTTCGGTTTGCAGAATTTTGCGATCAAAATCGCCACCTTTAGGAGCAGGGTGAATGCGTTCCAGGGCCAGGAATCTGAGACAACCTGATTTATATTGATGTTTGCTGGTAAAATGCATAGCTATAGGTTTTTCGACTATACCTAAGGTAGCATCCCCAATGTGATCTTTAATGTGACGCCAAAATTCTCTCTAACCCTCGTAGAAAGAACCACAACTGCATGTTAAAAGGTACACAATGCCTATAGTGTTGCAATTGACAAAATGTCTTGGCCAAAATGGTACGGGATCACCTGTTTATCCATAATTTGTCTAAATTGGTTCGACTGGTTATTGAATGTAACAATAGGACATATTTTGAACGGTGTATCATATGGTGTACCTTGAAACAAGAGCAGGCCTCACGGACTATCTCTTGCTCATTGGTAGGCCGCTTTTAGACATTTGCTATTACCCCTTTACAGAAATCTTTGCTGTAATTCGGCTGCCTGCCTTTTAAAATCGATATAATTTGTACAATTCCTGCGAATCCTCATATACTGACCCTTAGGTATACTCTTTACATGGTGTCTAGGGTGGGCACTATCAAAATGTATGAGGGAGTTACCCGCGGTGGGTTTCCTAAAAAAATCTATATAGTTGTTGGAATCTTTTTTAACTGTAAGATCCAAAAATGCTATATTGTTTTTATGCATAGATGATGTAAATTTGAGATTGAACTTATTTAACTTGAATAGAAAATCCTCAAACTCAGCAATTGGGCCTGACCATAGACCAAAAATGTCATTGATGTACTTGCACCACAATACAATGTGGCGCAGGTACATCGACAAGTCCTCACTTAAAAAAACAAAACACTTCCACCCCTCCCCAGGTTGGCATATGATGGGGCACAAGTTGTCCCCATTGCTACCCCCTGCACCTAGAGGTAGTGGGAGCCCTGAAACAAAATTACGTTGTGAGTCAGTACAAACTCAAGTAGGCTCAGGACAAACTGATTAAAGTCCTGATAAATCAGTACTTCTCTCCCTGAGGAATGATGAAATAACCTGCAGGTCTTTTTCATGGGGTATTCTAGTGTATAACGCCTCCACATCGATGGAGACGCATAAATTATCCAAAATAGTCAGGAGATGTATAGTGTCCTTTAAGTAGGAAAGAAGAGATTTCACATGTGGTCTAAGGTAATCGTCTATGAGTCTACTCGCTTTATGGGTGAGAGACTCAATGCTCAATATAATTGGTCTACCTGGAGGCTCTGTTATGCTCCTATGAGTTTTGGGTAATGCATAAAAGGTTGGCATTATTGGGAACTTGACCCAAAGAAATTCACGTGTTTTGGACGAAATGAGATTGTTAAAGTGTGCCAAATCAAGTAGGACCTCATATCGTCTTTGAAAAAGTGAGACAAGTCAGACAAATGAATACTACGATACCAACTCCTATTGTTTATGGATTTAGTTATGCTTTAACTTTTTGCTTACAGTTCAGCTTCAATGTAAGCTGGAGCAAAAGGTTTTAATTGTTTAGTATACAGTAAATGGTTAGATCAGTGTGGAAATAATTTGTAGGTTGGTTTTGAGTCTGTAGTGGGATCATTTTTTTGAAAATTATTTTGCATGATATGTATTTTGCTCTCTATTCTGTATACATCAAACATAATATGTAGATATAACATATAATAGGGCAAAATATTATCATCTTATTGAGACACACAAATCTCTTGCAAGTGACGCTATGGCTAGAAAGGTGGCAACAATAACCAACTCACAAACACCTTATGTATTGTATTGCTGCATGCATTAGCCCTACAAAATAAGTACCACTACCTTCCCTAGCATAGGCAGAGGTGAGAGTGTATATACAGCAGGGCCCTCTGATCCCTCCTGTATTGATTTGTATTGTAACTGTACTGTCTGCCCCATGTTGTAAAGCGCTGTGCAAACTGTTGGCGCTATATAAATCCTGTATAATAATATTAATAATACATATCAACCTTAATAGGCCTCCAACGGTAAATCCTAATGTACTTTCAATGAATTTCCACTTTGTTTTTCATCATCATTAAGGTCTCCATTCTACCACTTGTTCTTTCAATGAAGGTCTCTAGTTAACATGACAAGCAGCACTCTGTAACAAGTATAGGATGCATTTTTACATGGAATCATACAATATGAGCTCTGTATGGACACACTTTTCACTTCCGACTGGAATTTGTAAAGGGACTCCCTTTGAAAATTCACAGCATTGAGATAATTGATTGTTGTACTACAATATCATGGTATGATTTGAGATTGGCAACATGGTATTCAGCTGTCGAGTAAGAAATCCAATCTGCCTGGCATAGGATTCCAGTATTGTTAGTAAGCTCCTAGCGTTGCCAGCCTAAATATATGTCATTGTGAGATTACAGTCAAGTCATAGTATTGTAATGATCACTGAAGTTCAACGTTCAGCATTATATATATATATATATATATATATATATATATATGTGTGTGTGTGTGTGTGCGTGTGCTTTTTTGTGTGTGTGTGTGTGTGTGTATTATGTATAGGGATTCTATATTTCTAAGTAAGAATAAAATACGTTGCAGTGTTTTATTTTCTCAGGGACTTAGTTGGCAATAAGCATGAATAAAGGGCATGTGACAAAAGAAAACATTCTCTTGCAAACATAAGAGATCACGTACCCATCAACAGTTTGGTATTGGAATGGAAAGTCAGAGCTATTTAAAGGCTCAGCAGTTAACATGATACAAGGATAGCACCAAGACTGTAATAAAACATTGACATCATTAATTATTGGCCCACATCAGTGAGGCTTTGCAGAGGAATTCAAAGCTTTAGGGTCCATTCACACTTGTAAATTAAACAATGCTTTTCTTCATATAAAAGTGTGCCTAAAGCACATGCTTAGATTTTAGTAATTGAATGAGCACCTGTTCAAATGAGTATACTGTGCGCTTCAACCTGTGAATGTCACTTTCAGTACTTTATACCAGTAAATATACCCAATCTTTGAATTTTAGCAGCACTTTTATAAGGATGAACAGCAGAGAATGTAAAATTCACATAAAGTTTTCATTGCCCAGCTTAATATGATGCTCACTTGTTATACTATTTCATGTAAAAGTGTGTTGGAAATGTGTGTCAGCATACTCAAAACCCATATTAAATAATTGTACTAGGAGAAATAGGGGGATTCAATTGCTGACCTATGTTGTAATTCTCATAATATAGTTCCTTGAAAAGGTATTCATACCCCTTGAAATGTTCCACATTTTGTCATGCTACAACCAAAAACGTAAATGTGCTTTATTGGGATTTATTGGGATTTTATGTGACAGACAAACACAACGTGGCACATAATTGTGAATTGTGAAGTGGAAGGAAAATGATAAATGTTTTTCAAATTTTTTTACAAATAAATATCTGAAAAGTGTGGCATGCATTTCTTGCAGCCCCCTTTAATATGATACCCCTAAAGCCCCTTTCACACTGCCGCCAATAAAAAGTTGCGTGATTTTACCGCAATTTTGATGCAATTTCAGGGAATGCCTGTGTAAACTTGAAATCTATGGACCTCAACTCGCATGAAAGTCAGACCAAAGTAGTACAGGGACTACTTTGAAGTCGGCACGACTTGAAGTCACACATATATGAATGGTTATCATTGGAGATCATGGGGAACGACTTGTCATGCAACTTTGCAGTCCCAAGTTGCAGGACAAGTCGCACAAGTGTGAAAGGGGCCTAACTAAAATCTACTGGAACCTTCAGGAGTCACCTAATTAGTAAATAGAGTCTACCTGTGTGTAATTTAATCTCGGTATAAAAACAGCTGTTCTGTGAAGCCCTCAGAGGTTTGTTAGAGAACCTTAGTGAACAAACAGCATCATAAAGGCCAAGGAACACACCAGACAGGTCAGGGATAACATTGTGGAGAAGTTCAAAGCAGGGTTGTGTTATTAAAAAAATATCCCAAGCTTTGAACATCTCACAGAGCACAGTTCAATCCATCATCCAAAAATGGAAAGATTATGGCACAACTGCAAACCTACCAGTTCATGGCTGTCCACCTAAACTGAGAGGCTGAGCAAGGAGAGCATTAATCAGAGAAGCAGCCAAGAGGGCCATGGTAACTCTGGAGGAGCTGCAGAGATCAACAGCTCAGGTGGGAGAATCATCACAATTATTTGCCACTTTGTGTTGGTTTGTTACATAAAATCCCAATAAAATACATTTACATTTTTGGTTATAACATGACAAAATGTGGAAAATTTCAAGGGGTATGAAAACTTTTTCAAGGTACTGTACTTATTGCATTTCTGTCTCTGGCTTTACTACTTCATAAGTCATTGACCTGGTACAAGCATGCAGATTCCAAAGCCAGATTAAAGCCTGAACTTAATATATGTTCCAGGCCTAAGTCTCAGAAAGCTGCCATTTGTTCAGCATTACAACCATCCTCCATATTGTTTTAGCTATAGACAAAAAGATGTAAAAAAAAAGAAAACACACTCAGGAGAATTCATAAAGAGTGTCTAAGACACTTTTTAGAATTCTAACATGACACCACAATGTTGGTGCAGGTAAACAGGTACATGAATCTGGGGCATGCGCCACGCGTGGAGGCCAGAGTGTCCATACGGTGGATCCTTAGCCAATAGATAGCATGCCATCAATTACAAAAAGAGTGAACCTGATGGGTAATTCTTGTCTCAGTTTCCCCATCAGGCTCCACCCACTACAGCATCACTGGTTGCTAGGAGGCTGTCAACTGTGAAGCTGAAAGTGTCCTTAACCAGTGACAGGGAGGGTGTAGCAAATATACTGCTCTTCTACACTGGCACAGGGACAGGCACTCTCCCTGCTTCTGTGTGCCAGTTTAGAGTAGGTCTTAATTACCTCCAGTTTCGTCATCTATGAACTGAAGGTAATTCTTTTTTATTTTATTTTTATTTTTAATTTTTTTAATGTAGCACCAATAAGAGCTACCTAAATCTGCCACACGTCGGTAAATTTACTGAAATGGGCTGCAGGGATTTTTTAATCTGGGGCAGGCCATTTTTAAGGGCCATAAAGCCAAAAAAAAGAGATTTCCCCCAACCTTATTCTACTTTGGTCATTGTTAGTTTTTGTTACTATACATAAGAAGTATACTTTTTTGCATAATTTTCTAAAAATATATAAAATAAAAAAATATTAATAGATTGAAAAAAATGCATTGATAAAAATAAAAAAATAGCAGAAAAGTAATGTCTGGGTGGGAGAGGGGAGTTTATAGGGGCTCAGTGAGGATAACTAAGGGTAATAGGAGGTTAAATAGGAAAAAACAATATTTAAAAATAACTTTAATCTGCATATGAATGAAAAAGAGTAACTGCAAAATAACAACAATTTGACATTGTATTTCTGAATGAAGAGTCTAAACAGTGTTTTCAAACTATATGTAGAAGCTCTGCTTTTCATAGCAGTGACTCCTGTAATATTCAGCAAGCCACAACGTGTCATTTTGACTGCTGGAAATTGCCAACAACAATGGTGGGGTGAGCAGAAACAGGGGAAAAGGGACAAGGCATGTTATATACACCCTCTGCACTTTGGTGATTTTTTTGAGGGCGTATTTAGTACGCTTAGGGGGAAATTTACTAAAACTGGAGCACTCAGAATTTGGTGCAGCTATGCATAGTAGTAAATCAGCTTCTAACTTCAGCTTGTTCAATTAAGCTTTGACAATAACCTGAAAGCTGATTGGTTTACATGCTCCAGTGTTAGTAAATCAACTCTTTAAAGTCTGCTTGTAAGTGGGAATGGGACATAAGTCTGTGAAATTTAGCTGCCAGTACATCAATTTATTGGAAATTTTAAAACACATGAAAGCACAAAAAAACACATGCCACGCTGGCACAGCAGTGTGAGCACATTATGCTTCTTTCTACACCATTTTGTTTTAAGGCTAAGAAGAGGAGAGGTTTCAGATTATTTGAGGATGAGATACCACAACTACATTGTAAAAGGCTATTTACCTTTCTTCTTTGTTCTGGTCTGTAGTGTGGGAGAGTGCTTCTTGCAGTACCCATATTGCCTTTTGGTGACCTGAACTCTTCCAGTTGGCTGTCCGAAGTGTTCATCAAATGCTCTTCACAGGGTCCTCAAAGAGTTTTCTAATCTTAAAGTGGTAAAATCATAACCTCACACTGTGAGAGGTGGTAACAAGTCTGGCTGGCTGCAGTTCCTACCTGATGGTCAAGTGTCAACCAAAAACTTCTGAAAAATCGAATCGGTTAGCTGCATTCTCCATTTTCCACGTGTTTAGTCTCTTTTTTTATATCCTGGTAAGTCAGTTCTCAGGGCAAAAAGAAATTGTTATGTGAAAGAATCTTTGACACAATGCAAGAAACTCTCTTCTTCAGGGCATGAGGATACATCAGAAAACATAATAGCAACAACAATAAAGCTAAAATTTTCATGCAAAGAGTATTGGTAACTTGATATGTACAGCACCATGTACATCCCCCAGAGAGACTGGATTAAGGGATAAGACTGGCAGGGCAAATTACAATGGAAATATCTTCATGTTTTACAAAGGGAATGCGTTACGATAAGAAGGAATGGACTTTCTTACTTAATGGTTGCCAATAAAAAAATAAGCTTGCCACAGGTTGTAACTTTCTATAATTATACATTGTGATTATACACTCACAAAACTCAAATTGTGCTTATTTAGTATGAACACTGACAGGGGCAAAATTAAAAATCACAGGGTCCCATAGCAAACTTTTGCTTGCAGCATTTTTCAAAATGGGCAGTGGTCCTTTGCAAAACTTATAACATTCATGACCAAACTATTGCATTGCTACTTATGTTGCCTTCTTTGAATTGGTAACCAGGGATCATGCAATTCTAAAATTATTGCCCCATTTGCATTGGTGATGCAAATACCTATTACATATTGCATTGAAAGCAAACAGAAATTCCCAGGTCACTTACCAGCTAGCCTTCAACAAAACCGATATGACCCTAACATGTTAAAATAGGATAGATTAAGGGCAGGTGTGCCTGAAGGGAGCCCACCCCTCCTTAAAAGTGTAGGGATGCATGGGGCACCCAGCAAGGGCACAATGGCAGCTGCAGGTATCCCATGCGTGCCCCCTTCCAATCCACAAATTGTGCAAACAAATGGGAACCACCCCAACCTATAACTAGATTCTGCAGTAAGGAGCACATGAAAGGGCAATACACATCAAAAACAAACACAAATTCCCACCATTTGCACTGCTGGCAAATACCTATTACATACTGCACTGGTGGCCAGGAGCCTTTCCATTTCTAACTATAGTGACCTTTAAACAAAGGTTACCAGTGGACTTAAAATGAGTGTACTGCTTCTAGCATACAGGTTCCCTTGGTTCAGTTTGCAGAAGAAATACTCCTCCTTGGCACAGAAGCTACAAGAGTTGCCTTCTTCCAGTTAATGGGCAGCTGAACTCTTCAGCCCTGGTCATACTGTAATCATGTCAGCTCTAACTAGAAGTGGTTTGTCATGCCTTCAGCCTATAAAGAAGAAATAATATCTTTTGGACTTGCAATATCAACATTGCCCACTAGATGCCACTCTCAACAAAGGACTATTGATGGGTAGTGTTCTATGGTCAATAGACATTTCCTGTCATAATACTAAGAACTAGTCCACTTCCTATGCAATTCTTTCATCTTTACCATGAGGGGAACAGACTGCAATGGAGCCAGCTAAGCCTGTGCTGCACGTTCTTAGGAATTCCTAACCCTCTAGGGCAGCATCACTGGTATGCTAAAGACTGTTTATTTGTATACCTAGTAGGCATTTGTTATGTTCATGTAATTCTTATATATGTTTATTGTCTGTTTATTCCTAGTTTCACCGTGTGTACCATGTGTGTACATCCTATCTTATATGACCACCACCTGTTCATCGTAATAAAGATCCAAAGTTACAGACAGTCTGGTTATTGTAGGATTCAAGGTTTAAAGTATATGTTGAGCTACATACATGCCAGGGGCAAACGTGTAGCGAGAACAGAACAGTGAAACAGCGGTTATCCAGCAAGTGGGATTTAGGACAGTGACTACACAGAGGCCTGTTACCCTGTCAGTGCAGTCACCTGCATACGGCAATACAGCAGTCTCTACACAGTCAAGCATTCCTCCAAGCAACATGTCACATAGCCAGGCATCCTCACTCAAGACAAGGTCCCAAGTTTCCGGCTCCTCTAGATCTTCCTCCGCAAGCAATGCACTCGCTATCGCTATTGCACGTGCTGAAGCCACCATGGCCCAAGAAGCCTTTGCTGAGACTGAAGGCCGAGAAAGCGCAGCAACAGTTAGAGGCCGAGAAAGCGCAGCAACAGTTAGAGGCCAAGAAAGTGCAGCAACAGTTAGAGCAAGAAATGCAGATTAAAAAGGCACAGTTAGAGGCCGAGGAAGCCTTCCTAGAAGTAACCCTAGAGAAACTCACTGAAGATAAGGAAGCAGCAGCCACCATAGCCGAAGCAGAGACCTTAGAATTAGCTGTATACCCGAGAAGTGAATGCAGCAGACGCAGCAATATTCTCAACCCAGAAGCTGAAACTTAAGATTCTCTACAACGAACTTCCGATTACATCAATCAACATTTTAAGCCAAGCAGTGACAAAGATGATGTCAAAGAGACAAGCCAAAGACACTACACAGTACCCTCGCAAGTCAGCGACAAGCCTCAAGCCTGCAAACAGGAGAAATCCTCCTATGAAAGACTCCCTAAACGTGAGATAGCAGAGCCTTCTAATCGTCCTCCAGAACCAACGTCAGAACGGTACGACAGAGGCCGGCTTGACACCCTCAAAAGGTATGACTACACACAGCCATCTCACCACGGCAACACACAGCAGGCTAACCAAGCCACCATAGATTTTGCAAGGTTCTTTGCACGGCGTGAGTTAGTCACCAAAGGACTTGAAAAGTTTAATGACTGCCCTGAAAGCTACAGAGATTGGCGGTCTTCTTTTCAAAATGCCATCAGAGACTTAGATCTGTCTTGCAGTGAAGAGATAGACCCCCTGATCAAATGACTTGGAAATGAGTCTGCCGAGCATGCCAGGCGAATCAGGACAATAAATATAAACTACCCAGACACTGGTCTTAAAATGATTTGGGATAGACTTGATGAGTGTTATGGTTCAGCAGAAGCAGTAGAAAGCGCACTATTCAAAAGACTTGATAACTTCCCCAGAACACCTAACAAAGCCTACCAGAAACTTAGGGAGCTAAGTGACTTGCTAATGGAACTTCAAGTAGCTAAATCCGAGGGGGACTTACAAGGACTTGCATTCCTTGACACAGCCAGAGGTGTCAACCCCATTGTACAAAAGCTACCCTATAACTTGCAAGAGCAGTGGATTACACATGGATCCCGATTTAAAAGACAGTATGATGTTCCATTCCCTCCCTTTTCTGTTTTTGTGGACTTTGTGTGTCAGCAAGCTAAAACAAGAAATGATCCAAGTTTTGATTTTACATTGTCATGTGCTGCTCCTTCTTTTCACAGGTCTGCCAGCTTCTCAAACTCAGAGACAAAGGTTAAAGATCCTGGTAAGCAGTGTCCCTTGCATCAGAAGCCACATCCTGTCCTAAAATGCAGAGCCTTCAGAGAGAAAACCCTGCAGGACTGCAAGGCCTTCCTCAAGGAGAACCACATCTGCTACAGGTGCTGCTTTTCCACATCTCCAAGGACTGTAAGGTCAGTTTAACCACTTCCCGCCCGGCCTATAGCGGATTGACGGCCGGGCGGTGGTTCAGTTATCCTGACTGGGCGTCATATGACGTCCTTCAGGATAACATGCCGCAGCGCGCCCCCGGGGGCGCGCATCGCGGCGATCGGTGGACCGGTGTGTCAGTCTGACACACCGCTACACCGATCTTGGTAAAGAGCCTCCGGCGGAGGCTCTTTACCACGTGATCAGCCGTGTCCAATCACGGCTGATCACGCTGTCAATAGGAAGAGCCGTTGATCGGCTCTTCCTCACTCGCGTCTGACAGACGCAAGTAGAGGAGAGCCGATCGGCGGCTCTCCTGGCAGGGGGGGTCTGCGCTGATTGTTTATCAGCGCAGCCCCCCCGCAGATCACCACACTGGACCACCAGGGATCGCCACTAGGACCACCAGGGAAGGGAAACATGTGGATGGCCAGGTATGTACCCCATGGCCATCCACATGTGCCCAGTCAGTGCCAAATCTGTGCCAATCAGTGCCCACAAATGGGCACTGATTGGCACAATTATGTTGCAGTGATGCCCAGCAATGCCACACTTAGGGGCATCACTGCCATCAATTAGTATCATCAGTGTCACCCATCAGTGTCCATCGGTGCCACCTGTCAGTGCCCATCTGTGCCCATCTGTGCCCACCTATCAGTGCCCATCCGTGCCTATCTGTGCCAACTATCAGTGCCACCCATAACTACCCATCAACGCCACCTACGAGTGCCCATCAATGCCACCTACGAGTGCCCATCAGTGCCGCCTATCAGTGCCCATCGTGCCACCTATCAGTGCCCATCAGTGCCACCTACCAGTGCCACCTATCAGTGCCCATTAGTGCCACCTATCAGTGCGCATCAGTGCCGCCTATCAGTGCCCATCATCAGTGCCCGTCAGTGCCACCTCATCAGTGCCACCTCATTGGTGCCACCTCATCGGTGCCCATCAGTGCCGCCGTATCAGTGCCCGTCAGTGCAGCCATATCAGTGCCCGTCATTGAAGAATAAAACGTACTCATTTACAAAAAATTTTAACAGAAACAAAGAAAAACGTGGTTTTTTTCAAAATTTTCGGTCTTTTTTTATTTGTTGCGCAAAAAATAAAAACCCCAGAGGTGATCAAAAACCACCAAAAGAAAGCTCTATTTGTGGGAACAAAATGATAAAAAATTTGTTTGGGTATAGTGTAGCATGACCGCGCAATTGTCATTCAAATTGTGACAGCGCTGAAAGCTGAAAATTGGGCTGGGCGGGAAGGTGTCTAAGTGCCTGGTATTGAAGTGGTTAAAGTGCACAGAATGTGACAGCTCAGATCACTACACAGGTTTACATCCTGGGCCAGCTCCATGGACTTTACAACACACTTTCAGAACTAGTGAGCATGGGAGGAAGAGCACACCATTACAACTACACCAGAGATCACTTCACAATGTACAGAGGTCTGCAAGGGAGTCATAGGTGGCAGGTCCTGCTCCAAAATCTACCTAGTCAGAGTCTACGCAGTAGGCCAAAAAGACAAAGCTATTAAGCTTTACGCAATTCTGGATGACTAAAGTAACAAGTCATTAGCCAGCTCAACCTTCTTTGACATCTTTGGCATTAAAGGCCCCAGCATCCCCTACTCCTTAAAAACTTGTGCAGGAATAGTGGAGACGGCGGGGAGGAGAGCATCCGGCTACCAAGTCGAGTCCATTGACGGACAATCATGCTTGTCTTTACCAACTCTTATTGAATGCAACCAGATCCCTGACCATAGATCTAAAATTCCTACACCAGATGTGGCTGCTCATCACCTACACTTGAAACGCATAGCGCATCTGATACCAGAACTTGATCCTCAGTCTGAGATTATCCTACTCCTTGGGAGAGAGATATTACGAGTCCACAAATCAAGAGCTCAAATTATTGGTCCCAACAACGCTCCTTATGCTCAGAGGATAGACCTCGGATGGGTCATCATCGGAGATGTCTGTCTAGGAAGCGTGTACAAACCTAACTCCATTAACAGCGTGCTCACAAATACCCTAGAGAATGGGCGTCCCTCTCTTTTCCAGCCATGCCACAACCACTTCCTTGTTAAGGAATCGCTCTACACCACCCACTTGTCTTGTCCCTTCACAAGCCCCACTAGTGACAACTTTGCCTGTGACAGTGACCGAGACCATTTATGGTGCACAGTCTTTCAAAGAACTAAAGATGACAACTATGTGGCAATGTCTATTGTGGACAAACTCTTCTTAGAAGTAATACAGCAAGGACTAATCAAAGATAGCACAAACAGCTGCGTCGCACCTCTTCCCTTCAGACCACAGAGACAATGCTTACCCAATAACAGAGAACAAGTACTATAACGTTTCACTTCCCTTAGACGTAATTTATAAAGAAAGCCAGAGATGAGAGAACATTTCTTTTCTTTCATGGGGAAAATCTTTGAGAACGGTCACACCGAGATAGCTCCCACCCTTAAAGACTCTGAAGAGTGTTGGTACCTCCCTATATTCAGAGTGTACCATCCTAAAAAGCCAGGTCAAATCAGAGTAGTGTTTGACTCTAGTGCCAAATTCAAGGGTGTCTCTTTGAATGATGTCCTCTTGACAGGCCCAGACCTCAACAACAAACTCCTGGCAGTTCTCTTACACTTCTGCAAAGATTCTATTGCCTTCATAGCTGACATCCAACAGATGTTCCATTGCTTCCTGGTCAGAGAGGAAGACAGAAACTTCCTAAGGTTCCTTTAGTTCAGAGACAATGACCCTTCCAAAGACATCTCAGAGTATCGCATGAGGGTACACATCTTTGGAAATAGCCCTTCACCTGCAGTTGCTATCTACGGACTCAGACATTCTGCCCAAGAAGGTGAACTTGAGTATGGCTCAGATGTAAAGCAATTTGTAGAGAAAGACTTTTATGTAGATGACTGCTTGAAATCCTTACCTTCCAGTGAGTCTGCAATCTATCTTCTTAAAAGAGCACAGGAAATGCTCGCTTGTTCTAATCTCAGGCTTCACAAGATTGCTTCCAACAGCAAAGAGATAATGGAAGCTTTCCCTGCTCAAGACCATTCTAATGATCTAAGAGACTTAGATCTAGGTATAGACTCTTTACCTGTACAGCGCAGTCTAGGTCTACTTTGGGACTTGAAATCTGATTCCTTTACCTTCCAAATAAATGGAGAAGAAAAACCTTTCACTCGCAGAGGTGTCTTGTCCACAATCAATAGCCATATACAACCCATTAGGATTTGGGGCACCTGTTACAATTCAAGGTAAAGCCCTACTTAGAGACTTGATTTGTGAAACATCCGACTGGGATGCCCCACTACCCCCTGATAAGAGGAACTCTTGGGTAGAGTGGAAGAACTCTCTATCAGTCTTATCTGATGTCCATGTTTCACGCCCACATGCTCCCATGCCTTCTACACAGACACAGAGCCAAAAGCTTTGCATATTCTGTGAAGCTTCTATCAAGGCAATAGCTGCTGTGGCCTACTTAAGAGCTGTCGACACTACAGCATGATGCCACGTAGGATTCGTCATGGGCAAGGCAAAGCTAGCTCCGCACACTGTACCTAGGCTAGAACTTTGTGCTGCAGTACTAGCTGTTGAACTAGCAGAACTAATAACCTCAGAGATGGACATTGACCTCAAGGATATCCAGCTCTACACTGACAGCAAGGTAGTGCTAGGCTACATCTACAATGAGACCAGACCATGCTACAAGAGCTGTTGCTGCATGTAACCTTAAATACACATGGTTTACAGGACCTGCATTCTTGTACAAGCAGAACAGACTGTTCCTAAGAGTGACACTATTGAACTAGTAGATCCAGACTCAGATGCTGACATCTGTCCTGAGATCTCGACATTTCAGATTGCAACTTCAGACTGCCAGCTTAAATCTAACAGATTTACCAGATTCTCAAAATGGAAGACGCTTGTTCGAGCTATTTCTTGTCTTATCTATATAGCTAATTTTGTTGTTGTCCTCTGAGGAATTAATAGTGGTATCTGATGATACCAGGCGGGGAGTGTCATGCCTTCGGCCTATAAAGAAAAAATAATATCTTTTGGACTTGCAATATCAACATTGCCCACTAGATGCCACTCTCAACAAAGGACTATTGATGGGTAGTGTTCTATGGTCAATAGACATTTCCTGTCATAATACTAGGAACTAGCCCACTTCCTATGCAACTCTTTCATCTTTACCATGAGGTGAACAGACTGCAATGGAGCCAGCTAAGCCTGTGCTGCATGTTCTAAGGGATTCCTAACCCTCTAGGGCAGCATCACTGGTATGCTAAAGACTGTTTATTTGTATACCAATAGGCACTTGTTATGTTCATGTAATTCTTATATATGTTCATTGTCTGTTTATTCCTAGTTTCACCGTGTGTACCGCGTGTGTACATCCTATCTCATATGACCACCACCTGTTCATGGTAATAAAGATCCAAAGTTACAGACAGTCTGGTTATTGTAGGATTCAAGGTTTAAACTGTATGTTGAGCTACATACACGCCAGGGGCAAACGTGTAGCGAGAACAGAACATGGTTTCAATAATTTAAACTATGATGTTTCACAATGCATGCAGGCCATAAAGAGCCACCCCAATTCCCCCCCTTTCTCCCAGGTCCTATTTAAGATCAGGGGAAAATCGCGGGTGCATGTTATACACCGATTCCCCGCTGACTGAGCGGAGCGTCCGCCGGCCGCCACTTTGAAAATGGCGCCGCCGGCGCCAAAATACACAGAGCCGTCCTCAGCTCTTCTCGGCTACTTTCAGCTCCACTCGAGTGCCGCCCATATACAGATAGTCGAGTGTACTCGACTAGATTCGGCTAGCTCTGTTCGCAGTCACACCCATCCCGGGCGGGACTACGAGTGGAGCCGAAAGTGACCGAGAGCAGCCGAGAAGAGCCGAGGACCGGCTCTGTGTATTTCGGCATTGGCAGCGCCATTTTCAAACTGCAGTGACACTGACAAGTCACTGCAGTTTAACTGCAGCCTGGGTAAGGCTGCAAATGGACACAGAAAAGCTGCAGATCGGCACTGACAAAGCTGCAAGGCTGCCTATGGACACTGATAAGGCTGCAAATGACACCAAGGCTGCTGACTGCAAGGCTGCAAATGACACCAAGGCTGCAAATGACACTGGACAAGCATGCAGATGGACGCTGTGCAAGGCTGCATTGATGGGCATTTAAATGTAAGTTTTTTTCCTTAAAACATTTTTTTCCTTATAATTCCCTCCTAAACTTGGGGTGCGTGTTATACGCCGGCGCGTGTTATACGCCGATAAATATGGTAGGTCCCTCCCAGAAAACCATTGCCTTGATAACCACTGAAGCTTTGACCTAGAAGGTTGGAGCAGCTTCTTCCCCTCTCGGACACTGAACGTCATGCTTTGCTTCATGTGCTAATAAGTCCTGCCGAACCAATCCCAGTATCCCAGACACTTTTAAGCTTACACCAGTCACTGGCTGCAACTGAATATAGTGTTGCTTCTTCCCCTTTCCTTTTACATCAACATCATAAGTTGCAGGAGTTATTTATTTATTTATTTTTACAGTACTTTTTCTAGTCTTACTTTATTTCATGATATTTTTATTGTTATCAATGTATGATTTTGATTTTTTTGTTTTTTTATTGTAGTGTACGCTGCTTTCCTCGCACTCACATACACGTCTTCATCACATACTGTACATGTACAGTGGGGACGGAAAGTATTCCGACCCCCTTACATTTTTCACTCTTTGTTATATTGCAGCCATTTGCTAAAATCATTTAAGTTCATTTTTTTCCTCATTAATGTACACACAGCACCCCATATTGACAGAAAAACATAGAATAGTTGAAATTTTTGCAGATTTATTAAAAAAGAAAAACTGAAATATCACATGGTCCTAAATATTCAGATCTTTGCTCAGACCTATACTTTGCTCAGTATTTGTAGAAGCACCCTTTTGATCTAATACAGCCATGAGTCTTTTTGAGAAAGATGCAACAAGTTTTTCACACCTGGATTTGGGGATCCTTTGCCATTCCTCCTTGCAGATCCTCTCCAGTTCTGTCAGGTTGGATGGTAAACGTTGGTGGACAGCCATTTTTAGGTCTCTCCAGAGATGCTCAATTGGGTTTAAGTCAGGGCTCTTGCTGGGCCATTCAAGAACAGTCACAGAGTTGTTGTGAAGCCACTCCTTCGTTATTTAGCTGTGTGCTTAGGGTCATTGTCTTGTTGGAAGGTAAACCTTCGGCCCAGTCTGAGGTCCTGAGCACTCTTGAGAAGGTTTTCATCCAGGATATCCCTGTACTTGGCCGCATTCATCTTTCCCTCGATTGCAACCAGTCGTCCTGTCCCTGCAGCTGAAAAACACCCCCACAGCATGATGCTGCCACCACCATGCTTCACTGTTGGGACTGTATTGGACAGGTGATGAGCAGTGCCTGGTTTTCTCCACACATACCGCTTAGAATTAAGGCCAAAAAGTTCTATCTTGGTCTCATCAGACCAAAGAATCTTATTTCTCACCATCTTGGAGTCCTTCAGGTGTTTTTTAGCAAACTCCATGCGGGCTTTCATGTGTCTTGCACTGAGGAAAGGCTTCCGTCAGGCCACTCTGCCATAAAGCCCTGACTGGTGGAGGGCTGCAGTGATGGTTGACTTTCTACAACTTTCTCCCATCTCTCGACTGCATATCTGGAGCTCAGCCACAGTGATCTTTGGGTTCTTCTTTACCTCTCTCACCAAGGCTCTTCTCCCCCGATAGCTCAGTTTGGCCGGACAGCCAGCTCTAGGAAGGGTTCTGGTCATCCCAAATGTCTTTCATTTAAGGATTATGGAGGCCACTGTGCTCTTAGGAACCTTAAGTGCAGCAGAATTTTTTTTGTAACCTTGGCCAGATCTGTGCCTTGCCACAATTCTGTATCTGAGCTCTTCAGGCAGTTCCTTTCTCATTTGCTCTGAGATGCACTGTAAGCTGTAAGGTCTTATATAGTGTGTGGCTTTCCTAATCAAGTCCAATCAGTATAATCAAACACAGCTGGACTCAAATGAAGGTGTAGAACCATCTCAAGGATGATCAGAAGAAATGGACAGCATCTGAGTTAAATATATGAGTGTCACAGCAAAGGGTCTGAATACTTAGGCCCCTTTCGCATGTGCGGACCGTATGTCCGTATTTCATCCATCCGTTTTCGGATGAAATACGGACATACATGCATCCCTATGGGATAGCGGGTGTCAGCGGATGTACATCCGCTAACACCCAACATCATCCGGCCCCGCTATTGTCCGATTCTGCAGACGGAAGAAAATCCTATTTTTCTATCCGTCTGCAGAGTGGATCGGATGAACATGGACAGACGGTCCGTGCTCATCCGATCCCCCATAGGGGAGAGCGGAGATCTGACAGGGCGGTCCCTGCACGGGTCCCGCTCTGTCATCCGCCGGCTCAGCTGGGGAAAACGGAGAGATCCCCGCTGAGCAGCGGATGTTCACGGGTCGGATCAACACGGATCCGTCCCGTGTGAAAGGGGCTTTAGGACCATGTGATATTTCAGTTTTTCTTTTTTAGTAAATCTGCAAAAATGTCAACAATTCTGTGTTTTTCTGTCAATATGGGGTGCTGTGTGTACATTAATGAGGAAAAAAAAAGAACTTAAATGATTTTAGCAAAAGGCTGCAATATAACAAAGAGTGAAAAATTTAAGGGGGTCTGAATACTTTCCGTCCCCACTGTATCTTCCTGTGTATTTTCTAGCAGCCTCTTCTCTCACAGGTTGGCGTGAAACACAAACGCTACTGAGCACAATCGTAAATATTTTGGCATGTAAAAACGATCAGATATATGTGTTTTAACTGTGTATTTAGCTGTTTGGCTGCAGTTTTATCCTAACCACTTTGGTTTATAGTTTGATTGATGCTAGAAACATTTCACTGGCCCCTATGAGACTGTAACAGAGTAGGATTAAGACCAAACAAGCTCCTGGGCAGGTTGACGGTTTTGGCGCTCCCCTCCTAAGCCACATACCCTATGAGAACCTTGTTAACATATTCCAATTACTGAATAATATAGGAAACATAACAGATTTTTTTTTAACCTCAAGTGAAATGTTCTTCTCTATTTTATTTATTTATTCCATGATGGGTTGTAAACTTTTTCAGCTTCTGTAATATTCTTTTATACCCTACTTAACTCTAAGCTTTGCCACACTCTATATCATTCCTATATATATACTCTACTATACTGTAATCTCTATCCCTCCCACGAACCCTATCTTCTGCATAGCTCTCTGTGCCCTAAATAAGTATATGCTCTTCTACCTTCTGTAACACTTTCATTCTAAGCAATCCTCTCTCACACATACACATACCCTGAGATTTTTGTAATTTTTTAAATTAATAGCTATCCAGTGCCAAACTATTAGCAATGATTGCAGCTAGTAAATCTCAAAGGTGTTCAAATCAAATAGCACTCATGAAAAAGACACTTGTATACACACAGTTATAAATATATATATATATATACATATATATAGATAGATATATAGATAGATATATATATCTATATATAGATATATATATATATCTATCTATATATAGATAGATAGATAGATAGATAGATAGATAGATAGATAGATAGATAGATAGATAGATATATAACAGTAATATCTCAGATTGCGAGTAACGCGGTTAACGATCGTTTTTGCGATTAACGCGGTTAACGATCATTTTGCAATATGAGCTATTTTTTTTTTTCAATCCTGACTCTGTTTGTGAGCGTTGTCTCGCAAAACGAGCAGGATTCAAGCCTCTGCCGTGTGCAGTACTGCTTTTGGCCAGAGGTACGGGGGCGCCGGTGACACTCGGAGCCACTCGGAAACACTTGGTTCTCGAGTGTATCTGAGCCTCTTCGAGTGTTTGCGAGTGCATCCAAGCGGTTTCCGAGTGTTTCCAAATGTCTCCTGCGCCCTCAACACCTCTGGCTACATGCGGTACTGCATACAATAGAAGTCACTGTGGAACTAAAGTGTTGCTTTAGCAGTGTGTTTGAGGTCATTGTCCTACTGGAAGATGAACCTCCGTCCTAGCCTCAAATCACACACAGAATGGTACAGGTTTTGCTCAGGAATATCCCTGCATTTAGCACCATCCATCTTTCCCTCAACTCTGACCAGTTTCCCAGTCCTGACTGCTGAAAAATGATGGTGTTCTTTGGGTGATGTGATGTGTTGGGTTTGCGCCAGACATAGCGTTTTCTTTGATGGCCAAAAAGTTCAATTTTAGTCTCATCAGACCAGAGCACCTTCCTTCATATATTTTGGGAGTCTCCCACATGCCTTTTCGCAAACTCAAATCTGCCATTTTGTTTTTTTGCTGAAAGTAATGGCTTTCTTCTGGCCATTCTGCCATAAAGCCCAACTCTATGGAGCGTACGGCTTATTGTCGTCCTATGTACAGATACTCCAGTCTCTGCTGTGGAACTCTGCAGCTCCTCCAGGGTTACCTTAGGTCTCTGTGCTGCCTCTCTGATTAATGACCTCCTTGCCCGGTCCATGAGTTGTGGTGTGCGGCCGTCTCTTGGCAGGTTTGCTGTTGTGCCATGTTCTTTCCATTTGGTTATTTTGATGGTGCTCCTAGGGATCATCAAAGATTTGGATATTTTTTTTATAACCTACCCCTGACTTGTACTTCTCAACAACATTGTCCCTTACTTGTTTGGAGAGTTCCTTGGTCTTCATGGCAGTGTTTGGTTAGTGGTGCCTCTTGCTTAGGTGTTGCAGCCTCTGGGGCCTTGCAAAAAGGTGTGTATATGTAATGACAGATCATGTGACACTTAGATTGCACACAGGTGGACACTAATTATGTGACTTCTGAAGGTAATTGGTTGCACCAGAGCTTTTTATGAGCTTCATAACAAAGGGAATGAATGCATACGCACATGCCAATTATCAGTTTTTTTATTTCTGAAAAATAGTTGTATGTATATAGTTTTCTAATTTTACTTCCCCAACTCAGACTATTGTGTTCTGATCCATCACATATAATTCAGATTTTTAAAAAATTGAACTAAAGGCTGTAATGTAACAAAATAGGTAAAAAAAGCCAAGGGGGGTGAATACTTTTGCAAGGCACTGTATATATCTATATATCACACTATATTACCAAAAGTATTGGGACGTGTGCCTTTACACACGTGAACTTTAATGGCATCCCAGTCTTAGCCTGTAGCACTCTAATTCATCCCAAAGGTGTTCTGTTGGGTTAAGGTCAGGACTCTGTGCAGACCAGTCAAGTTCCTCCACCCCAAACTTGCTCATCCATGTCTTTATAGACCTTGCATTGTGCACTGGTCCAAATCATTTGGAGAAGGGAGGATTATGGTGTGGGGTTGTTTTCAGGAGTTGGGCTTGGCCCCAGAGTTCCAGTGAAGGGAATTCTTAAGGCATCATGCTCCCAACTTTGTGGGAAGAGTTTGGGGATGGCCCCTTCCTGTTCCAACATGACTGTGCACCGGTGCATTAAGCAAGGTCCATAAAGACATGGATGGGTGAGTTTGGGGGGGGGGGGGGAAACTTGACTGGCCTTCTCGTCCAACATCAGTGCCTGATCTCATAAATGTGCTTCTGGAAGAATGGTCAAACATTCCCATAGACACACTCCGAAACCTTGTGGACAGCCTTCCCAGAAGAGAGAGTTGAAGCTGCAAAGGGTGGGCCAACTCAATATTGAGCCCCACAGACTAAGCTGGAATGCCATTAAAGTTCATGTACATGTAAAAGGCAGGTGTCCCAATACTTTTGACAATATAGTGGATAAATAGATAGATAGATAGATAGATAGATAGATAGATAGATAGATAGATAGATAGATTCCTCTTACTCTCACCTAAAATGAGCATTATTCCTCCCACTGACACCAACAATGGGGCACTGTTCTTCCCACTGACACCAACAACAAGGCACTATCCTTCCCACTGACACCAACTATGAGGCACTATGCCTACCACTGACACCAACAATCTGACACTATTTCTCCTACTGACACTAATGATAGTACACTATTCCTCCCACTTAAACCAACAATGGGGCACTATTCCTTCCACTGACACAAACTATGGGACGCTATTCCTCCTGCTGACACCAACGATGGGGCACTTTTCCTCCCAATGACACCGACAATGGGACACTATTCCTCCCACTGACACCAATAATGGGACACTATTCTTCCCACTGACACTAACAATGGGGCACTATTCCTCCCACTGACACCAACAATGGGATACTATTCCTCCCACTGATACCAACAATGGGGCACCATTCCTCTTACCGACACCAACAATGGGGCACTATCCCTCTTATTGACACCAACAATGAGGCACAATTCCTCCCACTGACACCAACGATGAAGCACTATTCCTTTCATTAACACCAATGATGGGGCCCTATTCCACCCACTGACCCCAACAATAGGGCACTGTTCTTCCCACTGACACCAACGGTGAGGCACTATTCCTTTCACTGAATCCAATGATAGGGCCCTATTCCTCCCACTGACACTAACAATGGGGCACTTTCGTAAATACTCTGGGTTATGTGGTCAGACCGAAGTACAGACATACAAATTGATAATAAAACTGTTCTAATCACAGAAATCTTTGGAAGAAGGGGGACACCAGAACATAAAAGTATGCGTCCTTTAGATCTACAGGAGCCAATCTTTTGGCTGTATGACCTTCAAGATTATTTAGAGCAACTCCATTTTTAAGTGATCCTTCCTTATGTGTTTGTTCAGCTCTCTAAAATCTATCATGGGTCTCCATGAACCCGACTTCTTCTGAACCAAGCTGAAAAGCAGAGAATAGACCCCAGAAACACATTCCCGTTGAGGAACTGCAACTCACTTCCTGATTCAAAAGCACGTCAAAAGCACATTATTATACCGGATTTATATAGCGCCAACAGTTTATGCAGTGCTGTACAATATAAAGGGAGACAATACAGTTATAATACAATAAGATACAAGAGGATTAAGAGGGCCCTGCTCAGAAGAGCTTACAATCTAATAGGGTGGGGCAGGTGGTACAAAAGGTTGTAACTGTGGGGAATGAGCTGATGGAGGTGGTAAAAGATTAGTTAGAGACGTTATAGGCTTTCCTGAAGAGATAAGTTTTCAGGGATCGCCTGAAGGTAGCAAAAGTAGGATGATAGCCGGACAGGTGGGGGTAGCGAGTTCCAGAAGATGGGAGAGGCTCTGGAGAAATCCTGGAGACCAGCATGGGAGGAGGAGACGAAAGAGCTTGAGAGTAGGAGGTCTTGAGAAGAGCGGAGAGGACTATTTGGGTGATATTTGGAGACAAGATTAGTGATGTAGCTCGGGGTAGAGTTGTGAATGGCTTTGTATGTTGTGGTTAGTATTTTGAATTTAATTCGCTGGGTGATTGGGAGCCAGTGTAGGGATTGGAGGAGAGGGTTGGCAGACACTGAGCGGTTGGTAAGGTGGATAAGTCTGGCAGCAGCATTCATGATAGACTGAAGAGGGGATAGCCTATGGAGAGGCAGGCCAATGAGAAGGGAGTTGCAATAGTCAAGGCGAGAGATAACAAGGGAGTGAATGAGGAGCTTGGTGGTTTCATTTGTTAAAAGGGGGCAAATTTTAGAGATGTTACGGAGGTGAATTCTACAAACTTTTGACAACGATTGGATTTGAGGCTGAAATGACAAGTCAGAGTCTAGGATTACACCTAGTACCCTGGCGTGAGGGGAGGGACTGATGGTTGCATTGTTGATTTTGATAGAAAAGTCGATACAAGACAAAGGGTTCCCCTGGGTGGACTTTACCGGCAAAAACGAACAGATGGGGTATGTAAAAAGTAAAGGGCATTAGTATATAATAAAAAAGATATAATTAGTATTGAAAAGTACAGTTGATAAAAGCAAGCAATAGATATCTACAGTAACACAGTGGAACTACATAGTAGCCATGATAAACAGACAAAACAGGTTCTGATGCAAAAGCTCTTCTCAAGCCCGACGCGTTTCGGGGTACTAAGTGTCTGTACGGTCCTTCTTCAGGGGCATAATTGAGAGAGAGAGGTTCATCTATGCTAATTGAAAAGGGGAATGAAAAGGAGAGGGGGTCAGGTCATTGGTAAAACCTTGAATAGTGTTAAATGGAAAATTGGGATGATCAATTGATCACCTACCTGAGAGTATGCGATTAATTGCTTGTGAAAAATTTCTAAAAACAACAAGGGGCCACGGAGGAAGGGCAGGATATGACAGTAGGTATTAGTCTCGTAGCTGATATGAGTATAGATACTTTAACGGTGAGAAATGCAGGTTGGTAGGCTGCAGTCACCGTGGGGAGGTGTGACAGTACTCCCGTCCCGCCTGACCCGGGCGCGCGCAAGCCGGAGCGGCGTGCTGAGGTCACAGGAAGGCGTCTCTAAAAAATAAGAAAGTATACAGAGGACCTTAAGGGAGGGTCCATAGTATATGGGTTGGGAATAGTAGGTAATTGCATAGATATGAAAGTAAAAATAAAAAAAATAAGAATAAAAATAAATATAAAATTAAAAATGGTGGGAATAAAGTTGGTAATGGGGAGAATGTAGGAGATAGTGTATATACGATCACAATGCATCAAATAAAGGTTAGCAAAAAGGTCCAGCTCACCTTGTAATATAGTGGCAAAGTATATATGTATATATAAATATATATGGATTATAGTTGAAAGTTCAACATGGAGGTAGATACATGAATATATGCCACAGAGTAACTGTAATATGCATGCATGATAGAAAACTCCATAGTAGGTATTGAGTAGCAAGTGGAATGGTATAGTTGAGCACAAAGCCATTGTTGTATAGAGTATGAGAGGGACAAATGTATTGAAACAGAGCCTGTGTATGTATGCTCATATTAGCCTACAGAGCCCAGTATCAGGGTAGGCTTAAAGATGGTAGAATGTAGCTGGTGCAGCTGAACAGATGAATAATGAATGTATCTGAAGCAAAAGTGCTGAAGTAAGGAGGAGTGAGGGAAAGTAACTGACAAGTCATACCTTAGATGGAGTCAGGAGTGTAAGACCGCGACCTCACAACCAAGCGTCCAGCAAGTGTATCGCCTTGGTAGGAAGTGAGTGGGACTAGTTAATATAGTGTGGGGATTCCCATCAGCTGGCGTCAGGATGAGGCACAGCTGTATTGTAAGTAGCGTAGGCGGAGACGTGCTATATTGACCCCCCGAGGCGGGGGTGCGCGGCGCCGCCCCAACAGCACGTGCGCGAACGTCACGGCGTTTGGAGCAGCGTCGCGCACACCCGCCCCACCGGCACAGAAGTGCCGCTCCGGCGAACTGCGCATGCTCGCCGGAGTGGCAACATGGAGGCAGTGGGCGTGGAGTAGAAAGACGCCCAAATACCTCCCTTGGCGCCGCCCCAGGAAATTCCTGTGGCGGCTTTCCGTGCCGGGCAGCCGCTCCGGCCACCCGCGCCCAGGGGGGGGGCGGGGGAAGGGAGAATCTGTCACAGTAAAAAGCATGTGAGAAGTCGCATACCAACAGGATGTGGTAGCTTATACCCGATCATAGATGTCTATATTCCTCCAAGTGTGCAGGGGCCGCCTGCACCAAATCAAGTTCATTGATGGCGGGGTAAGGGGGAGCATTAATGGTGCTGAGAATTATAGTTGTAAGTTACTACATGAGACATAAAACATAGTAGAACATTACATAATGTAACAACAATGAGCAACAAAGGAGCTTCAATATAAATAAACAATGTATATGCATAGATGTCAATCAAAATTGTATGGCAGACATAAATACATAATGGCTACAAAAGAATAGCAGACATGAATACATCAAATACATAATCAGTATAAGGACAACAAAAGGGGAGGGGGAACAACACAGGGGGAGGGGGGGGGTTTGTTTTCCCAAGGGGGAGCAACCAAGCTGAATGTACATCAAGACACATGGTCCCCTGGGGTACCAACTAAAAATTCAAAAGGGGGGATGCATATAGATCGATGACCAATAGTGAATTAATGGAGATGGATAAGGGGGGGGGGGAGGAGAGGGAAAGGGGGAGCATGTGTATGACGGACGTACAACTTGGTGTACAAAAATAATCGAAGCCAAGGAAAAAACCACCAGATACAACAGATCAATGAAATGTGGAGAAAACAGAAATATGCTCAAAATGACCCGGACCCTATTTTTCCATACCACCAGAATTAAAGCCTTGTAGGAAGGGTTTAAAGCAAACCGCTTCATTGAGGCCTGGGGGTGTGGTGGCCTTAAGTAAATGGATCCATTTGAGTTCTCTCTGGAGTAGGATTTTATTCCACTCACCCCCTCTGGGGCTAGGGTGTATACGGTCCAAAATTAAAAATTTGATGGAGGGAAATTTGCCTCCGTGTACCAAGATTACGTGTCGGCCAAGGGGTAGGTCGGGGTCAGCTGTTTTCATAGACACAATGTGCCTGTAGGCTCGTCGCCAAAACTCAAGTTTAGTCTTTCCTATGTAGAAGCAGCCGCAGTTGCACTGGAGTAGATAAACCACTCCAGTGGTTCTGCAGTTTGCAAAGTGTCTAGGAAAGAAGGGTTTTCCATTTGGGAGAGTAGGGTTTTTCTGGGTAAGCATGTAACCACAGTAGTGGCATGAGCCACAGGCAAAAGTACCCCTATGCTTACAATGGGTTGTTGATGGTCTAAACTCACTTTTGGTGATCTGGTCACCAATGGAGGTAGCTCTTCTAAAGGTGAAATGGGGCTTTTCTGGAACTAGATGGCCTAGACTAGGGTCTAGGGCCAGCAGGTGCCAATATTTTTCGATTATTCTTTTAGTTTGGCGATGTTGTTGATGGTATGTTGTAATGATACTGAGTGGGTAAGAATCTTTTTGTTGTTTAGTGGGGTGAAGGAGTGTTTGTCTAGGTTTGTTGTTGGCTTTCTGGAAAGCTCTTTTAAGGGATTTGTGGGAATAGCCACGTAGTAGCAGTCTGTCTCGGAGGGCGGCAGCTTCTATAAGAAAGTTATTATGGTCTGTACAGTTACGCTTGATCCTAATGTATTGGGAGTAGGGGATGGAGTCGATTAGGGGTTTAGGATGGAAACTGGCAGCATGCAATATGGTATTGCCGGCAGTGCTTTTTCTAAATAATTTGGTGGAAAGTTTGCCCTGTCCATCCTTGAAAATCTCAATATCCAGAAAAGTTACGTGGGTATTATCGAAGGACATAGTTAATGTCAGATTAAAGTCATTCTTATTGATCCGAATTATGAACTGCTCGAGTACATCCACGGGACCCTCCCACACGACGAAAATGTCGTCTATGTATCGATACCACGTTTGAATGTGGTTGGTATAGTGAGTGAGATCCTCATCTGAAAAGAGGGCTTTCTCCCACTCCCCCAGGTACAGGTTAGCATACGACGGGGCACAGCATGTCCCCATCGCTACTCCCTGCACCTGGAGGTAGTGGGAGCCGAGAAAGGTGAAAACATTGTGGGTGAGGATGTACTCGAGCAGTTCAATGATGAATTCATTGTAACTAGGGACAGAATGCGATTTCTTCTGAAGTATATGTCTAATTGCTGCCAAACCCAATACATGTGGAATGGAGCTATAAAGTGTCTCCACGTCAATAGTGACAAGTAGAGTTTGATCCGAGACAGAGAGGTGGTCCAGAAGTTGTAGAAAATGGCTAGTGTCCCTTACATAGGATGCTAGAGATAACACGAGGGGTCTGAGGTATTCATCAATAAGTTTGCTGGCATTTTCGCTTATTGAACCCACGCCGGAGATAATCGGCCTGCCCGGTGGGTCTCTGAGATTCTTGTGCACTTTGGGGAGTGCATAAAACGTAGGGGTCTTGGGGAAATTGTTTCTTACAAAAGTCCAGGTAGCCTTACTGATAGTGTGGTTAAGGAAAGCAGAGTCGACCAGTGCGTAGAATTCTTTGTTATACTTCTCAACAATGGAGGCCGGCATACGACGATACCAGTCTGCATTGTTGAGAATTTTACTGCACATCTTAATGTAATGGTTATTGTCCAATACCACAACATTACCACCCTTATCAGAGGGTTTTATGGTAATAGTGTCATTAGCCTTTAGGGAGTTTAGTGCCTCTAGTTCTTTTGGGTTAAGATTGGGGGATTCCTGTTGTTTCATTCTCAATTTCTCCAGATCGTTGTTGACCAATTTGAGAAAAGTTGCTGCATTCGGACATGTGCTCGGTGGTGGGCACAGGTCCGATTTTTTCTTTAGTTTGGAGGTACCCGGGTGGGAGTGGACATCTGGGTCGTCTATTTGTTGAAGGATGCGTGAGAGATCAATCTGATCTATCAGGTCAGATGTATCACTCTCCTCCAATAGCGCAACAAGGTGGTCCAGAGCTCGATTTTCCTGAGGGGTAACGTTAGTTTTGGCATCTTGTTTTTTATAGAGTTTCCTGAGAATTAATTTTCGAATAAAGAGTTGGAGATCTTTATAGAATTCGAATTTGTCTAGTCTGTGGTCTGGACAGAAATTCAGTCCTTTTTTCAGAATGGAAATTTCATTGATAGTGAGAGGATGGGAGGATAGATTGATAATACTCAAATCACTGCCCAAATCTGTGCAGGTGTTGGAGGTAGATTTTAAAGTGTCAGTTGTGTGTAGGTGTTCAGATTCGGTGGGGGTGGTTTTAGGCCGGCCAGTACTAGATCTAAAAAAGAAGAGTCATTGCGGTTGGGCTCATGTACATTACTAGTGTTGTGAGAGGGGAGGGGTGGATGTGCCTGTGTAGAGTGATTGGAAGGAGGTCCTTTCGTGATATTATCAGGGTGTGCAGAGGGAGGGGGGTTGGACTTCTTATCTGTACTAGATTTTTTAGACTTCTGGTCTGGAGTGGGATCGCCAGAAAGTTGGCGTTTGGTACCAAAGGAGGATTTAGCTTTGGGGATCATAAGTGGGGGAATGTGTGACGAAGATTTATTAGGAGGAGGGTTTTGGGGTGTATGGGAAATCCTAGCTGTCCTATTATTCTGGTTCCATTTATAGGCCTTTCCGGCCTCAAATGCATTTTTGTCCCTGTGAAATTTAGAATTTTTCTTAATCAAAATGTTTTTGTTAAAAGATTCAAGGTGAATTTTAAGTTTGTTCTCTTTGGTGGAGACTGAGGGGTGTGCCTGGAATTTTTTTAGTTGTTCACAAATCCTCGTAATTTCAATGTCCAGTACTGAAGATCTCTTTGTATATTCGTCTATGAGTATCTGCATAAGATTACGTGAGCATGTCTGCAGAGCGTTTTCCCATGTGGATTTGAAAACCGCATCCAGATCCTCCAAAGTAGGGAAGATCTGGATGCGGAGACCCAATGGGTTCGTGTTGCTCTTCATATATTCTTGAAATGACCTAACGTGCCAAAAAAATGAGGACTTTTTTTCTAAGTTTTTGGCAAGTTTGAAAAACAAGGAGGAAATCTCCGCTTCGGTTCGGTCGTTATCACCGAATTTATCTAAATATTGTTGCATCAAGGTTTCCCAATCCTGACCTAAAAATATGTTTTCAAAGTAGGAGGTCTCCGTTTCAGATGTCATTTTGTGAGAGGGAAATTGGTATACAAGGATATTGGGGAAGTTGGGGATGAGATAGGGAAGGGTGAAGAAATTCTTCCCCAGGGGGGGGGGAGGGGGGGGAAGGAAAAGGGGAAAGGGAAGGAGGGGGGTGCAATCCCCTGGGGGTGTTATTGATTTAGTATACAATTTATATAATAGCCTAAAATACGTTGGTCAAGTGGGGAGTGGTATTTGCTACCAAAGAAACATTAAACAGAGAAAAGGGGATGACCAACTAGTTTAGGGAGGAGCCGTGCCACGTCCAATAATCTATAGATACAAGACAAAGGGTTCCCCTGGGTGGACTTTATCGGCACTTGCAAAAACGAACAGATGGGGTATGTAAAAAGTAAAGGGCATTAGTATATAATAAAAAAGATATAATTTTATTAGTATTGAAAAGTACAGTTGATAAAAGCAAGCAATAGATATCTACAGTAACACAGTGGAACTACATAGTAGCCATGATAAACAGACAAAACAGGTTCTGATGCAAAAGCTCTTCTCAAGCCCGACGCGTTTCGGGGTACTAAGTGTCTGTACGGTCCTTCTTCAGGGGCATAATTGAGAGAGAGAGGTTCATCTATGCTAATTGAAAAGGGGAATGAAAAGGAGAGGGGGTCAGGTCATTGGTAAAACCTTGAATAGTGTTAAATGGAAAATTGGGATGATCAATTGATCACCTACCTGAGAGTATGCGATTAATTGCTTGTGAAAAATTTCTAAAAACAACAAGGGGCCACGGAGGAAGGGCAGGATATGACAGTAGGTATTAGTCTCGTAGCTGATGTGAGTATAGATACTTTAACGGTGAGAAATGCAGGTTGGTAGGCTGCAGTCACCGTGGGGAGGTGTGACAGTACTCCCATCCCGCCCGACCCGGGCGCGCGCAAGCCGGAGCGGCGTGCTGAGGTCACAGGAAGGCGTCTCTAAAAAATAAGAAAGTATAAAGAGGACCTTAAGGGAGGGTCCATAGTATATGGGTTGGGAATAGTAGGTAATTGCATAGATATGAAAGTAAAAATAAAAAAAATAAGAATAAAAATACATATAAAATTAAAAATGGTGGGAATAAAGTTGGTAATGGGGAGAATGTAGGAGATAGTGTATATACGATCACAATGCATCAAATAAAGGTTAGCAAAAAGGTCCAGCTCACCTTGTAATATAGTGGCAAAGTATATATGTATATATAAATATATATGGATTATAGTTGAAAGTTCAACATGGAGGTAGATACATGAATATATGCCACAGAGTAACTGTAATATGCATGCATGATAGAAAACTCCATAGTAGGTATTGAGTAGCAAGTGGAATGGTATAGTTGAGCACAAAGCCATTGTTGTATAGAGTATGAGAGGGACAAATGTATTGAAACAGAGCCTGTGTATGTATGCTCATATTAGCCTACAGGGCCCAGTATCAGGGTAGGCTTAAAGATGGTAGAATGTAGCTGGTGCAGCTGAACAGATGAATAATGAATGTATCTGAAGCAAAAGTGCTGAAGTAAGGAGGAGTGAGGGAAAGTAACTGACAAGTCATACCTTAGATGGAGTCAGGAGTGTAAGACCGCGACCTCACAACCAAGCGTCCAGCAAGTGTATCGCCTTGGTAGGAAGTGAGTGGGACTAGTTAATATAGTGTGGGGATTCCCATCAGCTGGCGTCAGGATGAGGCACAGCTGTATTGTAAGTAGTGTAGGCGGAGACGTGCTATATTGACCCCCCGAGGCGGGGGTGCGCGGCGCCGCCCCAACAGCACGTGCGCGAACGTCACGGCGTTTGGAGCAGCGTCGCGCACACCCGCCCCACCGGCACGGAAGTGCCGCTCCGGCGAACTGCGCATGCTCGCCGGAGTGGCAACATGGAGGCAGTGGGCGTGGAGTAGAAAGACGCCCAAATACCTCCCTTGGCGCCGCCCCAGGAAATTCCTGTGGCGGCTTTCCGTGCCGGGCAGCCGCTCCGGCCACCCGTGCCCAGGGGGGGGCGGGGGAAGGGAGAATCTGTCACAGTAAAAAGCATGTGAGAAGTCGCATACCAACAGGATGGGGTAGCTTATACCCGATCATAGATGTCTATATTCCTCCAAGTGTGCAGGGGCCGCCTGGACCAAATCAAGTTCATTGATGGCGGGGTAAGGGGGAGCATTAATGGTGCTGAGAATTATAGTTGTAAGTTACTACATGAGACATAAAACATAGTAGAACATTACATAATGTAACAACAATGAGCAACAAAGGAGCTTCAATATAAATAAACAATGTATATGCATAGATGTCAATCAAAATTGTATGGCAGACATAAATACATAATGGCTACAAAAGAATAGCAGACATGAATACATCAAATACATAATCAGTATAAGGACAACAAAAGGGGAGGGGGAACAACACAGGGGGAGGGGGGGGTTTGTTTTCCCAAGGGGGAGCAACCAAGCTGAATGTACGTCAAGACACATGGTCCCCTGGGGTACCAACTAAAAATTCAAAAGGGGGGATGCATATAGATCGATGACCAATAGTGAATTAATGGAGATGGATAAGGGGGGGGGGAAGGAGAGGGAAAGGGGGAGCATGTGTATGACGGACGTACAACTTGGTGTACAAAAATAATCGAAGCCAAGGAAAAAACCACCAGATACAACAGATCAATGAAATGTGGAGAAAACAGAAATATGCTCAAAATGACCCTGACCCTATTTTTCCATACCACCAGAATTAAAGCCTTGTAGGAAGGGTTTAAAGCAAACCGCTTCATTGAGGCCTGGGGGTGTGGTGGCCTTAAGTAAATGGATCCATTTGAGTTCTCTCTGGAGTAGGATTTTATTCCAGTCACCCCCTCTGGGGCTAGGGTGTATACGGTCCAAAATTAAAAATTTGATGGAGGGAAATTTGCCTCCGTGTACCAAGATTACGTGTCGGCCAAGGGGTAGGTCGGGGTCAGCTGTTTTCATAGACACAATGTGCCTGTAGGCTCGTCGCCAAAACTCAAGTTTAGTCTTTCCTATGTAGAAGCAGCCGCAGTTGCACTGGAGTAGATAAACCACTCCAGTGGTTCTGCAGTTTGCAAAGTGTCTAGGAAAGAAGGGTTTTCCATTTGGGAGAGACAAACTCTACTTGTCACTATTGACGTGGAGACACTTTATAGCTCCATTCCACATGTATTGGGTTTGGCAGCAATTAGACATATACTTCAGAAGAAATCGCATTCTGTCCCTAGTTACAATGAATTCATCATTGAACTGCTCGAGTACATCCTCACCCACAATGTTTTCACCTTTCTCGGCTCCCACTACCTCCAGGTGCAGGGAGTAGCGATGGGGACATGCTGTGCCCCGTCGTATGCTAACCTGTACCTGGGGGAGTGGGAGAAAGCCCTCTTTTCAGATGAGGATCTCACTCACTATACCAACCACATTCAAACGTGGTATCGATACATAGACGACATTTTCGTCGTGTGGGAGGGTCCCGTGGATGTACTCGAGCAGTTCATAATTCGGATCAATAAGAATGACTTTAATCTGACATTTACTATGTCCTTCGATAATACCCACGTAACTTTTCTGGATATTGAGATTTTCAAGGATGGACAGGGCAAACTTTCCACCAAATTATTTAGAAAAAGCACTGCCGGCAATACCATATTGCATGCTGCCAGTTTCCATCCTAAACCCCTAATCGACTCCATCCCCTACTCCCAATACATTAGGATCAAGCGTAACTGTACAGACCATAATAACTTTCTTATAGAAGCTGCCGCCCTCCGAGACAGACTGCTACTACGTGGCTATTCCCACAAATCCCTTAAAAGAGCTTTCCAGAAAGCCAACAACAAACCTAGACAAACACTCCTTCACCCCACTAAACAACAAAAAGATTCTTACCCACTCAGTATCATTACAACATACCATCAACAACATCGCCAAACTAAAAGAATAATCGAAAAATATTGGCACCTGCTGGCCCTAGACCCTAGTCTAGGCCATCTAGTTCCAGAAAAGCCCCATTTCACCTTTAGAAGAGCTACCTCCATTGGTGACCAGATCACCAAAAGTGAGTTTAGACCATCAACAACCCATTGTAAGTATAGGGGTACTTTTGCCTGTGGCTCATGCCACTACTGTGGTTACATGCTTACCCAGAAAAACCCTACTCTCCCAAATGGAAAACCCTTCTTTCCTAGACACTTTGCAAACTGCAGAACCACTGGAGTGGTTTATCTACTCCAGTGCAACTGCGGCTGCTTCTACATAGGAAAGACTAAACTTGAGTTTTGGCGACGAGCCTACAGGCACATTGTGTCTATGAAAACAGCTGACCCCGACCTACCCCTTGGCCGACACGTAATCTTGGTACACGGAGGCAAATTTCCCTCCATCAAATTTTTAATTTTGGACCGTATATACCCTAGCCCCAGAGGGGGTGACTGGAATAAAATCCTACTCCAGAGGGAACTCAAATGGATCCATTTACTTAAGGCCACCACACCCCCAGGCCTTAATGAAGCGGTTTGCTTTAAACCCTTCCTACAAGGCTTTAATTCTGGTGGTATGGAAAAATAGGGTCAGGGTCATTTTGAGCATATTTCTGTTTTCTCCACATTTCATTGATCTGTTGTATCTGGTGGTTTTTTCCTTGGCTTCGATTATTTTTGTACACCAAGTTGTACGTCCGTCATACACATGCTCCCCCTTTCCCTCTCCTTCCCCCCCCCCCCTTATCCATCTCCATTAATACACTATTGGTCATCGATCTATATGCATCCCCCCTTTTGAATTTTTAGTTGGTACCCCAGGGGACCATGTGTCTTGACGTACATTCAACTTGGTTGCTCCCCCTTGGGAAAACAAACCCCCCCCCCTCCCCCTGTGTTGTTCCCCCTCCCCTTTTGTTGTCCTTATACTGATTATGTATTTGATGTATTCATGTCTGCTATTCTTTTGTAGCCATTATGTATTTATGTCTGCCATACAATTTTGATTGACATCTATGCATATACATTGTTTATTTATATTGAAGCTCCTTTGTTGCTCATTGTTGTTACATTATGTAATGTTCTACTATGTTTTATGTCTCATGTAGTAACTTACAACTATAATTCTCAGCACCATTAATGCTCCCCCTTACCCCGCCATCAATGAACTTGATTTGGTGCAGGCGGCCCCTGCACACTTGGAGGAATATAGACATCTATGATCGGGTATAAGCTACCCCATCCTGTTGGTATGCGACTTCTCACATGCTTTTTACTGTGACAGATTCTCCCTTCCCCCGCCCCCCCCCCTGGGCGCGGGTGGCCGGAGCGGCTGCCCGGCACGGAAAGCCGCCACAGGAATTTCCTGGGGCGGCGCCAAGGGAGGTATTTGGGCGTCTTTCTACTCCACGCCCACTGCCTCCATGTTGCCACTCCGGCGAGCATGCGCAGTTCGCCGGAGCAGCACTTCCGTGCCGGTGGGGCGGGTGTGCGCGACGCTGCTCCAAACGCTGTGACGTTCGCGCACGTGCTGTTGGGGCGGCGCCGCGCACCCCCGCCTCGGGGGGTCAATATAGCACGTCTCCGCCTACGCTACTTACAATACAGCTGTGCCTCATCCTGACGCCAGTTGATGGGAATCCCCACACTATATTAACTAGTCCCACTCACTTCCTACCAAGGCGATACACTTGCTGGACGCTTGGTTGTGAGGTCGCGGTCTTACACTCCTGACTCCATCTAAGGTATGACTTGTCAGTTACTTTCCCTCACTCCTCCTTACTTCAGCACTTTTGCTTCAGATACATTCATTATTCATCTGTTCAGCTGCACCAGCTACATTCTACCATCTTTAAGCCTACCCTGATACTGGGCCCTGTAGGCTAATATGAGCATACATACACAGGCTCTGTTTCAATACATTTGTCCCTCTCATACTCTATACAACAATGGCTTTGTGCTCAACTATACCATTCCACTTGCTACTCAATACCTACTATGGAGTTTTCTATCATGCATGCATATTACAGTTACTCTGTGGCATATATTCATGTATCTACCTCCATGTTGAACTTTCAACTATAATCCATATATATTTATATATACATATATACTTTGCCACTATATTACAAGGTGAGCTGGACCTTTTTGCTAACCTTTATTTGATGCATTGTGATCGTATATACACTATCTCCTACATTCTCCCCATTACCAACTTTATTCCCACCATTTTTAATTTTATATTTATTTTTATTCTTATTTTTTTTATTTTTACTTTCATATCTATGCAATTACCTACTATTCCCAACCCATATACTATGGACCCTCCCTTAAGGTCCTCTTTATACTTTCTTATTTTTTAGAGACGCCTTCCTGTGACCTCAGCACGCCGCTCCAGCTTGCGCGTGCCCGGGTCGGGCGGGACGGGAGTACTGTCACACCTCCCCACGGTGACTGCAGCCTACCAACCTGCATTTCTCACCGTTAAAGTATCTATACTCACATCAGCTACGAGACTAATACCTACTGTCATATCCTGCCCTTCCTCCGTGGCCCCTTGTTGTTTTTAGAAATTTTTCACAAGCAATTAATCGCATACTCTCAGGTAGGTGATCAATTGATCATCCCAATTTTCCATTTAACACTATTCAAGGTTTTACCAATGACCTGACCCCCTCTCCTTTTCATTCCCCTTTTCAATTAGCATAGATGAACCTCTCTCTCTCAATTATCCCCCTGAAGAAGGACCGTACAGACACTTAGTACCCTGAAACGCGTCGGGCTTGAGAAGAGCTTTTGCATCAGAACCTGTTTTGTCTGTTTATCATGGCTACTATGTAGTTCCACTGTGTTACTGTAGATATCTATTGCTTGCTTTTATCAACTGTACTTTTCAATACTAATAAAAATAATATTATATCTTTTTTATTATATACTAATGCCCTTTACTTTTTACATACCCAATCTGTTCGTTTTTGCAAGTGCCGGTAAAGTCCACCCAAGGGAACCCTTTGTCTTGTATCTATAGATTATTGGACGTGGCACGGCTCCTCCCTAAACTAGTTGGTCATCCCCTTTTCTCTGTTTGATAGAAAAGTCGTGGAGGGGGGCACGGGCGGGGGGGAATATTAATAGCTCAGTTTTAGAGAGATTTAGTTTAAGGAAGTGGTGCAACATCCATGCTGATATGTCAGTTAGTAAGTTAGTAATGCGAGAGGAGACTGAAGGAGTGAGGTGAGGAGTAGACAGATTGATTTGGGTGTCATCGGCGTATAAGTGGTACTGGAAGCCGTGGGCGGTTATCAAGTGACCAAGGGAGGAGGTGTAGATAGAGAAGAGAAGAGGTCCAAGAACAGAGCCTTGGGGGACCCCCACAAAAAGGGGCAATGGAGAGGCGGAGACAGAGTTGTAGGTGACACTGAAGGAGCGCTGTGATAGATAGGCAGAGAATCAGGATAGAGCAGAATCTTGGAGGCCAAGGGAATGTAGTTTTTTTGAGAAGGAGCGGGTGGTCAACAGTATCAAAGGCCGCAGAGAGGTCGTACATCTTGCCAATCACTTCAAAGACAAGATTGATGCAATTCGTAAGGATACCTCCACTGTGCGTACATCTTCCCCACCCAACATACCTTGCCTAACAGCATATTCAACACTCTCCTCTTTTGAATTGGCTACTACTGAAGAGGTTACAAAACTTTTCTCAGATGCCCACTTAACCAATTGTCCCCTAGATCCTGTTCCCTCACAACTACTTCGGTCACCCTCTTCTTCTATCCTATGCTCCCTCACCCACATCTTCAATCTCTCCCTCTTTAGTGGCACCTTTCCCTCCCCTCTAAAACGTGTGCAGATCACTCCCATACGTAAAAAGCCCTCACTGGACCCTACCAACCTGAACAACTTAAGACCCATCTCATTGCTCCTATTCACCTCTAAACTTCTAGAACGCTTAGTCTACAACCTTCTTAGCTCCTACCTCAGTGAAAATAACCTTCTTGACCCCTTACAGTCTGGCTTTCGCTCACAGCACTCCACAGAAACTGCCTTACTAAAACTCACTAACGATTTACTAACTGCTAAAACCAACAGCCAGTACAGCCAGGAGTATGGAGTACTGGCTGTTGGTTTTAGCAGTTATCAGCCCTAATTCCTGCACCTTCTCACCTCAGATCAGCCCCAATTGCTGCACCTTCACACCTCAGACCACCATAATTCCTGCACCTTCACACACCAGATCAGCCCCAATTCCTGCACCTTCACACTTCAGATCACCCCAATTCCTGCACCTTCACGCTTCAGATCACCCCAATTTCAGCACCTTCACACCTCAGATCAGCCCCAATGCCTGCACCTTCACACCTCAGATCAGCCCCAATGCCTGCATCTTCACACCTCAGATCAGCCCCAATGCCTGCACCTTCACACCTCAGATCACCCCAATTCCTGCACTTTCACATCTCAGATCACCCCAATTTCTGCACCTTCACACCTCAGATCAGCCCCAATGCCTGTACCTTCACACCTTAGATCACCCGAATTACTTCACCTTCACACCTCAGATCAGCCCCAATTTCTGGACCTTCACACTTCAGATCAGACCCAATTCCTGCACCTTCACACCTCAGATCACCCCAATTCCTGCACCTTCACACCTTAGATCAGCCCCAATTCCTGCACCTTCACACTTCAGATCACCCCAACTCCTGCACCTTCACACTTCAGATCACCCCAATTTCTGCAACTTCACACCTCAGATCAGCCCCAATGCCTGCATCTTCACACCTCAGATCAGCCCCAAGTTCTGCACCTTCACACTTCAGATCAGACCTAATTCCTGCACCTTAACACCTCAGATCACCCCAATTCCTCCACTTCACACCTCAGATCAGACCCAGTTACTGCACCTTCATTACTGTAGGTTGCTTTAAACATTTTAATGTAGCAGTTAGAAAGCCAGTTACAAAATAGTACTCATAAAGCCAGTTACAAAATAGTACTCACAAAGCCAGTTGCATAGAAGTATTACAAGGCCAATTACAAAGCAGTACTCACAAAGCCAGTTACAAAGTAGTATATGCAAAGCGAGTTACAAAGTAGTTTGTGCAAAGCCAGTTACAAAAGAGTACTCACAAAGCCAGTTGCATAGCGGTACTTACAAGGCCAATTAGGAAACAGTACTCACAAAGCCAGTAACAAAGTAGTACGTTCAAAGCCAGTTACAAAGCAATACTCAAAAAGCCAGTTGCAAAGTAGTACGTACAAAGCCAGTTACAAAGTAGTACATGCAAAGCCAGTTACAAAGTAGTACATGCAAAGCCAGTTACAAAGTAGTACATACAAAGCCAGTTACAAAGTTGTACGTACGAAGCCAGTTACAAGGCAGTGTGTAAGAAGCGAGTTACAAAGCACTGTATACAAACCCAGTTACAAAGCAGCTTGTACAAAGCCAGTTACATAGGTGTGTCTACAAAGCCAGTTATGAAACAGTACTTACAAACAAGGTAGCCATCAGAAATTTTGGGGCCCCTTATGCAGCTTAAGACCTGTCCCCCCCCCCCACGGTCTTATCTCTCCCATCCCATGTCCTCCTCCTCCAGTCCCATCTCCCCCATCCCATGTCCTCCTCCTCCAGTCTCATGTCCTACTACATACCACGTCCTCCTCCAGTCCTCCTCCTCCCCCATGTCCTTCTCAAGCTCCTCCTTCAGTCCCATCCCCAAAACTCCATATTTCCTCCTGGGGGTGGTAAGAAAAGGGGGGTGAAAGAGAGAGGGGTGAAAGAGAGAGGTGAGTGAGAGAGGTGAGAGAGAGAGGGGGAGAGGGAGAAGGGTGAGAGAGAGGGGGGGAACAGAGAGAAGGGGTGAAAGAGAGAGGTGAAAGAGAGAGAGGTAAGGGAGAGAGAGAGGTGAGTGAGAGAGCGAGAGAGAGAAGGGGGAGTGAAAGAGGGGGTGAGAGAGAGAGCCCCCAGCCCTGTCTACAGTCACTCCTGTGCCCACCTGTCTCAGTGCCTGTCTGTGTGTAGGTGACTGTGTGTGATGCCCGGTACCTTCCATGCCAGCAGTATGACATTAATGCTGACCAGCAGCGGGCATGACTCCTTCTCCTTCTGGGTGTTGATGAGGGTGCTCTTCTCTTTCCAGCAGACCCCTGGCTGCCTGTGGCTCCTGCCAGTCCTCGTCCTCCGAGCCACCGTCATTGTTGATGCTGGGAGCGGAGAGGAAGTTGGAGGAGTCAAGTTACAATTGTACCTTTGTTTGAACGATCGGCGCTAAAGATCCT
Source organism: Lithobates septentrionalis (assembly GCA_037952835.1). NCBI lineage: Eukaryota > Metazoa > Chordata > Amphibia > Anura > Ranidae > Lithobates > Lithobates septentrionalis. Next base: position 1,265,950 of record JBBDGP010000848.1, read on the forward strand.
CCGTCCTCCACTCACAGATCATACGTACGTCGCCCGTGTGTTCTGCTTAATATACACTACGCATGCGTGAAACTCTGCCCCTGTCCTTCTTTCTAGTATATTCCCCGCTTCTTCTCTTTCGGGGCAGAGGGAGAGCACATGGCGGAGACACAGCAGGTGTGTGCTGAGAGCAGCAACGACGAGGAAAGCCCAGAGCAAGGCAGTTCCAGATCTAGGAGGAGATATAAGACCTCAAATATGTCCTTTGAAGAGATGGTGGAGATGGTGGACATCTTGAAGAGGACCGACTATGATGGGAATCTGGACCGTACAGGAACCCAAATTTGAGAAAGGCCAAGATCATGACTAAAGTTGTGAGAAGGAGACAGAACAGAGGGAGGAGTCTGGTAATGGCTGGAAGGAGTCCATGGTCTCTCCTCCTGCCTCTGGGATGAACAATAGCTAGCAGTTAGAGGTCGACCGATATATCGGCCGGCCGATACATCGATATTTGACGTTTTTTACTTAATCGGCATTGGCCGATTGTGCTGATAAAAAAGGCCGATTATAACTTCAGCGTGTCTTGCAAATGACTTCTGTAATAGAAGTCAATGCAAGTTGCCTGAAGTTTTCTTCTCTCCTCCTCTGGGCAGCCTGCCAAATCTGATAAGAAGAAACATTGTATCTCTTCAGGTTCTTTTATCAATGAGCTGAACTCCGTGTGGAGGAGTTCTCAGTTTAACCATTTAAAGACTAAATCTTTTCCGACATTTGTAGCTTACAAGTAAAAATCCTGTATTTTCTGCTAGAAAATCACTTAGAACCCCCAAACATTATATATATATATATATATATATATATATATATATATATATATATTTTAGCAGAGACCCTAGGGAATAAAATAGCGGTTGTTTTTATGTCACGCGGTATTTGCGCAGTGGTCTTTCAAACGCATTTTTTTTTTAAAAAACACACTAATGAATTAAAAAAAAAACTAAGCAGTAAAGTTAGCCCATTTTTTTTCGTCCAAAAGTTTTGATTACCTGTTTTTGTGTATTTAATATTTAAGATATAGTTTTTTTTTGTTATCTAAATTATACATACAGGTGAACTGATTGGAGGTTTGTTTTGTTTAATAAATGTAAGAAATTTTCTGTATCACTTATTACTTAGGGCCCTTTCACACTGGGGCGGTTTGCAGGCGCTATTGCGCTAATAATAGCGCCTGCAAACCGACCCGAAAGTGCCACTGCTTTGTCTCCAGTGTGAAAGCCCCGAGGGCTTTCACACTGGAGCGGTGCGCTAGCAGGATAGGAAAAAAAGTCCTGCTAGCAGCATCTTCGGAGCGGTGAAGGAGCAGAGTATATGCCGCTCCTTCACCGCTCCTGCCCATTGAAATCAAGGGGACAGCGCGGTTATACCACCGGCAAAGCGCCTCTGCTGAGGCACTTTGCAGTGGTTTTTAACCCTTTCTCGGCCGCTAGTGGGGGGGTAAAACCGCCCCGCTAGCGGCCGAATACTGATGGTAAAGCGCTGCTTACAATAGCGGCGCTTTACCGCCGACGCCGCCCCAACCCCAGTGTGAAAGGGCCCTTAAGGTTGCTTTCACACTGGAGCGGGCATGCGTTTATTGTAAAACGCTGCTAGTTTTAGCGGCGCTTTACCATCATTTTAGCGGTGCTATTCGGCTGCTAGCGGGGTGCTTATAACCCAGCTAGCGGCCGAGGAAGGGGTTAAATGCGTCACTGAAGCGCCGTTGCCTAAATGCTTTGCAGGCGCTTCGACAGCGGTGCGCATTCATTTCAATGGGCAGGAGTGGGGGAGCAGCGGTATACACCGCTCCAAAGATGCCGATTGCAGGACTTTTTTTTAACATCCTGCCAGCGCATCGCCTCATTGTGAAAGCCCGAGTGACTGCAGGGGAGCCGTTTTGCAGGCACTTTACAGGTGCTACTTTTAGACCTAAACCGCCTGAAAAACGCCCCAGTGTGAAAGGGGTCTAACTGTTAGCTTTTATGAGATGAAGGGAAAGAAAAAAAAAAATTGGCCAAAAAAATCGGCATCATATATCGGCCATCGGCAACCGCGATTTTTAAATATCGACATCGGCCAGAGAACAACCCATATCGGTCGACCTCTACTAGCAGTCCTGCCCCCCTACCTACCCCCCCCCACTGTCCTGGCTTCCTTGTGCCCCTCATACGGACACCCCCCACCTCTCTGCTGAGAGAGGTGAAGACGAGGAATTCTTTACCCACCAGTACAGAAGAAGAGAACGCTTTGAGTTCCTAACCACCCCTCCTTTGGCTATCGGCTGCTGTACTAAGGTGCTGTGTTTAGTTCTGGCACCGCTCCTGACGAACCTCGCTCGGTGTTCGGCTGTCGTGGGAGCCGACAGGAAGTGAAGGGGGACAACGAGTAGCGCTGAGAGGAGCCGAAAAGACCCGAATGAGCGTACGGACGGAGGCAGCGGGATTGAGGACAGCAGGTGTTGGTGGATGCGCTCTCCTAAACCTCTCCTAGACCTCCCCTCCACAGATAAGTGTATTTTTTTCTTTTCTTTTTTCTTTTGGATAAAAGACTAATGGTGGAAAAGGAAAGGAAGAGAGGAAGAATGGAGAAAAAATAATCAAATAATTAAATAATAAATGAGTTAAAAAAGCATTTGTAGTAGAAGGAAGGAAGGAAAGGAAGAGAGAAAGTAGAAGAGAAAAACAGGGAGAGAGGAGGAAGAGGAGAAGGAAGGAAGAGAGAAGAAAGGAGAAATTATAAAATAGAAGAGTCTGGGATATTGCAATACTAAAGGAAGGAGTCCATAGATGAAATATTGAGAAGAAAGGAGGAGGAGAAAGAAGCAAAAAAAGGAGGAAAAAAAAGCTTTTGTATCAATGTAATACATCAAAATAAAATCAGATGGTTTAAAAGGATGGAATACAGATGTGCACATATTAACACACATGCATGTATGCTAAGGGTATGCCGTGGTATGCTGTGTATGCTGTGATATTTTTGCTTGAAGAATTGTTACCAGCAACAGAGTAATCCAACGAAAAGGATCAGAGACTGTCTGATAAATAATAAATGATTAACGATCGATTTAGGATTGGAAGGACATAGAGACGATTAACTGGAAAAGGTATTTTTTTTTTTTTGCATCTATTGGTGGTCTCTTGGAGTTGTGTGTACAAGGAGAGGAGAAAACGGGGAAAGGATCTCTTGGGGATATAATTCTAGACATATTTTGAGAGGTGGTTGTTTTTTTATGTTTTTTTTTTAATGAGGGGTAAAATGGCAAAAAGTGCGGTAGCTAAATCACCCTGGACTAGCTTAGGCCCTAGTCCCGGCCCCATGAACAGATATTTATCACAAGGAAATGGGGAGGGAGAAAGACAACCGGGTATAAGGGCCGACAGACAGACGCTAAGGAGAAGAAGGAGAAAAAAGAGAAAAAGGGTCAGAATAAGACAGCAGTTGAAACCAGCCTACTTTCAGAAATCAGAATGGAACAAGACTTAGAAGTGGGGGGTGAAGAAGAAGGAGGAAGGGGGGAAGACCAACATGCAGCTCAATTACCAACAAAATCTGATATGGAAAAAATGTTTGCGGCCCTAGAAAACTCTTTGAAGACAGAGATGACAACACCACATAAGGATTTGGGCCATATCCTCTCAAGAGTGTAGGAAGTGGAGATTAAAGTAGATTCCCACTTAAAAATGATACAAGAGTTGAGAGGTGAAATAAACATTTTCAATTATGCCCCTGAAGAAGGACTGAAATATTAAGTACCCCGAAACGCGTCGGGCTTGAAAAGAGTTTTTCTGTATACAACATCACTGTTTACTGATCGATGTAAACTATGCCAACCATGTAATATGTTTTTGTTGCTTATGATGTCCACAATGTTTTTAGAAAATGAAATTCTTTATTAAATAAAAATTCTCTTTTATTCTTTATATTAGTTTGTACTTTTCTACTGTATACAATTTATGTGCAAGTGCCGGGAAAATCCACTTAGGGGAACCTCCTTTTTCTATTGTTTATGCTTTATTTGATGTGGCACGGCTTCCCTTTTTTCCTAGGAGAGTTGGTCGCTCTTTTGCTAACATATTAAAAAAGGACCAACAGGAACAAATCTATAAAATAGAAGATCAAACAAATATAGAACGAAGGAAAAATCTGAGAATCCGAGGCCTCCCTAAGCCTACACAAGCAGAAAATTTAATAGAAATAATGAATATGATTTTTAGCCCTATCTTAGGAAAGAGGAAACCAACATAATAAAAATAGAAGGTGTACACAGAATAAGAAGACCCCAAGGGCTCTCAATGGAGAAACCAAGAGATATAATCGTTCGATTTAAAAATTGGGAAGAAAAAAATCAAATTTGGATGAACCTGAAGAGAAAACCACCAATTGAATATGCAGAAAATAAGATACAAATTTTTCAAGATTTATCTCAAGAAATGTTAAGAAGAAAGACGCTAAGAGCAAGAAATACAATACAACTGGGGTTTTCCTGCATGCCTGATCGCAAGGAAAAAAGTGCTAGACTAAGATTTACAGAAGAGATCCCGGACTTTTTTAACAAATTAGAAATTCCACTACCAGAAAACTTTACAGATGTAAGCAATAGACAAGAACAACTAATGACACAGGATGAAACACAATGGCAACTGAGCTCAAGAAACAGAGTACATGAAATAGTGTCATAAATTGAAGCTAAATGGAACTTGAGCTTAAGAAAACAGTGCTATAGATCTATAATGATAAGATTCACTATTATTTAGAGGGGGAGGGGAGAGGGATAGAGGTGGGAGGGGGGGTGGGATGGGGGGAAAGAGAAAAGAAAAAGAGAAAAAAGAAGAAAAGGAAAATATGGTAGAGGTAGGGAGGAGAGGCCGGGACATACGATGTGTTCAGGGGGCCACTCTTTCTTAATATAGGAGAGAAGGGCCCAGTGCACCTTAAAGATTTCCACCGAAGCCATAGGAGAGTAGAGGGGGCAAGGGTGTGCCCCACAAAATAAAAGTGCTCTCTGCTCTAGAGACCATGAGATCAAATTACCAACACCAGGGTGGGGGTGAGGGGGGAAAGGGGAGGTGGGATGAGGAAGGGCGAGGGAGGAGGTTTCTTTGTATAAGTCAATACAGTGCCCAAGTACCCTGGAATAAAGTTAAGGTTCCCACGCGTGTCGACCCGGGGGGCCCCCCTCCCGGTCCTCTGGTTGGACCGGTTGGGGGGACCCTGGGAAGACACGCGGGGATTAAAAAGGAATGGAAAATACAAATAGTGTAAAAATGTTGTCATATAATGTCAGAGGATTAAACTCCCCAGGGAAGAGAAGCATAATGCTTCGAGAACTGGAAAGAAGTAAGGCTGAAATAATATTTCTACAGGAGACACATATTACCCAAAACTCAAATATCAAAATTTACTCAAGAAATATTCCAACATGGTTCTACGGAGATTCAACAATAAGAAGGGCTAAAGGAGTGGCTATTGGAATGGGGAAAAACCTTTGTTTTACAATAGAACAAAGAAAAGTTGACCCAGAAGGATGCTTCCTCTTTCTTATAGGTTCCATACAGGGTATAAAATAAACACTTGCTAATGTATACTGCCCCAATACAAACCCTAAAAAATATTTGATGGAAATATTAAAAGATTTAATGGAATTTAAACAAGGTAAATTAATACTAGCAGGAGACTTCAATTCTCCCATGGACCACAAATTAGATAGTACCTCCAATGCAATAGACAGAGAATTAAGACAACTAAGGAGATTTAAAAAAAAACCTATATGAATACCAATTAGTAGACCCATGGCGAATACAACACCCAAGTACAAAAGACTATATGTCATGAAAGGCGTCCTGTTAGCACAACCGTCGGCGGAAGATCGGTTATCAGAACCACTGTTGTTAGAGCCAGAGGACGCGTTCGGAGGCGCGCTGGCACGAACGGACACGGGCGGGTGCACGCTCGTATGAACGGGTGTACGTGGGTGCACGATGGTACGAACGGCACGTACGGTCGGTACACGGGCGTTCGGTTGCGCGCAGACGTGCAGTGTGACAGCGTTTGGCGCCATTAGGCCTATTTAAAGGAGCCTGTCAGCACGCTTTCTTGCTGTCCGGTCTACAGCGTTCCCTGTGACCCTAAGCTACCTGAATACCTGCCTACCTGCTTCCTGTTACCCGGCCTGTTCCTGACTATTCTTGTTTGCTGCCAGTCCTTGACCCCGGCTCGTCTGACTACTCTCCTGCCTCCTCCTTCGGTTATCTGTTGCCAACCCGGACTGTATCTTGACTATTCTCCTGCCTCCGTTTGGTACCTGCTTGCCCGCCAGTGTTGACCCGGCCTGTCTGATTCTGCTTGTGCTCCAGCTGAACTATAGAACACCTCCCTGTTGCCTGCTGTTCCAGAGTTCCTGCCTGCTACAGTGCACCTCCCACAGCCAGTGATTCCAGTGTTCCTGCCAGAGTTCCAGTGCACCCTCTTACAGCTTGCTGTTCCAGTTCTCCAGCCGAACTACAGAACACCTCCCTGCCGCCTGCTGTTCCAGAGTTCCTGCCTGCTACAGTACTTCTCCTCACAGCCAGTGGTTCCAGTGTTCCAGACAGTTCTCCAGTGCATCTTCTTACCGTCTGCTGTTCCGGTGTTCCAGTTGAACTTCAGAGACACCTGCCACTTGCCAGGCACTTGTGGCCCCCTGCGCTCTTGAGTCCCTGTTTCCTCTATCAGGGGTTCTTGAGCCAGAGGCACACGAGAGGCCACTCCCTGCATTCTGGGCTCCGCCACCAGGTACGTGACAGTACCAGACAGCCATGTCCGAGCCCACGCAGGGAGCCTCTCCCATGGACGAGCTCTGCCGCCACCTTGCTGGACTTACTCAAGCAGTAAAGAGCCTACAAGAGGGCTATACCCAACTGGAAGGCCGAGTCCAAGCTTTAGCAGCTTCCTCACCTCCTGCTTCCATGACTCCTGCTGCACCCTCAGTGGTGATGATGCCACCTGAACCCAGGGTCCCCACGCCTGAAAGATTTTCGGGCAACCGGAGTAAATTCAGGACTTTTCGTAATTCATGTGAACTCTTTTTTGCTCTTCAGCCAAGGACTTTCTCTCTGGAGGCTACTAAAGTGGGGTTCGTGATCTCGCTGTTGTCAGGCGAGCCTCAGTCCTGGGCCCATCATCTTCTGGAAAAGAAGGATGTTTCACTTGACACCTTAAATTACTTCTTTCAGGCCTTGTCATTGCTATATGAGGATCCTCAATTAACAGCCACTGCAGAGGCAGCCTTGCATGCTCTACAACAAGGCCGCAGGCCTGTGGAGGATTACGTGTCGGAATTCAGACGTTGGAGTTCCGACACGAACTGGAATAATGCTGCCTTACGGTACCAGTTCCGTATGGGCCTTTCAGAATCTCTAAAAGATGAACTGGCCCGAGTGGGCATTCCAGAGACTCTAGAAGGGCTCATAGACCTCTCTATCCAGATAGACAGACGCCTGAGGGAACGGCGTACGGAGCGATCCTCTGGTCCTTCTCGTCCTGTCTGGATGTTGCCTCGTGTGCCTAGTTCTTCCCAATCTGCTTCACCAGCTTCAACCACCGTTACCTCAGACACTCCAGAACCGATGCAGTTGGGCCTCTTACGCCCTTCACTTACTCCTGAAGAGCGTCAACGCCATCGGGCTGGTAACCTGTGCATGTACTGAGGGGAATCTGGACATTTTGTACGGACATGCCCGGTGAAGCTTCGTAAGTGCTTTTCTATTTCCCCTGCTCTTACTCCTACTGTACTGAATGACGTTTCTCATCTGGCTGTTCCGATTCTCTTACAGCTCCCAGGAGGGAATTTACCAACCAGCGCTATCATTGATTCCGGGGCCTGCAGCGGTTTCATAGACTTGTCCTTTGCTTCCAGACATCACATTCCCCTTCGGCCCAGAGTGAAAGGACTTTCTGTATATTTGGCCGATGGCTCTACCCTCAGATCAGGGCCAGTAACTCAGGAGACTGTACCTCTGCATACCACCATTGCCGGCACTCATCAAGAGCTACTCAGTCTAGATGTCATCGAGTCTCCTCTATTTCCCATCATACTAGGCATGCTGTGGCTAAAGGCACATAATCCGCAAATTGATTGGACCTCAGGGAAGATTGAGTTTGTATCCTCTTACTGCCAGCAACACTGTCTACCAGAAGTCGCCGATGCCCCTTCTTCCCTACTCTGCATGGAAACTGACACCGAAACCTGCCGAATTGTACCTGAAGCCTACCACAGCTTCTTGGACGTTTTCAGTCAAAAGGGGGCTGAGATCCTTCCTCCCCACCGGCCTTACGATTGCCCAATTGAACTTCTCCCAGGAGCAGAGATTCCTTTTGGGAGGATTTTCCCTTTGTCAGAACTAGAACTAGGGGCATTAAAGACTTATATTGATGACAATCTGGAGAAAGGGTTCATCCGACCCTCCACGTCCCCGGCAGGAGCAGGAATCTTCTTTGTGGAGAAGAAAGACCATTCTCTATGCCCTTGTGTGGATTATCGGGCACTTAATAAAATCACAATTAAAAACCGATATTCTTTGCCCTTGGTGCCAGAACTTTTTCAAAGACTAGGGTCTGCAGTAGTGTTTTCCAAGCTGGATCTTCGTGGTGCCTACAACCTTGTCCGCATTTGTAGGGGAGACGAATGGAAGACGGCTTTCCGTACCCGATTTGGGCACTTTGAGTATTTAGTCATGCCCTTTGGACTGTGCAATGCTCCTGCTACATTTCAACACTTTGTGAATAACATCTTCAGAGACTATCTTGACCTGTTTGTTATTATCTATTTAGATGATATCCTGATTTTTTCTTCTTCTTTAGCAGAGCATCGTGAACATGTCAGAAATGTCTTGACCCGACTACGGCTACATGGCCTCTACGCCAAACCTGAGAAGTGTGTCTTTGAACAAGAGAGTATCCAGTAGACATGTGCACACTGAAATATTTCGTTTCGGAATTTCGTTTTCGTCTGAAAAATAAATTTATTTAGTTACTCCCGAAATTCGTTTTTATTTATTTCGTTTTTCGTTAAAAATTGCATTCGTCCGAAAATCTAAATTAAGGTCGAATCTGTCATTGAAGGCTTATGGTGTCTGTCGAATGTTCAAAGAAGATTCGACGGAGCAGCTAAACTGTACAATGCCGTATAGTTTACCTGCTCCGTCGAATCTTCTTAGAACTTTCAACAGACACCATAAGCCAAAGTACGTGTGTACTTAGTTCTAGCTATTTTACTGCTCCACCTCTTTGGTTACAATCAGCCAATAACATTCATCATCATCATTATTTTTATTTATCTTTTCTCCCCTACATCGAATCTTTCCTCCCCTACGTCAAATCTTTCCTCCCCTACGTCGAATCTTTCCTCCCCTACGTCGAATCTTTCCTCCCCTACGTCGAATCTTTCCTCCCCTACGTCGAATCTTTTCTCCCCTACGTCGAATCTTTCCTCCCCTACGTCGAATCTTTCCTCCCCTACGTCGAATCTTTCCTCCCCTACGTCGAATCTTTCCTCCCCTACGTCGAATCTTTCCTCCCCTACGTCGAATCTTTCCTCCCCCTACGTCGAATCTTTTCTCTCTATGTAGAATAATCTTGGACTAATAGAGCTAAGGTTAGGCACATTCGACCACAGGTTTGATGGACACAGATTGTTATTGTCATCATCATGTCGAATCTCCTATCTATATCGAACTGTTGTAGCAACGAAAACGAAAATAAAGCATTTGTTTATGTCGGATCTTTCGTTTTTCGGACTCTGCACTTTCGTTATCGTTTGTTAAAACGATAACGAAAATACCTAAAATTTGGACGAAAATGCATTCGGACGAAAACGAATGCACATGTCTAGTATCCAGTTCCTTGGGCTAATCATCTCTGTAGAGGGTATTAAGATGGACCCTCAGAAGGTCTCTGCTATTCTGGACTGGCCCGCTCTCACCGACAAGAAGGGAATCCAACGTTTTGTAGGATTTGCAAATTTCTACAGGAAATTCATCAAAGGATTCTCAACCATCATTTCTCCTATCACAAAGTTAACTAAGCAGGGCCTTAAGTTCCATTGGTCTACTGAAGCTCAGGCGGCCTTCACAACACTAAAAGATCTGTTTGTTTCAGCCTCAGTCTTAAAGCACCCGGATCCCACATTACCATACATTTTGGAGGTGGATGCCTCGGAAATAGCGGTTGGTGCAGTGCTTTCCCAGAGACAGGGGCCTAGGGCTCTTTTGCATCCAGTCGCTTTCTTTTCTCGCAAATTATCCGAAGCAGAGAGAAACTATAATGTGGGCGATCGAGAATTGTTGGCAATCAAAGCCACACTTGAAGAGTGGCAATATCTCCTGGAGGGAGCAGCTCATCCAATTCTTGTTTATACAGACCACAAGAATCTGGAATATTTAAAGACTGCCAAGAGATTAAGACCACGACAGGCCAGGTGGGCACTTTTCTTTACCAGATTTTCATTCCACATAACCTATCGCCCCGGATCAAAGAACACCAAGCCTGACACACTGTCACGAATGTACAATGGACCTGAAACATCTCCATCCCCAGACACCATCTTGTCCTCAGGAAACTTTCTGCTGCTCCAAGGGGACCTACTTTCACAGATCAAGCAAGCTTCTAGGGACGCCTCTGCTCCACCTGATTCAGCTCTACAGTCCAGAGACGAGGTTCTTTGGTTCAAAGATAGGATCTTCGTACCCCAGGAGTTGCGAGCGGCAGTTCTTAGTTCCTGTCATGACCACATGTTGGCCGGCCATTTTGGTGTGCACAAATTATCTGAACTCCTTCAGCGCACATTCTGGTGTCCGCAGTTAAGGAAAGATTGCAGGGACTATGTGGAAGCATGTGCCACTTGCATTCAAAACAAGGGCAGCAAGTGTAAGGCTTGGGGTCTGTTGAAGCCATTACCCGTTCCGGAGAAGCCATGGAGGATGATCTCCATGGATTTTATTGTCGAGTTGCCACCTTCTGAAGGCTACACTACAATCTTTGTAGTGGTGGATAGACTATCAAAAATGGCTCATTTCCTACCAATGAAGGGCACACCTACTGCTGCTGAGACTGCAAGGACATTTATCAGGGAAGTGGTGAGGCTTCATGGCATTCCTGCAAATATTACTTCAGATCGGGGGGTGCAATTTACTTCCAAGTTTTGGAGAGCACTTTGTGGATGTTTGAAAATTGACCTTTCTTTCTCCTCTGCCTATCATCCCCAAACAAATGGCCAGACAGAAAGAACAAATCAGACGCTGGAGCAGTATCTGCGCTGTTTTTCTTCTTTCTTCCAGGATGATTGGGCTCCGCTCCTACCTCTTGCCGAATTTGCTTATAATAATTCTGTCCATTCCGCCACGAAGCAGTCACCTTTTTTTGCAAATTATGGTTTCCATCCTGTCCAGTAACATCCCGGAGTGCCCAGTACCAGCTGTCCAGGAGAATCTAGACTTCTTTGAGTCAAATAATAAACTTCTGCAGGAGACTATGGCAAGGACTCAGAATTACAACAAAGAGGTGTTTGACAAAAAGAGAAGGGGGGAACTTGACCTCAAGCCCGGGGATCAGGTCTGGCTGTCTACTTTGAATTTAAAACTGGCATGTCCTTCCAAAAAATTGGGCCCTAAATTTGTGGGTCCCTTCCCAGTTCTAAGGAAGATTAATAACGTGGCCTATGAACTGAAGTTACCGGAGTCATTCCGGATCCACCCGGTCTTTCACGTGGCCCTACTCAAACCCACGGTTCTTGATCCTTTTGCCAACTGGAGGGTTGATCCCCCTGAACCTGTAATCATTGACGGAGAAACCGAATATGAGGTTGAGTCCATTCTGGATTGCAGGAAGAGAACCAAGTCCAGTTTTTGGTAAAATGGAAGGGGTACGGGCCTGAGGAGAACTCCTGGGAGCCGGAGTCCAACATTCATGCGAGGAGGCTGATTCTTGCCTTTAAAAGGTCTCATCCAAATAAGATGGCACAGTTGGGCATCCGGAGGCTGCCCCTTGGGGGGGGCAATGTCATGAAAGGCGTCCTGTTAGCACAACTGTCGGCGGAAGATCGGTTAACAGAACCACTGTTGTTAGAGCCAGAGGACGCGTTTGGAGGCGCGTTAGGGCGAACGGACGCGGGCGGGTGCGCGCTCGTACGAACGGGTGTACGTGGGTGCACGATGGTACGAACGGGCACGTACGGTCGGTACACGGGCGTGCACGAGTGCACGCGGTTGCGCGCAGACGTGCAGTGTGACAGCGTTTGGCGCCATTAGGCCTATTTAAAGGAGCCTGTCAGCATGCTTTCTTGCTGTCCGGTCTACAGCGTTCCCTGTGACCCTAAGCTACCTGAATACCTGCCTACCTGCTTCCTGTTACCCGGCCTGTTCCTGACTATTCTTGTTTGCTGCCGGTCCTTGACCCCGGCTCGTCTGACTACTCTCCTGCCTCCTCCTTCGGTTATCTGTTACCCACCTGTTGCCAACCCGGACTGTATCTTGACTATTCTCCTGCCTCTGTTTGGTACCTGCTTGCCCGCCAGTGTTGACCCGGCCTGTCTGATTCTGCTTGTGTTCCAGCTGAACTATAGAACACCTCCCTGTTGCCTGCTGTTCCAGAGTTCCTGCCTGCTACAGTGCACCTCCCACAGTCAGTGATTCCAGTGTTCCTGCCAGAGTTCCAGTGCACCCTCTTACAGCTTGCTGTTCCAGTTCTCCAGCCGAACTACAGAACACCTCCCTGCCACCTGCTGTTCCAGAGTTCCTGCCTGCTACAGTGCTTCTCCTCACGGCCAGTGGTTCCAGTGTTCCAGACAGTTCTCCAGTGCATCTTCTTACAGTCTGCTGTTCCGGTGTTCCAGTTGAACTTCAGAGACACCTGCCACTTGCCAGGCACTTGTGGCCCCCTGCGCTCTTGAGTCCCTGTTTCCTCTATCAGGGGTTCTTTAGCCAGAGGCACACGAGAGGCCACTCCCTGCATTCTGGGCTCCGCCACCAGGTACGTGACACTATACTTTTTACTCAACTGCACATGGAACATATTCCAGGCTGGATTATATCATGGTAGAACATAGAAACTTGGAAGAAATAACAGAAACAAAAATAGGAATAATAACGGCTTCAGATCATTCCCCAGTAATGTTGAAAATTAAACTGCAAGGAGAATCCTTCGGGAAAGGTACATGGAGAATAAACGAAATAAACGAAGATATAATTGAAGACAGGGAAACGTAAACAATTATAACAAAAGAGATCAAAAAATATTTCCAGGAGAACCATACCCCAGAATTATCAAAAGCAATCTGGGAGGCACATAAGGCCGTCATCAGGGGTAAATTAATATCTATTCGTGCAGGAAAAAAGAAGGAAAGAAGAAAAAATATGATGAGAATTATAAAGGAAATACATGAACTGGAACAAAGGCATAAAAAGCAATTAGAAAAGGAAACATATCGGACTCTAATCCTAAAAAAGAGAACAATTAAAGGAATGGATGGAACAAGAAGAGAGGAGGGAATATAACAGAGTACTACAGGAGAGATTTAAATGGGGTAACAAGCCAGGAAAATATCTTGCAAAAATGATAAGAAAAAAGAAGTCTCTAAATTACATTGAAAAGATCAAAAACGAGAAAGGAGAAGTGGTAAACAAGACAACGGATATTGCATTAGCCTTTCAAAAGTATTTCAGCTCATTATACATGATAAAAAAACAGGAGACACATCTTGAAGAAGAAATAAGAAAAAAGAAGATACAAGACTATCTAAAAAAAGCTAATTTACCAAAAATACAATTTGAGCAATTAAAAGAACTGGAAAAAAAATAACGCAAGAGGAGATCAAATTGGCCCTAAAAGAAACTCCAGTAGGAAAAAGCCCAGGACCAGATGAGTTCACGATTAAATATTATAAAAAAATTGAAGAACAACTGATCCCTAAGATGCAAGAATATCTGAATAACATAGGAGATGAAGAAGAAGTAAGACGAGAATCACTCGTCAAAATTTTAGGGACTAGACTAAAAAAATTAATAGCACTTTGGATAAATCCTGACCTTGATTTGTACCAGGGAGAGAAGGAAGGGATAATAGTCTAAAAACAATCTTGATGTTACGTAGGGGTAAACCAAGCGAATCCCCAGCTCTATTCCTGTCAATAGATGCAGAGAAAGCATTTAACAGGGTAGACTGGGGATTCATGATGGACACGTTGCGACATTTGGGATTGGGAGCAAAAATGATGAAGTGGATAACAAACTTATATAATGGTCCAACAATGGTAAAGGTCAATGGTAGACTCTCACCTTTGTTTGAGATGCAGAATGGAACACGGCAAGGATGTCCGCTTTCCCCATTATTATATGTATTGGCATTGGAATCATTTTTGGCAGCACTCCGAAATAATCATGATGTGAGAGGAGTGAGAGTTGGAGAAAAAGAGCACAAAATCGCGGCATATGCGGATGACATCCTGATGTTTGTAAATTACCCAAGAGTGACTCTGCCAAATATGAAAGAAGTGAAATAATATGGGGAACTATCAAATTTTAAAATAAATCTGATAAAAACAGAAATATTAAATATTGGATTAGGGAAAAGGGAAGTCCTGACCCTCCAAAAAGAATTCCCATTTACATGGGTAAAAGAAGAACTAAAATACCTTGGAATTAAACTAACATCAACGGTTGAAAAAATCTACCCGGCAAATTATATTCCATTAACTAATGAGGTTAGGGAAGAAATAAAAAAATTAAATACACAACCAATATCGTGGATTGGAAGAATAAATATGTTTAAAATGATGAAACTACCAAAAATAATATACAAATTTCAGATGTTGCCAATAGGAATTCCACAGAGTTTTTTCAAGATAATAAAAACAATATTGATAAAATACATCTGGCATAATAAAAAACTGAGAATTAAATTTGCACAAATCACGAGGAAAAGGGAGCACGGAGGATTAGCAACTCCAGACATAAATCGATATTAAATCGATATTAAATCGATATTATAAAGCAATAGTTCTGTCACGAATGATTGAGTGGACAAATGGAAATAGTGAAAAAAAAGTGGGTGGAGATGGAAAACACAATCAGTAAGACCACATTGCACAAAAACATATGGATACCACGAAAGTTTAGATTAATGGATCCGGAAACTCACAAAATAACTAAAAACGTTTTCAAAACTTGGGACACAGTACACGCGAAGAATGATTGGACATACAACTCACCGTTAATGGCACTCACGGGAACAAATTTCTTTATACCGGGGAAGGAGATATTTAGAGAGATAGAGATAGAGATAAGAAATCCACAATTGAAATATATTATCACAAAAGGTAGGATAAAAACATGATTAGAACTAGAAGAAATCAACGGGTGAAAGATAAGTGAATGGAATTTTTATCAATTAAGACATTTAGTAAATACATTACCACGTTCACTAAGAGAAGAAGAGAAATTAAGCCCCTTGGAAAAACTCTGTTTTACCCGAACGCCACTGAAAAATGGAATATCAAAAATCTACGGAATATTGACAGACAGACATTGGACAAGGAAGACCAGATTACATCAAAAAATGGGAAACAGAACTGGATTTAAAACTAGATGATCAAAAAGTGTAAAAGATGATAGGAATGGGATATAATAATGCCTGGGATATGAATACCATTGAAATGAATTATAAGCAAGGTGGTAAGCAATGCTAATTATTAGCAAGGTGGTACTTGACACCAGTGAGAACCCATAGATGCCAACAAGAGAAAACATCTTTGTGTTGGAGAAACTGCAATCAAAGAGCAACGATGACACATATATGGTGGAAGTGTCCAACAATAAGGGACTACTAGCAAGAAGTAGTAAAGAATATAAGGGAGATAACTGGCGAGAGAATGGAACAAAATATATGGACCTGCTTGTTTCATGATCATAAAATTCCAAAGAAACAATATATGAGAACAATGGTCCCAAAACGCCTGGATAAAGCAAAGGGTCTGATCCGAAAAAAATGGTTAAAAAGTGAAAAACCAGATATAAGAGAGTGGTATGAAAAAATAGATTAACATTGTAAAATGGATTTGTTGAGAAGTAGGGAGAGAGGACATTATAATAAGTGTATCAGCTTCTGGGAGGGTTGGAAAAGATTTAAAACCTTGGACATATATTTAGACAAGATGAAGGAAGGAGAAGGGTATTGAGTCATTAAGTTAAGGGACTTGAGGAAAAACAAACCAGATAGAAGAGGGGGAGAGTGGGAAGAAGGGGATGACAGAAAGAGAGGCAAGGAATGGATAGAGCAACAGGAGTATTTTTCTATATTTAAGTTTTTTCTTTGGAATTAAAATTAATTAAATATTTTGAATAATTAATAAAGATAATTTTGAATAAAACCACGATGATGTGAAAAACGAGATGGGACAAAATTGAACTGCGAAGTTGAAATAACGTCTCTCAGAAAACTTTCGCTGAAGTGGAAAGAAAAATAAATAAATAAATAAATAAAGTTGTGAGAAGTCTGCACAGGGCTTTTGGGGTTCAACGATCCAAGGAGCAATTAAGGAAACGCTGGTCAGACCTGAAATTTATCAAAATAGAAGGATCAGGAAAGTGCTGCAAAAAAGTAAGTATTTGTTGTGTGTTCCTATTATTATTATTACTTTCGTGCTGGTCCATGTGCTTTTCTTTACTGTTGTACAGTTTAAAATGCCAAGTTTGAGGTTCGTGGGCACAGTAATCGTTCGTATTAAACATCGTTCGACGTTTTTGGCAGATGCAGGTTACATTTGTTCATGCCTATTAAAAGAAGTTTATTACATTGTTGTCTAGATGTGTTTGAAACTATAATGAAATGACAACTCAGTGTAAGGAGAGGACACTCAGCAGCAGTTTACACATTTGGACGCAGGAGCACTAGTGTGGGACACCATAACAACCTTTTTATGTTGTCCTACGCAGGTGCTCCAATGGATACTAGGGGTCTCTCCATGTATGAAACTTGCACAAAACAGGTAAGTATTCTAGCTTTTGAAAGGGAAAAAATCATGTCTTCAGCTTGGAACTCTGCCAAAAACAGACAATTGGACGACACTTTCAAGCAATGTTTCATATTACTATTTCTAGCCTCAAATATCTGTCTGCTAAGTACACCATTTTTGTATTCACATAGGGGAGAAAAGAATTCTGACATCTGAGGACACGAGGAACCCCACACCTCCTGAAGAAGGGGAACTCAGCACACAACCTGAGGATGTGGATGCAGAAGCTGAGGATTTGGATGCAGAGGTTCAGGAAGTGGTTGAAATGGTGTCGACAACAGGTCAGTGTCTGAGACCACAGCTTCAGGTAATAGATGGATGCCTGCATATTTATAATGCATGGTGTGTTTTTTTATTTTTAGGTGATGTGGATGTTGTGGAAGAAGAAACTCACTTCAACAGTGCAAATGCACAAGTACTCATCAGTGAGATCATGGTGTGCAATCGGATTTAGAAAAGCTCAAGCAAAATATCAATGATGTTCAAAAAAGACTGAGCAACATCATTGATGTTTTAGGCAAAATCTAAACCCCCAAAAAATGTAAATTTTGTCGTTATTGTAAGTTTTTGAAAGTTTTAAAGTAATTGCAAAGCCAAATGTTAAAGATGCACATAGTGTGTCAACATGTGCTATCTGCCATCATGGGATATCAATGTACATGTTTTGTGGGTGCAACCCCTTCCTCGCAACTAAAGTAGGTGAGAGGAAGGGGTTGCACCCCTGAAACACGTCCATTGATCCCCATGATAAAAGCTAGCACATGTTGACACACTGTGGCTTATTTCAAAAAAGCAAAACCACTTTGCACTACAAGTGCAATGCAAGTGCACTTGTAGGGCAAAGTGGATTGTCCTTTCTGAAATAATGCCCAGTGTGTCAACATGTGCTAGCTCACATCATGGGGGATCAATGGATGTGTTTCGGGGGTGCAACCCCTTTCTCTCACCTACTTTAGTTTCGAGGAAGGGGTTGCACCCACAAAACGCGTACATTGATATCTGTCACAGATCAGCTGCTGAGCTGATCTTTGTCTCACCTTTACTGCTGTAGGCCGGCTGGCACCTGTTGTTCCACTAGCTTGTGTTCAGCTCTGCTGCACTCTGCAGCTATGGGTGTCACCGCCCTCACCTGTTGCTTAATATATGATTCCTTCCTGCTACTCCCTGTCCAGCCCCTCATGTGCTTCTCTATTTAAATCCCTCTCAGGCTAGTTCTGGTTGCTTGAGCAACATTTGTATCTGAGCTCCCTTCGTGTAACCTGCCTTAACCTGACCTCTCGTGAACTGATCTGTACCGTGTACCGACTCGGTTTGTTCTGATTAGGTTGTCTGCAGCCCGCCCTGACCTTGGCTTGCTATCCGGCTCTCCTTTGCTTCATCCATCCATCCTTGTCTGACAGTGTCTTCTGGTACTTCCTTAGCGAGCGGGGTGAACCCGGGGGTCGTGACCTGGGGTCAGCACGCAGCTAAGCCCAAACCCTCGTGAGGGGGTCCCTGGCAGAATACCGGCTGGCTATTAGACTCCATGCCCTGGGGGATCCCGTGTCACCTGCTCGCCTGTGGGCTCACTGTAAGTAGTACTGTGACAGTTTGCTCAAGCCATGAGCGCCTCTGAGAATCGGCCATTGGCTGAAGATCAAATGCAACATCTAGTTCAGAGACTTAACTCCCAGTAAGCAAATCAAGAGCAAATAATGCTGGTCCTTCAGGATCTTGCCTCCCGTCTGGATCATCTGCAACTCGCTGCAACTTCAGCTCCTCCCGTTCCTGCTTCTGCTTCAGCTGCTCCTGTGTTACCTGCTACACCTGGCAATCCCTGCCTACATCTGCTGCCGCCACCTTCTTTTTCTGGCGACCCTAAGGCTTGTCGGGGCTTCATTAATCAGTGTTCCATCCACTTTGAACTTTCCAGCCACCATTTACCTACTGATCGCACCAAAGTCACATATATCATCTCTCTCCTCTCTGGTGATGCTCTAGCTTGGGCCTCCCCACTCTGGGAATCACACGATTCTATCACCTCCGACCTCCAGCTCTTTTTGGATGCATTCCGGAAAACTTTTGAAGAGCCCGGCAGAGTGTCTTAGGCTGCTGGGGCCCTCCTTCGTCTTCGTCAGCAAGGAATGACAGTCGGCCAATACGCAGTTCAATTCCGTAAGCTGGCCGCTGAACTCAAATGGAATAATGAGGCCCTTACTGCTACCTTTTGGCAAGGCCTATCTGAGCGTGTAAAGGATGAACTCGCTGGACGCACCATTCCTACCCCATTGGATGATTTAATCGCATTGAGCATTCAAATAGACATTCGCTTCCAGGAGCGGGCCCTGGAGAAATCCAGATCCAGTCATCCCCCTGCTGGCCGTCCAGCGCAAGTAGTCCAAAGACCTGTGGAACCCTCTCCGTCTTCAACCTCTCACACGTTTGAAAAACCTATGCAGCATGGGCGAACTCGCCTCACTCCCGAGGAACGTGCCGTTGCATGGGATTGGACTTGTGCCTTTATTGTGGCGATAAAAGACATCTTTTAATCTCCTATCCAGTCTGTCCAGGAAACTCCAGGGTCTAGGTCACTCGGAGGGAGGTGATCTAGATCGATCCTTTAATTTTGTCCGCTTCCCTTGTTTCACCGTTCCCGTGGCTATCCACTGGGCTCAAAATGCCTATCAACTCTCTGCATACGTGGACTCTGGTGCTGCCGGGAATTTCATCTGAACAATCTTTAGCTTCCGAGTTGGGCATTGCCTTTGTTGTCTTGGCTATACCCCTTTCCGTGACCGCAGTAGATGGCTCCTTCTTGCCTATGAGCCCCATCCGGTTCAAAACCCCTCCTACTGTCTTACGCATTGAGGTTTTGTATGCTGAGGAGATCTCTTTCCTAATTCTGCCTAGGTCCTCCAGTCCCAACATCCTGGGCCTTCCATGGTTGCAGAAACACTCCCCTCATCTTGACTGGAATTCTGGACAAGTACTGGCTTGGGGTCCTCCGTGTCAGCAACAATGTATTTCCAAGGTGCTACCTCCTCCTTCCATTCCTCTGGCTGAGACCTCCACAACTCCCATGTTGCCTTCCCAATATCAGTCTTTCCGAGATGTTTTCTGCAAAAAGTCCACTGATCGCCTTTCTCCTCACAGAGACTATGACTGATCCATTGATCCATTGATCTGTTACCTGGGACCTCTCCTCCCCGAGGCCGAGTCTACCCTTTATCTATCCCTGAGACACAAGCCATGTCTGAATAAATTTGGGAAAACCTGTAAAAGGTTTTCATCAGGAAATCAAACTCACCTAATGGAGCCGGGTTCTTCTTTTAAGTTAAAAAAGATGGTTCACTCCGTCCATGCATTGACTACGGGGGCCTTAATGCCATCACTGTGAAGAACCGATACCCTCTTCCTGTAATTTCAGAACTCTTTGACAGACTGCGAGGTTCTCATGTTTTTACCAAACTGGATCTTAGAGGGGCCTACAATTTAATAAGAATCTGGAAAGGAGACGAATTGAAGACCGCCTTTAACTCCAGGGACGGACATTATGAATATCTTGTGATGCCCTTTGGCTTATGCAGGGCTATGGTCCAGAGGAGAGGTCTTGGGTTCCTGCCACTGATGTCTCAGCCCCACGTTTGGTAACCAGATTCCATCGGAAATTTCCCTCCAAGCCAGCCCCCAGACGTGCAGGGGGACCTCGTAAGAGGGGGGGTACTGTCACAGATCAGCTGCGGAGCTGATCTGTGTCTCACCTTTACTGCTGTAGGCCGGCTGGCACCTGTTGTTCCACTAGCTTATGTTCACTCTGGAGCTATGGGTGTCTCCCCCTCACCTGTTGCTTAATATATGATATATGATTCCTTCCTGCTACTCCCTGTCCAGCCCCTCATGTGCTTCTCTATTTAAATCCCTCTCAGGCTAGTTTTGGTTGCTTGAGCAACATTTGTTTCTGAGTTCCCTTCGTGTAACCTGTCTTAACCTGACTTCTCGTGAACTTATCTCTTGTGTACCCACTCAGCTTGTTCTGATTACGTTGTCTGCAGCCAGCCCTGACCTTGGCTCGCTATCCGGCTCTCCTTTGCTTCATCCATCCATCCTTGTCTGACAGTGTCTTCTGGTACTTCCCTAGCGAGCGGAGTGAAACCGGGGGTCGTGACCTGGGGTCAGAACGCAGCTAAGCCCAAACCCCCGTGAGGGGGTCCCTGGCAGAATACCAGCTGGCCCTTAGACTCCACTCCCTGGGGGATCCCGTGTCACCTGCTCGCCTGTGGGCTCACTGTAAGTAGTACTGTGACAGATATCCCATGATGGCTGATAGCACATGTTGACACACTGTGTGTTTTGTGGCTTTATCAAAATAGATGTAGGGAAAAGACACACATTTTAGGCATGGGATCATGAGGAAAATGTAAATTTTTAGTCCCAATTTGTGTGCATCTTCAAAATTTGGCTTTTACAGGGGTGAGATCACCCCATCTGATGAAGGCAAAATCAACACAGTTTTGACATACTAATGTCTTATATGGCCTTCACTTTATGAAAGTTGAACTTTGTAAGTTCCTGAGTTGGGGATGTGTATGTTATGGTTTTAAACATGCCTGTTTAGCCACAAAAAAGGCTATATACTGTCAAACATACATGTTATACACCAAAGATGGCAACCCCAAGCTGCCATTCTGGAGACGCCTGTAAAATTTTGTCTGGGCGATGACTCCTCCATCAGACATATGACCATTCTTCCCCATGTCCAGATAGAGGAACTCATAAGTCGCCGACACCACCACCAACATCACAATACTACTGTATCCCTTGTAATTGAAGTAGCATGACCCCGAGTTGGGGGGTGGGACGATCCGGACATGCTTTCCATCTATCGCACCACCACAGTTGGGAAAGTTCCACTGCTGATCGAATTGGGAGGCCACAGTCTGCCATTCCTGTGGGTTGGAAGGAAACTGTGGAGTCAAACAAGAAAAAAAAATAGTACTTTTGCACATAACATTGCAAGCAGATTAGACACAAACATTCTTGGCCAACAAAAGTATAACATTTATTGAAATGAGTACAAAAGTATAAGGTCCACTTATCAGATTCCTCACCCCCTCTGATGGCCCATTGTAAAAATTTTATGGTGGGGGGGAGATGTTTTGGACAGGTAACCCTCTCTATTTCATTGAGAGCTGAATGCATAAATTTTGTGTGTTACTTTGGCCAGACCCTCCTTACTTACACTATTGGCAGCACACTAGACAGGTAAGAATTGTCATAATCCAAAAATAGGAATACACACTGTCCAAATTGAAGCACATTTTTACATTCTGCAATTACCTATCAAGATAATAGGCGAACAAAACTTTAAACAGTACCATTTGAAGATGTTCAGGCAGGCACTTGCACTACATGGTTTGATGAATTCATCCATAAATCTGACCACAAAAGAGGTACGTATAGTATGGGTTTGGCAAAGTCAACAGAGTATTGGTATCGGTTGACTTAGCGGTTGGGGGGAGGGAGGGTTCCAAATGAGTTTGGGCCCCAAAAAAAAGCCTATTGCACTCTGCCTGAATTTAAGGACAACAATAACATTTGTACACATTTTAGGGGGTGTTTAGGGTAAGCACTACAATGGAGCTGACAAAATACATTGTTAAGTGACTAGGCTAGGTGTGTATGGGCCCAGGATATCATGCTGGGGAGGTTAGTGAAGGCAAATATGCATGAAGGACAAAAAAGGAGCATTAAAAGCTTACAGCATGCATGAGGACAAAGAGGACATTTACAACATATTACAATCATGGTAATTATGGAATGATGAAATAAATACAATACATTAGCAAACATTAAATACACAGAATGTGATGTTAAAGGATACAATTTACCCTAATATAGTCCTTCTGCAGGACCTGAATGATGGCAGAACAGGTCTCTGGAATAATGATTCCCAGAGCCTGGGGGGAGATCCCAGTCGTGAACTTGATGTTCTGCAGACTTCTCCCCGTCAGATATCATGGAGGCTTCTCCCCATCACCAAGTACCGCAAGGTGGCAACGAGCCTTTGTCTGGGAGTGATGGCTTGCCGCATGCAGGTGTCCTGCTTGGTAATATAGGGGGACAGCAAAGCCCACAGACGGTGAAAGACGGGGTCCGTCATCCGGAGATGATTTCTGAAATCATCAGGATTATTCTCCTGGAGCTCCCGCAACAAAGGCATATGAGAGAATTGGTCACCAAGTAACCAATTCTTGGTCCAAGAACTCCTCCTCCCCCTGTTCATGAACTGGACTTGGGTCAAAGCAAGAACTTCAACACCAAGCCCAACAACAGCACGAACTCTACGACAAGTACGTAACCGCAACATGGCTAGAAAACGAACGGCTGCTCAGAACAAACTGACAGAATGCACTGAAAATCAGAAAGGACCTGAGAAGAATGAGCTGAAAATCAGAAACAAGTGGACAAGAAGGCACTGAAAATCAGAAGCGAACTATAAATAGAACGCACTGAAAGACAGGAACGAACTGACAACAGGCACTGAAGAACAGATACGAACCGACAAGCACAAACTGAAAAGCAGAAACGAACTGAAAAGCGCGAGGCTGAAAATCGCGAATCATCTCTCACTAAACTTCTACTAACACGAGATAAACACGAGATTAGCAGAAGGAGCCCAAAGGGTGGCGCACTGGCTACTGAACTTCCTTTTTATCGGCTCGTCGTATGTCTTGTACGTCACCGTGTTCCCACGTTCGGAATTGTTGGCCAACATGAACAAAAATCCACGGTTTTGTTGGCAGAAAGTCTGATCATGTGTATGTGGCATTACACTCACAAGAGCGATTTAAAATCAGCTTGTGTGTGATAGGATCATCCTCACTGTCCCAGGCAGGGTGCTGCGTGTCTCTAGCTGCAGGGGGTGCCTCAGAGGGATGAAGAGCATCTGTGAACAGCAATTTTCAAGTCTTACCACAGATTCCATTGTAGGTCTATGTTTAGGGTCATTGTCCTGCTGGAAGGTGAATCTCCGCCCCAGTCTTTTGCAAACTCTAACAGGTTTTCTCCTAAGATTGCCCTGTATTTTGCTCTATCCATCTTCCCATCAACTCTGACCAGCTTCCCTGTCCCTGCTAAAGAAAAGCATCCCCACAACACGATGCTGCCATCACCATGTTTCACAGTGGGGATGGTGTGTTCAGGGTGATGTGCAGTGTTAGCTTTCCCCCACACGTTTTGCTTTTAGGCCAAAAAGTTAAATTTTGGTCTCATCTAACCAGAGCACTTTCTTCCACATGTTTGCTGTGTCCCCCACATGGCTTCTCGCAAACTGCAAATGGGACTTCTTATGGCTTTCTTTCAACAATGGCTTTCTTCTTGCCACTCTTCCATAAAGGCCAGATTTGTGGAGTGTATGACTAGTAGTTGTCCTGTGGATAATTTCTCCCACTCCTTCAGAGTTTCCATGGGCCTCTTGGCCGCTTCTCTGATTAATGCTCTCCTTGCCTGGCCTGTCAGTTTAGGTGTAGGGCCTGATCACACAGCAACCCACACTACTGAATCACGCTGTCGGCTCTCCAGTTTGCCTCACCCGGGAACACCGCTGTAGCGGTGTAGAGGTATATCAGGAGGAAGAGACTTCATCATTATAATTCTATTTATGCTTTTAACATATGTTTTTTTTGTAAGTGTACATCTATGAGGAGTTACTGAATAAACACATCTTTTTGAAAAACTGGATTACGCTATGTGCACCCCTTTTTTTCTGCTTGTAACGAGCAATATATAAATGGAAAGATGCAGTGATTGCTGATTATAGCCACCTGACATCCATACACCTACCCACCAATATTGGATGAAGATTCACAGAGCCTTGCTGACAACAACACACCCAAAGATATGCAGTATATCCAGTAATATCTGGTAAGTGAACTTCCTTTGGGGGATTGTCATACAAGTGTCGCGGAGATGGTTAATCCTCTGGATCAATAAATTATAACTTGCCTCTAACTCTTTTCTTCTGGAGTGGATCACCTTTCATCTCTTTTTTGCATTTTTGCTTCTTATTTTATCAAAAGTGGACTGTGCATCAAGTCTAAAGATTCTTGGATTTTATTAGTGTTTTAAATATTTATATTTGGACACATTTTTGATATAGGTGTACGGCCATGTCTTTGTAGGTTTGCAGTTGTGCCATACTCTTTCCATTTTCGGATGATGCTCATTGAGATGTTCAAACCTAACCCTGCTTTAAACTTCTCCACAACTTTATCCCTGACCTATCTGGTGTGGGCTTCACAGAACAGCTGTATTTATACTGAGATTAAATTACACACAGGTGGACTCTATTTACTAATCAGGTGACTTCTGAAGGCAATTGGTTCCACTAGACTTTGGATAGAGGTATCAGAGTAAAGGGGGCTAAATACAAATGCATGTCACAGTTTTCAGATATTTATTTGTAAAAAAAAAATAGAAAACCATTTATCATTTTCCTTACAATTCAAAATTATAAGCCACTTTGTTTTGGTCTATCATATGAAATCCAAATTAAAATTACTTTTTTGGTTTTAACATGACAAAATGTGGAAAATATCAAGGGGTGTAAATACTTTTTCAAGGCACTAATATTAACAATGATAAGTGGTTGGACTATAAACAGGGGATAATTCGGACGGATCTCCCAATCCCTAATTACGGTATTAGTAGGGGAAATGCAGTACTCGGTTTTTACACATTTAAGGCGTTTTTAATGGTTTTATTGTGTGAGTGCAATTCCTGTGCAATTAAATTTGCCATATTCATTTTTCTACACTATGGGAGCTTTTTTTTATGTTTGCTTTGCTGAGAGCTATGCATTATGGCTGCATGAATATCCAGCTGTGGAGATGTTCCATTATGGGAGACCCCTGTGGACGGAGGTCGAAGTGTCCCTTATACTGTGAGCCTGGAGGATTGGATGTATACAGTGCCTTGAAAAATTAAAAGAAAGATGGTCCTCTTTCAAGGAGAAATGGGATTTTACAGGGAAATACTGCGTCTATTGGTAGTAGGTAAAGATCAGTCAGATTGATAAAATATACAAATTTTTTATTTTAACATAATTAAAATGCATAGCAAAATGACATGTAAGAGAATATGAACATCCAGAAGTACATTCAGAATTCATTTGTGACTGTCAGCCAACATGTTTCGCAAAGAACTTTTCGCTTCATCAGGGCTTAACACGACATCACTGATTCATATTAACTGTATAAACAACAGATAAGCTATAATTACATGGTGGTCATACATGTTATATATCAATTTATGATACAAAAATTCCAAAAAACGGGATTCATTCCAGTAATTCTCACCTACTAGTGCAAGTCTAAAAAGCAGAGCAATCACCACCATTTGCCAAGAGTGATCTATTGTACCAACTGGTGCAGATTATCCATGGGTGCCAGATCCCAATAGGATAATGCTAACAGGAGGACTGGACCACACAATTGAAGGCAAGAATCTGATAGGGCATGTACTAGAAAGAGGAAACAGGAAACAAATAAGTTCCTAATAACAAATATAAATAATAATCCTATATAGCAATACTGTTAAATCATTTATCTCAATTAGTACTGATTCATGATTTAATTTAATTTAGTATGGTGAGGAAAACCAAGCTGGAGATCCAGTCCCTAGGTTTATAAAAGGAGGCATATTAGTAGCCATATACATATAAAGGCTAAAAAGCTATAGCGCATATAGAAAGCGCATTTGGCTAAAAAGCTGCTGACTAATTATGGGCACAACAAATGACATTGTCCATAAAAGGGGGGGAGGAGAAAAGGGGAAGAAGGATAGTTATATGGAGTATATATAAACATAAACACACATTTGTATTTCATGGTAGCCTAACGGGGTGATAAGACCCCCAAGGTCCTATAGGGCAGTGTGGTGGCCACAATATCAAAGAAGTAAATACGTGAAGGCTGTCACTAAGTCTCCCCCCTAACGGCCAAATGCCCTCCCCAATATGTAGAAAGAACATGCAGCAGTTAGCTTACCTATAGTAGAAAATAGCGTAGCTCCTAGCCAGGAGAGTAGGTTCCTGCCAGTGGCGATGGGTATCTGCAGGGTGCGTCTGTCAGACAGCACACCGGCGCTCCCATCTTTAAATTGCGTGGTCCCACCGGAAGTGAAAAGGTCAAGAATGACCTCCGGCATCACCTCCGGTCCGGACGTCCCTGCACATAATGCGCGCGCACACTACAGGGTGAATGCGCGTGCATTCACACCAGGAGATGCGCGCGCATAGCCCATACTACGCTCGCCGGTGTTCTGACGAAAAGTGTCCCCCCATCAGATAGTGTCCGCTCCGTACTGCGCAGGCGCCGCGCTTGCGCAGTAAGGAGGACAAAGGAGACGCCGAAAGTCTCCGAAGAAGAACAGCTGACGAAGAAGTATAAACGGCGCCTGCGCAATAGATGTAATATTCTGTCACAGGCTCCCGCACACTCCCGATGCTCGAGGGGGCGGATTTATAAAATGTGTGGATGTTTGCGGGCTTGTTTAGTAAGGTGAAGGGTGGGTTTAGCAATGTTTATGGGCGTGTTTAAGCAACCCTTACACCGCCCATCACAACGCCCCTTAGAAAGTTGTAAGAGCCTCGGGAGCGTGCGGGGGCATGTGACATGAAATGTTATCAAGTGCGCATGCGCCCAGCTCAGCTGTTCATTTTCAGATATTTACGGAGTGTCCCGCTGCGCTTGGGCAGTAGAGAGCGGACAGTATCCGATGGGCCAGCTGCGCTTGCGCAGTAGAGGGCGGACACTATCCGATGGGGGACAAAATTTGATAGGACACCGGCGTGAAGGGCAAGTAAGGGCAACTCCGCCCCTTTAGGCAGGGACGTCCGAGTCCCCCTATCTGAGGCATTTGCAACCAGTGGAGAAAAACACAACAACCCCAGCATGGGGGAGCCCACAAGACAGCCCCGCAAAGACTGTATATATTATGCATTTAGCTCCATATACAATTACATACAATGGCCTATACAGGGATCTTTCCCTTAAAGCAAAACATGCATGTATAGGCGAAAAGTAACATATAGATACATATAGATGTCCCTGCCTAAAGGGGCGGAGTTGCTTTATCCACCCTTACTTGCCCTTCACGCCGGCGAGCGTAGTATGGGCAATGCGCACGCATCTCCTGGTGTGAATGCGGGCGCATTCACCCTGTAGTGTGCGCGTGCATTATGTGCAGGGACGTCCGGACCGGAAGTGATGCCGGAGGTCATTCTTGACCTTTTTTTTACTTCCGGTGGGACCGCGCAATTTAAAGATGGGAGCGCCGGTGTGCTGTCTGACAGACGCACCCTGCAGCTACCCATCGCCACTGGCAGGAACCTACTCTCCTGGCTAGGAGCTACGCTATTTTCTACTATAGGTAAGCTAACTGCCGCATGTTCTTTCTACATATCAGGGAGGGCATTTGGCCGTTAGAGGGGAGACTTAGTGACAGCCTTCACGTATTTACTTTTTTGATATTGTGGCCACCACACTGCCCTATAGGACCTTGGGGGTCTTATCACCCCGTTAGGCTACCATGAAATACAAATGTGTGTTTATGTTTATATATACTCCATATAACTATCCTTCTCCCCCTTTTCTTCTCCCCCCCCCCCTTTTATGGACAATGTCATTTGTTGTGCCCGTAATTAGTCAGCAGCTTTTTAGCCAAATGCGCTTTCTATATGCGCTATAGCTTCTTAGCCTTTATATGTATATGGCTACTAATATGCCTCCTTTTATAAACCTAGGGACTTTATCTCCAGCTTGGTTTTCCTCACCATACTAAATTAAATTGAATCATGAATCAGTGCTAATTGAGATAAATGATTTACCAGTATTGCTATATAGGATTATTATTTATATTTGTTATTAAGGAACTTATTAGTTTCCTATTTCCTCTTTCTAGTACATGCCCTATCAGATTCTTGCCTTCAATTGTGTGGTCCAGTCCTCCTGTTGGCATTATCCTATTGGGATCTGGCACCCATGGATAATCTGCACCAGTTGGTACAATAGATCACGCTTGGCAAATGGTGGTGATTGCTCTGCTTTTTAGACTTGCACTAGTAGGTGAGAATTACTGTAATGAATCCCATTTTTTGGAATTTTTGTATCATGATTTGATATATAACATGCATGACCACCATGTAATTATAGCTTATCTGTTGTTTATACAGTTAATATGAATCAGTGATGTCGTGTTAAGCCCTGATGAAGCGAAAAGTTCTTTGCGAAACATGTTGGCTGACAGTCACAAATGAATTCTGAATGTACTACTGGATGGTCATATTCTCTAATGCTGCGTACACACGGTCGGACTTTCTATCCTACTTGGTCCGGCACACTTTCTGACGGACTTTGTCCGCCAGGTGCACCGGACTTTAAAACGGACGGACTTGCCCACACACGACCGGACTTTGCGGCGGGCTAAGTCCGCCCGTCTTTCCGACGGACTTTCGCCGGAGTTACGGCGGACTTTCAGAATGAACGGACTTGCCCACACACGGACAAGTCCGTTCATTTTGAACGTGACTCAGGTGCGACGGGACTAGAAAAGGATGTCAATCTTGCCGCTTTTATCGGCGAGATTGACACCTTGCTGGCCCCGTCGCGGGTCATACAAGGCCCTTAGGTCTGGTATGGATTATAAAGGGAACCCCCTACGCCGAAAAAACGGCGTGGGGTCCCCCCTAAAATCCATACCAGACCCCGATCCGAGCACGCAGCCTGGCCGGTCAGGAAAGGAGGTGGGGACGAGCGAGCGCCCCCCCCTCCTGAACCATACCAGGCCGCATGCCCTCAACATGGGGGGTGGGTGCTTTGGGGGAGGGGGGCGCCCTGCGGGGCCCCCCCACCCCAAAGCACCTTGTCCTTATGTTGATGAGGACAAGGGCCTCTTCCCGACAACCCTGGCCGTTGGTTGTCGGGGTCTGCGGGCGGGGGGCTTATCGGAATCCGGGAGCCCCCTATAATAAGAGGGCCCCCAGATCCCGGCCCCCCCACCCTATGTGAATGAGTATGGGGTACATGGTACCCCTACCCATTCACCCAGGGAAAAAGTGTAAATAATAAAACACTACACAGGTTTTTAAAATATTTTATTAAACAGCTCCGGGGGGGGGGATCTTCCTCCGGCTTCGGGGGTCTTCTTCCGGCTTCGGGGGTCCCTCCGGTTCATCTTGTCCCAGCGTCCAGTTGGTTCTTTTCCGCTCTCTTCTCCCGGTGTTCCAGTTCTTCGGCCGGCTCCTCCGCTGTGTTCAGGTAGCTCTCTTGCCAGCAGATGTCCGGACTTCTGGGCTTCTTGTCTTCTGGGCTTCTGGGCTTCTCTTCTCTTCTCCAGATGTTGACACGACGCTCTCTCCGGCTGGACTGCTCTCTGAGGGCTGTGTTGTGACTTATATAGGCGGAGACCCTGCCCCCTTTTGATGTCACAGTCCCTGGGCATGCTGGGACTGTGACGTTTTAGGGGGCGTGGTCAACATCACCCAGTGACCACGCCCCCTAAAACGTCACAGTCCCAGCATGCCCAGGGACTGTGACATCAAAAGGGGGCGGGGTCTCCGCCTATATAAGTCACAACGCAGCCCTCAGAGAGCAGTCCAGCCAGAGAGAGCGTCGTGTCAACATCTGGAGAAGAGAAGAGAAGCCCAGAAGCCCAGAAGTCCGGACCTCTGCTGGCAAGAGAGCTACCTGAACACAGCGGAGGAGCTGGCCGAAGAACTGGAAGACCGGGAGAAGAGAGTGGAGAAGAACCAACCGGACGCCGGGAGAAGATGAACCGGAGGGACCCCCGAAGCCGGAAGAAGACCCCCGAAGCCGGAGGAAGATCCCCCCGGAGCTGTTTAATAAAATATTTTAAAAACCTGTGTAGTGTTTTATTATTTACACTTTTTCCCTGGGTGAATGGGTAGGGGTACCATGTACCCCATAATCATTCACATAGGGTGGGGGGGCCGGGATCTGGGGGCCCTCTAATTATAGGGGGCTCCCGGATTCCGATAAGCCCCCCGCCCGCAGACCCCGACAACCAACGGCCAGAGTTGTCGGGAAGAGGCCCTTGTCCTCATCAACATGGGGACAAGGTGCTTTGGGGTGGGGGGGCCCCGCAGGGCGCCCCCCTCCCCCAAAGCACCCACCCCCCCATGTTGAGGGCATGCGGCCTGGTATGGTTCAGGAGGGGGGGCGCTCGCTCGTCCCCACCCCCTTTCCTGACCGGCCAGGCTGCGTGCTCTGATCGGGGTCTGGTGTGGATTTTAGGGGGGACCCCACGCCGTTTTTTCGGCGTAGGGGGTTCCCGTTATAATCCATACCAGACCTAAGGGTCTGGTATGCCCCGCGCTCACCGCAATAGGAAAATTTGTTTTTCCTATTGCAGCGAGCGCGAAATGCAATACCCTGCCCTCTACGTCACTTCCGGTCTGCGCTGTCACCGCTTGCACCTTACACGTTACATCACAGTCAATATAATGTACTCCAATGGTCACCTCTATACGAGTTGTCAGGGAATATAGTGTATTGTAGCATCACCTATAGTAGTCCCAGTTCCTATAAGCCAAGCAAGTCTAGCCTACTGGTACATGACAGCCCGAGGAATGCCATGTTCAATGGCTTGGTGTCCTGCAGGAATATAGTCAGCTAGATGTGCAGAGGGGTAATTTTAGGCCGCAGGCAGAGACATGGTCAGCAAACAGGCAAAGGATCGGTCCAGGCAGCAGTGGTCAATAAACATGCCAGGGTTAGTACAGGCAGCAGAAAGAGGCAACACTGCACTGGTGTGGCGGTGATTAGGGACACTGTAACTTGGAGAGAAGGAGAGAGTATATTTTATAGAGGAGTTCATCTGTTTCTAAAAAGATTCTTTTTGCTTCCATCCTTAGCCATGAGCTTGTCACAGCAGGCACAAAGATCTGTGGAAAGGTAGAAGGGGACTACGGGGGACTATAGAATAACAGAGTGCGGCACACATGACTGATGTGTTGCTTAATCTTTTTAGGAGCAGAAGCCTTAAAAGAAGACATTCTCAGGGAGAAAAGTCCTGCCACCGCTCTAAGTCCCTGCAACCGGGGTCTCATTCTAAACAAAGGATCCAATAGCCCATTGTTCCAAGCTGCAGGAAACCTCCAGCTATAGAACCAAGGCAAATGGGGCGGTCGTCAGACGGCCTATGTTGGGCCTGTATGGCTCCATCTGTTCCCTGGAAACTTCTATGTGCCGATTGCATAAAGGATGTGGCCACGGATAAAGAAGCAGAAGCGCGGAGAGTTAAAGATTATATTTTTTTGAGGCAGTGGCCGAAAGCATACATCTAGTATCCAGCGCTACCGGTTCTAGGGAGGAGCCTAAAGTAAGTACCTCCATGGATCAAGGCCGGAGATCTCCAAAAACGTGTGAGATTTCATCAGGATTATCTTCAGAAGCAGAGGTAATGCCGGAACACTTGTTCGATTCGCCCTTGATTGACCCATACATTACGGCTATAAAAGAGGCAATAAAATGAGATCAGGACACTTAACCTCCAGAGAAGGCTAAAAGGTTTTTGTCCAAACCTAAGGAAACTAGGGGCCTTCTTTTCATTCATAGAGCAAATCTGTGACTTAATGAGGGACGAATGGGAACAGCAGTAGAGAAAGTCGTGAATCCAAAATCGGTTTGAAAAACTGTATCCATTCAAACCCTCTGATGCCGCTTTCTGGGAGACAGCTCCAGGAATAGATGCAGCCCTACAGTGCCTGGCAAGACATGTTTCACTCCCTCTGGAAGTCTGGGCCGAGATTCACATGGTGTCAGAAACCATGAAATCAGACTGAGACAGAAGTACAGTTAAATCAAACTTGTTTAATAATAAAAGTAAAAAGAACAAACATAGTCAAAACATAGCCAGAGTTCAGTAACCGGAAGGAATAGTCAGCCAAGCCAGAAGTCAGGGATCAAAGTAGTGGAACAGCAAGCAGGATCTGGAGCCAGAAGGGATGTCAGCAAAGCCAGTCTTTAAAGAGGAACGCAGGAGATGTTTTTTGTGATGTTGACCAAGGCGAAGGCCGAGACCCTCTGGACTGGACGGCTTAAGTAGGCAGGACTGACGAGCAGGATATGAACAACAGCTGAGTAACTGTGGAGAGAGATGGGAGTTGGCAATTAGCCGACAGCTGAGTGGCCAGCTCAGAGAAGGAAGGGCTGAGCCCAGCCCTGACACGTGGAAGCTCTAATAGCGGTGTACATTGCAGGCAATCACAACCAAATAGCAGACCAACTAAGCTGGAGGTTTCCCAGCAATGGAGAATGGTCGACCAACAGATGCTATGTTCAACCAATCTTTGCCAGATGGGGGATACCCAACATAGACCTGATGGCAACGCCAAGGAATGCGCAGGTGCCAAAATTTGCAGCAAGGCTCAGGTACCACGAGGCAATAGCCCAGGACCCCTTTTCAATCCCATGGCAGTTTCCCCCAGTGCATATGTTTTCTCCAATACCATTAATCATGAGGACCTTGCTGAAGATTGCGAAGGAGGAGGTGCATACCATCCTAATTCTACTCTTCTGGCCCCAGAAACTGTGGTTTCCTCTGCTTCTACAGATGGCGTCAGTCCCACCAGTACACCTACCTCTCAGGAGGGATTTGCACAGCAAGGGCATTGGATTCACCCCAATCTAGGGAGATTGCAGCTGATGGCTTGACTGTTGAATCAGGCAGATTGCATGCACAAGGCCTCTCAGATGAAGTAATCTCTACCTTACTAGGTGCAAGGAAAGCTACAATAAACATTACATACTCCAGGATTTGGAGAAAATTTGCAGACTTTGCATCACAACATAATTTCTCCCCGCTAACTCTGAGTATTGCGAACATTTTGGAGTTTCTGCAGATGGCACTGAATATAGGCTTGGTATATAACTCAATTAAAGTGCAAGTTTCAGTCTTCTTTAACCGGACATAGATGGGCGAATAAGCCTTTAATAACGCAGTTCTTCAGAGCCGCAATAAGGGTGCGGCCTCCAAAAAAGATCCTCTTCTCGACCTGAGACTTGAGCATGGTTCTAAAGGCTCTATTGCAGATTCCGTTTGGTCCTGCTGAATCATGTCCACTTTGATTTTTAAGAATCAAATTAGTCTTCCTTACGGCCAATACGATGGCCAGAACAGTGTCAAAGTTAGCAGCTTTATCCTGTAAAGAGCCGTTCTGCATTATTTATCCAGACAGAGTAATCCTGCGGCCCTCTTCGACCTTAGCCTCTAAAGTAGCCTCAAAGTTTCATGTAAACTGAGAGGCAGTGCTACCTTGTTTTACACAGCCACCAGATCAGATGAACCAATTGGATCTGAGACCACTGGACATGGTCGGCTTAATGTCAACATATCTTCATAGGGCGCAACAGGTACGCAAGTCTGATAATCTGTTCCTCTTCCCTTCCGGACATAAGAAAGGGGAGGCGTCATCAAAGATCTTATCCTCCTGGATCAGGAAGACTATCATATTGGCATACAAGCAACAGGGCCTTGCTCCTCCGCAGACTATACAAGCTCATTCTACTAGAGGGATGGCAGCCTCTTGGGCCTCTCTAGTAAAGGTCCCGGTGGAGGACATATGCAGGACCGCTAGCTCGAGTTCCTGTGAGACCTTTGCTCGACACTAAAATTAGATGTAGTTGAACCTAGTTCTTCTATGTTTGGAACGGCGGTGGCGTCAGCTTCTTAAGTTAATTAAAGTGTGGTGAAGCATGGAATTTGTCGAGTTTGTTGTTTCGTTCCCACTCTATATTGGCCAGGGTATATCACATAGTGTGCTGACGGAAGGATGACCAGGAAAACGTAAAACTGTTATCAATACTCACCGTAATTTTCCTTTCCCAGTCCAACCTTAACGTCAGCACAATTTTACTTCCCTCCCTAAGTGGCCTGTTGCCGCTACACAATAGAACATGAGGGGGAGGGGATGACTTGAATTTATTAAACTGGAAGAAGGTGGTCCTGAGGGTTAATAAAGAGAAGTTGACCCATAGTGTGCTGACGTGAGAACAGACCAGGAAAGGAAATTTACGGTGAGTATTAATAACAATTTTCTGTTTTTTTACCTAGTCATATATTGCACAGTTTGTTTTTTAGGAAATTAAGGAGACAGCACACCTTTTCTTTAATTTATTTACGGTCATGTTTAACCTGGTATTCAGGTATTATTGAGTGCAG
The DNA here is from genome assembly GCA_037952835.1 of Lithobates septentrionalis. Lineage (NCBI taxonomy): Eukaryota > Metazoa > Chordata > Amphibia > Anura > Ranidae > Lithobates > Lithobates septentrionalis. The sequence goes on from JBBDGP010000848.1 coordinate 1,301,225, forward strand.
CACTTCCAACTCTTTTCATAATACCAAGCGTGAGTGTTTATTTTTTATTTAACTCCATGTCCATTGTTTTGTGTTTACTGCAACCTTTGCTGTTTATAAAACAAATCTTTTCTAGCCTAAAACACAAAAGGATAAAATAAATAGGGCTCATGTGATTTCACCCTAGTAAAAAAATATATACTTTATTACTTTCTGAGCAAAGTGAAAGGATCATTTAACTACCGTATTTATCGACGTATAACACGCACTTTTTCCCCCTTAAAATCAGGGGAAAATCGCGGGTGCGTGTTATACGCCGATCCCCTGCGATCCGGAGCTGCCAGATCTTCAAAATCGCCGACCGCGATTTGAAAATGGCGCCGCCGGCGCCGAAATACACAGAGCCGGTCCTCGGCTCTTCTCGGCCACTTTCGGCTTCACTAGAGTGCCGCCCGAATCTAGCCCCGGGCGGGACTACGAGTGGAGCCGAAAGTGAAGGAGAGCCGCCGAGAAGAGCCGAGGACCGGCTCTGTGTATTTCGGCGCCTGCGGCGCCATTTTCAAATCGCGGTCGGCGATTTTGAAGCCCAGGATGACAGGGGTCCGGGATCACAGGATCGAAGGCTGCACTGGGGAAAGGCTGCACTGGGGAAAGGCTGCACTGGGGAAAGGCTGCACTGGGGAAGGCTACACTGACAAGGCTGCACTGGGGAAAGGCTGCACTGGGGAAGGCTGCACTGACAAGGCTGCACTGGGGAAGGCTGCACTGACAAGGCTGCACTGGGGAAGGCTGCACTGACAAGGCTGCACTGGGGAAGGCTGCACTGACAAGGCTGCACTGGGGAAAGCTGCACTGACAAGGCTGCACTGACATGGCTGCACTGACATGGCTGCACTGACAAGGCTGCAATGATGGGCATTTAAATGTAAGTTTTTTTTCCTTCAAATTCCCTCCTAAAAGTTTTTTTTTCCTTAAAATTCCCTCCTAAATTGGGGTGCGTGTTATACGCCGATAAATACGGTAATAACTAATTCCATTTACCCCTATCACCTTCTGTTCAGGTGACAATGGTCTCAGGACAAAAAGTGGGGATGAATCCCCAGTCAGGGCACTAAGAATCCTAAAGCCCCGAATCCTAAAACACGCAAAAGGATTTTCCGACGGGAAATGTTGGATGTGAGGTTGTTGACAGAAAATCTGACCATGTGTATGCTCCATTGGACAATTGTTGGACTTTCCGCCAACAAATGTTGGCTAGTGCGTTCTCAAATTTTACGCCAACAAATGTGAGTTTTCGCACTTTAAGATCATGTGCACACAAGTCCGTCGGACAAAAGTTCAAAGTACAAACAGGCATGCTCGGAAGCAGAAGCGGTCGGTCTTGTAAACTAGCATTTGTAATGGAGAATTAACATTTGTGACATGGCAAACTATGAAGTCTTGAAATGCAGCGCACATTCTCTTCTTCTTTAATGGGATAATAATGAAGCTGCTTTGCTGGTTATACTGATGGAGTTACTGCAAACAAATTTTCAAAGGCTTTTTTTTCTACTGATATCAAGAATAACATTATTATGTTTTTTTTTTTTTTTATATTTGTGCAAGTACCAAAACACAATTATCCTGTAGTGTTTTAAGAACAAAGATACAACTATGTTGGTGTCCCTTGTCAATTTTACATTGTATTTTTTAAAATGTAACTGCCTACTTACTCCCAAACTGTCAATTGAAGTAAAACACATAGCCAAGTATTAATCTCCACAATTTTTTTATTGTGCATTAAAAAAATAAAACAAATAAAATTAGACATGCTATCTGCCAACAGAACTTAACCAAAAAGTGCATTCTATGCATCCAAAATATAGAAAATATACCAAATCAAATCAATATTCAACCAAAAAAATAATGTCAAAGCAATGACTCCAAAGCCAATAATAAATAACACGTTATCTCCTTCGATTCTGCAACATGTCTGGTTGACGAACAGCCATTCAGAAACGAACTGAAAAGCACGAAATGAAAAGCTCGAATCGGCACTCACCAAACTTCTATTAACACGAAATTAGCAGAAGGCTAAAGCCTAAGTGTGGCACTAAAGAGCTGAAAAACCACGTAGTATGTCTAGTACGCCACTACGTTCATAATTGTTGGCCAACATTTGTGTGACCGTGTGTATGCAACACAAGTTTGAGCCAACACCCTTCACAAAATTTCACGGTTTTGTTGGCTGAAAGCCTGATCGTGTGTACGAGGCATAAGAGTTCCCTGCTGATATCAAGGCTAAATACCTGTATTTTGGCAATATATACTGTGTAAATAAAAGAAATTACCTTTTGTTTGTGAAAGTGCAGTTATTCTATAATTTGCATTAAATAATTGTTTAAACCCAGAAGTGTTATATTTCACCACTCCTTTTCTGTACACTGCCTGTTCAAATCTGCAAATGCAATCATTTACAGGTTGGATTAAAGTTTTATAGTATTGTATTGTGTAACACTTTTGCCAGTTTGCCAGATATATCTTTATTGAGATGCATACATCAGACGAAAAAAAAAAAAAAAAGGAAAACTAAGTGGGAAAAAGGGACAGAGGGACAATCCCTTTGAATTAAGGACAATTGGAATCTATGGTTAGTGGGCCTTGAGGTCTGAGTTGACCAACTCTGGTATATGGTAGCCAATTTTGGGATATCGTGTTCAATCTAAATGATGTGTTCAAGTTCTTTTTTGATTCTGGGGTCCAGTTTTCCAGTTTATGGGCCGCGTCAAACTTGCAATTCTGTTGCTGGTGACAACTTGATATAATCACAGGATCGTTATACAGGGGTGAACAAATGCCAACAAATGTCAAAGCTGAAAGGATCTTTTATTCGTTATATAAACTCTTCTGTCATGCTTTTGTACATAAGCTTTAATTATAGTCACACACCCATACAATAGCTAACACTAACATTTTATTGCAGGTATGCTGTTATGTAAAGATATATATACGGTATAAAGCATAAAGGTATAAAGGCAAGGTAGTAAAGTGACAGTTCCTGCAACCATACTTAGACCTAGATTGCAAAACAATGCACAGCCTTTTCACACTGAATGTGCCTTTGCTGCCCTCTGTTGTTCAGTCTGTAATTATGGCTTTAAGGTTCTTGTAATGTAGTGCATAGCACTAAATTCTGCTATGTAATGGGGTTCCTGTTACACTTTAATTGACAGAATATTCACAGTTAGCAGCAGCCAGCTAAAGAGGCCTCCTTGCTGCCTTTGTGAAGGTGTAGAGCGAAAAGAACCATCCTTTACTGGGCCATTGTTCAATTATAAAAAAAAATGAAAAATCAATCGAAGTGTGTTGCATAAACACCAGTGTCCTAGTAAGTTTGAGAAGCCACATATGCTGTGGAGGCTAACGTTGTTATATACTAAAAAAACCTTTACTTTTTTTTTTAGAAAAACATAGCTATGGGTCAAAGGAAGGGCTCGCCTTGGCTGCTGTCAGTATACTAGCTGGTCCAATCACTAATCCAGCTTGATGAGTATGAGCAGATATTGCCCTACTTATCTTCCTTGGGGAGATACAGCATATGCCAGTCTATGGCCACCTATCATATCAGAGATTAAATTGAAGGTGTTAGAACTTCTCATTTTTCATTTCTGATTACTGCAAAGCCTGTACAAATATAAAGTGTACCTGCTCTTTGCTGATGCGGATGCTCTCACAAGAAGCATATATTCACCTTCCATTTGCTCCCAGCTGCTTCTATAGGACTCAGGCACATGGCCAATTAGGGCTGTACACTGCTTAGTTCAGAATATTTATGCAGCTGGTATGGACTGGTGATTTAGATCAGCCGCAGGCAGGAAGCCTGGACAAATCAATGACAGCCTGACACTATCTGTAGGTAGGGACAGATGTGTGCCTGTAGACACAGACAGACCGTTCATGTCCAGGAGTTTATCTGCCCCTTATGTGTGATTACATGAAAACAGCCAAGAAGAGTGTCGGCTTGTCATTGATTTGTCCAGAGATCTTGCCCTGAAATTATCAGAAACACCAGGCTGTACCCACTGCAGAAATACATTGATCCGGGCGGTGCACATGTAAATGAGCCCTAAAAGAGAGATGTGGGAAGGTAAAAAAACAAAAATACATACTACGCCAGATTACTGCAGCATTGTTCCAGTGCTGCAGTTGTCCCCAGCCAGTTCTACACCGAGAACTGAGTGATCAAGGACTGCTGATCACTGAGTTCTTAGGTCCACTCTGAACACAAAGCGGTGACTCTCAGTCATCAGCTCTGCCCCTCCAGTGCTCAATGGAGTGCCAGGCTGGGGAGGGTGCGAGAGCGGTTTGCTCAGGCTCTCTTTGGCGCACTGAGAGGCTGAGCCAGCTGCCAGTCAAGCATTAGGGCAGATTCTGACATTATTATCAGGATATCTCCAGAGACTGGACCGGCTCTGTGATGTAAGCTGGCAGCGGACTTTAGTGCGCTGTCAGCTAAATCTGGGTAACTCACAGAAGTATGGCAACAAAGAGCTTTGGCCATACTTCTCCTTTTAAAGTGTAAAGAAAGGAGCCCCATGATTCAATCTGCTTAGTCTGACATGATCTGCCCTGAGTATGGCCATGCTGCATTAGGTCCTGCAAACTGTGTGATCCTTTTTTTAGGAGCAATTCTGTAGTTGCCAGCGTCTACCTTGCTACCCTTCAGGTAAATAGGTACAATATTAGTTGTCATGGGGAGCTTCTACCGTTAGAAGAGATTGAATTAAAAGATCAGTTAATGGTCCAACAAACTATACCTTGAAGTTTTCTTAGAACTCTTGGATGAATACCATCTGAGCCCATTGCTTTATTAAACCTTACCTGAGCTAGTCCCTCTGCTACCTCTGTCTCTAGAAGTCCTGAAACTGAACCATCATTACTAGAACCAATATGATCCCCCAACTTTTTGTTGCCCTCTTTTTTTTCTGAGAAGACTGAACAGAAGAAATAGTTTGAATGGTTTGCTATACCCAGGTCTTTGTCAGTAAAAGTGTTGTACGCAGTTTTCAATTCTGTGGTCCCAAGATGTTTTTTTCCTTTTATCATTGATGTACCTAATAGGGGTTTGTCTCCTTTCTTAATAGGTTTAGTAAGCTATCATCAACAATAACAGCCAGAATACAAAAGTTAAAAAAGTAAGCAAATAAAAAAAAACAATCAAAAATGCTTGCTGTGCCCAGCTCCTTATTTTCAAACTATGCACTTCTGTCCTAATGCACTCACAACAAGCAATTAACTCTACAGAGTTGCTACTTCTCCTAAAATACCATACTGATTAAAGGAGAAGTACAGCCAAAGCTCGTTTGGCTGTACTTCTCCTGTGCATCACAGATGTGCAGTTCTGCACTCCCGTGACCCGTTTTCATCAGACAGTGGGCTGAAGTCCGGTTGCCAATGTCACAGAGCCAGTCCAGGCTCGGGCAAAATCTCAACCATATGGTCGGGATCCACCCACATGCCTGGATTGACACTTAGCTTCGCTCGGTTCTCAGTGTCAGAGCCGGCGGGTGGGGGTGCAGATGCAGCATCTAGCTAGGTAAGTTTGTTCTACAAGAAAAACAATTCCCATACTTCTCTTTTAAGACATTTGCCTACCTCTCTTACATATGCTAATTGGAACACACCCAGTACTCCAAACTACAGCATACAATCAAGCATCCAACACACCTAGAAATGTGTCCTGCAGGCCATAGCTCTTGAAGTAATCATTTACACCTATGGCACTATTTGAAGATCCATGGTGGATGGCTTTTCAGAGAGTGGTGCAGGCATAGCTGACAGGCATTCGGTAGGCAATACTGCTGCCTCCTAAATATCTGTTTTTTTGGGGGTGGGGGTAGGTATTTTTTGTCCTGTGAAGGAAAGCATGATTACCGTTACCGCAAATAGTGAAAAAATTATTAGACCCCCGCGCTTATGGTGAAAATGAAAAATGAGGAGCTGCAGCCTCCTGAGAACACAGGACAGGAAGTTTCCTCCCACTCCACAGGCTGCACAGTGGCTAATACTGTAAAGGTGAAATACCTCCTTGTGGGGTGAATAATAGCGGTGAGTGCGTTTCTTATGGAGCACTGTTTTCCAAAAAGCACAGAACAATTTGAAGGAGCACATTGTCATTTTATTGTACTTTTTTATACACCAAAGTTTAAGGACGGTATATGCATATTTCTGAACCCAGTTTCACAGCAACAATATACACCAGTCATATATGTTGGATTTTTTTGCACAGAAATGTCACTTTGAATTGCAGGTTTTGCACAGGATTGTGTTTTCGTTTGAACATAACAATATGCATTATATATAAGCGGTTAGGAAGTTTACACAGTAGGATTTTTTGTGGATTTTTTGTGAATATACAAATATTTATTTTCTGCACTTTTATTGTCACTTTTTGCAGTAAATGCACCCGGGACACACACCCCTCAAGTATTTAGAGGTTGTTGGTCACCTCTTAATAAGAGCAGTGCCATACCTATCCCCTCTTTTTCACCGTTACCGCAAAGTTAGCTCTTCCTTGTTGCCAGAGAAGTAAGTATTAGGGTTCATGTCAACAGGCATTCTAATTACAGTACTCAACCAGAAATGGCTGCATTTCATCTTCTTTGCCTGCAGTTCAAACTCACCGTAACCATTTCAGCCCCGGACCATTTGGCTGCCTAAAGACCAGAGGACTTTTTACAATTTGGCACTGTGCTGCTTTAACTGCTAATTGCGCAGTCATGAAATGCTGTACCCAAACTAAATTTGCGTCCTTTTGTTCACACAAATAGAGCTTTCTTTTGATGGTATTTGATTGCGATTTTTATTTTTTTGCGATATAAACGGAAAATATATATTTTCTACTTTTTGTTATAAGAAAAATCCAATAAACTCAATTTTAGTCATACATTTAGGCCAAAATGTATTCAGCCACATGTCTTTGGTAAAAAAAATGTCAATAAGCGTATATTTATTGGTTTGCGCAAAAGTTATAGCTTCTACAAACTAGGGTACATTTTCTGGAATTTACACAGATTTTAGTTTATGACTGCCTATCTCATTTCTTGAGGTGCTAAAATGGCAGGGCAGTACAACCCCCCCCCCCCCCCCCAAATGACCCATATGACCCAATTTTGGAAAGTATGAATATTTATTATTTTTGTCCCATTGATTATTTTTGTCCCAAATGATTGAATAATGACAAAAAAATATATTTTTTTTACAAAAAGTTGTCACTAAATGACACACATGCCATGGTTATATGTAGAATTGCATCCCAAAATACATTTTGCTGCTTCTCCTGAGTACGGGGATACTACATGTTTGGGACTTTTTGGGAGCCTAGCCGCGTACGGGGCCCTGAAAACCAAGCACCGCCTTCAAGATTTCTAAGGGCCTAAATTTTTGATTTCACTCCTCACTACCTATCACAGTTTCGAAGGCCATAAAATGCCAAGATAGCACAACCCCCCCCCCCCCCAAATGACCCCATTTTGGAAAGTAGATACCCCAAGCTATTTGCTGAGAGGCATGGTGAGTATTTTGCAGCTCTCATTTGTTTTTGAAAATGAAGAAAGAAAAGAAAAATGTAGGCTAGGCTCCCAAAAAGTCTCACACATGTGGTATCCTCATACTCAGGAGATGCAACAGAATGTATTTGGGGTGTAATTTCACATATGCCCATGGCATGTTTGAGCAATATATCATTTAGTGATAACTTTGTGCAAAAAAAAAATAAAAAAAATGTGTTTTTTTCCCGCAACTTGTGTCAAAATATAAAATATTCCATGGACTCAACATGCCTCTCAGCAAATAGCTTAGGGTGTCTACCTTCCAAAATGGGTCATTTGGGGGGGGGGTTTGAACTGTCCTGGCATTTTATGCACAACATTTAGAAGCTTATGTCACACATCACCCACTCTTCTAACCACTTGAAGACAAAGCCCTTTCTGACACTTTTTGTTTATATTAAAAAATAATCTTTTTTTGCAAGAAAATTACTTTGAACCCCCAAACATTATATATTTTTTAAAGCAAAGGCCCTGCAGATTAAAATGGTGGGTGTTTCATTTTTTTTTCCACACAGTATTTGCGCAGTGATTTTTCAAACGCATTTTTTTTGGGAAAAAACACACTTTTTTTCATTTGAATGCACTAAAACACACTATTTTGCCCAAATGTTTGATGAAATTAAAAAGATGATCTTAGGCTGAGTACATGGATACCAAACACAACATGCTTTAAAATTGCGCACAGACGTTCAGTGGCGACAAACTACATACATTTTTAAAAGCCTTTAAAAGCCTTTACAGGTTACCACTTTAGATTTACAGAGGAGGTCTGCTGCTAAAATTACTGCCCTCGATCTGACCTTCGCGGTGATACCTCACATGCATGGTGCAATTGCTGTTTACATATGACGCCAGACCGACGCTTGTGTTCACCTTTGCGCAAGAGCAGGGGGGGGCAGGGGTGATTTTTTTTTTTTTAATTATTTATTTTGCTTTTTTATTTCATTTTTAAACTGTTCCTTTCATTTTTTTTTAATCATTTTTATTGTTATCTCAGGGAATGTAAATATCGCCTATGATAGCAATAGGTAGTGACAGGTACTCTTTTTTGAAAAAATTGAGGTCTATTAGACCCTAGATCTCTCCTCTGCCCTCAAAGCATCTGACCACACCAAGATCGGTGTGATAAAATGCTTTCCCAATGGCGCTGTTTACATCCGGCGAAATCTAAGTCACAAAATGCTTGTAGCTTCTGGTTTCTTAGGCCATAGAGATGATTGAAGCTGTTCTGGTCTCTGATCAGCTCTATGGTCAGCTGGCGGAACCACCGGCTGCATTCTCAGTTTCCCTGTTGGGACAGGAGAGCCAGAGAAAACCATGGAAGACGGTGGGGGGGGAACATTCCCTCCCACTGCTTATAAAAGCAGTCTAGAGGCTAATTAGCCACTAGGATTGCTTTTACATGAAAGCCGACCGCTGGCTGAAAAGAATGATAACAAGATGATACCTAAACCCACAGGCATCATTCTGGTATAACCGCTCAAAGTCCAGCAACATACCAGTACGTTGCTGGTCCTTGTTGGGCATATATTGTAATCTTTTTTTTCATGCAGCCTGTGCGCTGAACGAAAAAAAGAGATTGATCGGTGGGTATGCCCACCATTAGAATACCTCCCTTCATTCACCCACTTCTAATGATGGGCATACATGCACCATTTTGTTTTTAACTGTGGTGGTGAAATCACCTCCTACAGAGCTGGAGTCACGGCTTTATGTATTGTGGGAGCAAACGCTGTTGCTGTCAAGATAAATAAATCAGTGCTGCAGCTGAATGGCCTAAAAAATAAATGCCAAAGCATGGGGGCATCTGCCCCAAAAGTTAGGAGCAAAACGCTCCTCCACCCCTGCTGCCCCCATGCTTCGGCATATATGCTCTTTTTTTTAACTGTGGTGGTGAAATCACCTCCTACAGTGCTGGAGTCACGACTTTATGTATCGTGGGAGCAAACGCTGTTGCTGTCAAGATAAATAAATCCGCGCTGCAGCTGAATGGCGTACCTGCTAAGCAAATCATGGTTAACAATAAAACAAAGTAACATTACAGTATAACAGTAAGACATACCATACCTGCAAAGCAAATACAAAAAAAACATAGTAAAAATAAAACATTTTTTAACGCAACCTTTGCCTAAAATATATATATGCCGAAGCATGGGGGCATCCGCCCCAAAAGTTAGGAGCAAATCGCTCCTCCACCCCTGCTGCCCCCATGCTTCGGCATATATGCTCTTTTTTTTAACTGTGGTGGGGAAGTCACCTCCGACAGCGCTGGAGTCACGGCTTTATGTACCGTGGGAGCAAACGCTGTTGCTGTCAAGAAAATAAATCCGCGCTGCAGCTGAATGGCGTACCTGCAAACAAAAAAAATGGTTAACAATAAAACACAATAAAACATTGCAGAATAGAATAGAGTAAAAAAGAGCAGAACAATAGAGAGAGAGAGAGAACAATAAAACGACAACTATTTTTGTTTTTTTTTATTTTATATTTTTTGTGTTTGTTTTTTTTTACTTTTTTTTTTTTTTTACACTTTTATTTGTAACTGTAACTGTAACGGTTCAGTTCGAGGTTCGGGTCTCTCAAAATACAACGGCATCTTGGGGGAGCCTGTGAAAGTGTGTCCTAGTCTGTGCAGTGCTATGCCCTACGCTAATACTCCACTAGTGTATGGTAGCGTTCAAAACATTCACCAATGCAAAGACCAGGATTGTCAGGACAGGAGGGACAAAAAAAGCGGGTGTCACGCCTATATCCGCGCTTTCTACAGACACAACATTTTCTTTGGGGGGCTCGTTGGGTAGGGGTACTAGGGAGGACATATGGAAAATGCCTCTCATGCAGCCGGCTTACTGCATTTGGATCGAGAAGGTGAGATGGAGCACCCTCTGGAAACAGAAGGGCTCTGACGATCTCTTCCTGGAATTTAAGGAAGGATCCAGTCCGTCCTGAAGCTCTGTATAGCACATGAGTGTTCAGCAAAGCCAATTGAAATAAGTATACAGACACTTTTTTGTACCAGCGTCTGGCCTTACGGGCAATTAGGTACGGCGCCAACAACTGGTCATTGAGGTCCACCCCTCCCATATTTTGGTTATATTCGTGGACACAGAGGGGTTTCTCCACAACACCAGTCGCCATAGGAATTTGGACCGTCATGTCTGCATGAAGGGAGGAAAGAACAAAAACATTCTTATTATCCGAGAAAAGGGGAGAGACACATACTGAGAAGATATAAAGTGCTGCACACCCCGATTAATGTCAAAAAGAAAAAGAAGATATCCCCCGTGGGGTTTTAAAGCAGCAATAAATTATGAAAATAATAGGTTGTTACTTGAAAGAGTTTTTTTATTAATGAAACTTAACCATGATGGTTAAAATAGGAGCTGTGCTACAGGAGATGACACAAATGAAGCTGGCACAAGTATTATACAATGATCAAGCGCTAAAATAGGGTGATAATCCTGACGCGTTTCGACCCCGTTGGGTCATCTTCAGAGGATTGAGGCGCTGTGACAAAATTTGCGTATTAGAGTTCATGGATGTGACCATAGAAATATAATATAATATATATATATATATATGTTTAACACTATAATTACCAATCACATTGTGTTTGAGCAGTTTCTCCTGAGCTTATAGTTCTCCGACGTCTCCCCCACCGGGTCCCGACAAGAGTCCCCGGCCGTCCACCACGTCAACAGGGGAAAAGGGGGGGTGTTAATCGTCCATGCGTGTCTTACAAGGAGTCACACCAAGTGGATATTTCCCAAAACTGGGGAGGAGCGTGGAGGCAAGCGAGCGAGACCTGCAGCCAAAGCATCAAATAACAGACAACTGTACCATCAGTGCGTTCGATTTAGCACGGATAGAGATATATGTATCATGTGTCATTTTTTGAAAAAAAGAGATAACTCTGTAATTTATTTAATTAAATATTTGTTGGATGTTGTCTGTGCTTGGGGTCAGCGATGTATGAATATTCCTATAGTGATGATGGTAACAAAAGGGGGGGGAGGGGAAGGGGTTAACAAGGGTAAGTAGGACTGCATATAGATATCAGTATATCAGAGTATGTAATGTAATAGGTAAATAGTGGTATCTATGTGTTGGCCGTGAAACAAGTGACGAAGTAGGGTGAAAATATAGGAATGTAAAGAAAAAGGCGAGTGTGGGGAGAACATGTGAGGAAAGAAGGGGACGGGCAGACTAGTAGGGAAAAAAAAAAAAAAAAAAAAAACCAGGGGAAAGGAAGGGGATGGGAAAGAAAGAACGGGAAGGAGGGGGGGATGGTTAAGGGGAGAATGGGAAAAAAAGATCAGGGAGTGAAGGAAAAAAGGCTTCAGAGGAAAAGATCCAGGGGAAAAAAAAGGGAACAGATAGGTGAAGTGTGAGGATAGTGCAGGTGGGGTGATGCATGTGAGTGGAAGGGAAGCATGGGGATGGGGAAATGGGAAGGTGCAGTGCAAGGGGCCAAATAAAACAATCAAAAAGCAGTGAAAGCAAAAACATGGGCAAAAAACATAATCCAACCGTGTAAATGTGAGAGATGGGTGTGTGTGATAGTGTACTGAAAAATGCATGGGTGCTGGAAAAGGGGTCATGAGGTGTCAAGATGGGAAGAAAATGGGACAGAGGTGAGACAAAGAAACACACAAGGTGAAGTGCCATAAAGGTGGACATGTATTGAGGGTGGGTAGAATCGGATGTAAATTGTACAAGATAGTATAACTAATCACAGTGGGAAGGAATGACGTGACAGAGACCCACAATACAGGGTATGTCAGGTCCAACTCATCAATGTGTTCAGATACTGGTGATTACCTGTCTCCAGAGTATAAGTCAGTTGATCAGTCTGATGAAACAGTAGGAACTAAAAGCAGATCCCCCAATCTGCTTGGTCATTATAAATAAAGTGCTGGCCGCTGATTGGATGCCTAATTAGGCTGCAGGTGCATGCAGGCTGTCCCCACCCCTCCTCCTCCAGCAGGGATTAACCCTCCACATGTGGCTCCCCCGGCGTTCAGGAAGATAAATATCCCGGCTCAGCCGTCACATCCGCCGTAATAGCGCGATGTCGCGGCGTCGCACGCACGCAGCATCGCGTGCCCACAACGCCACGGCATCCGGATGTGATCCGGAACGCCGCTGGCAGGAAATGATACACCCGAGGGTGCAGAAAGGAGGCACGGGCCCCTTAATTGTGCCCCCCCTCTTTTCCTGCCAGGAAGAGACGCAACGATGAAGCCCCCATCCCCAGGACGGGTCCACGGCCCATGGGACCCACATCGGGCTCCGGAAGGGAGAGAAGCAGGGGAACAACACAATGCAGACAATATGTAACAGGATTATAGAAACCTGTAAATTGCATTCTAGTGTACAAAGGTCTAGAAAGCTGTGGGTGGTTGGAATGCATTCGGGGCAGCCATAGGCTACCTCCATTGGATTTGACAAAAAACGTACATGTGATGCTCCAGATGGTAGGGGTTGTCATTACAGCAGAATGAAAATACTAGCCAATGTATTGTAAACATGTTGAGTGCGCCTGAGGGGGCACACTAAAGTGTCCAGTATTATGATAGATTAGTAAAAACAGGGGAGAATAACAGATAATTTTATCCGATCTCACCCGTTATAAAATATTAACGTGTAATTACATGGGGATAGTCCAATCATCACCTATACATATACATTGGCTCATCCTGTAAACAATGTAACACAATACTTATACGGTAGAAACAGTCACAATAAAAGTATTACAAGAATGCACAATTCAACCAGAATCATCCCACAGCTCATATCTTAACTCGAGTGTCAAAAAGTAGGGGGAGGGGTGTTTAACCACCCAATATTCGAGAAAAGGGGAGAGACACATACTGAGAAGATATAAAGTGCTGCACACCCCGATTAATGTCAAAAAGAAAAAGAAGATATCCCCCGTGGGGTTTTAAAGCAGCAATAAATTATGAAAATAATAGGTTGTTACTTGATATTTTGGTTATATTCGTGGACACAGAGGGGTTTCTCCACAACACCAGTCGCCATAGGAATTTGGACCGTCATGTCTGCATGAAGGGAGGAAAGAACAAAAACATTCTTATTATCCCTCCACTTCACAGCGAACAAATTATTACACTTGAAGGAGGCTCTCTTCCCCAGCCTAAGACGGGAATCTACAAGCCTCTGGGGTAAGCCCAGGCGATTAGGTCGCACGTTGCCACATGCACCAATCTGATAATCAAACAAGTGACTAAAAAGTGGCACGCTCGTGTAATAATTGTCCACATACAAATGGTACCCCTTTCCGAATAAGGGTGACACCAAGTCCCACACAATCTTGCCAGCGCTCCCTATGTAGTCTGGGCAGTTCTCCGGCTCTACGTAACTATCTCTTCCCTCATAAACCATAAAACCACATGTATAGCCTGTGGCCCTGTCACAGAGCTTATACATCTTGACCCCGTATCTGGCACGCTTGCTGGGAAGATACTGTTTGAAAGACAGGCGGCCAGAAAATTTAATCAGGGACTCATCAACGTAGACAACTTGATGTGGAGTAAACAAGGCTGCAAAACGTTGGTTGAAGTGGTTTACGAGGGGCTGGATTTTGTAGGGCCGATCGTATCCAGGGTCTCTACGAGGACGACAGAGTTCATTGTTGTTGAAGTGCATGAACCGCAAGATCTGCTCGTATCGTGCCCTGGCCATGGAGGCAGAGAACACGGGTATATGGTAAATTGGGTCAGTGGACCAATATGACAGCAACATACTCATTTTAACTATGCCCATGTCGAGGGATAGGCCCAGAAAGGTCTTAAATTTGGAAAACGTAATTGGTTTCCAATCTCTGGCAAGAAAGGACTGGGGATTAGCGCAGATGAATTGACCAGCATACAAATTACTTTGGTCCACAATAGATCTATAGAGATCTTCCGTAAAAAACAGTGAATAAAAATCAAGTGACGTAATATCAACTGTTTCCACATGAATTCCGGGTTGGCCAGTGAATGGGGGAAGTACGGGTGCTGCAGAAGTGGTGGGCTCCCAATTAGGATTGGCAAATTCTGCAGGAAGGACACTATGGGCACGACGGCCTGTCTTTGTCTTCTTGGTGGCAGCGGGACATTACTTGTGCTTGCCACCTCGCCAGCTTGAACTTCACTTATGGGACTTTGCCACGTCACCACGTGATACTGCAGTGTTGGATGTACGACCAGGGTGTACTAGGCCGCTGGTGCTTGCCAGTTCACCAGAAGGATGAGCGGCACTAGTACTTCTCTGCTCCATATGAGAGCCCTGCGGTTCTTGCACCTCAACAACAGCAGAAGAAGATCGGGGTCTGGTACGCCTGACCTTGGCAAGGACCACAACTCCGTCGTCAGAGCTATCTATCATGGAGCCGTTGTCATCTACAGGATCGTATTCTGAGCCTGAATCTGACAGATGAGTGACTTCCTCTTCACTATCTGCCATGCTCAGAAACGTGTAGGCCACAGGTAAAAAAGCTCCTAGGCTGTCAGCAACTGTATCAAACACTACCAAAAAAACTTTTAGCGATCGCAGGGATCAGGCCTGACTCTGCGAACGCTGCAGTTATGTGTTTAGTGTTTTGTAAGTGACAGTGATTGATCGATACTGCACTTGGGTGGGCTGGGCTGGACGGAGGGGCTAAACGCAGGTGCTAGCAGGTATCTGGGCTGATCCCACTAACACTGTGTTTTTGGAAACCCCAAACTGCTGGGGACGCTAGTATAGATCTGATCAGATATTGATCCGTTCAGACACTATACCACTAAGGGAGGTGTATGCTGCGTGCGAGGGTATTAGCGGTACTGGCACTAATCTGACACTGCCTGGGGTGACGCAGACTCTAACATCTAACACTAAAACATAACTGATATCACCCGCCGGGCAAACAGGGGGTTAAACCTTTATTGGGTAAAAAAAAGGCGGGTATAAAAAACAAACTAACTAACCAGCGTCACCCGTAACACTTATACGGTGATCACTGGTGAAAGGGTTAACTAGGGGGCAATCAGGGGGTTAAAACCTTTATTAGGTAGTATATGGGGGTACCTGACACTATAAAAAGCTGACGGTGAACCTAAATAACTAATAGGCTAACTAGCGTCACCCGTGAAACTTATACGGCGATCAGAAAAATGATTGATTAGTGACACTGGCGACAGGGGGTGAAAGGGTTAACTGGGGCGATCAAAGTGTTAAACCTTTATTAGGGGGGGTTAGGGGGGTACCCTAGACCTAAAGGGGCCTACCACTAACTGCCCTAACACTTATAACAGTCACAAAATGACACCAATGCAGTGATCAGTAAAAAAATAAAAACTGCTATTGGTGTCACTGTGACAGGGGGTGCGGGGGGGGGTGATCGGGGGGTGATTTATGTGTCTATGTGTACTAGTGTTAGCGTAGTGTTGGTGCAAACTCACATTGATGTCTTCTCTCCTCAGGCGCCAGAAGGAAAAGGTTGAACGAGGTGAGATGACATCACTTCCTCTGCTTCTGTTTACATTTCAGAAGCAGGGGAAGCTTCTCATTCGTCAGGAGCGATCGCAAGGGGGTGGCCATGAATCAGTGGCCTCCCCCTCAGCATGGATCACTCCTGCAACAATGCCAACCACCGCAGGCACTGGGGGGGGAGGGGGCCCGCTCGGGCCCCCCCGCGACTGGGAGGCAGGGACGTACAGGTACGCCCATATGCCTGCCCGTGGCATTCTGTCGACGGACATCATCGTGCGGCGGTCGGCAAGTGGTTAAGGGCCAGTTCACACCATGCCCGTACACCTTGTTCCTGTGTGATTCATGTTCGCAGTTCTATGATGCGATTTCAGCCCATTCATTTTGCATGCTCTAATTGAAGAAAACCCACAGCAACTGGATAGCATGGTACTCTTGTACCATGCAATGCAGTGTTGGCAAATGTATTGTGTTTACGACCTGCATTTGGGGTGTCATTAACTTACTATTGACACCCACAATTGCATCTGCAGTGCATTTTGAACATGGTGCGGGAAATGCACACGTAACATGGGTTTCCAGCACCACATTCTGGTGTGAACCGGCCCTAAGGGCTAATTCACTCAGACGCAAAAAGCCATACACCAAGAATAACAAGCATGTCTCTGTGCCCAGGAGTGACAGGTGTTTACATATTCCCACCTGTACAAATCAATGACAGGATGCAGCTGAATGCCAGTCAACAGCACCCATCAACATGAGCCCATCAATAAGGACCCTCCACAAGGGCAGGACTGCTGTCTCATGATCTGTGGTGGATTGCTTTGTCAGCAGTGGCTGGCCCATAGTTAGTAGGTGATCAGGAGGTGATATGCTGCCTCCCTCATGCCTGTCTGAAGAGAGATTTCACACTGAAATCCCTCTTTATCACACAACAACAGCATCCAATAAGTGCAGTTGAGGCCTGACCCAGGGGCGTTGCTAGGTGGCAAAAAGACCAGGGGCTTCAGTCCGAAGTCCAAGGCCGGAGGGGGTTGGGCGGAGGGGTTGTGTGGTTGTGTGGCAAGGGGTAGGCTGACTTGCTGGTTGCTGCCTGGCTTACCAGTGCCCATCAATGCTGACCACTAAACTACCCTACCTACCTGACATACACTGACCTACCTGACACACACACTGACCTACCTGACACACGCTGACCTACCTGACATACACACATTGACCTACCTATCTGACGTACACTGACCTACATACACTGACCTACCTGACCCACACTGACCTACCTGACATACACTGACCTACCTGACCTACACTGACCTACCTGATACACACTGACCTACACACACTGACCTACCTGACATACACTGACCTACACTGACCTACACACACTGACCTACCTGACATACACTGACCTACATACACTGACCTACCTGAATACACTGACCTACATACACTGACCTACCTGACCCACACTGACCTACACTGACCTACATACACTGACCCACCCACACTGACCTACCTGACATAAACTGACCTACATACACTGACCTACCTGACATACACTGACCTACTGACCCATACTGACCTACCTGACATACATTGACCTACCTGACCCACACTGACCTACATACACTGACCCACACACACTGACCTACCTGACCCACACTGACCTACCTGACCCACACTGACCTACCTGACATACACTGACCTACCTGACCCACACTTACCTACCTGACCCACACTGACCTACATACACTGACCTACCTGATATACATACACTGACCTGGTACCTGCCATATACACACTGACTGACCTACCTGACCAGAAGGAGACACTCTTCATGTGTCCAGGTCCTGCAGCAGCAGCTCAGCCGTGGTGTTGGTGTGTGAGGAAGCCAGAGGAGAGCCGCCCGCCCGAGTGCCGATCGATGTCGCACGGCGACCGAATTGTAATTCCCGCCTTCTTCCTCTTCCAGTCACAGTGCGCTGGGAGAGGACTGATAGGTGGAGTGCAGGCTCTGAGAGGCGCTGGGGATGCTGCTCAGGATGGCAATGTCTTCTCTCTCTCACTCCTGGGCTCTTCCCTGCTGCCCAGGTATCCCCATCCCTGCTGCTCTGCACTCCACCGGAGGGACGCTCCAGTCCAGAAATGGCAGGCCCCATGAGCACTAGCACGGAGGAGGAGGAAGTGCAATCCTCCTCCGCTTTGAATGCTGGGCAGTGTGGGCACAGTGGGCAGTGACGTCACTGGTTGCTAGCCGCTAGGCGGCTATAGCAACCAGTGACCAAGAGTAGAGTCAGGCGGATCTGGAGCTGGAGCCGGAGCCAGCGCTACCACGGCTCAGTCCGCCCTTGTCTGTCCCCTGCATTCTAGGACCGGGACAAGAGACTCGGGGCTATTAGCCCCAGGCTCGGGGCTGTGGCCTCAATAGCCACCCCCTGACGACGCCTCTGGCCTGGCCCCTTCAATTCTATGGGAAACTTTGGCAGCTGTTATTGTATGCAGAACGCGATATGCCTGATATGCCTTACATGTCTTACGACATTGTATAAAGGAATGTCTGGTGGCAATTGCAAGGTTTTGATAGGCAATAAAAAGCAGTCACTTGCAGTGCTAAGAGGTCCTCCACAGTTGGATAGGAGTATAGGACAACAACTCCAAATGCTTGGTGGATGCAACCCTCCTCAGACAGAGGTAATCCAAAGTGAAACTACAAAAAACAAACAGAAAAGCGCAAGGTTTTGATAGGCAGCTGGGGCATGTTAAAAATGCACCACTATGGCCTGGTTTGGCCACACCAACAAACCATGTGAAAGGGGTTATAAGCCTCGTACACACGATCGGATTTTCGTCCAGGAATTGTGTGATGACAACCATTAGTACGCTCCATCCGACAATTGTTGGCCAACTTTCCGCCGTCAAATGTTGTCTGTTGTCAGATTTTCCTATCGTGTGTACACAAGTCCGTCACACAAAAGTCAAAAGTACAAACACGCATGCTTGGAATCAATGCTCACCAAACACAACATTAGCAGAAAGTGCCCAAAGGGTGGCGCTCAAGAGCTGAAATTCCTTGTAGTATGTCACTGCGTTTGTGTTTGTTGGCCGACAATTGTGTACCGTTTGTATGCAAGACAAGTTCCTGGCACACGCCCTTCGGACAAACAATCTTTGTCTGCCAACAATCCGATCGTGTGTACGAGGCTTAAGAGTCTTTTTTTGCAGAGACCATGAGTACAAGAGATATTCCTTTCTTGGATCAATCCTGATTAAGGCCCAGTTTATATTTGTGGCAGGTCTAACCACCCTCTGAAAAGTGATCCGCAGTGGATCACTTTCCAGAGGGTGGTTGGCAGGCAGCTGAAAGGCAATATGTTGCCTCCTTAGTGTCTGTTCTAACCCTTTTGGGCTAGGACCACTGTTCCACAACTAAACACATTGCACACGGTTGCAAAGGCACATTCGCCATGTGTACAACCTCGTCTAGCCACATCTACTGCTTAAAGTGAAATCAAATAATTTCACGCTGCTCCCAAAATTAGCAGCTGACACACCAAATTGGATAAATGGTAAACATAGACAAAAACAAAAAGTGTAGCGCTAAAAAGTGATGTGCCAAAGACAATATGGACTGTGAGCCCAAATGGCACTAAAAAACTCAAAAAATAAAATTATTGTTTGACAAACATATATATATGTGAAGTAAATCAATTAAAGTCCACACAACTGCTTAAAGTGTTAAGTCAGCTGTAGATGGATTAAATCTTGGCTGATTCAGCGGGGACCGGCAAAGATTCCATCCGTCCATGGGCAGGCTGGTTGTACCCAAGTCGATCCATCAATGGAGTTGGGTACAACCAGCCTGTTGGATTTTTTACAAGCGATTACTGCCAGTGGCTATAGCTACTAGTAGTAATCATTGTGTTCTGCTGGTCGGGAAGGCTCCCTGCTTGGCAGAATACAATAGCGCTGCAGGAGGGATCCCCCCTTTAACACAGACAGTAAATCATCTTTCGCCTGCCTTAGTTCACCTTTACCAAAAAACTGCTAATGTAGAGAAGGGGTGTCTGTAAATAAAAACAAACTGTGCAGCTTTGACAAAAGTTAAATAATGCCCTTGCTATAGGTGTATGCTGTTTACATACAATGTACCTCATGAAGCCTGGCTGTAAAATTCCTAGGATATTGCTAGGCATCCCTTAGCAGCGTTCTTTGCAACCTTCTAGGAGTTTTCCAGTCAGGCTTCACGAGGTTCATAAATGGCCTATACCTATAAGACATTATTCAACACAGTTTGTTTTTATCTACAGACATCTCATACATGCATAGGCCTTTTTTTGGTAAAGGTGAACTTTGCCTTTATGGGGGGCGGTCGGGTGGGGATAAAAATACAGCCCAACCGCCTGTGAGCTTGGTGAGCTCTGCTTTCGGTTCGAGTTTTCTATCTTACATGATAGGTTCTCTTTTTTTCCTGTGTGGAGAAGCTGTACATGTCTGCAGAGATATCCACATTTTAGATTTCTGCCCCTTAGCCCTCAGAAGTCATGTATTTTATTATTCCATATAAGGCCCCTTTCACACGGGCTTTCCGATCAGGTCTGTCAGTTTTTCAGGCGGAACTGATCGGACCCTCCATTCCCCTCTATGAAGCGGCAGTGACATGTTTGCTGACATCCGCCAATATCCGATCTGACTATGTCTGCCAAATCCAGATGGATAGAGACCCTATTTTCCATCCATCTGGAGGATCAGATTGGATGAGATGGGATGAAAATGGACAGGCGGTCTGCTTTCATCCGATCACCCCATCGAGGAGAGCGGGGGTCTGACAGGTCCATCTCAGCACAGTGAGCAGAGACGGACTGTCATCTGCCTGCTCAGTGGGGATCAGCAGATCGATCCCCCTATGAGCAAAGCAGAGTCTGTCGGGCGGAATGCCAGTGTCAAAGAGCCCTAACTTTCTTCACATTTCGCCTTTCACATATGAGCGGACCGATCGGGTCCACCTGCCACTTGTTCAGGTGTACCTGATTGGACCCTCTTCTATGGAGCGGCAGGTGTGAACAGACATGTGTCCATTGACACCCGCCGACATATGGAGATGCATTCCCCAACCATCTGGCAGTCCATTGATATCCGATTGCCCATAGAGGAGAGCGGGCTGTGTCTGCTTAAGCGGATCGTACACAGACCAACCATCTGCCTGCTCAGTAGGGATCAGCAGGCAGATTCACCGCTGAGCAGGAGAGCTGCAACAGAGCGTGCCACTTGTGGAAGGAGCCTTACAGTTTAGTCGTTTATACATTTTGATCAATAATAAGCAAAATAAAAATGTAAACTTCAATACACACACCCTGGAATTCATAAAGGCTGCCGTAGACAGATTTTGCGGGAGTGTCTCACATGCATTCTAAGGCCCCATGCACACCTCCCCTGGACGCCTATGCTCCAGGGGAGGAATAAGAAGCGTTAAAAACGCGGATCAAGCCGCATTTTGCAAAACATTTAAGCACATCCAGCACTTGGGCATTCATTCATTCCATTGGTCAGAATATTAATGTATTCTAATTCTAGCAATTAGAATAAATGAACGCTCAAGTGCTTGATGAGTCTAGCACTAAAGCACGTTTAGCCTGGGTTCACACATATGCAAACACAGAAATCGCATGTGATTCGCACCGCATTGCCGATCATATGCGATGTCTGTGCAAAGAGAATTCAGCCATACATTTGTACAGCTGAACTTGCATTGGATTTACACAAAAAAGGTTCAGGAACTTGTTTTTTCCCCCTGCACTGGAATCGGATCCGATCCCTGTCTGAATTCACAGTTCACACTGCGATCTGTGAACCGATCTGGGGGTGTCATTAGCTTTTTATTGACACCTGCAGCGGTTCGCAGAGGGCAGTGTGGACTGTTAACAAATGCGATCTGGGAACCCAAACAGGAATGGCGCTGGTTCCCGCATCGCAATAGTGTGAACCGGGGCTTAGACGTGTCTACACGTGTTTAGGGCTTTTTTTTTGCAGCAGCAGCAGCAGCAAAATGCTCCTCTCCTAAATGCGCTGGCCCTGTTTTTTTTTTTGGGGGGGAGGGTTATATACCCTGTAAATGCCTGTATGTGCATGGACACATAAGCTAATATAGAGGGGTGCTTAAAGGCTGAAAAAAATGCACAACTCCTCTAAAAGTGGAGTTTTTCCTTGTCAAAAGAAGTTTATTGAGTATACAATGTTATAAAGATACATAAAGTAAGTTTACAAGGATCTATAAAGTAAGCTCATTGTTTTACAGTAGGGTTTATATAGGTAAATATCATGGAATTTCAAATATTAAACATCGGGTTCACGTAAACCTAAATTAAAGATATATATCATTTCCTTAGTTACTTTTGTAGGTATTTAAATGATTTATACCTACTATACATATTGTTTACAAGTAGAGTGTATATAGGTCAAATAAATTCTGATAATGAGCTTTAATCGTAAGGTGGAGAAAAGGAAAGAGAAAGAAGAAAAAGGGTTGAAAGGTAGAGGTATGGTCCACAAGGTTGTCCCGCTCGTCAGTTTATTATTCTTTTTAGTTCTCTTTGAAGCCTTAGAATGGGTGTCTCTGTAAGTCATTTAATCTGTTACCATGGCAACAGGACAGAGTCATTGAAGTTTGACAGGAACTGTTGTTTTATCCAAGGATGCCAAAGTTTTTCACATTTTGGAATTTGATTTTGATCGATGGCTACCATCTTAGCATGGGACATTGTATTATTCATTCTGTGAATTGTTTCTGCTAGTACCAATGTAGGAGATTTCCATGCCTTGGCCACTGTTTGTTTTGCAGCCGTTATTAGTTGGATCATAAGTTTGAATTGAGAGAGTGTTAACCATTCCGGTTTTAGATTAAGTAAAGTTAAATATGGATCTGGTTGTATTATTTTTTTAAATATTTTAGATGCAATCACGAAGACTTCCTTCCAGAAGGTTTGGATTACTGGGCACGTCCACCATATGTGTAAATATGTGCCTATTTCTGGCCATCCTCGAAAACAAAGAGCTGAGGTATTAGGTGAATATTTTGCCACTCTAGCGGGTACAAGGTACCAGCGAGTTAGGACTTTATAATTTGTCTCCAGTGCTAAGATGTTGGGTGAAGATGACTTAGATGTGAGCCATATGTTAGACCAGTCCGTGTCTTCTAAAGTTCGTCCCAGGTCCTCCTCCCATCTCTGAACGTAAGAGGGTCTATTAAGATTTGCTACTCCATATAATTGATTATAAAGTGATGAAATTGTACCTTTAGCAAATGGATCTTTTGTACAGATTGATTCAAAAATGGATAATTGGGATAATGGTGTATCCCCCTTTAGGAATGGTGTATAGAAATTTTTGATTTGGAGATATCTAAATATCTCAGAGTTTGGTAGATCATATTTTTGTCTAAGCGATGGGAATGAAAGGAATGATTTAGATGCTATGAAGTCATTTAGTGTCTGAATGCCTGAGGTTGTCCAAGCTTTAAAAGAATTTGGGTAGATCCATGCCGGATAAAAGGCCGGATTTCTGATAAAAGAAAGGAGAGGATTGTGTGGAGATTGTAACTGATATTTGGTTTTTAGTTTATCCCAGAGAGATAAGAAGTGTTTAGTTATGGGATTATGAATTTTAAAGCGGTCTTTAGGATCAAGCCATAATAAATTTGATATTAATAGAGGGTCATTTTCTGAAGCCTCTATAAATACCCATAATGGGATTTCCTGTTTTGCATGGTATTTGGACAGACTGGCCAAATGTGCTGCTCTGTAGTAGTTAGTAATATTAGGGTATCCCAGGCCTCCTTTATTTTTGGGAAGATGTAGTGTGTGTATAGGTATACGTGGTTTAGAAGAGCCCCATATAAACGAAGTTGCTCTTTTTTGTACTATTCTCAAAAAATAGGAAGGAATTGGAATAGGGAGGACTCTGAATAGATAAAGCAATTTGGGTAGAATAGTCATTTTGATTGCATTAATTTTCCCTATCCAGGATAAAGGAAGTTGCGACCATTGTTTTATTAGATTTGTGATCTGTCTTAATACAGGAGGATAATTGGTTGAGAATAAGTCAGAATGAGATGCTGTTAAATGAATTCCAAGATATGGGATTGATTTTTCTGCCCATGTGAATGGGAGTGCAGCCCTAGCTGGGATCAATTCCATGTTTGTGAGTGAAATATTAAGCACTAGGCATTTCTTAGGATTAATCATAAGGCCGGATAGGGCTGCAAATCCATCAAGAGCTGGTATTAAGTTAGGACCAGAGACCTGTGGTGATGATAGAAAAAGTAATATATCGTCTGCAAATATACATAGTTTGTGTGTAATACCTCCTACTTCAATGCCAGTTATAGTTTGGTTTGTTCTGATGTATTGGGCCATGGGTTCGAGTATAAGGGCAAATAATAAGGGAGATAATGGGCAACCCTGTCGGGTACCTCTTTCGATATTAAAGGCTTCAGATTTGTATCCAGCATATTTTATATAGGCTTTGGGTTTATTATATAATGCTTTGATCCATTTTAAAAAGTGGGGTCCAAAACCCCATTTTTGTAATGAATATTGCATATATTGCCAGGATACTGTGTCAAATGCCCTCTTAATATCGAGAGATAGAAAACATAAAGGGATTTTCCGTTTTTTAGCAATATGTGCCAATAACACTGCCCTGCGTATATTATCGCCTGCCTGTCTATTTGGCATGAAGCCTACTTGATCTCTATGTATTAATTTTCCTATAATGCTATTGAGGCGTTTTGCTATTATTTTTACTAATAATTTAATATCGAGGTTTAACAGAGAGATAGGCCGATAATTCACACAGGAAGTATCATCAGAAAGGGGTTTTGGGATCATACAAACAATTGCCATTAGTGTTTCTTGCCGAAAAGAATGTCCATCTAGAAGTTTGTTAAAAGTTTCAGTGAGAATGGGAGAGAGTATTTCTGAGAATGTTTTATAGTATAAAGCCGAGTAGCCGTCTGGGCCTGGTCTTTTGTTAAGTTTTAGGTCTTTTGTGGCGTTAGCAACTTCATCTATAGTTATAGGCTCATCCAAACTGCTTTTATGATTCTGAGATAACTCAGGTAAGGTTATTTTTAAGAAGAAGGATTCAGCCTCTGTAGGATTAAATTCATTGTTTGTCTTGTATAAAGTTGCGAGATGTGAGTGAAATTTATGGACTATTTTAACTGGATTACAAGTGTAAACATTTTTTGATAATTTCAAACGTATTGGTTTGAAAGATTTGTTAGTTGAATTTAATGCCCGAGCCAAATATATACCTGGTTTGTTTGTATTCATGTAGAAATTGTGTTTGGAGCGTTTGAGGGATTTATTAACTGACTCAGTGAGAAATAGATCGTATTCCAATCTAGATTTTTCCAGATGAGATTTTGTACTCTGAGATGGATTATCTTGAAATGATATGTAGGCTGCATTAAAATTGAGTTCTAGTTTTTTTGCTAGATTTTTGCGTTCCCGTTTAAATAGTGCCATTTGTCTTTGTATTGTACCACGCAAGACAGGCTTATGAGCTTCCCACAGTGTTATTGGGGAGATGTCTGTTGTATTATTAATTGATATGTATTCCTTTAAAGCTTGTTCAATGGCCATCTGATGTAGTGGGTGTTTGAGCATTATGTCCGGTAAGTACCACGTTGGGTCATGCGCTTTTGGTATGGCTGAGGCTATAGTAGTGTATACTGCATTATGGTCAGACCACGGAATCGGAATTATATCTGATGCAATAATTTCTGGTATCATTCCTATTGTTAGAAAAATGATCTATTCTGGTGAAGGTTTGATGAGGGTGCGAGAAATAAGTGAATTTCTTTTTCATTGGGTTACTTTCTCTCCACGAATCTACCAGATTGTATTTGGAAAGAAGTTGAGAAAAAGGTAATCTAGAGGTTATTTTGGATGGTGTAAAAGGTGATTTATCTAGAAATGGGAGGAGGACCTGGTTCGAATCCCCACACATTATCACTGTTCCTATTTTGTGTGTATTAATCACTTGTAATATATGTGAGAGGAATGGTGTAGGTTGTTTGTTAGGAGCGTAGTAGGAAATCACCGTGATTGCTGTATCCATTATATAACCCATGAGTATCAGGTATCTACCTTCTGGGTCTTTAATTTCTGATGATAAGGTGAATGGTGTGGATCGGTGAAATGCAATTAGAGTTCCCCTTTGCTTGGTACAGGCAGAAGCCGTGTAAATTTGTTGATAAAAAGGAGAAATATATTTTGGAGTAGAATCTTTGGTGAAGTGTGTTTCTTGGAGGCATACTATGTGAGCCTTCTTGTTATGGAAAGTACGGAAGGCTTTGGTCCTTTTTTGAGGGACATTTATTCCCTGAACATTCAGGGAAAGTATATTCAGTGGTGCCATGGCAATAGATCAAATAGTTTTGACTTACTTTTTGTTATGCAGAGCTGACTGCGCAGATCAACCTGTGTGGACTGAAGAGATGAATAGATAGAAAAGAAACCAGTGAATTCTGGAGTAAAGAGTAAACAAAAAACATATGAGATTAGATGATACATTGTATAAATTATTTTTTGCAAGTAATCACAATTTACCCGTGAAAGAGAATAAATATCTCTCTCAGGGGAATAAGTGCCTTCGTCACACTCCCACATAATATGGTTGGGAGAATGAGGAGGGCTAATGGGGGTACACGGATCTTCCGCTTACAGGAGAGAAGTGCTATGTCAAAAGACATCAAAATGATGTTTCATTAATTGGAGTGCAGAATATAGTTTTTGTTGAAATTATTTATTCCAGGGTGGTTGTATATGGTTAGTCTTGCCCTAGGCTAAATAATTCAGTTAGAAAGGTACTGTTAATAACTTTGGTATTGATGAAGATAGTTTGAATTATTTTGGGATTTTAACCCTTTTAGAGTAAACAATTACATATTTTATTCATATGTAACTGTTTAGATATGTTAACTCATAAAATTGAGGTTGTATTGCTTCAGATTAGAATAAACAAAAACATAGTTCTAGGAACTAGTTAGGTAATAATATATTTGTTTTAAGAAAAGAAAGAAAAAGCTTCCATTACTTCTGGATTATTGAACATATTTGTCCTAAAAAGTAATAAAACTATTGTTATTACCTGATAATATATAACTGAACAAGAATTTCCTTATTTCACTTATATATTCTAAGGCTATATGAATCAGAAGTAATAAGAAATATAACTGGAATGTAACATGATCCCACACAGTGTGTGACTATCAGAATGCAGTTACATTCAGTTATAAATATAGGTTTTTTATAGAGAACCAACTCTTAGTATAATAAATGAAGAGATATCAGGAATTAGGATGTCAGTCCATTGAATCTTCTTGGTCCATGGATGATGTGGCATAACGGCCTCTTTTGTGAGAATGATGATTCCCATTTTGTTCTGAAATTTTCTGGGTGCTGCCTGAAGGTGAAGATGATGCCATTCTTCTGCGTGTGGGAGTGTTGCTGCTTATGGGTTCTGTCAGATTTAATTTTAAAAGGGTTTGTTGTAGTTCATCTGCTGATCTGCTTCTGTAAATTGTACCTTGGTAGTTAAATCTGACTGAAAAGGGGAAGCCCCATTGATACATAATGTTGTGGCGTTGCAGTTCCATTAGTTGGGGTTTCATGGATTGTCTTTTAGTAATAGTAAGTTGGGATAGGTCAGCAAAAATTTGATAATTGTGTCCTTGAAAATTAAGTTCCTTTTTTTCTCTTGCAGCAATTAGTATTTGTTCTTTCGTTCTGTAATAATGAAATTTTGTGATTATATCACGTGGGGGTCCATCTTTCTTTTTGGCTGTGAGGGCTCTGTGTACTCTGTCCAGTTCTAAACGTTCAATAGGGATATCTGGCTTTAGTTCTTGTAATAGAGCAGTAATAGTAGATTGCAGGTCTGTCACAGTTTCAGGTATTCCCCTTATGCGCAAGTTTGAACGTCTGGCTCTATTTTCGTAATCTTCAAGCTTAATTTGAAGTATTAAATTCTCTTTTTTTAATTGTTCCAATTCTGTTATATTTTCTTGGGTTGTAATTTCAATTTCATCCATTTTTATTTCTAAGGCTGCGGTGCGGTTTCCCAGATCTCTTATTTCTTTGGTTAGGCTTTTTGTTATGTGGTCTGAGGTTTGTTTTAAAGCCTTATGAAGCATCTTTTCAAATTGTAATAATATTACTGGGGATACTGAGGAGGCTTGTGGAGAAGTTTGTGAGAGGATTTGTTCTGAATCTGAGTCAAATGGAGAGTCTTGCTGTGACATTTTCTGTCTGTGAGAGCGCCCTGATGCTGTATCTTGTGAGGTGACTGGAGCTGCTTCAGCTGCAGTGAGTGCCTGGGAGCTCTTTGTGAGGTGATTTTTATTTCTGCCACGGTTTCCTCCCAGTACCATATTTCCTGCCCAAACTTTCACAGTTTGTTCCCTGGGGCAAAAAGGTTCAAATGGATACCTTTTGAGCCTGCAGGCTCCGCTTTCTCCTTCTCTTCTCTCCTCAGCGGTGTGGAGCTCTAACAATGCATGTCTGCTCCGCTAGGCTCCGCCTCCTGCCCCTCAAAAGTGGAGTTTTTAAGGCTCTGTGTACTTGAGGCCTAGAAGCACCAAATTCACATACCTTCTAGAACGTGTACTTAGCCCATGCTGCGCCACTTTTAGAACGCATGTAAGACACTTCTGCATAATCTGTGTGTGCCAGGGTCCCTCTCTGTACGCCAAAAGAGGGCTGCTCTTAGTTAGCTTCACTTTCATAAGATATAAAGTGTAGGTATTTTATTGTGAATTAGGCGCAATTATGGCACCACAATGGTAAAGTGGCGCATTTTAGAACTACCTGAATTTGGAGCACAAGTCGCTGTCAGAAACAAAGGTGTCGCAGATTCTTCATGAATATATAATACACCTTCCCGCCCGTCCTATAGCAGAATGACGGCCGGGTGGTGGCT
Organism: Lithobates septentrionalis; assembly: GCA_037952835.1. Taxonomy (NCBI): domain Eukaryota; kingdom Metazoa; phylum Chordata; class Amphibia; order Anura; family Ranidae; genus Lithobates; species Lithobates septentrionalis. The sequence goes on from JBBDGP010000848.1 coordinate 1,330,249, forward strand.
TTACCATACTGAATGGATGTCATATGACGTCCTTCAGAACGGGCTGAATCTTCAGAAACTACGGACTTGTTTTTTTTCTTTGGTCTTTTTTTTTTTGTTTAGCAAAAAAATAAAAAACCCAGTGGTGATTAAATACCACCAAAAGAAATCTCTTTTTGTTTAAAAAAAAAAAAAAAAAAGATAAAACTTTAGTTTAACCAGATGCCAACTGCCCCACGCATATTTACCATGACAAGGCGGCTGCTCTTAGCAGAATCATGTACCTGTACGTGATTCTGCACTTCCGGGTCCGACCGCGACCCGCTCCCGCTGTGATTGGACGCAGCGGGAGACAATCAGCGGGTCCCACCGATCATCCAGGAAACAGGCAGAAAGACAATCTGCCTATGTAAACAAGCCAGATCGCCGTTCTGTGACAAGAGAACGCTCTGATCCTGTGTTTATGCTAATTGTCTGCCTTCCTACAGTACTAGCACTCCCTGCCCCCCCCCCCCCCAAACACACACAGTTAGCAAGCACTCCCTAGGAAGACATTTAACCCTTTGATTGCCCCTGATGCATAGCTCCCAACTGTCCCTGATTTCGAGGGATTGTCCCTAATTTGGAGCAATGTCCCTCTGTCCTCCTCATTTTGGTCTTATCTATATAGATGTATATAAAATGCACTTTTTATTTAGCAAAAAGTTTTTTCCAGCCCTAAATCTTTCATCTGATTTCTAAATTGCTGCATTTATAAAATGTCAATATAAAGGAATAGTAGTTGTAAAAAAAGCAATTTTGGGTTTAACCAATCTTGTTTTTTTTTTTTTTTGTACAATTCTCCTTTAAGGGGGCGTGGCAAGGGGCGTGTCCTATGCCTACACACTTTTGCTGATAGGTGTCCCTCATTCCCATCTCAAAAAGTTGGGAGGCATGCCTGATGTTAATGCCTTCCCTGCCAGTCATTAGTACAGTGACAGTGCATATTTTTAGCAGCGATCACTGTATTAGTGTCACTGGTCCCCAAAAAGTGTCGGTTAGGTGTCCTATTTCATACCTCCCAACTTTCTGAAATGGGAATGAGGGACACCTATTGGCAAAAGTATGTAGACAGAGGACACGCCCCCTGCCACGCCCTCCATAAAGGAGAATTTTATTTTAAAAAAAAAATGATTGGCTAAACCCACAAGTGCTTTTTACCACTACTACTCCTTTATATTGGCTTTTGGTATTTACAAATGCAGCAATTTAGAAATTGGATGAATGGTGTAGCACTGGGACACTTTTTGAAAGATAAATAGTGCATTTTGTATACAACTATATAGAGCAGACCAAAATGAGGGACAAATGAGGAGGAATGAGGGACAGAGGGACATTGCTGCAGATCAGGGACAGTCCCTCGAAATCAGGGACAGTTGGGAGCTATGCTATTTGTCCGCCGCAGTCCCGCTATAAGTTGCTGATCACCGCCATTACTAGTAAAACAATAAATAAATACGAATTCCAAAAAAAATCCCATAGTTTGTAGACGCTATAACTTTTGCGCAAACCAATCAATATACGCTTATTGCTATTTTTTGTACCAAAAACATGTAGCAGAATACATATTGGCCTAAATTGATGAAGAAATTTGATTTTCTATATTTTTTATTGGATATGTTTTATAGCAGAAAGTAAAAAATATTGGGGTTTTTTTTCAAAATTGTCGATCTTTTTTTGTTTATAGCGCAAAAAAATAAAAAACCGCAGAGGTGATCAAATACCAACAAAAGAAAGTTCTATTAACGGGAAGAAAAGGACGTCAATTTTATTTGGCTACAGTGTCGCACGACCGCGCAATTGTCAGTTAAAATAACATAGTGCCTTATCGCAAACAAATGGCCTGGTTGTGAAGGGGGTAAATCTTCCGGAGCTGAAGCGGTTACCTTTAGTACAGTGTAGCATAACCGCATAAATGTCATTCAAAGTGTGACAGCGCTAAAAGCTGAAAATTGGCCTGGGCAGTAAGGGGGTGAAAGTGTCCGGTATTGAAGTGGTTAACACAAGAGATTAACCACTTCCGGACCGCCGCACGCCGATATACGTCCTCACTTTGAGGACGGATATTGCTGTTATGGCAGCAGCTAGCTGCCATAACCCCGGTATCCCCGTGTTCGGCCGGCGGTCCGGTACTAGATAAAAGTGGTCTCTGCGGCGGATTCGCCGCAAGATCACTTCTATTAGTGACGGGAGAGAGCCCCCCTCCCCCCACGATCCGGTGCCCTCCGCCACTTACTGGAGCCGTCAGCAGTGACGGAGGCAATTGGATCCTTCCCGTGGCTGCGCATGGAGACGAGTGAGGGGAAGATGGCCCCCACCCGTCTCCATGACACTGCAGGGCAGAAGTGACACCAAAATGTCACTTTTGCCCATAACTCTTAAAGGGTCTTTTATTTCATTTTTTTAAATGACAATTTTTTTTTTATTGCATTTAAGTGTAAATATGAGATCTGAGGTCTTTTTGACCCCAGATCTCATATTTAAGAGGACCTGTCATGCTTTTTATCTATTAATATGTTTATGTTCTATTAAGGGATGTTTACATTCCTTGTAATAGGAATAAAAGTGACACCATTTTTTTTAAACAGTGTAAAAATAAAAAATAAAAGGTAAAATAAATAATAAAAAAAATAAATAAATTTGTAAACGCGCCCCATCCCGCCGAGTTCGCGTGCAGAAGCGAACGCATACGTGAGTAGCGCCCGCATAGGAAAACGGTGTTTAAACCACACATGTGAGGTATTGCCGCAATCGGTAGAGCGAGAGCAATAATTCTAGCCCTAGACCTCCTCTGTAACGCAAAACATGCAACCTGTAGAATTTTTTAAATGTCGCCTATGGAGATTTTTAAAAGTTTGTCGCCATTCCACGAGCGGGCGCAATTTTAAAGCGTGACATGTTGGGTATCAATTTACTCTGTGTAATATTATCTTTCACAACATAAAAAAAATTGGGCTAACTTTACTGTTGTCTTATTTTTTAATTCAAAACCGTGTATTTTTTTTTTTTTTTAAAGTGCGCTTGTAAGACCGCTGCGCAAATCCGGTGTGACAGAAAGTATTGCAACGACCGCCATTTTATTCTCTAGGGTGTTAAAAAAAATGTTTAATGTTTGGGGGTTCTAAGTAATTTTCTAGCAAAAAAACAGTTTTTAACTTGTAAAAAACAAATCTATAAAAGAGGCTTGGTCCTTAAGTGGTTAACGTCTGAAAAGTAGAGCAGCAGCTTTATTGACTTTCCCCCACACTTAAAAAAAAGAATGATTTCCAATGTATTTTACAAATGTAATGCATGATCTACATTGCTGTACTTGCCTTGAATTCTGCTGCAGACTACTTCATAACTAGGTTTCAAAAGTTATGTTGACGCTTCAATAATAGGAAATAAAAAAAGAATGTGTAGGCACGGACGGGGTTCGAACCCGTGATCTTCGGTTTACGAGACCGACGCCTTACCACTTGGCCACCGCGCCTGCGTCTAGCTTGGAAGTATACGCTCCTTACCTTTCCTGAACATGTGTTCACTGCCTTCAGTGTACCGCATTTGTTCTTATTTATTTAGATATTCATCTTTGCACAGTCATAGCACGGAGTGCCATGTAGGATAACTCGCAGCCGGAAACAAGTTAAATCTCGCGGCTGCAGAATACTATCCGTGCTCGTTAACATTGATATTTAATTGAACTCTCGCTGCTCTGTTTGTATGAACGTTTCATTTCCTTCAAGCGAGTTCGCTCATTTTCCCGCCTCATTACACCCGTGACGTCACTGAGTTGGGTGTGGGGATGCCGCGAGCTTTCACTTTCGTTTACTTCACCTCACATAACGGACGTTATTCGGTTAAGTTTCATACGATGAACTATTTCCTAGGTACATGAATGCAGTGGATTGAGACGCAAAGGAAATCGTTTTTATTAGAAGACATTCCACTATAGCTGCATTGCGAATGTTTAAAAGTGCTCCTCATTTTCAGGCACTGTATGTCAGCCTGGAGATATTTTATGCCTATCAGCAATAACTTTATAGATATTGACAGGCTTTGTTTAGATTTGTTGGTTGGTGGCGGCAAAAATGTGTGGATGAGATTCATTTTGCCTCCCCCCTTAAGCTGCAATGGGCAGTGGATAGGGATGTGTACATGCCGCAGCTGCGATGCTTCACGCCTGCACCAAAGTTAGGGTTGTCACCTCAACCAAACCCGAACACGTATTAATTACACAGGTTCTGGGGCAGATTAAGGTGGTAATTAATCTTATCTGCATTTAATTAGCCTTAGAACCTGTGTAAGAGGCCTTTCACGCTGACATTGCGGGGGCGTCAGCGGTAAAGCGCCCTTAGTTTTAGCGCTGCTTTGCGGCCGAATAAAGGGCTATTCAATGATCAGGGGCGCTTTAGGAGCGGTCTCGCTCCTAAAGCGCCTCAAAGAAGCTGCTTGCAGGACTTTTTTTTTTACATCCTGCCAGCGCAGGGCCCCAGTGTGAAAACACTTGGGCTTTCACACTGGGATTGCAGATGTGGCATTTTACAGGTGTTATTTTTAGCGCTAAAGCGCCTGAAAAACGCCTCCAGTGTGAAAGGGGTCTAATTCATATGTTTTCCGGTTTAAAGGGATGAGGTGGCAACCCTAAGCAAAGCTCACCCGACATGTACATTGTTGCCAACAGTCACAGATTTCGTGGGACATTCACAGGAAACTGATGTCCCGGTGAGAATCCCAAAAAATAATGTCCCGGGCAGGGCTGATCTTGGCGCCACAAGATAAGGCAGGGAGGGCGCCAAAGCATACCAACAGGGGGCGGTCTGCCCTGGGTGCCATACATTGGGGCGCCCCTGTCAGAGTCGACCCTGCTCTCCTCTTCTGGTGTGTGTCATGCAGATCGACAATCTCCCGCTGTGATACTTGGATCTCAAATGTTCTAGACCCCCTCCTGTGATAGATGGCACACTGATCCAATGCCAGGAAATTGAATCAGTGTGACGTCTATCATAGGAGCCAGTCTAGTAGGCAGGACTTTGTTACAGTGGCTGCCCGGGCAATTCAAATCCAACTCCTTGACATAGCGGGTGATTGCCACTCTATGTGATCCGGGCACAGGTGAGTCTGCATTGATGGGCTCGGTGAGTCTGAATTGATGGGCACAGGTGAGTCTGCATTGATGAGCACAGTGAGGCTGCATTGATGGGCACACTGAGTCTGCACTGATGGGCACGGTGAGTCTGCATTGATGGGCACAGGTGAGTCTGAATTGATGGGCACAGGTGAGTCTGAATTGATGGGCACAGTGAGGCTGCATTGATGGGCACAGTGAGGCAGCATTAATGGGTACACTGAGTCTGCACTGATGGGCACGGTGAGTCTGCACTGATGGGCACGGTGAGTCTGCATTGATGGGCACAGGTGAATCTGCATTGATGGGCACAGTGAGGCTGCATCGATGGGCACAGTGAGGCTGCATCGATGGGCACAGGTGAGGCTGCATTGATGGGCACAGGCGAGTCTGCATTGATGAGCACAGGTGAGTCTGCATTGATGAGCACAGGTGAGTCTACATTGATGGGCACAGGTGAGGCTGCATTGATAGGCACAGGTGAGTCTACATTGATGGGCACAGTGAAGCTACATTGATGGGCACAGGTGAGGCTGCTTTGATGGGCATCGTAAGGCTGCATTGATGGGCACGGTGAGTCTCCATTGATGGGTACAGGTGAGTCTGCATTGATGGGCACAATGAGGCTGCATTGATGGCCACAGTGAGGCTGCACTGATGGGCACAGGTGAGTCTAAATTGATGGGCAAAGGTAAATCTAAATTGATGGGCACAGTGAGGCTGCATTGATGGGCACACTGAGTCTGCACTGATGGGCACTATGAGTCTGCATTGGTGGGCACAGTGTGGCTGCATTGATGGGCACAGGTGAGTCTGCATTGATGGGCAAAATGAGTCTGCATTGATGGGCACGATGAGTCTGCATTGATGGGCACAGGTGAGTCTGCATTGATGGGCACAGGTGAGGCTGCATTGATGGGCACAGTGAGTCTGCATTCATGGGCACAGTGAGTCTGCATTGATGGACACAGTGATGCATTGATGGGCAAACTGAGTCTGCATGGATGGGCACAGGTGAGTCTGCATTGATGGGCACAGCAAGCCTACATTGATGGGCACAGTGAGTCTGCATTGATGTGCACAGTGAGGCTGCATTGATGGGCACAGGTGAAGCTGCATTGATGGGCCCAGGTGAGTCTGTATTGATGAGCACAGGTGGGTCTGCATCAATGGGCACGGTGAGACTGCATTGATGGGCACAGTGAGACTGCATCGATGGGCACTGGTGAGTCTGCATTGATGGGTGCGGTGAGGCTGCATTTGATGGGCACTTTGAGGCTGCATTTGATGGGCACGGTGAGGCTGCATTTGATGGGCACTGGTGAGGATGCATTAATGCATTGATCTCCTGCATCATGTCCGCACAGTCTCTGACAATTTCTTGTATCTGTTTGATGGGATCTGCCTGGGGGGATGGTGTTTGGAGTATCTTTATCTGCTGATTGTTAAACTTTCTGGAACACACATATTGCTATTGTGGTATAGGATCTGGCCCTGCTGTCCCTCCATTCTTCTTTCCTTCCTTTTCTCTCCTTCTTTCCTCACTATCTTTTTTTTTCCCCATTTCTTTCTCTCCCTCCATCCCTCTTTCATCTCTATGTAACCACACCCCCTTTAAGCCACGCCCGATATCTAACATAGTTTTAACCATGCCCGTTTTTTGCCATGGCACGCTACACGCACCGCATTTTCCCACTCTGTCTAGGTCACGCCTACAAATGAATGCCCCGCCCCAAATTCAAGAATACTCTGCCTACAGACAAACAAAGTGTCCGTAGAAATTTTTTGACAATCTTGGCAACTATGCAATTAGTGATCAGCTGGTGTGAGGAGGTACAACAAACGCTACACATTCAAATAAATGGGTGAGCCCCGCAACTGGTTTTAAGCGTTTGTCAGTGAAAATTTGGATAAATTAGGGGGTGGGGGGGCGTTACATTACTTCCTCATCACCTGTCAGTAGTCTCTGGAGCACGATCCGAGCGTGGATTGGGCTTCAAAGGCAAGGGAGATTTAGACGCCTGTCTAAATCTACCTATAAGGTAAATATTAGCTCGATACAATGCCATCTGAAAGTCAGTGGGATATTTTAGCTAGCAAATGAACATGTTCATAGCTCCCAACTGTCCCTGATTTTGAGGGACAAAACCTTTCATCTAATTACACTGCGGCAGGTAGGCACATTCCCGCGATTCGCCGTAACTGTACGTTGGCCCTTTAAACAGCTCTAGCAGGCATGCGCGCCCGATGCACGGCGGGGGGAACGATGCGTGTCCATGCGGCCGCGATGTTCACCGGCAAAGGGCGATCGCAGGCACAAGAGCCAGAACGAGGATGTGTGTGTGTAAACACACACACATCCCCATTCTGTCAGGAGAGGAGAGACAGATTGTCTGTTCCTACTAAGTAGGAACGGCAATATGTCTCCTCCTCTAGTAAGTCCCCTCCCCATACAGTTAGAAACACCTGGCAGGGAACACATTTAACTCCTTGATCGCCCCCTAGTGTTAACCCCTTCCCTACCAGTGACATTTACACAGTAATCAGTGCATTTTTATAGCACTGATAGCTGTATAAATGTCAATGGTCCCAAAAATGTGTCAAAAGTGTCCGATCTGTCCACCGCAATGTCGCAGTCCCGCTAAAAATCGCATATCGCCGTGATTACTATTATAAAAAAAAATTAATAATAAAAATGCCATAAATCTATTCCCTATTTTGTAGACGTTATATCTTTTGCGCAAACCAATCAATATACACTTATTACGATTTTTTTTTGCCAAAAATATGTAGAATAATACATATCGGCCTAAACTGAGGAACAAATTTATTTTTTTAGATTTTTTTTATGGATATTTATTATAGCAAATAGTATAAAATATTGGGTTTTTTTCAAAATTGTTGCTCTTTTTTTGTTTATAGCACAAAAAAATAAAAACCGCAAAGTTGATCAAATACCACCAAAAAAAAGCTCTATTTGTGGGAAAAAAAGGACGTCAATTTTGTTTGGGTACAGCGTCGCAAGACCGCACAATTGTCAGTTAAAGCGACGCAGTGCCATATCGCAAAACATGGCCTGGTCATTAAGTGGGAAATTCTTTTCCGGTCCTTAAGTGATTAACTAAAATTCAGCAGGGACCGGCCAAATTTTGATCCATGTATGGGTAGGCTGGTTGTACACAAACACATCTATCGATAAACTAGTGTTGGGCGAGCAGTTTAGGCCGAATATAAATTCGGCCTGAACATCGCATGTTCGGCGAACATTGTGTGTTCCACGGGATGTTTGCCCTGCCGAGCGCACAGTGAATAGCTGTCAGTTGTTAAGGAGTGGGCTGGGAAGCCAGCCGCCATGTGTTTAACAATGGATCAGTCATCAGCCCACTGACAGCTGAAAAAAAACATTGCCGTTGTTCTGTCAAAATAGCCAATTCATCGAGATCTCCAATCACCTCACTTCCAGTTACTGTAAAGCATCAGTAATTGGAGATTTAGACAAGTGTGTACACTCCACTACACGATATTGAGCGAACATTGTTTGTCCGCCCGATACTAACCAGCAACATGGCCGCTTCCAAGGCGGCGACAACTTTTTCCTCCTTAGCCACTGTTCTGTCAAAACAGCAAACTCTTTGTGTACCGGAGTGTACACGCTTGTCGGTGTTGTGTCACAACAGAAACTTGTCTAATGGCCCGTACACACAATCTGAAAATTGGATGAAAAATACCACTTTCGAAGCGATCGTATGATAACCGGATTCTTAGTACAGAGCTTTCAAGAGCCAATCACGACAGTTCATCCGATATTATCGAATCGGACAAACACAAAAAATTTTCTTGTACGATTTTCGTTTAATCAGTACAGTTGTCGTCCAAAAATAAAATACAAATACACTACAATACATGACATCACTTCCAAATTTTTTATTCTGTTGTACGAGAATTCTCATAACTTTAGTAACCTCTCCGTTTTCCATATGCGACTAGCATGCAAAAAAAAAACGGATGATCTGTTGTCCGATTTTTGTATCGTGTGTACGGGCCATAAGTCTCCAATTACTGATGCTTTACAGTAACCGGAAGTCGATGAATTAGCTATTTTGACAGAACACAGGCAATAGAGAAGTTTGAAAAAAATGGCGTGGGGTCCCCCCCCCCAATCCATACCAGGCCTTTTGGATATGTTATGAATTTTAAGGTGAATCCTACACCAAAATTTGAAAAAAAAGGTGTGGGGTCCCGCGCCCAAAATCCATACCAGACCCTTAGCCAAGCATACAGCCTGGCAGGCCAAAAAAGGGGGGGCAAGCGAGCGCCCCCACCCCCACCCCCTACTGAACCATACCAGGCCACATGCCCTCAGCATAGGGGGGTGCTTTGGGGCGAGGGGGGCTCTGAACTGTCAGATGGTGGAGCAGGTAATCGGCGGTTAGCCTTCTTCATGGGCAGAGCTTTTTCTTTCTTGGGGTTTGGCGGGCGTTGTGATTGACGATGTATCTACATCAGGGGACATTGTTTTTTTATTTGTAATAAATGAATTGTCAAAAACTGTGTGTGTTTTTATTTCTTTTTGACACTTTTTTTGATGAATGAGTAGAGGTACAATGTACCCCATACTAATTCATATGGGGTGCGAGATCTGGGGGCCCCCCAAGGTGCTTTGGGGGGGCTCACTCTCCCCGCCTTCCTCGCAATTTTGGAGGGGACCCCACACCACTTTTTTTTCTTCTTGTCGTGGGGTTCCCCCTAAAATCCATTCCCACCAAACACGACGCCTGCCGGACTCAAAGAAAAAGTTCTGCCCGCGACAAAGGCTAACTGCCAATTGACTACTCCCCATCTGACAGTTCAAAGCCCCTCTTGCTCGACCCTCCCCTTTTTTGCCCTGTCAGGCTGTATGCTCAGATAAGGGTCTGGTATGGATTTTGGGCGCGGGACCCCACACCCTTTTTTTTTTCTCAAATTTTGGTGTGGGATTCACCTTAAAATCCATACCAGACCCAAAGGGCCTGGTATGGGTTGGAGGGGGACTCCCACTCCATTTTTATTCTAATTTTTCTATTGCCTATGTTCTGTCAAAATAGCCAATTCATCGAGATCTCTAATCACGTCACTTCCGGTTACTGGCTGTATGCTCGGATAAGGGTCTGGTATGGATTTTGGGGGCGGGGCCCCACACCATTTTTTTTATTTTTTATTTTGGTGTGGGATTCACCTTAGAATCCATACCAGACCCAAAGGGCCTGGTATGCATGGGGGGGGGGACGGACGGACCCCACGCCATTTTCGTTTTTTATTACATTTTTGTATTGCCGGCAATTGCAGCCGGGAAAATCAATTTAAATGTCATTGTTTTTTTCTTTATATAAATGTTAGTTTTGCTGCAGCAGGTTCTATACATGGTACAGATGCGCCACTTTACAGACAGACTAAGGGGACCTCCCAGGCACTATATTTAACCACTAGACATCTGCGCTATGGCCGAATGATGGCCACAGCGCAGACCTGAATTCCCAGGAGGCCGTCATATGCCAGCAGGGCGCGCGCCGAGCGCGCTGCAATCACCGAGTCACTGAGACTTGGGTGATCATCGATCCGAGTAAGGGGCCGGTCCCGGCCCCTTACCATGTGATCAGCTGTCAGCCAATGATAGCTGATCACATGATGTAAACAAAAGATCGGTAATCGTTTTTTTTTTCTACTCACACTGACAGCGTGAGTAGAAAAAAAAGCCGATCACCGGCTCAGATGTGAGGGACATCTGCCTCATCAGTGCCATCTAACAGTGCCCACAGTGCCACCTAACAGTGCCCACAAGTGCCACCTATCAATGCCCACAATTGCCACCTATCAATGCCCACAAGTGCTAGCTATCAATGCCCACCAGTAGTGCCAATCAGTGCCACCTAGCAGTGCTGCCTATCAGTCTAACTGATCAGTGCCCATTATTGCCACCGATCAGTGCCCATCACTGCCACCAATCAGTGCCTATCACTGCCACCCATCAGTGCCCATCACTGCCGCCTATCAGTGCCCATCACTGCCGCCTATCAGTGCCCATCACTGCCGCCTCATCAGCGTACATCAATGAAGGAGAAAAATTACCTGTTTTAAATTTTTTATAACAAAATATAAAAAAATAAATTTAGTCTTCTTACATTTGTTTAACAAAAAGTAAAAACTGCAGAGGTGATCAAATACCACCAAAAGAAAGCTCTATTTGTGGTGAAAAAATGATAAAAATTTCAGTGTTGCATGACTGCGCAATTTTCGTTCAAAGTGCGTCAGTGCTGAAAGCTGAAAATTGATCTGGATAGGAGGGGGGTTTAAGTGCCCAGTAAGCAAGTGGTTAAACAAATTTTTAATTTTTATTGTTTCACTTTAAGCATTATTAAAATCGCTGCTCCTTTAAATACTTGCCGACCAGCTGCCGTTATTGTACTGCAGCAGGTCGGCTCGTTCCCGTGAATCGCCTTCATTGTACGTCAGCTCGGGAACTCTAGTTCCAGCGTGGGAGCCAATCAGCAGGTGGGGTAGACACGATGTCTGCCGGCCACCCACGATCATTCCCCGCAGTGACAGAACGGGGATCTGCCTGTGTAAATAAGGCAAATCTCCGTTCTGACAGGGGAGATCACACAGATCCTTGGCTCCCAACTGTTCCTGATTTTGAGGGACTGTCCCTGATTTGGACCAATGTCCCTCTGTCCCTTTCCCCCTCATTTCTCCCTCATTTTGGTCTGATCTATAAAGTTGTATATAAAAATCACTTTTTTCTTTCAAAAAGTGTTCTCCAGTGCTAAATCTTTCATCCAATTTCAAAAGCCAATATAAAGGAATAGTAGTGGTAAAAAAAAAGCCTAGTGGATTTAATTAACCTTTTTTTCTGGTCAATTCTCTTTCAAGGGGGTGTGGCAGGGGACGTATCCTATGCATACATACATTTTCTAGTAGGTGTCCCTCATTCCCATCTCAAAATGTTGGGAGGTATGCAGATCCTGTCTTTCTGCTATGCAGGAAGCTGGATCTGTGTGTTTCCCCAGGCAGCCTATCCCCCATACAGTTAGAACACACCTACAGAGAACACATTTAACCCCTCGATCACCTATGATGTTAACCTCTCCCTGGCATTGTCATTTAGTACTATAATGCCCCGTACACACGGTCGGATTTTCCGATGGACAATGTCCGATCGGAGCGTGTTGTGGGAAATTTCGACCGTGTGTGGGCTCCATCGGACATTTTCCATCGGATTTTCCGACACACAAAGTTGGAGAGCAGGAGATAAAATTTTCCGACAACAAAATCCGATCGCGTCAATTCCGACCGTGTGTGGTCTGTTCCGACGCACAAAGTGCCACGCATGCTCAGAAGAAATTCCAGCACTGAACAGCTCGTTCTGGCAAACTTAGCGTTCGCAATGGATACAGCACTTTCGTCACGCTGCAATGTTAAAAATGGTTTAATACAGCGCAATCTCTTCTTCTTTATAATGTGACAAGAATGAAGTAGTTTTGCTGCTCATATTCACACAGACTTCTCACAAACTTATTTCGTTACTATTTATCTGGATTCCCTCAATATGTTTTGATTGCTCACATCTGACAACATTTTTTTTTTTTTTGCCTTTAATGTAGATTATCTTTTTGTGTTTGTATTTTTTTGAAGGTTTTTTTTTTTTTTTGGGATTTTGATTTGTAATCCCGAAAATGTTTGTGTGTGTTTTTTGTGACAAGTTCCCACAACACCATTGATATGTTGTTCTATTTAATCTGTAGGAGATTGTTTGGTGTTGTTGTCCCTTGTTAATTTCACATTTTATGTTAGAAATGTACCTGAATCGTCACCAACAAACTGTCCTTTTTGGATGAAAACACACACAGGAGAGTATAATTCAACAAAAAAATTTTTATTAAGGGCTCACAACTAAACAAAGAGGGAGGCAACGCTGGAGAAACTGCAGAAGTGGGCGAAGCCTTGGACCCCCAGGGCAGACATCAACTATTTTTAAGCAAAATTGGTGGCCTGAGGAGTCCTTATCTAAGGGAGGGCAGTCTGGTCCAGAAGTCCCAGAGATCCGGAAAGCAGCAGATGAAATCTGTGTCCCCAGGCTGTGGTCATACGAGAGACTGCATCTTCTGTCAGAGCAGACTGAACCCAGGGCCATCACTCTCAGGTCTTCCTTCCACGCTTCCTTACACGCGGTGGCTGTGGTGGTGGAGTTGTGGCAGCAGGAGGAGGAGGATGGTCCAACTCAACCATGTCGGTCTTGGGTGTTAGTTCCCCACTCACCCCCTTACGTAGGACTTTGTACATAAGGTCCTCACAGAGCCTGCGTTGACCCTCCTGCATGCCCTGCAGTTTGGTGGCAGCCATGCAGGCAAAGGCCTCTTCAGGAGTGGGTAAGGCTCTGAGGGACGCAGAAGCCTCCTGGATCAGCCTGAACGCTGAATCCTGCACGGGACTCGGAGTCGTCTTCCTGGCTCTTTTATATGGAAGGCGGAGGGGAGGAACCTGAGACTCAGTCAGGCTGCGACTGGTCCCAGGCTTCTCCTGGCTGCCACTTAGCCCCGCCTCCTCCTGGCTGCCACTAATCACCAAGAAAACAGAGGTATTGCCTGGATCAACCAGTTAATTAGTTTTATAAATGGTCGTTTTTGCGGGTGAGTATCAAACAATCATGCAGGCGTAAGTCTGCATGCAGTTCCAGTTGCCCTAAGTACAAGTAGCAAAAAACAAAAGAGAAAGGATTCTCTTGAAGAGGGTCAACAAAGAACACTGATGTTAATACAAAACCAGCTTTATTATTTACCTAAATTATAAACCAAATTGAGATACAAAAAAGTGAAAAATCAGCAATGGAGACTGACGGTTACCACAAACCAATTAAAATTGGACAACGTTGTCACAGGGGGTGATTTAAAATCACACAAATCACCCCCTGTGACAACGTTGTCCAATTTTAATTGGTTTGTGGTAACCGTCAGTCTCCATTGCTGATTTTTCACTTTTTTGTATCTCAATTTGGTTTATAATTTAGGTAAATAATAAAGCTGGTTTTGTATTAACATCAGTGTTCTTTGTTGACCCTCTTCAAGAGAATCCTTTCTCTTTTGTTTTTTGCCACTAATCACCGCCTCCTCCTGACTGCCACATTCCACAGCCTCCTCCTGGCTGAGGTCTTCCTGTGTATGAAAAAGGGACATAGTTTTAGTTTTTAAGTTATCAATCACACACAATTTTCACCTCCTGACTGCTGCAAATTGAATGTTAACAAATATAACAGACTATCCTTCTGAGCCCAGCATTTTTCATTCTTGTCCCAATTTTGGGTGCCCACTACTGTCTATTGATATGTAAAACACTTTCAAGCAGCAATTAGTGTTCAATAATAACATCTAATAAACATAATTTCTTTATTGCCCAGAAATCTGTAGAACAATGCTATACCTGACTCCAGCTGGGCTCCTCTACTTCTTCCTGGCTGGAAGGTCCAGGTTGGACATCGGAAGCCTCAGCTGGTATGGAAGAAGGCGTGGAAGGAAGAGTAGAGAGGGATTCCCTGACTTCAGTGTGGTCTGACAGAAATCGCAGTCTCTCATAGTACCACAGCCTGGGGACATAAACGTCATCTGCTGCAGCTCCGGACCTCTGGGAATCTGTGACCTTCTTGCGCTCCCTAAGATATGTGCTCCTCAGGCCACCAATTTTGGCTTTTAAATAGGGGATGGTTGCTGTGGGGACCACCAGCTTCACCAACTCCAGCAGTTTCTCCAGCGCTGCCTGCCTCTTCTGTTTATGGTTATAGTGGGGGTGTCTGACCTGCCACAGACAGGGCAGCTTCCTGTATTTGTCAATGAACAGGGGGAGGAAATTGTGGTCATTGAACCCATCCATTTTCTCTGCAAGACACAACACAAGACAAACCCTAATGTCAGGCCAAACTCCCCTAATCTTGTTACAATATAGGCTTCCATTTTGAAGCAGTATAGGCCCAAGTTTAGATCCTTCCTTCGTTATCACGATCGGCGCCTCTGATGCTCCTTCCTCCGCTCACAGATCGTACATAATACGCACGTGTGTTACACTTTATATACACTGCACATGCGTGTAACTCCGCCCGCCCCTGACGTGCTTTCTAGTCTATTCCCCGCCCCTTTTCGTTCGGCGCAGTGGGGGAAGAGCACATGGCGGAGACACAGCAGGTGCATGCTAATTGTAGCAACGAGGAGGAGGAAAGGCCGGATCCGGACACGTCCCGATCCAGAAGGAGATTTAAGGACTCAAATATGTCCTTTGTGAAGATGTTGGAGATGGTCGACATCCTGAAGAGGACCGACTATGACGGGAAGTATGGACCTTACCCCAAATCCAATGTCAGAAAGGCCAAGATCATGGCGAAAGTGGTCAAGAGTCTGCACCGGAATTTCGGGGTACGACGATCGAAAGATCAGCTCAGGAAGCAGTGGTCGGACCTCAAATTACGAGAACATGAGTAGTACAGAAAGATCCGGAGAGTGCTGCAAAAAAGTAAGTAGTTGTGCTTTGTTCCTATTCTTTATGTTTATTACGTTCGTGCTGCTCCATGTGCTTTTAGGAACTGTTGTACAGTTTAAAATGGCAACTTTCATGTTCATGGGCACATTATTCGTTCGGATCCAACATTTTTCTTTCGGACTATAAAATACCATTGTTTAGGCCATATGCATTTGGCCACCATTTTGACGCCCTATACTTGTCTTAAAAGAATTGGGTTGTGTAGATGGCTTTGTTACTAGAATGAAATGCAAACTAGATTTTGTGTAAGGAGAGGACACTGAGCAGCTGTTTACACATCTGGACACTGTAGCACTAGTGTGGGACCCCAGAACACCATTTTTATTAGAGGGGGCACACAGGTGCTCCAGTGTATACTATAGGGGGGGCTACATGTGTGAAGCTTGTACTAAACAGGTAAAGTATTGCAGGTTGACAAAGGACACTAAAAAAGTTACATCTTGGAACTCTGCTAAAATTGACAATTGTACCCCACTTCCAAGCAATGTTTCCTATTTCTAGTTCTGCCATCAAATATCTGTGTGCTAATTATACCATTTTTGTTTGACATAGGGGAGAAAAGATTCGGAGGACACCCCTCATCCGAGGAGACCAGAGCCCCCCCCCCCCCTCTGGAAGAAGGGGAAATCCCCCCAACACAATCTGAGCAGGAGGAAGAAGACGTGGTGGAACTAGTCACCACAACAGGTAAGTGTGTGCGACCACAGGCTCAGATAAGAGATGGATGGCGGCATTTTGTTTAGACCTATTTTATTTTGGGGTTCCTCTCTGTTTAGGTGATCGTGAGGTTGTGGATCCAGATCCTTTCACATCCGAAAGTGCCCAGATCCTGATCGGGGAGATCATGGGGTGTAATTTACAATTGGCAATCATCAAGAAAAACGTCAATGATGTTATTCCAAAAAATAAAAACATCATTGATGTTTTGGGGCGAGTTTAAAGCCCCTCCAAATCACTTTCTTCTTTTGTGTGCTACAATGTGCTAAATGTTTTTGTGATTTTTCCCAAAGCCAAATTTGGAGGATGCACACAGTGTGTCAACATGTGCTATCTGCCATCACGGGAGATCAATGGACGCGTTTTGGGGGTGCAACCCCTTCCTCAATAATAAAGTAGCTGAGAGGAAGGGCTTGCTCCCCCAAAACACGTCCCTTGATCCCCCGTGATGGCAGGTCGCACATGTTGACATTGTTAAATTGGTGTGCATCTTCCAAATGTGGCTTTTCCTGGGGTGACTTCACCCCATCTGAACGGAATATCAAACACAGTTCCTAAATACTCATGTCTGATATTGCCTTCAAGTTCTACCAAATGCGACGTTTGTAAGTTCAAGATTTGTGTCTTTCTTGTTGGTTTCACACATGCCTGTTTTATCTAAAATGGACATTTTGAGTTTTGATAATGCTACCCCAAAAATTGTTATACAAAAAACATGTTGGTTTGTGTGAAAAACCTTTGGTAAATGCACATGTGATTGTGCAGGTATTAAAAAGATTTTTACTCAAGAATGTGTGGATTATTGTCTCAACGCTACAACACTTTTGGGGTGATGTCATTGTTGTTTTCTGAGAAAATGGGGGTTATTTACTAAGGGCAAATCCTCTTGGCACTACAAGTGCAGTTTCAGTGCAGTTGCAACTGCACTTGTAGTGAAATGTGTTTTTGCATTTTAGTAAATTACAGCCAACAGTGCTTTGTATAATAAGGTTACACAATCACGACATTTTCGGGACTCAACACATTTCTGTCAGGGTCAGCTAAAACAAACACAAGCAGTAAATGTCCACAAAGAATTAATTTTTTTGTTTTATTATAAAAAGGTTTCACAGATTTTCTGGCATATTGATAGCCCCCCTACCCGTAAAGAACTCCAGGTAGCGTAACCGGACATTACGGGCACTCAGGGAGGGCAAGCCAGGACGGCCGCTTTCAAGCGCCGTTAGTGTGGTTTGATGTATCATTCCGGCCTCAGGCCCAACTGAGCCAGCATAGTTGGCCGAATGTTTCCTTAAAAAGTTATGGAGAACACAGCACGCAAGTATAATGTGGTTCAGTTTATACTCCGCCATATGGATGGGTGTCATAAATAGGCGGAACCGGCTGGCTAGGATTCCAAATGTGTTCTCCACCACTCTTCGGGCTCTGGCCAGCCGGTAATTAAAAACCCTCTGTTCCGGGGTGAGGGTCCTCATTGGGAATGGCCGCATCAGGTGGTCCCCCAGCGCAAACGCTTCATCAGCAACGAACACAAATGGGAGGCCTTCAACATTGTCCTCTGGAGCTTGCAAGTCCAAGCTGCCATTCTGGAGACGCCTGTAAAACTCCATCTGGGCGATGACTCCACCATCGGACATCCGGCCATTCTTCCCCATGTCCACATACAGGAAGTCGTAATTAGCGGACACCACCGCCAACATCACTATACTATTGAACCCCTTGTAGTTGTAATAGTACGACCCCGAGTTGGGTGGTGGGACGATGTGGACGTGTTTCCCATCAATTGCCCCTCCGCAGTTAGGAAAGTCCCACCGCTCGGCAAAGTGGGAGGCCACAGTCTGCCATTCCTGTAGCGTGGAAGGAAACTGTTGAGGAAAAAACAATAAACATTACTATTTTTGATCAGAAACATGGCAAGCATATTAGACACAAACATTATGGGGCAACCTCCAGATAGCACTTAAGGGGAATTTAACAACTCCAAAGTATAAGGTACACCTTTCATATCCCCCCCCCCCGCCCTCTCATGGGCCATTTCTAACATTATAGGGGGTGTGTGGAAATCTTGGACAGGTAACCCTCTTCACTTCATTGAGAGATGAATGCCTAAATACAGGGTATTACTTGGAACAGCCCCTCCTTAGTTACACTATTGGCAGACCACTGGACAGGTAAGAAGTGTCCTAATACAAAGATATAAATACACACTGTACACATTTGAGCATTCTGCTATTACCTGTCAAGATAATAATAGGATACAAAAACGTTAAACAGTACCATTGGATAGTATACAGGCAGGCCCTTGCACTACATGCTTTGGGGAATTCATCCATAAATCTGACCAGTAAAGAGATGGGTATAGTGTGTATGGGTTTGGCAAAGTCAGCAGATAGATGATTGAGGATAGATAGAGAATTGGGATCAGCTGACTTAGCAGTTGGGGGTTGGGAGGGTTACTAAAAATTATTTGGGGACACCACCAAAAAAAAGCCTATGGCACTCTGCCTGAATTTAAAGCAAAAATAACATTTCAAAACATTTTAGGGGGTGTTTGGGGTAAAGCACTACTATGGAGCTGATAAAATACATTGTTAAGTGACTACATGAGGTGAATATAGGGCCAGGAGACACCATGCTTGGGAGGTTATTGAAGGGCAAATATGTATGAAGGACCTAAAATAATAATTGAATAAAAAACCAGCATGCATGAGGACAAAGGGGACATTCACAGCATATTACAATCATGGTAATTAGGGAATGAGGAAAGAAATACAAGATATTAGCAAACATTCAATACAATAAAATGTGATATAAAAGGATAAAAATCTTACCTTCATATACTCCTTCTGCAGGACCTGGATGATGGCAGAACAGGTCTCTGGGATGATGATCCCCAGAGCCTGGGAGGAGATGCCTGTCGAGAACTTGAGGTCCTGCAGGCTTCTCCCTGTTGCCAAATACCGCAGGGTAGCGACCAGCCTCTGCTCCGGAGTGATGGCTTGCCTCATGCAGGTATCCTGCCTGCTAATATAAGGGGTCAGCGAAGCCAACAGATGGTGAAACACGGGGTCCGTCATCCTGAGAAAGTTCCTGAAATCATCAGGATTATTCTCACGGATGTCACGGAGCAAAGGCATATGAGAGAACTGGTCACGCTGAAGCAACCAATTCTTGGTCCATGAACTCCTCCCCACCCTGTTCATGGACTGGACTTGTGTCAAGGTCAGGACCCCAACACCAAGCTCCCGCACAGCACGAACTCTACGAGGAGTACGCATACGCAACATGGCTAGAAAACGCACTGAAGAACAGCAAGGCCTGTGAAGAGCGACCTGAAAAACAGTAACGAACGAACAAGAATACAATGACTAAAGTCACGCGTAACTAGCTTACACGCACTGAAGAGCAGATACAAACCCACAAGCACAAACTGAACGGCAGAAAACGATCTGAAAGCCACGAGTCTGAAAAAGCGCGAACCGTCTCTCACCAAACTTTTACTAACACGAGATTAGCAAAAGGAGCCCAAAGGGTGCCGCGCTTGGTTCTGAACCGGCCTTTTCTAGTCTCGTCGTACGTGGTGTACGTGACCGCGTGGTTGGCGATCGGAAATTCCGACAACTTTGTGCGACCGTGTGTAGACAAAACAAGTTTGAGCCAACATCCGTCGGAAAAAATCCTAGGATTTTGTTGTCGGAATGTCCGAACAAAGTCCGACCGTGTGTACGCCCTATAACAGTGCATATTTTTAGCACTGATTACTGTATTGTCACTGGTTCCCAAAAAAAGTGTCACAAATGTCAGTTAGGTGTCTGATCTGTCCATCGCAGTCCTCCCTATTTTGTAGATGCTATAACTTTTGCGCAAGCCAATCAATATTCGCTTATTGCGATTTTGTTTACCAAAAATATGTAGAAGAATACATATCGGCCTAAACTGAGGAAGAAATCATTTTTTTTTATATTTTTTTGGGGGGGTATTTATTTTAGCAAGAAGTATAAAATATTGCTGTTTTTTCAAAATTGTCACTCTTTTTTTGTTTATAGCGCAAAAAATAAAAACCGCAGAGGTGATCAAATACCACCAAAAGATCGCTCTATTTGTGTGAAAAAAAGGATGTCAATTTTGTTTGGGGACAGCGTCAAACGACCTCGCAATTGTCAGTTGAAGTGACGCAGTGCCGTATCGCACAAAATGGCCTGGTCATTAAGGGGGGAAATCTTCCGGTCATTAAGTGGTTAAAAACAATCTTTTTTAACCACTTGCTGACCGGCCTTTTATTGACATTTGTTGCTTACAAGTTAAAAATTAGTATTTTTTTGCTAGACGATTACTTAAAACCCCTAGACATTCTATATTTTTTTAAGCAGAGACTCTAGAAAATAAAATGGTAGCTGTTGACATTTTTTATGTCACATGGTTTTTGCGCAGCGGTTTTTTAAACGCAATTTTTTTTTTTTTAAAAATACACTTTAATGAACTAAAAAAAAATAACATAATATATACCCCAATATTTTTGTATACTATGAAAGATGATGTTATGCTGAGTAAATAGAAACCCATTATGTCATAGTTTAAAATTGAACGTGCTTGTGGAACGGTGCCAAACTACTCTACTTAAAAATCTCCATAGGCGGCGCTTTAAAAATGTCTGCAGGTTACCAGTTCAGAGTTACAAGGAGTTCTAGTGCTAGAATTATTGCTCTCGCTCAGACGTTCGCAGCGATACTTCACATGTGTGGTGTAAACACCATTTACATACAGTATTTGGGCGTGACCTACGTATGCGTTCACTACTGCATGTGGGGATGGGGGCACTTTAAAAAAAAAAAATTCTTATATTTTAATTTTTACTCTGTCTCTTTAAAAAAAGTTTTGTGATCGCTTTTATTGCTATCACAAGGAATGTAACACATCCCTTGCGATAACAATACTGCATGACAGGTCCTCTTTATGTAGAAATCTGGGGTCTAAAAGAAAATCATGTTTAAATGGCCCGAGAACCTGAACTGATGTCAACATCACTCCGGTCCTCCAAGGGCATATGGATGAGCGGTGGCCATCTAGCCATCACTTATCTCTATGGGAAACCCCTGCTGACACCGGATGGATCTCAGAGCTACCGATGGGTAACGTTAGCCCAGGAAGCTGTTATTTTAAAGTAATCTCGCTTTGAATCCACGATTTGGATCACTTTTATGGGACAGCCTGGGGGAAAAAAATACTGGGGTTATGGCATCTAGTTGCAGCCATTACCCTGGTATATATCCTCAAAGTAATGACGTACATTTACAGTTAGGCAGTCGGCAACTGGTTTGTTTTGCATTGATACATGTCCCCAGGGCAGTACCCAGCCCCCCATACCCATGTCCAATAACTTGCATATAAGCCTTCAAAATGGGGATTTTTCAAGTTCAGGTCCCATAGACTTTAATAGGATTTGCTGTTTGGGTCTGAACTTTTTCCATGTTCGGGAGTTCTGGTGCAAACCAAACCGGCCCAACTCTATGTACAACCAGCCTGCTGAAAAATTGTCTCTTGGTCAGCCTCGCCGGCTATAGCCCTACTGTCAGAATACAGTAGCATAGCGGGAGGGTTAAGGGGAAAAAATGACTCATGTATGCCTAAGGATTTGAGTGGCTTTGACAAGGGCCAAATTGTAATGGCCAGAGCAACTCCAAAACGGCAGCTGTTGTGGGATGTTCCTGGTGTGCAATGATCAGGAGGACCTACCAAAAGTGGTCCAAGTAACAAAAACCCAGAACAGCACATGGGCGGCCAAGGCTTATTGATGTATATGGGGAGTGACGTCTGGCCTGTGTAGTCTGATCCAATAGAAGACCTATTTTTACTCAAATTGCTGAAAAAGTTCATTCTGGCATAGAGCATGCCTTCAACCTGGTCCCACTGTTTAACAAAGGTTCTGATCCCAGTTTAGTGCAAAGCAGCCAGTCACAAAGTATTTTCATCCTGGTGCACAGAATTTCTCTTAGTATTTTACACAGTGAGCAGGCAGATAGTGTCTTTTTGTGGTTTTTATTGTTTGTAGAACTGGGATAGGGATTAGGGTGGGCCTTGAGATACCCAGAACCCAACAAAATTGATTGACGACACTATCTAGCAAACAGATAACTTTTGTATAATTGCCTTCTATATACAAATAGACGTGACCAGTTCAGCACAGGGGGAATCCCACAGTGGAAACAGGTCTGGAACAGTCCAACAAAAAGGGAGCACAAAGGCAACAGTCTCTCCTCCAGGATTTCTCTCAGATCTACTCACTGTGTCTCTGGCTACTTGGAAGCCTCCTTCCAATATCAGCTGACATAGCATAGCTCCCAACTGTCCATGATTTCTAGGGGCTGTCCCTCATTCGGAACAAAGTCCCTCTGTCCCTCTTTCCTCCTCATTTGTCCCTCATTTTATTCTGATCTACGTATATAGCTGTATATAGAATGCACTACTTATCCATCAAAAAGTGTTTTACAGGGCTAAAACTTTCATCCGATTTCTAAATTGCTGCAGTTGTAAATTCCAAAAGCTAATATAAAGGAATAGTAGTGGTAAAAAAGCACCTGTGGGTCCAGCAGGCAAAGGACCCTGCTATTACATGCTCCAGACTGTATATACAGCTCTCAGCCCCCTGTTGGTCACTCTTTCGATCAGGAATCGGCTGAGGCTACATATGTCCATAAGCTATACATCTGCAGTGAACACTGCTTTACAGTCTTTCACAACAGTCCTTTACATATGGAGCTGTGTAGTCACAGACCGGTCACATTGCCCATTCTTACCCCTATCCAAAACCAAAAGCACCTACAATGAGCATGTGAGCATCAGAACTGGACCATGGAGCAATTGAAGAAGGTGGCCTGGTCTGATGAATTCAAGAATGGCTTGAGGAACGCAACAACTAGTTTAAGGTGTTGACCTGATTTCCAAATTCTTGACATCTTAATCCAATTTGTGGGATGTCCTGGAAAATCAAGTTAATGGTGGCCCCACCTTGCAGCTTACAGGACACAAAGCTACTGACGGCTTTGTGCCAGATACAACAGCATACCTTCAGAGGTTGAGTAGCGTTCAGTTATAGACACATAACCAGGCTAAGCTGAAGTAGCGGCAGCTCCCGATCTCATAGCCGACATACAGGGATCTTGCTCTGAAAGCTGTCAAAAAAGTGCCAATTAGTGGACCTCCAGCTGTTGCAAAACTACAGGTTCCATCATGCCTCTGCCTCTGGGTGTCATGCTTGTGGCTGTCAGAGTCTTGCTATGCCTCATGGGACTTGTAGTTCTGCAACAGCTGGAGGTCCACTAATTGCATATCCCTGGTTTAGAGGCTTGAGGAAGAAGGGGTTGTCCTTGAAAACCATACCGCCCCCTATTCCCACCACGTAAATGTTACGAGACAACAGCTAACACTGATCTTTTTTTTTTTTTTTACCTTTTGGTGCCAATGATTTTGAATACTAAAGCTGGAGCTTGTGGTGCATTGTGGTGGTTTCTGTATTTTCAGAGACTTTCTCAATCTTTTATTCATTGTATATCTGGATGATATCCCAATTTTCTCTGCCTCCTTAGAGGTACATGTCAAGAAGGTTTTCAGTCAACTCAGACAACATGGATTAAACGCTAAACCTGAAAATGTGAAATTTGAGCAACAAAGTATTTAATTTCTGAGACTGATTATTTCTACAAGGGGTATTGAGATGGATCCTCAGAAGGTCACAATCATTCTGGAATGGCCAACTCCGACTGAAAAGAAGGGGATCCAGTGGTTTGTGGGATTTGCAAACTTCTTAAAAGGGTTGTAAAGGGGGGGGCGTGTCCAGATGTGAGTGCAGGCAGACGTGCTGGTGAGGAGCTCCGAGCATCCGAATCTAAATCCTTTGCCATCTGCATATTGTACCAGCTAAAAACGTACAAATACTTGCCTGCTGCCTCATGACTATTCCCTGCTCCAGCCTGTTGGAATATTGTGGGGGTTCGGCCGGGGATCAGCCGATAAACAACCAGGCCTTCACATCCGCGGCCGCCGCCATTTTCCCGGCCTGTGCCCTGCCAAAGTGAGCTGTTCCTGGACTCAATCCGCGAGGTAAGGGGCTCCTCTCATCCCCCAACTTGCCCCTCTGTGTGTCTGGTGGGGTCCGGTGATCCGTGGGGCCGCTGGAACCATCCGGCGTGGCCGCGGCCTAATGCGGCCTAGTGCAGCCTGCAGTCCACCGCACTTTCCTGCGCCGCCGGCTGGCCGGGGAGCATCGCAACCGGCCTGATTCCAACTCGGGAGCGCGGACTCTGCCGCTCACGGCCCCCTGCCAGCCCTCCACCTTTCTGCTGAGCCATCTGGGGTACCTAACTGGGTGGGCAGGCTGAAGTGCTCTGGGGTCCAGCATCCTTCTTACCCCCCTACATCCATCCAGCTCCCTGGGCCTTTTGCAGGGTTCATCTGGCCGGCCCTCCTCATTGGACAGCCTTTACCTACAGGCCAGTGAAGGACTGTTGGAGATTACTGCCCACCTTTACTCAATGGGCCCTAGGAACCGGCCCAAGAGCTCATCCATGCCAGGTCGCCCGGCCCCTACCCCGGTTGCACAACTACCTTCACCAGCTGCACAATCAGATCCTTCTCTCATAGGGAGACTGCAAACCTTGCTGACAGAATTAGCCATGGAGCCCGAGGCGCCGAGTGCGGCTCTCTCTATCCCACCCTCTCAGGATAGTACTGCAGTGATCCTGGCTGCCATCGAACAAAGTAAAACCTCCATGCTAGTGAGAATAGATCGCCTCGCAGAGGAATGTAATCTCATTAGAAATGACCTGGATAAGATCAGGGGTAGGCTGACTGAATCAGAATCTAGAATTTCTGCCACTGAAGACCTTACAGCTACCCACACCAACACCATCGTGGAATTACAGCATACAGTACAACTGCTTGTTGCTAAGTCTGATGACGCAGAAAACAGAGCGAGACGCAACAACGTCCGCGTCTTGGGTCTACCGGAAGGGGAGGAGGGTGACCGACCGGCGGAGTTCGCGTAAGAATTCTTCAAAAAACTGCTGGACCTCGCGGATACCTCTCCGACCTATGTCGTCGAACGTGCCCATCGTGTACCCACGGGACGCAGTATTCCTGGTGCAAATCCCTGACCCTTCTTGGTCCGCTTCCACAACTTCAGGGACCGTGACAGGATCCTTTCCGCAGCTCGCAAACACTCCTCGCTTCCATACGGCGGTGGCTCAGTTCTTTTGTTTCCAGATTTCTCGGCAGAACTGCAGCGCAAGAGAAAGTCCTTTAATGATGTCTGTAAGCGCCTACGTGAAAAGGACATAAAATACAGCATGTTGTATCCCAGCCGTCTTCGGGTCCCTCACAATGGCACGGTCAGATTCTTTGATTCTCCGGCTGACGCGGATGACTGGCTGAACAACCTACGGTAAACGCAAGCATGAGTCGCTATCCGAAATCAGCACAAAGATCCCATTTTCCTTCTGGATCCATGTTCGAGGGGGTAGTTCATCCAGCTAACAGTTCCTGTTGTATATATTCTTAGACCTCATCATCGGATGTTGTTGCTCGTTGGCTCCTGTGCCCCTCAAGCAGAATTGTACATGTTAGTTTCTGGGAACATTAATCACCAAAGATCCTTCTAGTTCAAGAACAGATGTGCTTTTAGTATACATTCTTCTACCACGGAGCCACCTTATTAGAAGTAACCCACTGAAGTATCAGACCCCCCCCTCCCCAGTTTTTTGGGGGGTCTTTTTCTCTTTTTGTTTTTTCTCTTTTTCCCCGTCAATTGAAGAGGCATCGGCGATACTGAGTCGCTACACTTTGGAACTTTTTTCTTTTTTCAGAAGTCTGAAGATCTAGAAGTTTGAGTTCAGGTTTTGGGTATTAAACTGACCATAGTTCTTATTGTTTTCTGTTCTGTTTTTTTTTCTCTTTAGGGGTACTTCATGGTCAGTAGGGAGTTCACAAACTATCGTTTATTTTTTTATTTTTTGTACGCTCAACATCCACTGACTGATACTTACATGTCATGTGTCCTATTAGTGCTCACTGTGTCCAGTGCAAAATTTGTTATCCTTTTGACACTCCCCCTTGGTCCCATGGGGGCTGACCCCCTACATGTAGTAATCAATATGTTTAATTATAATCTGTCACTGCATTAATGGAGTTGAAACTGGTATCATGGAATGTAAGGGGTCTTAATGACAAGGTAAAATGGGCATTAATGTTTAAATATCTGAATAATCACAAACCCCATATCTTGTTCCTCCAGGAGACTCATCTTCTGGGGAACAAGATCCTGGCGCTACGCAGACCCTGGGTACGGCAATCTTTCCATGCAATGTATTCCAGTTATGCAAGGGGAGTGGCCATTTTATTGAACAAATCCCTTGCATACAAGGTCGTGCATTTTCAAACTGATCAAGAGGGCCAATTCATAATTCTATTACTGGAGATCAGGGCGGTGGTCTATGCTTTAGTGAACATATATGTACCTCCTCCCTTTAACCAACGGGTACTCTACAAGGTATATGAGCTTTTAGCTGCATTACAATTCTCCAGACTATATATAGCTGGAGTTTTCAACTCTACCCTGGATCCGTCCCTGGACTCGTCCTATCCAAATAGGGCGTATTCGCCAGACCTGCTCCATTGGGCACAAGCTTTTAACTATACTGAGATTTGGAGATGGAAGCACCAATCCACTAGGGCTTACTCCTTTCACTCCACTGCTTATAAATCTGGTTCCAGGATCGATCTGGTCTTTGGCAACATCTGTGCCCTGGCGGCGGTGAGAGGGGTCTCCTACTTACCGGCGGGCCTCTCTGATCATGCACCTCTGGAGGTCACCTTGGAGTTGTCGAACACCAGGAGTCGAGACTGCTGGCAATTAGCACCCAAATGGGTGCAGGACTCGAGAGTGGGGGAGGAGGTCTCTCCCAAACTACAACAATACTGGGAGATTAATGAGGACTCAGCCTCAGCGCAGATAGTCTGGGACGCTTTTAAGGCCAACACTGGAGGAGAATACATTTCTGCTATTAAAGCGTTCCATTCTGAGATGTCCGGTCGAGTCCAGGTACTTGAGGGAGAGGCTAGAGCAGCGGAGGCTTTTTCTGGCTCCCCGACTCCGGATCACTTTAGCCGGTTAGCCGAGGCAAGAAGAGCATTGTCTCTACATCTTGTCTCGGCCACACATTTAGATTTAAATTCCTTGGCAGGGAAGATATTTGAATCTGGAGACAAAAACAGCAAACTCCTAGTGAACTTAGTAGCGGACTCTAAAATGCAGACGGTGGTGTCAGAAATCTATGGTTCAGATGGTCAGGTTATCTCTACCCCCGAACTAATTATAGATGAATTCAGATCCTTCTACGAAAACTTATATAAGGCGGTCCCTGGATGGCCGGAAGATCGGCGTAGGGAATTTTTGCAGTCCCTACGCCTACCCACTCTTTCGCAGGAGGATTTAGAATTTTTAGACAGAGAGTTTACCACTGAGGAGATAGAAGAGGCGATTTGCTCATTTCCCAGTGGTAAAACACCAGGGCCCGATGGCCTACCTGGTGAATGGTACAGAATGTACGCCTCATTACTTGCACCAAAATTGTTAAAAGTCTTCTCCGAAAGTAAACAACAGATGTCCTTACCCACTTCAATGTATCAGGCACATATAGTCCTCATCCCTAAGCCCGGTAAAGACATATCCCTCTGTACTTCTTATAGGCCGATATCCCTCCTAAACTATGACCTTAAGATTTTGACAAAAATACTAGCGACCAGACTGCGGACGATTCTTCCATCCCTGATTAATATAGACCAGACTGGTTTCATGCCAGGGAAATCAACAGATATAAATTTACGTAGAGTGTTCACCCATCTTCAGCTACCTCCCACTGAATCCTCTACGAGAGTAATGGTGACACTGGACATTGAAAGGGCGTTCAACTCAGTGGCATGGCCTTTTATGTCCACGGTCCTAGAAATTATGGGTTTTGGAAGAGTATTCCGCAGATGGATTGATATTTTATATAAAAATCCAACGGCGCAGATTAAGCTTGGTGGTGGTCTGTCGGCACCCTTTTCTGTTGGAAGAGGCACGAGCCAAGGTTGTCCACTGTCACTGACCCTTTTTGCCTTGGTGATGGAGCCACTTGCCTCGGCCCTCAGACAGGCAGACGGGGTTAGGGGCATACAGGTGGGATCCATTCATGAGAAAGTGGCTTTATATGCGGATGATCTTATCCTTTTCTTGAATGACCCTGCCCAATCCCTTCGGGAGACGTTGACCATTCTCTCCAATTTCACTAGCTGTTCCAGGCTCAAAGTAAACTGGGATAAATCCCAAATTTTGCCGATAGATGGGGCCGCAAAAGATATAGCGGATCCTAATCTACCATTACTATGGACAGACAAAATTAAATATCTAGGTATTCACATCTCCACATCTACCTCTGATTATTATACCCTTAACTTAGAACCACTGGTGCAGAGGATGAGAAAGAGGCTGAAGGCGTGGGCGAATCTTCCCCTCTCCTTAATCGGGAGGATTAATTTATTTAAGATGAAGCTTCTGCCTGCCTTTCTCTATGCTCTCAGACATGCACCTGTCTGGATCCCCAAAAAGATATTTCGCCTAATAATTACCGTTCTATTATCTTTTCTTTGGGGATCCGGTCAGCCGAGATTTAAGCTGACGGTGCTGCAGAGACCTTGGGAGAGGGGGGTTTGGCTTGTCCTGACCTTCACTCTTATTTTGTGGCGGCCATGCTATCACACGCCCACAGCTGGCTGATCTCTGATGAGTCCAACGCAGCAGTGGTTCTGGAAGCAGCACGATTGGGGTCTTATGAGGCGCTAAGGAACCTACTTTACCGGGGCTCTGGAGCACCCTTCCCTCTTACATCAGCAATGAGAGCGGTAATACGGGCGTGGACAATGGCAAATTCGTTACGCCCCACCCCCTCTGGACACATCTCCCCTTATAGCCCTCTTTGGTTCAATCCGCAATTACCAGAATTCGGGTCCATTCCCGACCCTGGGGTATGGGCATGCAAGGGCATTAAATATATAAATCAAATTTGTCTTGAAGGCAAACTACAGACTTTTGATAGGTTGAAACAACAATATAATTTACCTAACTCACACCTGTTTAGATTCCTGCAGCTTAGGCACGCTTTCAACACTCAGTTTGCAAATGCTTCCGTGGCCTTTTACACCTCGAATCTAGAGACTCTGCTCAGAGATGAAGCTCTGTCTAAACCTTTATCTTCCATATATAAGGCACTACTCCCTAACGTACACATGGGACTAGAAAACCTTAAGGCAAAGTGGAAGGTAGATTTCCCTGCATTGGACACAGAAGATTGGGAAGAAATGTGGGAATACCCCTTCTCACAGCTAGTATCAGCCAGAGATAGATTGGTCCAATTTAAAATAATACATAAGGTATATTACACGCCAGAACGCTTACATAGAATCTATCCATCTATTTCTGCCTCTTGCTGGAGGTGTAACTCAGCCTCAGCGGATTTCATTCATATTTTTTGGAATTGTCCTCAGATTGAAATTTTTTGGGTTGAGGTAACCAAAGTTATTTTGACTGTCACCACTGTTCCTGTGCCATTGTCTGTAGAGGTATGTCTGCTGGGACTCGTTAAACCACTGGCCCCACGCCGGGCAATCAGAACCCTGCTAGGATTATTACTTTACTATGCCCGTAAATCTATAGTACTCAGATGGAAGGCCTCATATGCACCTTCAATAAATTTCTGGAAGAGGTTGGTGAATGCGGCCCTACCATTGTACAAAGCTACTTACCTGTCACGTGGTTGTGAAAAAAAATTCCACAAAATATGGGATATTTGGACGGAATCCCGGTCTACTAATTCAGACTCGATTGATGACTAGTTCACTCTATTGAGTAACCGGGAAGGGCTCAAATGGCGTTCCTGATCTCATAAAAATCCCTTGGCTGTTCAGTCGATAGGTATGGGAAGGGGGGGAATTGAACATGTTATTATATTGCACATCTCATTACATAAATGAATATAGTGGGTATTGCATTGTACACATGGAATTGGAGGACTACTTTGAATAGTATGCAAGGTGGTTGAGCGTACAATGGTTTAGTTAGGAACATAGATATAGATTCTATGTGTATGTTTATTGTTTTGTTTTGTTTTTCTATGTAGTTGTTGATCGAGCCTGGGTATGCCCAATAGGCTCTGTTCTGTTCGGTACTTACATTGAAACTATAATAAAAATAATTTACAAAAAAAAAGGGTTGTAAAGTCAAAAGTTTTTTTTATCTTACTGCATTCTATGTCTAATAGGGCGTACACACGGTCGGACTTTGTTCGGACATTCCGACAACAAAATCCTAGGATTTTTTCAAACGGATGTTGGCTCAAACTTGTTTTGCCTACACACGGTCGCACAAAGTTGTCGGAATTTCAGATCGCCAACCACGCGGTCACGTACACCACGTACGACGAGACTAGAAAAGGGCGGTTCAGAACCAAGCGCGGCACCCTTTGGGCTCCTTTTGCTAATCTCGTGTTAGTAAAAGTTTGGTGAGAGACGATTCGCGCTTTTTCAGACTCGTGGCTTTCAGATCGTTTTCTGCCGTTCAGTTTGTGCTTGTGGGTTTGTATCTGCTCTTCAGTGCGTGCAAGCAAGTTCCGCGTGACTTTAGGTAGTCATTGTATTCTTGTTCGTTCGTTACTGGTTTTCAGGTCACTCTTCACAGGCCTTGCTGTTCTTCAGTGCGTTCTGTTACTTCGTTCTGAGCAGCCGACCGTTTTCTAGCCATGTTTCGTATGCGTACTCCTCGTAGAGTTCGTGCTGTGCGGGGGCTTGGTGTTGGGGTCCTGACCTTGACACAAGTCCAGTCCATGAACAGGGTGGGGAGGAGTTCATGGACCAAGAATTGGTTGCTTCAGCGTGACCAGTTCTCTCATATGCCTTTGCATATCCGTGAGAATAATCCTGATGATTTCAGGAACTTTCTCCGGATGACGGACCCCGTATTTCACCGTTTGTTGGCTTCGCTGACCCCCTATATCAGCAGGCAGGATACCTGCATGAGGCAAGCCATCACTCCGGAGCAGAGGTTGGTCGCTACCTTGCGGTATTTGGCGACAGGGAGAAGCCTGCAGGACTTGAAGTTCTCGACAGGCATCTCCCCCCAGGCTCTATGGGTCATTATCCCAGAGACCTGTTCTGCCATCATCCAGGTCCTGCAGAAGGAGTATATGAAGGTAAGATTTTTATCCTTTAATATCACATTTTATTGTATTGAATGTTTGCTAATATCTTGTATTTCTTTCCTCATTACCATGATTGTAATATGCTGTGAATGTCCCCTTTGTCCTCATGCATGCTGGATTTTTATGTAATTATTATTTTAGGTCCTTCATACATATTTGCCCTTCAATAACCTCCCCAGCATGGTGTCTCGTGCCCTATATTCACCTCATGTAGTCACTTAACAATGTATTTTATCAGCTCCATAGTAGTGCTTTACCCCAAACACCCCCTAAAATGTTTGGTAATGTTATTTTTGATTTAAATTCAGGCAGAGTGCCAGAGGCTTTTTTTTGTGGTGTCCCCAAATAATTTTTAGTAACCCTCCCTCCCCCAACTGCTAAGTCAGCTGATCCCAATTCTCTATGTATCCTCAATCATCTATCTGCTGACTTTGCCAAACCCATACACACTATACCCATCTCTTTTACTGGTCAGATTTATGGATGAATTACCCAAAGAATGTAGTGCAAGGGCCTGCCTGTATACTTTCCAATGGTACTGTTTAAAGTTCTTGTATTCTATTATTATCTTGATAGGTAATAGCAGAATGTCCAAATGTCTACAGTGTGTATTTATATATTTGCATTATGACACTTCTTACCTGTCCAGTGGGCTGCCAATAGTGTAACTAAGGAGGGGCTGTTCAAAGTAATACCCATTATTTAGGCATTCATCTCTCAATGAAGTGAAGAGGGTTACCTGTCCAAGATTTCCACACACCCCCTATAATGTTAGAAATGGCCCATGAGAGGGGGGGAGGGGGAATATGATAGGTGTACCTTATACTTTGGCGTTGTTAAATTCCCCTTAATAAATGCTATCTGGAGGTTGCCCCATAATGTTTGTGTCTAATCTGCTTGCCATGTTTCTGTTAAAAAATAGTAATGTTTATTGTTGTTTCCTCAACAGTTTCCTTCCACGCCACAGGAATGGCAGACTGTGGCCTCCCACTTTGCCCAGAGGTGGGACTTTCCTAACTGCGGAGGGGCAATTGATGGGAAACACATCCACATCGTCCCACCACCCAACTCTTGGTCGTACTATTATAATTACAAGGGGTTCAATAGTATAGTGATGTTGGCGGTGGTGTCGGCTAATTACAACTTCTTGTATGTGGACGTGGGGAAGAATGGCCGGATGTCCGATGGTGGAGTCATCGCCCAGACGGAGTTCTACAGGCATCTCCAGAATGGCAGCTTGGACTTGCCAGCTCCAGAGGACAATGTGGAAGGACTCCCATTCGTGTTTGTTGCTGATGAAGCATTTGCGCTGGGGGACCACCTGATGCGGCCATTCCCGATGAGGACCCTCACCCCGGAACAGAGGGTTTTTAATTACCGGCTGGCCAGAGCCCGAAGAGTGGTGGAGAACACATTTGGAATCCTGGCCAGCCGGTTCCGCCTATTTATGACACCCATCCATATGGCGGAGTATAAACTGAACCATATAATACTTGCGTGCTGTGTTCTCCATAACTTTTTAAGGAAACATTCGGCAAACTATGCTGGCTCAGTTGGGCCTGAGGCCGGAATGATACATCAAACAACACTGACGGCGCTTGAAAGCGGCCGTCCTGGCTTGCCCTCCCTGAGTGCCCGTGATGTCCGGTTACGATACCTGGAGTTCTTTGCGGGTAGGGGGGCTATCAATATGCCTGAAAATCTGTGAAGCCTTTTTATAATAAAAAAAATAAATAAAATCTTTGTGGACATTTACTGCTTGTGTTTGTTTGAGCTGACCCTGACAGAAATATGTGGAGTCCAGAAAATGGCGTGATTGGGTAACCTTATACAAAGCACTGTTGGCTGTTATTTACTAAATGCAAAAACACATTTCACTACAAGTGCACTTGCAACTGCACTGAAACTGCACTTGTAGCGCAAAGTGGATTTGCCCTTAGGAAATAACCCCCATTTTGTCATAAAACAACAATTACATCACCCCAAAAGTGTTGTAGCGTTGAGACAATAATCCACACATTCTTGATTAACAATCTTTTTAATACCTGCACAATCACATGTGCATTTACCAAAGGTTTTTCTGACAAACCAACATGTTTGTTGTATAACAATTTTTGTGGTGGCATTATCCAAAATCAAAATGTCCATTTTATAGAAAACAGGCCTGTGTAAAACCAACAAGAAAGACACAAATCTTGATCTTACAAAGTTCACATTTGGTAGAACTTGAAGGCAATATCAGACATGAGTATTTAGGAACTGTGTTTGATATTGCGTTCAGATGGGGGGAAATCACCCCTGGAAAAGCCAAATTCGCAAGATGCACACAAATTTCCCAATGTCAACATGTGCTACCTGCCATCACAGGGGATCAAGGGATGTGTTTTGGGGGAGCAAGCCCTTCCTCATCGCTACTTTATTATTGAGGAAGGGGTTGCACCCCCAAAACGCGTCCATTGATCTCCCGTGATGGCAGATAGCACATGTTGACACACTGTGTGCATCCTCCAAATTTGGCTTTGGGAAAAATCACAAAAACATTTAGCACATTGTAGCACACAAAAGAAGAAAGTGATTTTGAGGGGTTTTAAACTCGCCCCAAAACATCAATGATGTTTTTATATTTTGGAATAACAACATTGATGTTTTGCTTGATGATTTCCAATTGTAAATTACACCCCATGATCTCCCCGATCAGGATCTGGGCACTTTCGGATGTGAAAGGATCTGGATCCACAACCTCACGATCACCTAAAAAGAGAGGAACCCCAAAATAAATTTGGTTTCAAAAAAATGCCGCAATCCTTCTCTTATCTGAGCCTGTGGTCGCAGACACTCACCTGTTGTGGTGACTAGTTCCACCACGTCTTCCTCCTCCTGCTCAGATTGTGTTGGGGGGATTCACCTTCTTCCAGAGGGGGGGGGGGCTCTGGTCTCCTCAGATGAGGGGTGTCCTCCGAGTCTTTGCTCCCCTATGTAAAACAAAATGGTATAATTAGCACACAGATATTTAATGTCAGGACTATAAATAGGAAACATTGCTTGGAAGTGGGGTACAATTATCTATTTTAGCAGAGTTCCAAGATGTAATTTTTTTAATGCTCTTTGTCAACCTGCAATACTTTACCTGTTTTGTACAAGCTTCACAGATGGAGACCCCCCTATAGTATACACTGGAGCACCTGTGTGGGGCCCCCTAATAAAAATGGTGTTCTTTTGTCCCACACTAGTGCTCCAGTGTCCAGATGTGTAAACAGCTGCTGAGTGTCCTCTCCTTACACAGAATCTAGTTTGCATTTCATTCTAGTAACAAAGCCATCTACACAACCCAATTCTTTTAAGACAAGTATAGTGCGTCAAAATGGTGGCCAAATGCATATGGGCTAAACAATGGTATTTTATATTTGGAACGAAAAATGTTTGATCCGAACGAATAATGTGCCCATGAACATGAAAGTTTCCATTTTAAACTGTACAACAGTTCCTAAAAGCACATGGAGCAGCACTAACGTAAGAAACATAAAAAGAATAGGAACACAGCACAACTACTTACTTTTTTGCAGCACTCTCCGGATCTTTCTGTACTGCTCATGTTCTCTTAATTTCAGGTCCGACCACCGTTTCCTGAGCTGATCTTTCGATCTTCGTACCCCGAAATTCCGGTGCAGACTCCTGACCACTTTCGCCATGATCTTGGCCTTTCGGACATTGGGGTTGGGGTAAGGCCCATACTTTCCATAATTTGTCGGCCTTCTTCAGGATGTCCACCATCTCCAACATCTCCCCAAAGGACATATTTGAGTCATTAAATCTCCTTCTGGATCGGGACGTTTCAGGCTCCGGCCTTTCCTCCTCCTCGTTGCTACAATTAGCACGCACCTGCTGTCTATCCGCCATGTGCTCTTCCCCCACTGCGCCGAACGAAAAGGGGCGGGGAATAGACTAGAAAGAACGTCAGGGGCGGGCGGAGTTATACGCATGGGCAGTGTGTATAAAGCGTAACACACGTGCGTCTTACGTACGATCTGTGAGCGGAGGAAGGAGCATCGGAGACGCCGATCGTGATAACGAAGGTAAGATCTAAACTTGCGCCTATACTGCTTCGAAATGGAAGCCTATATTGTAACAAGATTAGGGGAGTTTGGCCTTACATTAGGATTTGTCTTGTGTTGTGTCTTGCAGAGAAAATGGATGGGTTCAACGACCACAATTTCCTTCCCCTGTTCATAGACAAGTACAGGGAGCTGCCCTGTCTGTGGCAGGTCAGACACCCCCACTATAATCACAAACAGAAGAGGCAGGCAGCGCTGGAGAAACTGCTGGAGTTGGTGAAGCCGGTGGTCCCCACAGCAACCATCCCTTATTTAAAAGCCAAAATTGGTGGCCTGAGGAGCACATATCTGAGGGAGCGCAAGAAGGTCACAGATTCCCAGAGGTCCGGAGCTGCAGCAGATGACGTTTATGTACCCAGGCTGTGGTACTACGAGAGACTGCGATTTCTGTCAGACCACACTGAAGTCAGGGAATCCCTCTCTACTCTTCCTTCCACGCTTCCTTCCACCCCAGCTGAGGCTTCCGATGTCCAACCTGGGCCTTCCAGCCAGGAAGAAGTGGAGGAGCCCAGCTGGAGTCAGGTATAGCATTGTTCTACTGATTTCTGGTCAATAAATAAATGATGTTTACTAGATGTTATTATTGATCACTAATTGCTGCTTGAAAAAAGTGTTTTACATATCAATAGACAGTAGTGGGCACCCAAAATTGGGACAAGAATGAAAACTGCTGGGCTCAGAATGATAGTCTGTTATATTTGTTAACATTCAATTTGCAGCAGGCAGGAGGTGACAATTGTGTGTGATTGATGAAGAAAAAACTAAAACTATGTCCCTTTTTCATACACAGGAAGACCTCAGCCAGGAGGAGGCTGTGGAATGTGGCAGTCAGGAGGAGGCGGGGATTAGTGGCAGCCAGGAAGAGGCGGGGCTAAGTGTCAGCCAAGAGAAGCCTGGGACCAGTCGCAGCCTGACTGAGTCTCAGGTCCCTCCCCTCCGCCTTCCATACAAAAGGGCCAGGAAGGCCACTCCGAGTCCCGTGCAGGATTCAGCGTACAGGCTGATCCAGGAGGCTTCTGCGTCCCTCAGAGCCTTCCCCAGTCCTGAAGAGGCCTTTGCCTGCATGGCTGCCACCAAATTGCAGGGCATGCAGGAGGGCCAACGCAGGCTCTCTGAGGACCTGATTTATAAAGTCCTACGTAAGGGGTTGAGTGGGGAACTAACACCCAAGACGGATTTCATTGAGATGGACGATCCTCCTCCTCCTCCTCCTGCTGCCACAACTCCACCACCACAGCCACCGCTTGTAAGGAAGCGTGGAAGGAAGACCAAAGAGTGATGGCCCTGGGTTCAGTCTGGTCTGACAGAAGATGCAGTCTCTCGTATGACCACAGCCTGGGGACATAGATGTCATCTGCTGCTTTCCGGATCTCTGGGACTTCTGGACCAGACTGCACTCCCTTAGATATGGACTCCTCAGGCCACCAATTTTGCTTTTAAATAATTGATGTCTGCCCTGGGGGTCCAAGGCTTCGCCCACTTCTGCAGTTTCTCCAGCGTTGCCTCCCTCTTTGTTTATAGTTGTGAGCCCTTAATAAATTTTTTTGGTAAATTATACTCTCCTGTGTGTGTTTTCATCCAAAAAAGACAGTTTGTTGGTGACGATTCAGGTACATTTCTAACATAAAATGTGAAATTAACAAGGGACAACAACACCAAACAATCTCCTACGGATTAAATAGAACATATCAATGGTGTTGTGGGAACTTGTCACAAAAAACACACACAAACATTTTCGGGAGTACAAATCAAAATCGCAAAAAAAAAAAAATAGAGACACAAAGAAAGATTCTACATTAAAGCCAAAAAAAACCTAAAAAATATACAAAAATATGTTGTCAGATGTGAGAAATCAAAATATATTGAGGGAATCCCGATAAATAGTAACAAAATAAGTTTGTGAGAAGTGTGTGTGAATATGAGCAGCAAAACTACTATATTCTTGTCACATTATAAAGAAGAAGAGAGTGCGCTGTATTAAACCATTTTTAACATTGCAGCGTGACGAAAGTGCTGTATCCATTGCGAACGCTAAGTTTACCAGAACGAGCTGTCCCGTCTCGGAATTTCTTCTGAGCATGCGTGGCACTTTGTGCATCGGAACAGGCCACACACGGTCGGAATTGACACGATCGGATTTTGTTGTCGGAAAATTTTATCTCCTGCTGTCCAACTTTGTGTGTCGGAAAATCCGATGGAAAATGTCCGATGGAGCCCACACACGGTCGGAATTCCCGACAACACGCTCCGATTGGACATTTTCCATCGGAAAATCCGACCGTGTGTACGGGGCATAAGTCAAACCCATCCTAGACTGCAAAAAAAGGAGAAATCAGGTTCAGTACTTGATTGAATGGAAAGAGTTTGGGCCTGAAGAGAATTTGTGGGAACCAGAATGCAATATCCACACGGAAGATATAGTACAGGCGTTTGGCTGGGCTCACACAGAGAAGTTGGCTCAGTTGGGCACCCAGAGGTTGCCCCTAAATAGGGGACAATGTCAGAAAGGTCATAACAGCAAGTAACAACATAATCTAAGATAGAGCTTCTATATGAGCAGGTTTGCTGGTGGACAAATGTGTACATGAAAATGTGTGCAACTGTGTGCATAAAAATGCCCTTGGCTTGCACCGCGACCACTCTTCTGCCTTTTTCTCTTGCTCCAGATCTGCTCATCTGATACCAATCCGCTTGGAACCTGACTTTGCATCTGCTATCAATTCTGTACCTGATCTGCTTGACCTCAAGCCAGACATGGCTTCCTCTATCTCTTCTGCTCGCCTGCCTGCTTACCAGTCCATCGATCATGTATTAGGCCATCGCATTAGCTGCTCCAGTGACTGGTCTTGTGCCTGTCATCCTCTATGGAGGGGGTTCAGATCTCATGAGCCCAACCAGTTACTCCCCTTCCCCTGTACCAGCATCCAGCACATCTGCAAGGCGCTTCCTGTCGCTGGTCTAAACCACATGGCTGTTGAAGTGGAGATTTTGAGAGATGGGCATCTCTGAATCTGTGATTTCGTTGATGCTAAAAGCTAGCATGGCTACCTCCCACAAGGCCTGTCATCTGACTAAGAAGACCCCTTCTGTTGTGCCCAGTGTCATTCCTGTTTATCCACCCTCTGTTGTCTTTTTTGTATACCTACCACCTCCTGATGTCAATTTATCTCAGCATCTCTTCCCATTCCTGTAGCCTCCCACCTTCATTCCTCTTCCCCTACCTTCTGCTGACAGTCTCATTCTCCTTACCTCATCCTCCTGTCAATCTTTTCTGGCAATGAGATTTTCAAAATTGAGGAGCTTAACAGTTTGCACTTGCACTTTGTACTTCAAGAGCCCCCAAGAGCAACAGAGCAGACTTGAGTGCAAGCACTGCTGGAATAATCCCAGAGTAAAGTGCGGTCTGTGCGCCTGTCATGTTTGCAGGGGCTGTTGTGCAACAATACCAGCAAGGTGGTGCTGGCTGGCAAAAAACCCACGGCAAGGCACGCATATTAACTGTAGAAGTACTAGCTGTGTTGCAGTGCCCTGTTTTAGGTTACTAGCATTTATGTATATGTCATGAGTACTGCAACTGAAAGAATCAATTTGCACAACTCACAATGAATGTAACTAGCTAATTACACATAAAGTTTGATAGATAATAAGCATCTTTGCAACTTTCTGCACTTTTGAAGCATGTGTAGGTTTGTTGTCACAGAGCTTTTGTTTTAAACCCTAGCATCCCTTTTGATTTTAGAAACAGCTTGCCTGCCTCCTGCAGCAGTTAGTCAGCATGGGTGATGCACATGACACTTCCTCCAAAGAAAGACTAATGCCACGTACACACGACCAGACTTTACGGCATACTTGGTCCTGTGGACCGGAGTCCGTCAGACAATTCGATCGTGTGTGGGCTCCAGCAGACTTTTTTTCCCCAAAAGTTCGACGGACCTAGAAATAAAACATGTTTCAAATCTTTTCGACGGACTCGAGTCCGGTCGAAAAGTCTGCTCGTCTGTATGCTAGTCCGACGGACAAAAACCGACGCTAGGGCAGCTATTGGCTACTGGCTATGAACTTCCTTGTTTTAGTCCGGTTGTACGTCATCACGTACAAATCCGTCGGACTTTGGTTGATCGCGTGCAGGCAAGTCCGTTCATTCGGAAAGTCCGTCGAAAAGTCCGCCGGACAAAGTCTGCCGTAAAGTCCGCTCATGTGTACGTGGCTTTAGCATACAGGTACAGGCTGCATTTCATGTGTTATGTGAGGAAGGAGTGGGTGGATATGGGTAGTGTGTGTGTTAAGCACGTAGTATATTACAAGAACATACACCGACCCACTCTGTACTTTTTATACCAGGATAAAGCCTTCTTTTGACAAATACCTTTAAGTATTTTGGTTTAAGTCCCAGGGGCTGACAATAATTTAGGAGAAAAAAAATAGAAGTTTGTTTTAAAAATACTTTGCTATTCTATTTCCAAGAGTTCCAAATGGGATGAACTAAAAGTATCTCTTATTTAGGAAAAAAAGAGAGATTTATTTTGATAAAATTCTTTTTTTTGTATTCTCAGTAGCAGACTTCTCATTTCCAAACTTGGTGGCCTTTCTCAAACTTTTTACCCTGGATGAACCCTTGAAATAAATTTAACATGATCAATGGGTTTTAGATATAATAATAATACTTAAAAAATAAATAATTTAATTAATTTTAGTAATCATATGAAATGAAACAATTACACACTGAAAGCGCCCGGGCGTCGGCGGTAAAGCGGCGCTATTTTTAGTGTCGCTTTACCGTCATTTTAGTGGCGCTATTCGGCCGCTAGCGGGATGGTTTTAACCCCCGCTAGCAGCCAGTCTTCCTGCTTCTCCTCCCGACCAATCAGGACTGGAAGCGGATCCTAAGACCGGATTGGCTGGGAAGAGAAGCCAGGGAAGCCAGAGAAGCTGCGAGCGAACTGAATAGGGTAAGTGTGGGTGGGCGAGCGAGCAGGCCATGGGGGTTTGTTTGCCGCCCCCCTAAAAAATGGAGCACCAGCCACCACTTCTTACATTTAAAATGAACTTGACTCTACACTAAACTAAAAGTACATAGAAGTAATTCTTAAAACCTACCACTTACACCTAAAAACCCACCATGACCTTAACCCATATAATTATGAGAGGGAAAGGTATAGGCTCAAACCCCCCCAGCATACTGTCATCATATAGACTATCACAGGCTGAAGTATACTACCACGCTCTGGATCAGCGCTTCATTGCTTAGGTAATTCCGTTTGTAGTTGCAAAAAGGCAGAGTCTAGGACTTTTCTAGGCTTGGCCATTGGTTGGTGGCTATAGTTACTTCTAATAAAAGCTAATAGGGAGTGCTGTAGTAGGATCTGGAGGGATAGTGGAGTCTAGATTTTGGTCCAAAATATGCACATTGCCATGGATAAATATATTTTTATGTGCACTTTATGTTGAAGTTTTGTAACAACTATTTTGTAACAACTATCTGTAAAGCAAACTAGTCAAATTGACTGCATGTGCATCTGTGTGCAATATGTACATGTGTAGCCTTATTTATGAAAGATGCACAGTTTCCCCTTATTAAGTCTGATTTACTTGATTTAAACCTTAGCATTGGTGACATATCAACTGCCTGATAAGTCTGCCAATTGCAATAAAGACTGCATAGCAAAATTCTTGCATAAGCCTAAACATGACCGATTCTCTTTCAGGCTGCAACTAGCAGTTCTCCCCTCCCTCAAATGCAATTCTGCCTATGCCCTTGCAATAAACCCTAAAATTTAAAGAGAATGTATTTTAGTTTTGTACATATTTTCTTTCTCAATGTTTTTAACTGTCAGGAATAAAAAATGAAATGTAAAAAATATTCGTTTTTCTAATTAAAAAGATATGAACGAAGGGCTCTGCCACGGACCCCCCTACTCAAGATGAGTATGTCCGCCATAAATGCTTCCTTTGTCCGATACCAATATGATCCAAGACCCCTTAGCCCACCCAATCACTAGTCGTAACTTAGTATGGGGTTACACTTAAGACTGTTTAGTGAAACACAGGTAACACTCAGGGGACAATCCCCCCTCCCTTTGGATTCAGGGAAGGGTAAACTTTACCTCCACCAGTAGCATGACACACAGGTATTCAACTATCCAATAGTAGACCGTCTTTGGGAGGGGCTGCTGAAGAAATTCCCCCTCCCCTCTCACAGCTAATCCACATAGACATACATCCCATAATAGGTTGCTCCCAAGGCAGACACAAACAATAGAACAATGAAATACAGCCACTGAGCAAACACATACCAACCCCCACACCACCTCAAACGATGTAGTAGTCTTAAAGGTGAAACCATCCATCTTCACACATTTCTTGAAGGATATTGCTCAAAAATATTAATGTCCCAAGTGAATGAACCCCTTCTTTCAACCCAAACCACACATATAGAATCCTGGATAACACAGTTAAAGCAAAATGCTGAGTCTGGTGTGGTTGTACAGTGAGTCTGGTTAGGACAGACTCACCTGGGGTTCTCGGCCACCCTGTGCCCCTAATAGACACAGGGTGACTTACACATAGGAGGGGTCGGGGAAGCAGGATAAGGAGTTTCAAGAGCTCACCAAAGTAAGCTGGGTTCCACAAGCCCCCCACCCAAAGTGACTCCCGTCACAAGCTCTTTCAAGAGATTGACTCTCTCCTATCATCCTTTCTGTGGTACCCCAAACACCTGAAGCACTATTGCTCTCTTTCTATGAGGCTCTGACTAACTTGGTTTACTAGAAAACGGTACATGTCACTGAAGGTACACAGACATACTAAAAGTCTCCCTGAAAATATATGAGCACTGTTTAACTCTAGTGTCAGATACTTCAAATGTCATTTCTTCTAACCATCCTCTCTGGTTCAATTCAACCCTTCCACATTTTTTTTTACATTTTCCTGATACTTGCTTGTGGGCGGGGAAGGGACTGAAATATGTGCACCAATTGTATGACCAGGGCCAATTCAAAACTTTCATCACACTGCAATAAGAACTCAGAATCCCCAATTCCTGGCGATTTAGATACATCCAGTTAAAACATGCAGCTGGAGCTCAGCAAAGGCCACAGTCCATTTTCAAAATTCTATCCTTGAAAAGTTTTATTACAACCAAAGCAAGTGAGTTTGATCTCCTCCTACTATGACACTTTAGAACAGCATAGGCCTACCTGATTGCAATCTTTGAGAGACCGCTGGTCATCAGATATTCCAGACCACTCTGAGGAAAACTGGGAGGAGTTTCTTGATACTTATTTTGTTACTACTATCTCAGCTAGAGATAAAATGATCCATTTACGCATTTTTCACAGAATTTACTATACGCCACTTTGGCTCTTCTGGATTACGCAAGAGGGATAGTTCAGTCTGTCACGAGTGCCATAACTGTGAGGGAAATGTGTTTCATATGTTATGGAATTGTGAAAAAATACGACCGTTTTGGTCTAATGTTACTCACTTTATAGACACAAATTTTGATCTTCACAATATGTTCAGCCCAAAGTGGTGCATATGGGGAGTGATGGAGGAGATTGATTTAAGTTCATATCAAAAACAATTCCTGCGTTTTTTATTGTTTTATGCTAGAAAAATGGTGACATTGCAATCAACAGTAGTGCCCCTTAATGAATGGAAGTCCTTGATCAATCAGGTATTACAGACCTATAAGCTCATTTATGAGGCTAGAGAATGCCCTTGTAAATTTGATAAAATCTGAGGCCCCTGGATAAAACTTTTTGAAACCTGTACATTGCCTGAAATTTAAGATTAGATCTTCACATATAGAGAAGAAAATGAGTTACTTATAATTTGATGTGGATAATAAGTTTTTCTTTCCCTGTGTTACTGAAAAGCCATGCTCATCGAAACTGATTGTCTATTGCAGGGATATGCAATTAGTGGACCTCCAACTGTTGCAGAACTACAAGTCCCATGAGGCATAGCAAGACTCTGACAGCCACAAGCATGACACCCAGAGGCAGAGGCATGATGGGACTTGTAGTTCTGCAACAGCTGGAGGTCCGCTAATTGCATATCCCTGGTCTATTGTATAGATTCCTACCATAGGGGTTTATTTATTTCAGTTTTGTTTTGTTTGATTTCTACTATAAGATGTAATTGTCCTTTTTTCAAACATATGGAACAATGATTGAAAGGTGATACTTCAGTTTTCTGGAATTATCTCTGGAACTGTTCCTATTCTATTTGTTGTGCTGTAAAATGTTAATAAACAATTAAAAAAAAAGATA
Source organism: Lithobates septentrionalis (assembly GCA_037952835.1). Taxonomy (NCBI): domain Eukaryota; kingdom Metazoa; phylum Chordata; class Amphibia; order Anura; family Ranidae; genus Lithobates; species Lithobates septentrionalis. Next base: position 1,374,317 of record JBBDGP010000848.1, read on the forward strand.
TGAACTATTATTTTTTGACATTTTTTATTTTCCTTTTGAGATGAAGCAGAGCAGGTGAAACTATATACTCCATTTAACATGTTTCCTCCATCTTCTCAGCTCCTTTGTTGTAAAAAGCTGTTTACAGAGCTCAGTAGCTCAACCAGAGATGTGTCTCTTTCTCTTCTCTATAGCAAATATTTCTGCCCAATGTTAAATTTTGTAAGGTTGTGAAAAGAAAAACCACTGCTATGCACTCTTTTTCAAAAATCTATAGTGTTCTGTAAATTCAGTTGTGTATTTAGCTGCTTCAAGTAGTGCACATGGGGTCTGCCTGGGCACACCTTAATCCAGGGGCAGCTCCATTTCTACAGAAAATAAAACAGAAAGTGTAACCGCGCTAAAGCTTCAGAATACTCCAAGCTCAAAGCTGCACGGATATAACACCAATATCAGTGTAGAAAACATTCAGGTAAACAAAAACGTGCGCTAAGAATAGTATATGTGCAAAAACAAATCGCATTTAAAGCAATCCACATTAATATCAATCATATATTAGAATAACCATTGATCAAAAAAGCTGATGGTAATAAAGTGCAAAATGTGCTATAGTGCTAGCAGACATAAATTAATAGAGCAGCTTATATATAAAGTGCAAGGTATACTGGAAAGCTGCCAAACTTTAACAAACAAGCAGTTTAAATGGTCCCACATTCAATGCAGGGTAACCCCTAAACAGTCCTGTAAAGAATGAACCACCTCAGCAGTGAGAAGAAAAAATAGTCCATAATTAGATGTCAGAAGGAAGAAAAAGGGAAGTTCCATAAACAATGCACCGCTTCCAGGGGACACCCGAAAGTTTCCACGGTCCGTCAGGTCACACAGCCCAAAAGGTACATGAAGAGGAAGGAGATGTGTATGTGAAAGTTTCCCCGTGCTCCAAAGATGTAACAGATGGACTCTTACCCAAACTGATGGACCTCCCTTCTGGCGAGGTCGTACTGGCAGGCAGACTTAGCCCTCTGCAGGGACTGTGGATGGCTCCGAGTCCTCCGGTGTATCTTCCGTCTACGATCTGGAACAAACCAATGCTTCCTCCTGCGGGGGGGGGGGGGGGGGGTGACAGACCCACTCAACCCAGAGGGGAGTGGGTAAAAATGGAGAAAGGGCTCCGATAGTGTAGTATTGTAAAATTTATTGGAATATTACAAACAGCATAGCCACAACAAATGGGCTCTGTGACAATTTAAAAAACAAGTATAAAATTCGCCGGCATAAAAAATAGCATACACCCGTGCAGGTCATGGGGCAGGCTGAGAGATGGCTTACGATGCGTAGCCATGCCCTACATGTTTCGTCACACTCTGACGTCTTCAAAGGGGCATTTCTGTCAATGTGTCAGCAAGGTCTGCCTTTAAATATCTACCTCAGCTGCAGAGTTCCTACCTATAGTGCCCGGCACACAGAACGCTGAGACTTGCAGCCTGTGCAGTATCTCCCCTGGCTGAGGTGGTGAGCGGGCGTGGGTGTGGCCCAACTCTCCCTCATCCACACTCACTTGTGGCTGCTCTGGCTGATTGAACAGCTGAAACTGGGAAGGAGGCAAAGCAGAGATGGCAGCCTAGGAATCCTCTACTTCCAGCCATGTGCTAAGTGGCAAGCAAGCTGCTTACTGTGGGGGCACTCAGCAGGATGGAGGGGCCAGGAGTAGAGAAGAGGGACCCGAGAAGAGGAGGATTGGGGCTGCTCTGTGCAAAACCACTACACAGAGCAGGAAAGTATAACGTGTTTGTTATTTTTATTGAAAAAAACCCAAGAATTTACAATCACTTTAAAAAGGTTTTCATACATTTTAAAATGTTTGTTTACATATATTTATAAATATACATATATACACATATATATATACACACACACACACACACACACACTCTATATACATACACATACACGCACGCACGCATGTGTGTTTGAGCCTTAGGCTGCGCACTCCTATGGCTGCTTACATGTCCTCTTTAATCAGACAAATATTTTTTTTTTACAATTTATTGTAGCTAATAAGTATCTACTTGAAATGGCAAATGTAACAGCACAATACTGTACATATACTCTTATTGCCTCTCTTTCATGTATCAACTAGACAACAGACATTTTTTTTAAATAATAGCATGCCTAATTGTATAGCTAAATTGTAATCTAGTGTCGTTCTGTTGGGACTCAAACAGCAGTTTATGTTTATGAAGGGCTTCATTTTTAGACTTTTATTTCTAAGCATACTTGTATGGACACCTATGAATTTTCAAGAGGTTTTTCTGCCTAGCTTTTAGATACAATTTGGCTAACCATCTGTAGCTTATAACAAGAAATCCCACTAAATGAGATAATATTAGAAAAGGTTAATGTTTAAAAAGATAAGGTTGGAAAAAAGTAAAAAAAAAAAAAAAAAAGAGGGGGTGAGGGTTCCATGTAGTGGGTGAGTTTGAGTTGATCCAGATAATGTGAAACAGAAGCAAGAAATGGACAAAATATGATAAAAGTGAAACCTGTTTTTTGATAAATTGATACATATAACAGGATTTGCCAAGGTTTCTTGAATTTCTAGGACTTAGTTACATAAACAGTGGTTAACACTGCATTAAACAATGGCTTTTTCTACAATTTCTAAATTTTAAGGGACACTGTCGCTTTTATTAAAGTACTGTAGTACACTACCATTCCTTGCAAAGCAACCTTGCCAGCCCCAGGGTTTTTACCATAATATGCAAGTAGGCACAGCATATTTGCATATTATGACAGACTTACCTCCCAAAGCGCCCCCCTCCAGAGCTTTGATTGGCAAACCGGGTCAACATAACTCCTGTGCATGTGAGTTAAAATGGTTTTAAACCTACGTGTTTTTTCACCTTAATGCATCCTATGCATCCTGCTCTTGATTGGATAGATAGATAGCAGCGCAGCCATTGGCTCCCGCTGCTGTCAATCAAATCCAATGACACGTGCGACGGGGGCGGGGCCGAGTCCTGCATTCGGCCTCTATGGACACCGAATGCTGGACTCGGGAGCGCGCCCGCATGGTAATCCCCCGGGAGAGCGCTTCTCGCAGGGGGTTATCTCATGTGGGGAGGAGCCGCAAGAGCTGCCGTGGAAACCCCAGAAGAGCAGGTTCAGGGCCACTCTGTGCAAAACGAGCTGCACAGTGGAGGTAAGTATATGTTTGTTATTTAAAAAAAAAAAAAAATACCCTTACAATCACTTTAATTCCAGCACCCAGCAGATGTCCGAATTGAAAGCTTAGTTGCGCATACGCGGCTCAGTGTACATTTAGAAAAAACAATGCTGGCAGGCAGGTAAGACAGTTTATTTTGCAAAAGAGATATACACAGTTTCTTCTGCTTCAAAACATAGTTACCAGGAATATTTTATAAAGAATTTAGTTATACATTAGTAGTCACCCGTTCCAATGCCCTCACTGTCAAGTTCTTCTGCTTTGAAAAGATTATATTGCTGAAAGATTTTCGGTTCTCTGGTGTCTTCTGCTGAGCCCTGTAACATGCTGTGACCATGGGGTCAGTGGATAGATCCACAGTGGGCAGCAAGGAATGCTGACATCCCCAGAAGTAGAGTTTAAAAATAATAACAGTCAATTTAATCTTATACAATAATTTATGTTACAGCCACTATAGAAAAAAAAGGAGAAGCATTTCTCTAGGGGCCCTTTCACACTGGGGCGGTTTACAGGCGCTATTGCGCTAATAATAGCGCCTGCAAACCGACCCGAAAGTGCCGCTGCTTTCTCTCCAGTGTGAAAGCCCCGAGGGCTTTCACTGGAGCGGAGCGCTAGCAGGACGGGAAAAAAAGTCCTGCCAGCAGCATCTTCGGAGCGGTGAAAGAGCGGAGTATATACCGCTCCTTCACTGCTTCTGCCCATTGAAATCAATGAGACAGCGCGGCTATACCGCCGGAAAAGCGCCTCCGCAGAGGCGCTTTGCGGTGGTTTTTAACCCTTTCTCATCCGCTAGCGGGGGTAAAACTGCCCCGCTAGCGGCCAAATACTGATGGTAAAGCGCCGCTTACAATAGCGGCGCTTTACCGCCGACGCCGCCCCCGCCCCAGTGTGAAAAGGCCCTAACCTGTAAGGACTGGAAAAATGAAAGAAGGTTCACAGAGATGGTAAATCTCTATTGCATTACTGTATGTATAACAAGAAACATTTAAAAGGACCATGTAGTTTAATAAGTAGGGATAACAGCTATGAGTTTGTTTAACACAGGGTAACAAACACCATTTAAGGGCATTTTCTTTCTTTATCAGCAATATTTCGACTCTTCAGGAATACATGCGAAAGGGTATTGAATGGCTATTTGTTACATAAATAACAACTCCACCAAGACTTTGTGGGTAGTGGTGGGGTAGGCCTGTTAGGTGGTTTCTGCTCTCTAATGGATCCCCTCACAACCAAATGGCAGTGGGTAGCTTGGCTAGTCTGTTAGGATTTATGCTGGAACACCCAAGTAGACCATATCAACTATATATTACCTATTCCTGATAATTCAGTGGACAATATTTCTAATCCATGTTATTGCAGTAAACATTTTATTGCCTTTCCTTGGATTATAATGCCAAGTCTCAGTAAATCACTTACCTGATGTATACCACCGCCTAAGTCAGGTTTGGCCAAAATCTTTGTGAACAGATAGTTGTGTGGAAAGCTAAATATAACTGCTTTCTTGTTCATCTTTACAGGGACAGTTGTATTAGGCTACAACGAGAAACTCATCATTTTTATGTCCCTAATTTACTTCCATATCTAAAAACAATAAAAAGAGCGATTATGGGACTTTAAATGAGGTGTATGTCTCTGCAAGTATGGAATGTCAACTTATTGGTAGTAACCAATCCCCAAAGGGTAGTCCCTGTCATGAACAAAATAATATTTCCTGTGTACAATATAGGCACGATATAAACATATTCGATGCACAATAGTCACATATTTAATGTTTATACATAAAAGGACATGATTGGTACAGACAACAATAATGAAGAATTAATGTACAAAATTGATAATAAATGTTTATAAACAACATAGTAAGATAATTCATAATATTCAAGCACGCTGTAAACTTGGCACCCTTGAGTATGGACTCAACGCGTTTCATGGTGTTTAAAGCCAATCATCAGGAGTAGGATGCTAAAAAATAAGTAAAAATGGAAAGTAAATAAATAAATTTGCCTACGTCAGAAATCTATATATTAGGTTAGGCTCACTAGTTAGAAAGAAGATGTAATGATGGTACTAACCTGTAACGTATCCAATGGGTGTGTACCCATTGCTACTGTATTTAGATGAACAAAGCCTGGGTATGTTTGTCTCCCCCGGGGTTGAGGCGGGGAAACCCAGCCCAGTGCAATCCCCCCAACCCAGCGCCCATACGAATATGCAGGCTAGGTGGGGGGTGGAGGGGCCAGCCAGCCGAGGATAGGAGGATAGACCACACATAGGGGGACCGAGGTGGGGAATTTAGGGGCCCAGGATAAGGTATGGTTACTGTATAGTAGGCAAATCTAGGAACGAAGTGTCCATTAGAATCCTACAATGCATACAAGAAAGGGGCTAAGTAAATGTAATTACATGTATTGTATATATAAAAAGAAAATGAATGTCAAATCCTGGGGAAACCTTCACATACCTAGGTCAAGCAAGATGGAGATGAATATTGTTGTCCCAACTAGATGGTAATAGCCTATGAGTGGCCCACAGCTCCCTCCCGGCTGATATACCCGCCAAAAGGGGCGGGACCCCACCAACGTCATGCGTGCACGCTAAGTGGCGAGGAGGAGATACACTCCATAGTCGCCGCAGCGTGAGATGATAAGAGTACACACCCCTCGATCGGCACGTAGGGAGAGGCCGCGCGAGAAAGTGCGTGAGCATGACATCAAGGTGCAAAGGTCAACCCCTACCCCGTCACATATGGGACGGGCGAGGGGGAGGAACTGGGCACCTCGCAACCCCGGAGCGAGACCACAGAACCCATGGCCATGGACATAAGACTAGGGGAAGTAGGGCAAGCTAGTGTAAAACCCCTAGGGAGAGAGCCTAAGACTAGTTAAATAAAGATGATTACATGGACATAGGAATTATGGATAATCTTGCTGGGAAAGAAATCTAATAATTAATAATATAATATAATATAATGAAGTATAACCTATGTTAAAGCTAAAGTAGGAGTCTATGGATATGTATGGATAAATGGATATAGCTGAAAGTAATATGTTGGGCATAGGGGGTCACATCAAGGAATGGGTGTCTTCCACCCTGAATACATTGGAAAAATAAGAACAAGAATAAGAATAAGAACTCTTTTTATTGTTTTTATAATGTCCCAGGGATGGAGGTGAGTCTCTACTTTTCTATGTTTGGGCGGATGTGGGTCACATTTCGGTTTCTTTTATTCTTACTTCCATATCTATCAACATTTAAATAAACATTCAGGGGTATATTTATCAAGGAGTGGATTTGACATTCACCAAACATTTACCACAGGTGATATTCCTTTATAGGTTTTCTATATTTATTTTCACCTATTGTTCCTGCCAGTAAAATACACTATATTACCAAAAGTATTGGGACGTCTGCCTTAACACGCACATTAACTTTAATAGCATCCCAGTCTTAGTCCGTAGGGTTCAATACTGAGTTGGCCCACCCTTTGCAGCTATAACAGCTTCAACTCTTCTGGGAAGGCTGTCCACAAGGTTTAGGAGTATGTCTATGGGAATGTTTGACCATTCTTTCAAAAGCGCTTTTGTGGGGTCAGGCGCTGATGTGGACGAGTAGGCCTGGCTCACAGTCTCTGCTCCAATTCATCCCAAAGGTGTTCTATAAGGTTGAGGTCAGAACTCTGTGCAGGTCAGTCAAGTTCCTTTACCCCAAACTCATTCATCCATGTCTTTATGGACCTTTATTTGTGCACTGGTCCAAATCATTTGGTTGAGGGGGATTATGGTGTGGGTTTGTTTTTCAGGGGTTGGACTCTTAAGGCGACAGCATACTAAGACATTTTGGACAAATTCATGCTCCCAACATTGTGGGAACAGTTTGGGGATGAACACCTTTTGGATGAATTAGAGCAGAGACTGCGAGCCAGGCCTTCTCGTCCACATCAGTGCCTGACTTCACAAATGCGCTTCTGGAAGAACGGTCAAACATTTCCATGGACACACTCCTAAACCTTGTGGACAGCCTTCCCAGAAGAACAGAAACCCAACTCAATATTCAACCCTGCAGACTAAGACTGGGATGCCATTAAACTTCAAGTGCGTGTCAAGGCAGGCATCCCAATACTTTTGGTAATATAGTGGGTTTTTTTGCCCTAATATGTCAGCACTCGCTCACTGTACAGTATCACTGGAGGAGCAGTGTTCCCACCCTACAGCAGTGTGTAAGGGCTACAGACCCCCCCCCCCCCTTTCTCATCTGCTAACTCAAGTAGGGCTTCTAACACTATTTGAGAATTCAATTTAACAAAACTGGAAAATGAAGAGCCATACCATTACTAAGAGTTCCATATGCAACTTTACTCCAACAAAAGTTATGGTGACATTTCCAAATAGTATCTACTGCGTTTCAGGGGTCCAAAAACGTCTCTTTAGGCTGCCAAACCAGCTGCTGATGCCTTTTAAAGTGATTGTGAAGTCCCGTTGTCACACTTACCTGCCCTGTGTAGAGGTTTTGCAAAGAGCAGCACAGATCCTCTTCTTGGGTCCCTCTTCGGCTCTCCTGGCCCCTCTCTCCTGTCGAGTGCCCCCACAGCAAGCAGCTTGCTATGGGGGCCCCTGAGCCGAGCTGCAGCTCTGTGTGTCCATTTAGATGCGGAGCCATGGTTCGGCCCTGCCCCCTCTCTCTCCTGATTGGCTAACTGACTTTGATTGACAGCAGCAGGAGCCAGTGGCTCCCCTGCTGTGTCTCAGCCAATCAGAGGGAGAGTCACAGACAGCCGAAGCACTCAAGGACATCGCTGGATAGAGAAGGGGATCAGGTAAGTATTAGGGGGCTGCTGCACACAGAAGGCTTTTAATCCTAATGCATAGAATGCATTAAAATAAAAAAACCTTCTGCCTTTACAACTACTTTAACTACTTTGTTGCATCACAGAAGATGGTGTAATAGGGTGTGATTGGGTGTGTTAACCACTCTGGACCACATCTCCCTCATTACAATACCACCTTCCACCCACTTCCTATACAATCTGATTGTACAATCTCCTTTAGATCTCCCATTAGCTATGTAGAACAAGGGCCTGTCTCATTTGATACAAATTGAATGGATTGTTCAGGTGTGTCCTCTATTCCATAGTTCTGGCAAATCTGAAAAAAGTTGTACAGAGATTATACAATCAGATTGCATAGCGTATGGCCATCTTTATACAAGTACATAGGAGGGAGCAGACGGAGACACTCAGTTGTCAGGCCCTGTTCACATCTCCACGTAGCGAAAACTAACATTCCCACATACGTTTGTTTTGGAGCCTTTTCACTTGTCCCGCATAGGGCAGCCCATTCTCTTGAATGGGCTGACCTACAGGCAACAATCGCCCCAGAGAAGCTCCAGAATTATTTTTGGAGCGGCGCATGGTGTGTTACTGCAGTTTTCGGTGTGTTTGCTGCACTTGGGGTTGCTTTAACATGTAATGACAACACAAACAAAATTCACATTTGCAGCATTTCTGAAACACATGGCAAAGTGCAAATTTCTGTGCAGTTTGCCATACGTTTGGAAACACAGAGATGTGAATGGGGCCTCATTGTTCTCATGTAAATGCACTAATTTCACTTTCAGGCCCCATTCACACCTAGGGTAGTGGGAGCGTATGTTTTTTGGCTCGTTTTTTCAGTGACACACATAGGGCTGCCTATTGATTTCAATGGGCTGCACTACACCTGGCAAAGTAGCTCATGGGACATTTTTGTAAGTCTTCTACTGCATTTGTCACCTGTTTTTTCGTATGGCAAAATGTGTGTTTGCTTCTGTGTTTGGTGTGCCGTTAACAACTAACAACACTGAATGCGCATCTAGGTAATTTTAGGTGTATAAATGTGGCCATACACTATACAATCTGATTGTACAATCTCCTTAAGATTTACCAAAACTATATCATAGGAGGACACACTATCTATCCAATCACTCTGTATCCAATCAGGCAGGCTCTTGCACTATATCAGGGGTGTCCCGTGGGCTGCATGTGGCCCCAGGGAGTTTAACATGCACCCTGAGCCCATCTGAAGGAACACTGGGATAGCCATGCAAATGCCTACGTAGAGGAATGCCGGGGATGCTGTGAAAACATATTTGATGGGTGAAGGTCAGCTGGTAAACTCCTTCCTGGGTCGTACTGGCTTGTCTGTCCTGTTTGTATACCAGGAAGTTTCTGAAATGATCTGCAAAATAGCCATGGATAAGGTAGGCCTTGTTTTCAAAATCAAAGAAAACTTGTATTTTTGTGCAACAGAGGTTTATTAATGGTATATTGGTACATAGGGGAGCTGGATTTTAGAAAAGAAAAATAGTATTTTTTCATCATACTTACCTGTAAAATCATTTTCTTTGAGTACATCACAGGACACAGAGTGGGGGGCTAAAGGCCTTTGAAAAAATACTGACAGGGCCGAAATCTGATCTCTGATTGTACTCAAAGCTAACCTGATTTCCACAGCCGACTGTAGAAAAGAGAGAATTCTCCCAATTACGTATGTCGGAGGATGCCATTTTCTGGCTTCACACCAAGCAATATAAGTCTTCCAGACCTTATAATAGAGCTTCCTAGTGACTGCTTTACTAACATTCACTAGGGTAGATACCACTAGTCCTGAGATGCCACGATCCTTCAGAACCCTGGCTTTAATAACCATGCCGTCAAATTTAGAGACTGTAAATTGGGGTGGAATATAGGACCTTGAGACAGTAGATCGGGGCAGCGTGGAAGCGTCCATGGCCTGTCTATTGCCAATCTCACAATCTCCGGGAACCAGGGCCTTCTAGGCCAGGCTGGTGCCACCAGAATGACTGGAACCCCCTATCTCTGAATCCTGCGCAATGTGGAAGAAAAGTGATCGGGGGAAAGTATAAACCAGGGAATACTGGCTCCATGAAACTACCAGAGCATCTGCTCTGATTGCCAGAGGATCCCTTGTTTGGGACACAAACTGATGTAGCTTGTTGTTGAACCTGGATGCCAATAAATCGACATCTGGCCATCCCCAACGCTGGCAAATTTTCTGGAACACCCTTTTTTTTTTTTACAAAATTGTTTTGTTTTTTTTTATTTGTTTTGATAGAAAGTAGTTTACAGGTTCAGATATTACAAATGCATCCATAAACAAATCTCTTTTACAAAATATAAAAGAAAGTGCAATAGCCCAACGGGGGCCAACTGTTAAAGTTATACATCATATTTACCAAATTCCTCAACGGAGGAATGAAGTATACCACTGGTCACATAAGGGTAATGTGTGTGGACCTCGTAGGGCACCACAACCTAAAATCACAATGCTATATACAGCAGGGATATTTTCTTGAACACAACATCCACACCATACATGCACCCATCTATACTCATTCACACAAAAAGGCAAACCTTGTCCCACCCTGCCTCCACCACACCGTCCTTCCAGGTACACAAACGACCCACCATCCAAAGGTTACAGCCTCCCCTAGACATCGAAAAAAACATCAAGGGGAGGCCGGATATAGTTATTGTTGTGAGAGCGGAGTGTCCTTCCAAAAGGAGTCTGCTATATCAAGCCAGGGCTGCCAGATCTTAGCAAATTTTTTTGGGCAGGCCCTACCCTTATAAACCAGTTTAAAAATTGGTATAACTTTATTCATCATACAATACAAAACTTGAATATCTGGGGTAGTTGCATTCTTCCATTGCATCAAAATTAATTTTCTGGCATAAAACAGTATTATACGGACAAGTGTCCGAGTATGAGTCCTGTGTATGAAATCGTTCAGCACACCCAATAGTCCAACCTCCGGGGTGCAGGGCACCTTTATTTGTAGTGTGTTTTCAAAAAAGGAAAATAAGTCCCTCCAAAAGGTGGACAGGACAGGGCAGGACCAAAACATATGCATGTATCCAGCTTCTGAGAAGCCACACCTAACACAGGAGGCTGCAGAGTCATATCCCATACGGGCCAGCCTAGCAGGAGTGTAATGCATCTGATGTATAAATTTATATTGTACATATTGGTCATTTGATCCAATAAGATCCAGAAAGCACACCTCTGAGGCCTCCTCTCACCCCTCCTCTGACAACCCGGGAATTTCCTTTTCCCATTTCCGCTGAGCAATCTGAAAGGGTTTAACCCCCGCCACTTGAAGGCGAGAATATATAGTAGTAACAATTTTCCCAATATCGGGATATGACAATAGCACCTCTAGAGGTGATTCAGTGAGCTCCAGGGACAAACCAGAAAATTGTGCCTTGATGGCATGGCGCAGTGAAAGATACCTAAAATAAAACCTGTTTGTTTCACCACACTTAGCCTTCAGATCCGCAAATGAGAAAAAAGAGTCGTTTGAGTAGATCTGAGAGACATGGGTAATACCAAGTCTTATCCACCACTGAGAATCTGGATGGCCCAGGAGCTCTGGAAAGTTAGGATTATGCCATAGAGGAGCATTGGGGGACACCCCTATCTAGTTAATGATTATTTTATTACCCTCATGCCAGGCCAGCCAGCCCACCTCAATCGGCGAGCCCCTAGAACAACGTTGAGGCATGGACCTGTGTAATGTGTCCACTAGTGAGGCCCTGGGGCCGTTAAGAGCGTTCAATAGAGCGGTGGAGCAGGAAGAGGAGGCCTCCAGAAACCAGTCATAGACATAGGCAAGCTGTGATGCTATAAAATAGTGCCTTAAATTAGGGCAGGCCAAACCTCCATCCAGTTTAGCAGCCTGGAGTGAGGCCCTAGCGATTCTCAGGTTCAAGCCCTGCCAAAGGAAGGAGGATACGAGTGAGTTAATTTTGATAAAAAGTTTCTTAAATAAAAATATTGGGGAAGCCTTCTGGAACACCCTTAGGTGTAGGGACCATTCCCCAGGCAGACCTTCTGGCAGCTGAGATAATCTGCCTTCCAGTTCTCTACTCCTGGGATTTGGACCGCTATAGAACCGGCACATGTCCCTCTGCCCAGGCTAGTATGTGGTTCACCTCTTTCAGAGCTGAATGACTCCTGGTACCGCCCTGGTGCTTTATATAGGCCACTGCAGTGGCATTGTCAGACTGAACACTGAAGCTCCACCGTCCAGGACCGTAGGGCCAGACGTACTGCCCGCAACTCCAGGATGTTGATGGGCAGGTTCTCTAGGGTTGCTCCCCAGCCCGAGAGACTGGCAATTGTGTCTCCAAGATACCGGGGGGGGGGAAGAATCTTCCCTTTCGCAGGTTCTGATCCTGCAATCGCCAGCTTTGCACGCCCGAGGAGATAAGAACATAGGATAATTCAGGGCTTGCCCTCTCCTGTTCCAAACCAACAAGATGTCTTGTTTGTTGAATAGGCCTGGAATGGAACTGGGCATAGGGCACTGCCTCGAAGGAGGACACCAATCTTCATAGAAAACAAATACAGAGCCGAATGGAGGGTTGTCTGGTGCCCTGTATCTGACGCACCTGATCCTTCAGGGCACAGATCCTTATGGGTGGCAAAAAACCCTTGTCTGGACCATATCTAGGATAAGGCCTAAATACTTCAGACTTTGAGCTGGTCTCAAGGCTGACTTTTCGGTATTTATGATCCTGCCCAAGCTTTAAAAATACCGCACTGTGCAGGCTTTGCTCTGTTGTAGAGCCTATAGTGAGTGATCTCTGAGCAGGAGGTCGTCCAGGTACCTGAGCACCAGATCCCCATGGCCATTAAAAGACCCAATACTGGTGCTAGGACCTTTGTGAACATCCGGGGAGCTGTGGCAAGCCACAAACTGAAAATGGCGTTCCTCTACTACAAATTGCAGGAGCGTCTCATGAGGTTGAAAGATAGGCACGTGTAAATACACGTCCTTGATATCGATGAAGACTCGAAAGTCTCCCCTCTGGAGCGAGGCTACTGCTGAGCGGACAGACTCCATCCGAAATGAGTGGATTAATAGATACTGGTTCAGGGATCTTAGATCCAAAATGGGCCATGTGCCCCCATTTGGTTTTTGAATCATAAACAGGTTTGAATAAAACCCTGCCCCCCTTTCGGATACAGGAACCTGTACAATCACTTTCTGATGCACTAAATGATGTAGTGCCTGAAACAATAAGTTTCTCTTTGGAGGATCCGAGGGAATGCTGGATCTTAGAAACCTCTGAGGGCAAACCTCCCGTAATTCCAGCTTGTAACTGTGGGATACTGTCGAAGTGACACACTCGTCCTGAACCACAGTTCTCCAAATGTCTGCAAAGTGCAGCAGCCTTCCCCCCAGCCGATAGAGTTGGGGCTTCCAATCAAAAGGAGGGCTTGGTGCCGGGTTTAGAAGAGTTTTGGACCCAGGGTTTCTTCTGGCTCTAGCGCCCTGTTGGTGTCGGAACTGCCTTGGTCCTGAGACACCTGAGGAAGTGGTCCCTGAGGTTTTAAACGAGGGACGCCTGGTCTTTCTTTTCAAAGGAAAAAGAGAACTCTTCCCTCTGGAAATATTTTGGATATATTTGCCCAAATCATCACCAAACATTCCCCATTAAAGGGGAACCCTGCCATTAACTTCTTACAAGGAAGCTCGGCTGACCAGTTCTTAAGCCACAAAAGTCTGCGCATGTGTACAGATAGGAAAGCCAAACGAGAAACCTGCTGTATTAAATACTTTAAGGCATCAACAGCAAAACACAGTGCTCGAGGTAAATCTGCTCTGTTTTCAGCAGGATCATGCTCTTGGTTAGGCCTTTCAGGCCGTCTGAGCTGATACTTAAGGACTAACAGACTCCAATTGCTGCGACAGCTGGCTGAATAGCTGAACTGTCCAAAGAAAATGAAGACTTTAATAATGACTCCATAGTTACATAGTAGGCGAAGTTTAAAAAAGACACAAGTTCATCAAGTCCAACCTGTGTGTGTGTTTATATGTCAGTATTGCATTGTATATCCCTGTGTGTTTCGGTCGTTCAGGTGCTTATATAATACTTTTTTGAAACTATCGATGCCCCCCACTGAAACCATCGCCTATGGAAGGGAATTTCACATCCTTGCCGCTCTTACAGTAAATAACCCTCTACGCAGTTTAAGGTTAAACCTCTTTTCTTCAAATTTTAGTAAGTGGCCACATGTAGTATTAAACTCCCTTCCGCGAAAAAGCTTTATCCCTATTGTGGGGTCACCAGTATGGTATTTGAGAATTGAAATCATATCCCCTCTCAAGTGACTCTTCTCCAGAGAGAAAAAGTTCAGTGCTCGCGAGGACTGGTGCCCAGAACTGGACAGCATACTCCAGGTGAGGCCGGACCAAAGTCTTGTAGCGTGGGAGAATTATCGCTTTATCCTTGGAGTTAATCCCCTTTTGAATGTATGCCAATATTCTGTTGGAATGCATGCCATTGCTGAGCCTATCAACTACTACGAGCCTATCAACTACTAGGACCCCCAGGTCCTTTTCCATCCTAGATTTCCCCAGAGGTTCACCCCTAGTGAGTAGATTGCATTCATATTTTTGCCACCCAAATGCATTATTTTACATTTTTCTACATTAAACCTCACTTGCCATGTAGTTGCCCACCCCATTAAATTGTTCAGATCTTCTTGAAAGGTTTCCACATCCTGCGGAGAAGTTATTGCCCTGCTTAGCTTAGTGTTGTCCGCAAATATAGAGATTGAGCTGTTTACCCCATCCTCCAGGTCGTTTATGAACAAATTAAACAGGATTGGTCCCAGCACAGAAACCTGGGGGACCCCACTTTCCACCCCTGACCATTCCGGGTATTCCCCATTTATCACAACCCTCTGAACTCGCCCTTGTAGCCAGTTTTCAATCCATGTACTCACCCTGTGGTCCATGCCAGCTGACCTTACTTTGTACAGTAACAATCTCGGTAAGAGTCTGGATCAAAAGCCTCTGCGACTGAAAGGCAGACACCAGCTGGACATCATCTGGCCCAGATTGCTCAAAAGCAGACTCATCTGCCAGGCCCTTCACAGAATCCTTGGCATTTAGCTCTTCCCCATCCTCGACCCATTCCTGCTCCAAACTAGGTGGCTCAGAGGAGGGGGATCTGTCACGCTTTTTGCCACCCCGCTGGATGGAGGCAATCAATGTCAGCAATCCTGTGCTCTAACCCAGTTAGGGCTGAGGACAGTTCATCCTTGGTAAAAAAGGATGAAGCAGCAGCGTTGACTGTAGGCACAATACCAGCCAGGAGCAGCGACTCAGATTTCCCAGATGGAAGCCTCTGGTCTCTCAGGGGATACAACACTAGGGTTACGACTAGGCTCCTCAGGAGCTAGTGACGACATAGATGTGCCTTTCCCTGTAGTGTTAACCCCGCTCCTCTTTTTTGAAGACATTGCAAGCCACAAAAAGGAAGTACCTGGGTTTAGTATTTACATACCCCAGAAGGGAGACCCCTTAATAGGGCTCACCAAGCCTCTATGCAACAATCCTGCTAAGTACCTTAGCCTGCCAAGCAACACCTGGTGACTCACGTGACCCGGGTAAGGAGAAATGAACTGCTGAAAATGCCTGGTTCAGAGCCTGCTCTGTGTCCCACAGCTGCACTCTGGAAGCCCACGCATGCTTGCCATGAACAGCTTAAATAAGCTCGCTGTGTGCCGGGACGTTCTGCATGGAGGCGGCTGTATTCGCATATGACGCAAATCTTCAAGGGCCCAGATTAGGCTGCGGCGCATGGGCGACTCCGAGTGCGCACAATGCCTGTGGTGAAGCTGCGTGCACCATGGTCATAAAACAACCGCAAACTCCTGAGCACTTTTGCGAATGCATGTGCACCATGCGAAACAAGATGCGCAATGGCGCACCCTCGTGGGAGCACCATCCATTTCAGGTAAAAACAGCCAGACAAAAAGAAAAAGAAAGGTACTCTTTGCAAACACCCACAGCTATTGTGGTCACCGCACACAGGTGTCCAGCCTCTAGCTAGCTTGATTGATTGTTACAATCACTGGGGCACCCCACAATAGGTAAATAAGAGGTCTTCACTTACCCGTCCAGGCGCAGGGCAGCTGTAGAAACTAAGAGCCTAATCTTCACCCATCACAGCGGTTTACTGTCACTTGAGGACCTTAAGGACTGGGTACCCTTTTTATGTTTTAGGTCCACTCCCTTGGACCTGTACAACACCCTGCAGGAATGCGTTAGCTCTGTGCTGTCCAGGATTCCACTACGCAGGGTCCAGCGCCCGAAGGTCGCATTTCAGGCAAAACCTTGCAGGATCCTTGTCTTCTTTGCGAGGCTCGGGTAACATTTATCTAAGCATATAATAATAAAATATTTAATCCTAAATATCAGTTAATATCAAAATGGGTGAACCGACACAGAGGTTAAATGGAGGGCGCTTCAAAGTGTAAACCTTACGGTATACATAAAAAGGTGACAATCTCTTAATTATTAGATTATCAAAGTGACAAATATGAATAAATCAGTGCTTATTACTGTGCAATAGTGGTGATAACCTCTACTCCTATATCACTTACCTAGTGTATATAACGTGCACATGAAAATGACTAAACACTAATAATAATGTTGGCCAATAAAGTGCTAAATGCAACAGCAATAAATAAGAACACCTGCAAGTGTTTCAATTAGTGCTGTAAATATGACATGAAATTCCAGAAAATCAAAACAATATCCAAACAGGTTGCAAGTGACAAAAAAATGGTGACGATAAAGGTGAAAATCAAATGTCCCACACAGATGATTCTTAGGTGATCATATGTCAAATGCTGAATATCTACGTGCTTCTTTCACCACACCACCGTGCTAGTGAGACACTCTCCAGACCTGCACTCACCGAAAAAACATGCCAGCACTCTCATGCACGGCAAAACACGCTCTCTTTACCACACTCCAGGGTAAATGGTGTATACGAGGTCCAATGATGGTATTCAGTAGGTCCACATAAAAGAAAATAAGTGCTCCAATAGTGTAATTCAGCAAACAATAATTTTATTAAAAATCACTGCAACCCTCACACATCGCACTCACATTAGTGTAATAAAAACAGGCATCAAACGTGTAGTTAACAGCAAGCCTCAACTGGTGGATAAAACAATAACCAATGGCCACGGCGGACCCGAGGTGTGCAGCTGCTGGGTATAATCTCACCCCTCCCTCGGGAAACCTCCGTCCTTCAGAGCACTCGTATTCCTCTCCTCCTGTGTGGCTGACAGCATGTACGTCACACGTCACAGCCACGCCCCGACATGTTTCGTCACGGATCGACTTCTTCATGGGATCCCAAGGGAGGGGTGAGATTATACCCAGCAGCTGCACACCTCGGGTCCGCCGTGGCCATTGCCTGTTTTTATTACACTAATGTGAGTGCGATGTGTGAGGGTTGCAGTGATTTTTAATAAAATTATTGTTTGCTGAATTACACTATTGGAGCACTTATTTTCTTTTATGTGGACCTACTGAATACCATCATTGGACCTCGTATACACCATTTACCCTGGAGTGTGGTAAAGAGAGCGTGTTTTGCCGTGCATGAGAGTGCTGGCATGTTTTTTCGGTGAGTGCAGGTCTGGAGAGTGTCTCACTAGCACGGTGGTGTGGTGAAAGAAGCACGTAGATATTCAGCATTTGACATATGATCACCTAAGAATCATCTGTGTGGGACATTTGATTTTCACCTTTATCGTCACCATTTTTTTGTCACTTGCAACCTGTTTGAATATTGTTTTGATTTTCTGGAATTTCATGTCATATTTACAGCACTAATTGAAACACTTGCAGGTGTTCTTATTTATTGCTGTTGCATTTAGCACTTTATTGGCCAACATTATTATTAGTGTTTAGTCATTTTCATGTGCACGTTATATACACTAGGTAAGTGATATAGGAGTAGAGGTTATCACCACTATTGCACAGTAATAAGCACTGATTTATTCATATTTGTCACTTTGATAATCTAATAATTAAGAGATTGTCACCTTTTTATGTATACCGTAAGGTTTACACTTTGAAGCGCCCTCCATTTAACCTCTGTGTCGGTTCACCCATTTTGGTATTAACTGATATTTAGGATTAAATATTTTATTATTATTTACTGTTTTTTTAAGGGGGCAGCTCAATATATATACATTTTTTTGTTCACCCATTTATTTAGTTATCATTTAATCACTGTCACTGGTGTTGAAGGAATTTCTGATTATTTTCACAAGTGTATATATACATTTATGTAGATACTGTTGAGGATAATCAGAGAGCTATTGGCGCGGTGGAGGTATTTTTTGTGTAGAGGGCGTAAACATAGAGGATACCTGGTTTTTACATATCTAAGCATATAAGCTTGTGACAAATGGATCCGATAGGTCAGTCCACTAATTAATTTAAGAAAAATTTGTGAGACTAAAGACCTGGAGCTCAGAGAGCTCCACAAACGTGCCCATCCACCTTGCAGACATTGGTAAAAAACTGATGTGCTTCCTGTATGAGTGGGGTTATATATATTCACTTTCTGTCTAAGTCCATTCACCTAGAGATGGAGTATAACTCAGTAGGTAATGAATATTAGCCTAACTCTGTGTCCCGTGATGTATGATAAAGAAAAAAGGTGAACTTAGCCTTTAAGGTGTGTGCTTGGAATTACAGTGGAAAAAATAACATTGAGGCAGAATTCACACTAGTTCGAATTGGATGTGGGTTTCCCTGCATCCAATTCACATGTCAGAGATTGTGACCGGCTCACACGGCTCTGGTGCAAATTTGCACAGGGGTCCTGTGCATCTTTTGGCCAGTTTCAGGTCTGAATTCAGCCCAAAATTCAGGCTGAAATTGGACCTGAAATGGTGAACAGGGACGCACCGGACCCCTTGTTGTGAGCCACTCCGGCGTGCAGTGTGGACCCAGCCTAAAGGTCCAATTCACTTCTAGTCTACAAACATTTTTGTCCATCAAGCCCTGCTGAAGGGGGCACTCTGGAACCCCCGAAACGTGTTGGATACTTTTTGGATTGTCCCCATTTCTTAAATGGATTAATGTTGTAGCTGGAACTCTTAGCAGTGGTGAGGCACTTTAATTTCTATTTTGTTACATTACAAGTTGAGGAAACCATCAGCATCAATACTTTAAGATAGGAATATCAGTGATATCACTGCAGGTCCAGGACTGGTTTGACTTGTCGGATAATTCTTGACTTCTTGACGGATAATTTAGCGTTGTGAGCTCACTACAAGTTTGGAGCTCCCTGGATTTCTGGAAAGGTCAATAAGTATTTTTTTGCACTTACAGCACAGATGTAACAAATATTTTAAATACTGTAGTATTTTTACCAGGCCCAAAGTGAGCAAATAATGAAAAGTTTGGTGTTAGAGTTAAAATGGTTGTAAACCTCAGATATGAAATATGAACATAGCACATCCCTCTATAGTGTGTACTTGTCTCAATTAAGAGCCATGCTCTAACACAAAGATTCTGATTGGTTGATATGGGCTATTGCACTATGTATATTACCCTTTTTCTTTTTGACTGTCAGAATATGAACCTTTTCTCGGCACTTTAACCACTTAGGCCTCATTCACACGAGGCGGATCCGCTACCACGGAGTCCGCCAGCTCAGCGGGAGATCTCTCAGTTGATTTCCGCTAAGCCGGCAGATGACACGTCCCTCTCTGCTCACTGAGCGGGGAGGGGCTTATCGAGCGCTGCTGGTTGCTATGGAGAGATCAGACGAAAACAGACAACGTGTCTATTTTCATCAGATCTCACCTGATCCGATCCGCCCCGCCAGGGACGGATGCAAAGGTAGGGCCATCCCTCTGATTTTAGCGGATCGGACCGGGTCGGATGTCAGCGGACATGTCACTGCTGACATCCGTCGCTCCATAGACTAACATTAAGCGCCCGTTCAGGTCCGCCGACAAAACTGACAGACGGACCTGAACTGTTCGTTCATGTGAAAGGGGCCTTAAGCACCGGGCCTATTTTTCAAACTTGTTGTTTACAAGTTAAAATCATTTTTTTTCTAGAAAAATTACTTAGAACCCCCAAACATTATATATTTTTTTCTAACACCCTAGAGAATAAAATGGCGGTCGTTGCAATACTTTGTCACACCGTATTTGTGCACTTTTTTTAATGAAAAAATAAGACAACTGTAAAGTTAGCCCATTTTTTTTTATATTGTGAAAAATGATGTTACGCTGAGTAAATTGATACCCAACACGTCACACTTCAAAATTGCACCCACTTGTGGAATGGCGACAAACTTTTACCCTTAAAAATCTCCATAGGCGACATTTAAAAAATTCTACAGGTTGCATGTTTTAAGTTACAGAGGAGGGGGCTAGAATTATTGCTCTCACTCTAACGAACGCGGTGATACCTCCCATGTATGGTTTGAACACCGTTTTCATATGCAGGCGCTACTCATGTATCAGGACTAGGCGCGTTTAAAAATGTTTTATTTTCTTATTTATTTTACTTTTTATTTTTACACTGTTCTTTAAAAAAAAAAAATGTGTCACTTTTATTCCTATTACAAGGAATGTAAACATCCCTTGTAATAGAAAAAAAGCATGACAGGACCTCTTAAATATGAGATCTGGGGTCAAAAAGACCTCAAATCTCATATTTACACTAAAATGCAATAAAAAAAAAATGTCATTTGAAAAAGAATAAGTAAATAAAAAATTGCCCCTTTAAGAGCTATGGGCGGAAGTGATGTTTTGACGTCGCTTCCGCCCTGCAATGGTATGGAGCTGGGTGGGGGCCATCTTCCTCTCACTCAGCTCCATGCCAAGCAGGGGAAAGGACCCGATTGCCTCCGCCTCTGCTGGCAGCTCCAGTAAGTGGCAGAGGGCACTGCAGCTCGGCGGGTGGGGGGGGCCCTCTCCCGCCACCAATAAAAGTGATCTCGCAGCGAGTCCGCCACTGAGACCACTTTGATCTGAAAAAGGACCGCCCACTGAAGAAGTGGATACCTGGGTTATGGCAGTTATATTCCACTTTAAAGAGCCGATGTATAATGACGGCGGGCTGTCCGTAAGTGGTTAAGACAATTACTCTGCAACCATTTACTTGATTTTACTGCAATTTTCTATGTAGGTTATTATGTATGCATACATTTGTTACCAATAAATTTTCTTAGTATCATAGCAACCAACCAGCTTCTAATTTGTATTTTCTACATTCCATGATCTGAAAAAAAAAGGTTTTTGATTAGGGCAACAAGACATTTTCTTTTTGGTAAATTTTTTATACATAAGCCAGTTTCTGCTTAGAAAACATTTGTGGAAAGAATTCTGGTTTCTTTTTAGAACACTGACTCTGACCGTATCCTGCTTAGCACAAGATGTGGTTCTCAATTGAATATTAAACTATAATTTAAATATGAAATCCTACTGTTCATAATTTAAGCTGTCAGATGAGCATCTTGTTTAAATTACAGATTTCTTGCTTTCCATATTGGCCAAGAATATATTCCATTGTACGTGCTTACATATACTGTATACAGACATTCTGAAAGTTGTGGTATCGTTTTGTTGCATGCATGGTAATATGTTCCACATTTGCTACTTATGTTGTTTCCACAGATTTTTTTTCTAAATTTGAAAATATTGTAAGGTTGATTTATGAATTTGTAGCATCAGAAGTCAGGCAATCACCTCTTAAAAGCATGAAAGAATTTCCCATCATAATGGCTAACTCTATTGTACAGGCACTCGTATTTATATTTATGGCTCAGATTAGGCAGTGCTTTGGTAATAATCCATCTGCTATTTGCAGTTATTTTAGGCACTTGTGTACGATTTCTAAAAAAAACTAGAGACATATTTTAAAACAGGATTTTCTTCTCTAAATATTCAAAATTTTCACATGCAGAAATATGTAAGGGCATAATGGAATAGTGAAAACTAACCTATCATGGTGCAAGTGGATAATTTATGTTTAAAATTAGTTCAATTCTAAACACACCCTAACAAAAAACCCCTACTTGCTACCTGTTTTGTCAGTTAAAAATACCAATAAATGCATTTTGTTATATCTGTTTGATAATTCCAGAAAATAACTGTTGATATTGTTGGAAAAATGTGTTCGCTATTAAAAGCGTTTTTTATCCCAACATTTAATATCCCTGATACGTGCCTGCTGTACCATGTACTTGTATGAGAAAGTATCCTGTTCTCTTTGTATTGCTTCCTTTATGTAAAATTCCTGGTGTTCCTGCCAGTCCGTTTATTTTCCTATTAAAAACTGACCACACTAAGCAGGAAAGCAAACGGTGGTCAGTTCTCTAGCTGTGCTGGGAACTCCGTGTACTCTCCTCCAATGATCAACCTTGTCCTGACACGCCCCCAGTGCACAGCCGTTCACTGGGAAGCTTAGTGTACTGCTGCTTCTCCTCCCCCCACAGCTCTTATGAAGTTGAGAACAGAGGGGATGTGATCACTTATAAAAGTTGTATCTATATAGATATAAGATAAGTTATATCTTATATCTATACAACAATGTTTTGCATTTTATTTCTTTTTTTTTAACTGAATGGGTTGTTTTACTGTGCTCTCTGCCTGTGTTGTTATAAATTACACTGGTCTTAGCTATCTCAGAGTATTACAGAACCATGTCTCTCTATGTTATGAAGAATAGTAGAGGACAGGGTTTCATAGTCCCATCTTGTTTCTGTTGTACTGATACAGACGAATGGGGCATTATCCCAGGACTGGAAGTGTGTTACTGGCAAAATCACCAGGTGAAAAAAACAAGAAGACTAATGCAGCCATCACATCTAAGGACTGGCAAACTAGAATGTATTTTATTTTTAAATTTAGAAATGTTTAAACCCCTAGGCGCCAACTGCCCACAAATATGTGGCCTCACAGCAGCCCAGTCTTAGCGCAGAGGGGTCACATATTTTCGTGCATTAGCGCAGAGACTGCGAGCCAGGCCTTCTCGTCCACATCAGTGCCTGACCTCACAAATGCACTTCTGGAAGAATGGTCAAACATTCCCATAGACACCCTCCTAAACCTTGTGGACAGCCTTCCCAGAAGAGTTGAAGCTTTTATAACTGCAAAGGGTGGGCCAACTCAGTATTGAACCCTACAGACGAAGACTGGGATGCCATTAAACTTCACGTGCGTGTAAAGGCAGGTGTCCCAATACTTTTGGCAATACAGTGTATATAAAAAATTTGTACATCTTAATTATTCACATTTCATATGAAAACACTAAAGACAGACAATATGAAAACATTTTAAAAAGATGTATGCGTATTAATATCAGATGGCGATGCACTACATTATATTCTACATAACAGAAAGAATGCATGATTTAAACCAGACACTGATTCCTTCTCGACATGTTTCGACAGTTTACACCAGTGTGCAGTCTATACCCCACCCATAGGTGTGCGCAGCCTATCACATTAGGGTGCGCACCCCAAAGCTCAAACACACATACCTTTCTCTTCAGCCTCAGCTGCACGGGACAGTGAATGAATGGGAAGTGCTCTGTGCTGAGCGGCCTCCTGTTCATTCACAAACTGATGCATAGTAAACACAGTTCACTATGCTTCAGTTGTGATTGAACATAGTGAGTGAGTGTGATCACTGTGTTCATTTGGAAAAGGAAGGGGCCGGTAAATTACATATTGATTAGCCCCTTCCCCTCGCTCTCCATCCTGAAACATCCCCTGCAGCAGCCAGGTGGAGAGGAGAGGTGGGAAGCTAGCAGCACTGTGGTAGTAGGGGGCGCAACACAGGAGAAGCCTGGGCAGTAGGGGAAATCGACACCACACAGAGTGATTAGGGTGTGCCCAGACACACCTGGCACACCCCCTGCGCACACCTATGACCCCACCCAATCTAAAACAATAAACATTTTGGCTGTGCGTAGAGCATTTCCTCCCAGGTACAGGTACATTTGGATGGCCAGAGTCCACACCCTACCGAACAAGTCCTGCTAATTACAGTGCCTTCCAACTTGAGTTGTTGGTACTGACATGGATTGTCAAGAAAAGTTTGATGAGTGCAGGAAATGCTGCGATCCCTGCGCATTTCCCTCACCCAATTGCAATTACGCTGTGTTTGCAATATGCGGCAGGTGTCAATACAAAGTTAACGACACCCCAAAGGGATCACAAACGCAGTGCGGTTTGCACGCACCGGATCACATGGTACAAAATGTGATGTGGCTGTAGTGTGGCTCCAAAAAAGGTGCCTGCACTTCTTTGGTGCAATGTGGTGTGATTTGAGCCCATTCAAATTGAATAGACCCAAATTGCACTGCACTTAATTGCATGTGAATAGCACAGGAATGCGGTGTAGTTCCTTTGCAATGCACATGTGGGTTATAGTGTGAACCGGGGCTAAATGTTGTCCCTGGATAGTGTTTGAGCACAGATGGCAGCCTCATTTTTGCGAACAAAGTAAAATAAGTAACTGGGAGTACTGTGATTTCTGTAAATTCATTTGCATGTTACTTACAATGCCTGCACTTAATATGAAAAAATATTAAACCTCCTGTTTCCTGGCAAGTACCTGTACAGACCATCTGGTCCTTATTTCATTTTGCATCAGTGGCCAAGACAAGGCTGCAGTCTTGGAAGTGTATTATAAGGCAGATCGTGACCAAGATCCCTAGTGGGAGCTGTGTATAATTCTGTAAGGGTATTGGCAACCTTACTCGGTTTTGGCGATGGGCTGAAAGCTGCAAAATATAGTGAAGGATGATGCCAGGATAAAACAAAACTAATTATAGCTTAAAAGAGAAGTTCAGGGATTTTTTTTTCTTCCTTTTAAGAATCATACTTACCTTGGTGGTTGCAGCATTGGTCTGATGCTCCATCTGTCCCCCGCTGGCTCTAAGACTGAGAACCAATCAAACACAGCGCCGATCGCTCTGTTCTCAGTGCTCCGTGAGCAGAGAGCTGGTGACTATCAGACACCACTCTCTGCTCTGCCTCCCCCCCCCCGCACTCACTAGAGCGCTGGACTGTGGAGAGGGCGGAAGTGGCTGTGTGAACCGGCTCCATATCTCCTGACATGCGAATTGGATGCAGGGAAACCTGCATCCAATTCACAATAGTGTGAACCCAGCCTTACACTGTGTTCTGCATCTTCTGAATGTAACTTCTTTCTATCCTTCCTCATCACCCAGTCACCCAATTGCTGGTTCTGATTTCTGAAGCCACCCTTATGTGTCATGCCCACAGAATGTGTGCACAGGCTGCCTGCAATTGCCATGCTCAGGTAGCCCAAAGCACAGAAACAATGAAGTCCTGTCCCATTATTTCTTGTGTGATCACACTTGTAATGATGGGACATGTAGTCCCAAGCAGGAGACTTGTTTACATTCAGAGTGCACACTCCCTGACTGGAAGTTCTGTGAAGCCGCACAGAGGAATGTGGAGGCTGTGCAATTTAAATGAATTGAATGTGAGTCAGAGAAACATTGTTTTTAAAAATCATCAATTATCTAGTGAATAGCAGGTAAAGAGGGGTGTATTTTTAATTAAAATCCTAAGGACTTTAGTAATACTTTAGCAGAGTGTATTTATTTCAGATCAATAGGTAATTTTCTGCACTTGCGGGGTCCGGGATAAAACACAGGAAACTGCACGTGTTGCACAGATGTACTGCATTTTTTTTTAATAATGCCTTGACATACGCTTTAACTTTTTAGGGATGTAATGGCTTTTACCATGGAAACTAAACTGTCTTATCACAATAAGGTTGTTTACATAAACAGTATCCATTGTAAAGGAAAATGGTATTAACAAAGCACACTTCCAGGTATGGATATTTTTACATAGTTATACTGGTCCAGCCAATGTAACTATGCATACATCATACCTGGTTGCTGGAAATCACTGTAGTAGGCACCATTGTTACAATAATCTACACTGGCTTTCAGGGTCCCTTGTTAAGTTGCTGCCCTGCTACATTGTGAACTCCGGGGATTGCCCACTTAAGACAGGTGCCATTCAGAAAACACTTTGCAACCTCTCAATGAATGTAAAGCATTCTCTGATTGGACAAGGTGGAGATTGTGACATCACTGCCTCTCCATTTCATCCAATTAAAAAATGCTTTGCGTTAATTGAGAAGATGCAAAGCATTCTCTGAGTGGTGCCTGTGCCAAACGGGAGAGCTCCTGTATTCACAATGCAGTTGGGCAGCTGCCTGGCACAGGACCCAGAAGCTAATGAAGATTACTGTAGTAGCAGTGCCTACTACTGTGATTTTCAGTTTCCAGAGGGATCCCAAAGGTATGGCATATGCATGTAGGCAGGTGTCATTTATATTTTTCATTCAAGTTACTGTGTGGTAATGTAAGGATTATCTTGCTGTGGTATATATTCCTTTTGGCATGTTGAGGTTCCCATAGCTGGGGTACTTAAGCGGAAAGAAGCTGGGCCTGAAGGGGGTTCAGTCTGTGGAGAGTGAGAGTTTGAAGATTGGCCATGGGACAGAATGCTGTAGCGGGATAAGGTCACCCCTCTGCAGGACCCTTAAGCAGGAATGTTAAACTTTATTCTGTAAACAGAATTGGTCAAATTAACCATCTGGTCTGATTCTTCAGAAGATAAAGTGAAGATGAGTGATGTCCTAGAGTGTATAGGAATGGGGAACAAAGTTTGTGCCTAAATTTTAAGTTTCTGAGTAAGGAAAACAGATGAGTAAAAGGAGAATCAGCAAGTTTAGGAGAGTAGGTGGCAGGTGATGAAGGTTCTGTTGGGATGGATTGGTGGTAATATGGTTTACCCATCTCAGCGGCAGAGACTCTATGTTAGGGCCTACTGTGTATGCAGAACTCTCCTATGGACTGGGCCTGGACCATGTGTGCGAGGCCTCACAAAGTATACAGCTGTTTGCCTCCATGTCTTTCGGGTTGAAGCAAGTAAAGTGTAATGTGTGACGTGTGTTAAGAACTGGTGAAGGAACATTAGCATTTGCTATTTTCCTCAAAATAGCTTTGCAGTCAGTGCCAGGAAGGTGTGACTGGCAGGTGAAAAGACATTATCCTTCTGGTGTGAGGCCTGGTGTAACAGAATAGCCTATGCCTATGGAAGGGTGCAAATTCACACATCAAGTAGTACCATCATGAAAGCACCTAAACAATTACCAAAGAGTTAGTAACCAACATGCATAGTTACATTGGAACACTTACCTGTCCAGGGAGCCCGAGAAGTCAGCACCCCAGCCAATTTTCAGATCGGCTCTCGGGTGCTGCCGCATATTCGTGATGAGGGAAACCGGCAGTGAAACCTTTTGGTTTTCTGTGGATCTGTACTTCTTGTGCTGCATGATGATAATTGATAGCAAAATTATTAATATTGATACTGCAGCATTGAAGTGAGTACGTATGTTTGTTATTTCCAAGTCCATACTTCTTCAACAAGTTAATTAAAGAGATAATAAGCACATATGAGAAGGAAGATTTATCACAAAGTGCAAAGAACACTAGTTCCAAAGCAGTTCCTTGAAGCTGAAAACATTGAGATAATGAAATAGCCAGCCCAGAGTCCTGATCTAAACTCAAAAGAAAACCTTTGGAAAAATTCTTGGGGACAAAGTTATGGCCAAGAAACCCACTACAGTCACTGAACTGTGGAAGAGACTCGAAGAAGAGTGGAACAAACTCACACCAGAGCAGTGTGAGAGACTAGTGATGTCCTGTGGCCGCAGATGTGCGGAAGTCATTCAAAAGCAAGGGCCTGTACACTTCCTATTAATTGTTGTAACCTTCAGAAATTTTAGTTGTAATCTTTCTCTGTGCTACAGTCATTGCGGTTCTCTAATTTTGATCATTGTGTTTTCTACAAAATAAAGTTGTTTTTTTTGTTGAAGTGCCTTGGTCATTTTGAAAAAACACTGTTCTATTAGCATAGCATAGCCACAATAAAATTTCCATCAAATGTTGAGCAATGAAGATTATATTATTTCTGAAAAAATCAAGTGTTCAAAAATTGTTCTCTAATTTTGATCTCCAGTGTATAGGCACACTGCAGGAGAGAGAAGGAGCAAGGCAGAAAGTTTGTTGTGCTATCAAATGTGTTTTTTATCCTGCCCTTGGGACACTATTCCTCCCACTGATACAAGGCACTGTTTCTCCCACTAACACCAATGATGAGGCACTATCCCTTCTACTGACAACAATGTTGGGGCACTATTCCTCCCATTGACACCAATGACGGGGTATGAAGTTAGCTTCTGTTTATGCATTCTGTCATCATAGCCTCATCGTGAATTGTCCAGATTTGTACCAGAATTACTTTAATTCTGGGAATTTTTTTTTAATTCTTTATTTAGTCAAGGGCAAGGCAATCAGGTTCAACTTTACAATAGTTAAAGTAGCTGTAAAGCCTCAAGATTAAACTGCCATTATTCTTTTCTTCTTTAGGGCAATAGCAATGACATTGCCTTGTTTTTTGTTATAACATCGCTAAATACCTTTTTTAAGCACCAATTCTGTGCGGTCATGTGATTTTCATTATCATTGGTATTCTTGTCATTTCCAAGCAGAGGGACTACAGTGGGATGGGCTGATATTCCTCAAGCCAGGAGGGGAGCGGCTTTACACAGACCACGGAAATGGGAGGGAGATACAAACACACTGTATAGAGATGCTAATGATGAAAAACAAACTGACCACACTATCATGAATTGGCAGCCATGATTAGCGAGCTTAGTTTATAGACAGGAACAGGCAGGATCAACCAGGTACTATACCAACATGGAAAGGACTAAATTACATTTCAGGATCAATATGCAGTTTATCGTGCAATAAAGAGAAAGGAACATGATTTTGTTCTGTTTTTAGGCTTACAAACACTTTATTATTCAGCCATGTCATCATAATACGAGACGCATATAGACATCAGTCACAACGGTTTGTAGGCAAATTGTTCCATCATACTTTATTTCTTAGACCCAGATCTATCATTGTGGACTAAACAATGACATCTATCCTTATATAGGATGGTGCTTTTATATCATTTTACTGCTGTGAATTTACAATTCCACCGCAATGTAGCCTGTTTTTTTCCCTTAATTACCCTTCCCCCCACCCTCCCTTTAAGCAATATTGAATAAAAGAAAAAAAGGGACAAAGTTTAGCAGAGCTAAACATGAGATAATTTGATGCTATCATGTGACAGGTATATTTATAATCCGAAGAACAGTTGCAATAATCTTTAAACTGAACAAATGTTAAGCAATATGCACAATGTTGGGATAAGTTGTTTGAAGTATACTTATGTATAGCTCTCTCCTTTTGTAAAAAGTTCATAAAGATACAACAGAATCAGTTAGGACTCTGGTGTATTTTCCTGACTGAAGAAATATAGTTATTTTTACAGAGCCAGACTTGAATTACAGTATAGTTAAATACACCAAATATAAAACTTGGCTGTAGCTCTCAAAACCTGTCGTTCCAGCTTCATCCATGGATGTCTTATTTTTTCACAAACCGCTTACACAGCATTGTGTGCAAGGCATAAAATCAGAATGGATGAAATCTTTTTCTGGCCACAAAGAGTATAAAAGCCAGATTTACTGAGGATATTTTTAGAAATTGGCATAAGTCTATAGAAACTTAGTTCTGGTGATATGTGATAAATATGTACCACAAAGGAACAAGAAAAACATTGGTAAAAAGAATTTTGTTTTACCAGTATTTATACGCATACAATGGACAATAGACACCAGAGGTGTGCTAGAGATTGTTTTTTTTTTTGCTCCAATCTCCTTTGTGGTTAACAAGACTGGAAAGGAGGGGCAAAACTAGGATGGGGTTAAATTTAAGGCCCAACTCTACTTTTCCCTTCTCCCTCCCTCCTTGAACCAGGGAAACACTTTTTCACACCCAGGAATTTTAGAAAGCGCTGTGATTATGGTTTTGTGCTTATTTGATTTAGGTTTCTTCCCTCTTTTCCCCTTCCTCCTCCCCTAGGGGGGGCAGGGGGGAGGGACCTTGGAAACTGGTAATGGTACATTTCAGTAGGACTGCATCAATGCCAGTTTTTTTAAGACCACGTACAAGTACCAATACTTTTCCTCAAGTACTCGCCGATAGCAATTACCAATACCTATTTTTAATTTTTTTTTTTGTTATTTTATTCTTTTTTTTGTTCAAATTTTTTTTTAACACTGTATCTTTTTTTCAACTTCATTGTTAATACAAGGGAATGAACAAACATCCCTTGTAATAGCATGGGCCATGACAGGTCCTCTTTATGGAGAGATCTGGGGTCTATTAGACCCCAGATCTCTCTTCTGGCCTCCAATGTAGCCAATCAGAGACAGACCGGTCTGATCGGTTGCTTCACTGGTCACTAACGGCCAGGTAAACAAAGAGCCGAAACAGAAAGTGACAAGATCCTCGTCGCTTCCTGTTTCTGATGTCACACAGTGGGGGGGGGGGGGCAACATCTGTTCCTCTCACTGTCTGCCTAGAGCTGGATGCCACCGGTCGTATCCCTACTGGGCTCTCCGATGGCATGGGAGAGCCCGGTAGAGTTGGTAGTGGGAGGGGGGTTGGAACCCCCTTCCACCACCTGTAAAAGTAATCCAGTTGCCTGGACTACTTTAATCCAGCGCAGAATCGCTGGGACTAAAGAATGATATCTCTATCATTGCTGCAGCAATGACTGAGATATCACCCTTCCCCTCTGAGGACGTCCATAAATGTGCAGCGGATGGGAAGTGGTTAAATGTTGGGCACCTTTTTGTCTTACAATGTGAGTGATACTGAACAGAGGATAACAGAAGGTAAAGTGAAGGCAATGTCTGATCTCGGATGCCTTCACTTTACCTTCTCTTATCCTCTGTTCAGTATCACTCACATTGTAAAAAAGAGAGAGACACACACACACAGTGACCAAAGCATCCTCCTATCACAGTTATCTCTATGTAATGTGACAAACTTGTGGTGAACTGACAAAGCAGCACTTTTTCTGCAGTCCGTGGTGTCTGCAGTGACATCGATCCCGCCATGCGGCAATGGGGTCTCCTCTCTAGCTCATCATTCCCTTCATGGTCAGTTGACCTAGCCCCCCCCGGTCCCGACGGCCGCACAGTTAATTGAATAGGTGGCCGGCGTGGGCTCAAGGAGCAGCCCAGCCGCTGCAGCTGCCTTGGACATGCAGGTGTCACCCAGGTGCAGCCTGCATCCCGCTTGCGATGCTACTATCCACCCCCAAGCTGACATCACTTCCAAGCTTGGTTTCAGGTATCGAAGCATTTGCATGAGTACCGATACTCATGTAAATGCTTGGTGGCGGTGCAAATATGAAAACAAAAACCTGGAAGCCAACCAGGTCTCGATGGGGTGGGTAGTTGTCCACGTCATCGAACACTAGACCTGTTACTATAAACTTAGAAAGAAACCATTCCCTGTGTGTGGACCAAAGGCCACCGGGTGGCGATCCTCTGAATACAAAAGCATATATATTCAAAAAAGATAGGGACAGAGGTCCCCAAAGGTATTCTTCAGAGAGGATACAAAAGTATAAAGGACTAGTTTATCTTTATTTCAATTATACAAAAACAAATAGATTAAACACTTTCAAAAATACTTGGTGGCGGTGCAACCCTACATTTCAGTATATAAGTTGGTGTTCTGTCAATTCATGCTTCTGGCTCTGAAGAAGAGGGTTTGACCCTCGGAACGCATCAGCTGGACTTGGATGCTATGAGGTCTTCCCATGCCTTCAGCAGAGTGTGTTGAATTTGGGGGCACTCTTATTCATTTGTCTATGCTTGTGCATGACATGCGTTTGTGAGTATTCAGTTATTTATTGCTTCCATAAAAATTTGAGTTATGATAGTGCACTAGGTCTGTGTACCCTCTTTTTTGTTGTTTTGTAGTTTACCTAAGGATACCCGCAATCGTGAGAGGGCAGCAAGATGGCTGTGCACTACACCTGAGTGCAGGAGGTTACATTTTTGATACGCAAGCACAGATGACCTGTATGCATTTGCGCAGAAAATGTAATGTGCTACGTCTTTCAAAACATATCCACATGCTTGTTCTATACTTAACCCCCATTTCAAAATTTTATGTGAAAGAATAGAAAGCCAAACTAATTTGTAATGCAAT
This sequence comes from Lithobates septentrionalis, assembly GCA_037952835.1. Taxonomy (NCBI): domain Eukaryota; kingdom Metazoa; phylum Chordata; class Amphibia; order Anura; family Ranidae; genus Lithobates; species Lithobates septentrionalis. The sequence goes on from JBBDGP010000848.1 coordinate 1,406,550, forward strand.
AATGTTCTTTTCTTAGAAAACACGATAAATTGAAACATATTGTTTATGTAGGCATTTAATCAGTTGCTACAGCTCAAAATTTACACTGATGAACAATTACCTAATAAGGCCACAGTTGCCTTACAATTGTTTTCCACTAGCAAAACATTAAAATAAGTGCCACATTGTCTGTATCTAGAGCTTCCCTTCAGAATCACAAAAAAAGGAATTTTATAAAAGGTCAAAGTGCATTCCAAAGTAGGCAGAAAAAAAAAATAGAAATAAATAAATTAGGAAAGTGGTTTAAGACTCCATGCATACTTCCTGCGTGGTGTGTTGATGTGCCATTTATTGGGAAATGTCACCCCAATGCACTGTAGAATAAAGTGAAACACACAACACACCACAGCACAACTAACACTAATGTGTTATGGTGCACTGCGTTGATTAAAAAAAAAAAGAGGAGATGGAGGATTTTGATCCATTGTGGTGCATTGGCAGCATAATGAATGGGCTGCCTTAACGCACCGCAGCAGATCAAAAGTGTGGATCAGTATATCACCGCTAAGTAAAAAGGAGCAGAGACTGGAATAAACATGTACCAGGCCAGCAATCAGATCAAAACATTAAACTTAATGGTGAGATGGCACATAACAAGGACCATTCATAAAGCATTACATAAAAGCATATTCAGAGTTTGTTGACAAGCACAAGACTCAGGAGTGGCCTAGGGACATTTGACATGGGACATACATGGGACACAGACAGTAAGTTATTTCATGGTACAGTTTCCTGTGTGATAAGAGTGCGCTACACAAAGTTTACTTCAACTTTTTAGGCCGTATTTTGTCTATACACGGGGATAGACCATGCAAAAACACCTACTTTTTGGTCATGCCCAAAACTTGACATGCCTACAAGAGTGCTCCGCTTTAGCCCCCCCCCCCCCCCATTTTAGCATTTCAGCACCAATACAGCACCCTCTAAAGAAATTGTCTGGAGCCACCGCCTGTCGTATATGTATACTTGCTAATAATTTCTCCTATTAGGCTATGCTTGGCCTAATAAATTCTTTGAAATACTTTAAGGTGTATAGGTAAGTGTTGGGTGAGCAAGGTGTGTCATCGTCAGGTGTGCAGAGAAACCACAAAACTATTCAGCGGCTTCTCTTGGTGTGATGTTAAACTGCACATTAATGTTCTGCAAAACACCCGCTTCCAAGAGAGAGACAGACAAGTTAGATGAAATCCAAGAGATTTAGAAAAGGGAGTGTCAAACCAATTATTTAAGTCTGGATATTTTTATTAGAAAACAGTATATTTGAGAGAAACAGCCCAACAAGCTGCTGTGGTTCTGGAGGACCCCCGATCAGGGCTCAGTATACTGATAGGGAAGGGTGGTCAGATGTCCTCATGTTCATAGGACAGTCCCCAATTTTAGGGGACTGTCCCTGGGAAAAAAGTTTCCCTGATTTTTTCATAGTTTTAAAGTGGATTTCCAGCTTAGTCCTAACCAGCCTTAAAACTGTTCCCTCCCCCCTCCTAGCACCTATGCTAACTAATCCGTTTAAGAACAATGTATATACTTACCTATTTTCAGGCCACTTCAGGAAAGAGGGGGGAGTGCTGACAATAGATGGGCCATTGAAATCTATGGGTGATGTCAGCGCTCCAGGTTTTACTAGCCATTGTTGGGGTGCTTTTTCCTCTCCCCTGCAGCTGCCCCTGGCTGACACAGGGGAGATGTGACTGGACAAACGGTAACGCAAGTGAGACGCGCGTTTTTGAAACAGGTTGTGGCTGTTCAGAAATGCGCAGATGCAAATGTTGCCAAAATGGCAATGCAAGTGGGACGTGCGTTTGCCACGTGTTTATGAAACACGAGTTGCTGCACATAAGGAAATGCGTAGATGTGAATGCTGGATTATTGTTAATAACCACCGATCGCGGGTAGCTGATGTGTGATTTGCTGCCAAAATGCGCAACGTGCCACAACTGAAAAGGTTCACGAGATACTTTGGGGCATTTGTCGCGCACTGGACAGCCCTATATGCGATGCGTGTTTACACATAAAAAAAAAACTGGGAAAAAAAATGAGCGGGAACGTGCATTTCTGCTATGGTCAGCTGTGAATGCAATGTGCTAGGGTGTACGTTTTTGAGCAACGATTACCAGGGAGGAGATGTGTGGGTTAAATAAAAAAAAAAAAACTTTAAGAAGTAGCAACAAAGTCGCTGCAATTAAGACAAATGTATGACTTGCTGGCAATTTTACATTGAAGTCTATGGGAGTCGTGCAGCACAAGAATCGCCCAAAAGTAGTGCCAGAAGAATCATTTTTGACGCCACTAAAGACGCAGCAATTAAGACAGCACCAATCTTTTTTAACTTGACCTACAATTTTACATGTCGCAGGAAAATCGAGCTAGTGTGAACCAGGCTAAAGAAGATCTAAAGTCACAGCACATGCTTTCATTTTACATCAGCATTGTAGAAGCACTTTCATATCGTGAGTGCTGCCTATCTGTCCAGTGTCCGCAATCTCTTTCCACAACCTCCTAGATTGCCTGCATGCTTTGCGTTTTTTCCTCTGTCCATGTGCTCTCAATTTCTAAGGACTACATATCTCATGGTACCTTGCAACCAATAATGATGTGGTGTATTTGCTGTACTGACTGTGCCTCGAGAAACCACTTCTGTTCAGCACCTCTGAATTGTAGACTTGTGCACAACGGAAAATTTTGCTTAGTTTCGGTTCGTTGTCTTTTGTAAAATACATAATTTCGTTCTGTTATATTCGTTATTTTACATTAATTCGTTTTCGGATAATTCGCTATTTCTGTAGTGTCGATATTCGTTATACTGAATCTCGAATCGTGTCAAATTCATTTGTTATATCCGCTCTAATTTCTTTCATATTAGTTGTAATTCGATATTTATGTATGTATATTTATTCGTGATAATGATTCGTAGTTTGGAAAGTCGTTTGTTTATTGAATCTATTAACACACACAATGACAATATCTCTTCTCCTCTGCTCAAATACAACACCCTTCTCACTTAGTTCTCAGGAATGCACTTTGCCAGTAATCCAACCTCGAGCACAAAACTAATCAGCTGATTGGACTGTAAGATTTACTTTGAGCTGAACTTTTGTTTTATTAGATCTTTAATGAATTACCGAATCATGTCGAATTCATTCGTTATATCCGCTATAATTTCATTCATATTAGTTGAAATTCGTTACTTTTTTATTCGGACATTCGGACGAATTTTGATTCCTTACGAAACAGATTGCACATGTCTACTCTGCAGTATAGTTATAGTCTAGAAGGCATGCTCTGTGAAATGTGTGACACAAGCAGTGCATATTCACAGATCATGGTTAAAGTGTGCCACAAGGGCCTTTTCTCTGATAGAATAGGTGCAGGAACTCACCCTCCCTCTCCCTGGTCAATTCTTTATCCCCCACCCTGCGCTCCTCTCTCTCTCTCTCTCTCGAGAAGCATGCTGTGCTATATATCACATACTCTTGGTCAATGAACTCTGTATGCTTTGGTGTCCCCCAGCAAATTTTCATTGTCACCCCCCAAGCAAACCCCCCCTTTCCTCAAGTATCTCACCCCCCCAAAGGAATCATTGATCGCTCCCCTCTGTACATATCTTTGCTTACCTCTGCGCCCCTCATCCACAACTCAACTCTGTGCCCCCCCCCCCATCCACTACTCACCTCTACAATCCTTGTCCACAGCTCACCTCTTTCCCCCTGTTCACCTTAGCACACCCCCATCAACATCTCACTTCTGCACCCCTCCATCCACAGCTTACATCCCCAACCATAGCTTATCATTTCCCCAAACCCCCTCCACAGTTCTCACCTCTGCACCCCCCCAAAGCTGTTTTAACGCTGCACGAATTACCCCCTCTACAGCTCTCATTTCCACAACATGCGCAACCCCCTACTGATCTCGCCTCTGCACAGATCACCCTGCCTCTTCCCAGGTCTCACCTCAGTATAAATCTCACCCCTCCCTTCCCAGCTCTCACCTCTATATAACTCGACCTCCACAGCTCTCTCCTCTGCACAACCTTCCCATTTCACTCTACTCAGCTCTCACCTATCTGCACCAAACCCTCAACCTTCCCACAGCTGCCTCTCTGCACAACTAAATCCTCCCCCTCCCCACGCTTTCCCTTAGTGAAGAAGAAGTTCAGCTGTGTTGATTTCCACCACGTGAGCAAACAATTGCGTATTAAAAGTGAACACAGCTTCAGCCTAATCTACTACTAAGTGAACAGTCACAGGGACACCTGACATTATGTAGCCTTTCTGTAAAGGTCCACCACATTCCTTGCCTGATCATGCATTATACAACTAACGCAACTCGCTCAATACGAATTTCTAGTGCCTTTTTCTAAATGTATCCTATTTAATTTGGAACCCAGAATGAACCAAATGCAATCCTACTACAAATTTGGGATACCCTTCCTCTTAACTTGATTGGTAAAATAAATCTTATAAACACGATTTCTAAAATTTTACACATGCTGAAGGCGTCACCTATATTTGTACCCAAAAACGTATTAAATATAGACTCTATATCATCCTTAATCTGGAGCAAAAACCCCACCGTATAGCTAAATGAGAATTACAGGCTGCCACAACAGATAAAAGTCTAGCCCAACCAAATTTTCTAAATGATTTTTTGGCATCCCAGTTATCCTATGTCTATGACTTGCTGCACCTTCTTTCTGCAACTACTGCTTTATTGATAGATCCATGTGGGTTGCAAGTATCTTTGGTTAATAGATTATATACCCAAAACCCTAGGCCATACAACAATCTCACCCCTGAGGATGCAGCAGTGAAAATGTCTCATATTTGAGGATAAATCATCTTCAAGGCTCTTATTTCTTGCCTATAACTCTTCTAATGGAACATCAATAGCCTACAAGAACTTATGGGCATCCAGATTTCAAGTTGTGGTCAAGTCATGACATTAGCCTGCTTTCATATATTTTGCTGAACTTAACATTTCTTTTGACCAAACTAAACAAGCTTTATCCATTACTAACAAACAGCTCTATTGATACATTACTTTATGTCAAGCCGTTCACTCTCAATTTGGCTATCGCCTTGGCAACATCACGTTGAAAACCTTTATGAACATGGGATCTTTGGATAACGCATGACAACTGTAATGGTAATTTTCACAAAGTCTGCTGCCTCAGTTTTTAGGATGGCAATTTGCATATAATCTAGAGCAGTGGTTTTCAACCTTCTAGTGACGTGACCCCTTGATAAAATTTCCCAAGTTGTGGGGACCCCTAAAAGTAAAATTATTTTAATAGTATGGGTTGTCAGCACCCAAGGCAAGACAAGTAATTTGTGCCCCTAAACCACAGACATTTAGCGCTCCCCGAGTCCCTTCCACTCGTACAGTATTAAAACCCCTTCTGGTACATTTTAGGATGTAGGATGTACCACTCTCTTTGTTCTCCTTTCTTTACCTTTTATCTCTTTCCTAATTTCGTGTTTTTTTTTTCCGCATCCCTCTCTCTAGCCATCTTTTTTGTTCGCTCTTATTTTCTCTCCCTTTTTCTTTGTTCCTCCCCCTCTTTTCCTCTCTCTCCCATGTATTTTCTATTTTCATTACTTCTCGTACTCCTTGGTGGCATGGGGGGGTGGGGGGAATGGGATGAGTGGCAGTGCTGGTGGGGTGTGGGATCAGTGGCACAGTGGCAGTGCTGGGGGGGCGGGGGGGGGGGGGGAGTTCTGATCAGCCAATTTAGGGGCTCTTGATCAAGGTTATCGGCTGATCTGAGAACTGCAGGGGGGACTTTTAATGTCAACTAAAATCACAGGTAGTGTTACTCACTGGGTCTCAGGCTTCACTGTGTCTCCGGCTTCACTGTGTCTAGTAACAGTGACACCTATGTCAAAATCAGGAGATAGGGTCTCCTCCAGCCCCTCCCACTTCACATTCCTCACCAGTCAGCTGACCTCTAGTCACCGCCCCCCACCCAAGCCATGAACTGAATGGGCGACTGCGAGCTCCAGGGACAGCCCTGCTGGGCGGCCGCAAAAAAGCTGGGAGATCGGTGCGGGCTTCAGGAACAGCCCAGGATTCAGTGACCCCTGGCAAATAGTCATTTGACCCCTCAGGGGGTCCCGACCCCCAAGTTGAGAAGCACTGCTCTAGAGTGTTGAGAAGAGTGATCAGATGAATTGCGATTAACTGCAAAATCCCTCTGCCATGAAAACGAACTTAATCCTATAAAAATCATTGTCACAGCATTTGAAAAGAAGGCTTTAGGGCGCCCAAGAAAGTCCAGCAAGTGCCAGGACTGTCTTCTACGGTTGATTCAGCTGCGGGATCGGGGCACCACCAGTGCAGAGCTTGCTCAGGAATGGCAGTAGGCAGGTGTGAGTGCATCTGCATGCACAGTGAGGCAAAGACTTTGAGGATGGCCTGGTGTCAAGAAGGGCAGCAAAAAAGCCACTTCTCTCTAGGAAAAACATCAGGGACAGACTGATATTCTGCAGAAGGTACAGGGATTGGACTGCTGAGGCCTGGGGTAAAGTAATTTTCTCTGATGAATCAACTTTCCAATTGTTTGGGGCATCTGGAAAAAATCTTGTCCGGAGAAAAAAAGGTGAGTGCTACCATCAGGCTTGTGTCATGCCAACAGTAAAGGATCATGAGACCAATCATGTGTGGGGTTGCTTCTCAGCCAAGGAAGTGGGCTTACTCACAATTTTGCCTAGGAACACAGCCTCGAATAAAGAATGGTATAAAAAACATCCTCCAAGAGCAACTTCTCACAACCACCCAAGAACAGTTTGGTGACATAATGCCTTTTCCAGCTCGATGGAGCACCTTGCCATAAGGAAAAAGTGATAACGAAGTGGCTTGGGGAAAAAAACATCAACATTTTGGGTCCATGGCCAGGAAGCTCCCCAGACCTTAATCCCATTGAGAACTTGTGGTCAATCCTCAAGAAGCGAATGAACAAAAAATAAAAATAAACCCCACAATTTCTGACAAACTCCAAGCATTGATTATGCAAGAATGGGCTGCCATCAGTCAAGATGTGGCCCAGAAGTTGATTGACAGCATGCCAGGGCGAATTGCAGCGGTCTTGAAAAAGAAGAGTCAACACTGGAAATATGGATTCTTTGCATAAACTTAATGTAATTGTCAATAAAAGCCTTTGACACCTATGAAATGCTTGTAATTATACTTCAGTGTACCATAGTAATATCTGACAAAAAGATCTAAAAACACTAAAGCAGCAGATATTGTGAAAATATTAGTGTCATTCTCAAAACCTTTGGCCACAGCTGTATACTCCTATCTACAATCTAAAAGCTCCTGGCCATTCCAGACAGCTTTGTAAATGGAAACACTTAATACCATCCCTGAAAGAAGATTAATGGGAGGATCTGGAACGAAGATAGTTTAAAGATACTCTCATCATGGCCGATTTGCTCATTCAATTTTATTTAAAAAAATGTGAATAATCCCCACTGCTACATGCCACAGATGTTCAATATCACCTGCTGATACATTACATATGTTCTGGACATGTTACTCTGTGGTCGAATTTTGGGAACCAGTGCATGGATCCATGGAAACTGGCCTAGCTTTCCAGGGACCCAACATTCCCAAGACTGGCTTGCTTGGTTTGATAGACAAAAATGGTCCAACAATTTAAAAATTGTAATTCATTCTCTATTATGTTCAATGCAAGGAGGCTTACTTTTTTAAAATTGAAAAGCACAACTCCACGGCGGTTAACTCAACTAAAGAGGGGTATAGACACTCTTGTACCCAAATTCAAAATAGTATAAAAATAGTAGGGCTTGCCCTCAAAAAAAACTTCTAAGATTTGGTAACCCTGCATTGATGTACTTGGAAATCCGGCTTGGCAAGCTAATGTTGGGAAAGCATTATCCTCTCCATCAGGGATTTGTTAATTCATTTTGTGGCACAAGTTAGTTTAAGATAAAAGATCCCTGATCAGCTGTAGAGGTGCGGATTGAATGTTATTACACCTACGAGTATACAATGAACCAGTTGACATATACAGCGAGTAAAATAAGTATTGAACAGGTCACTATTTTTCTAGGTATATTTCTAAAGGTGCTATTGACATTAATTTTTCACCACAGGTCAGTAACAACCCATGCAATCCATATATACAAAGAAACCAAAACAATTAAGTTCAGAAATTTTGTTGTGTAATAAAATGGAATGACATGGAAAAAGTTTTAAACACGCTAACTAAAATTTATTTAATACTTCGTACAAAATCCTTTGTTGACAGCTTCAAGGCGCCTCCTGTTTGGAGAAACTAGTCACATGCATTGCTCAGGTGTCATTTTGGCCCATTCTTCCAGTCTTCAAATCTTGCAGGTTCTGTGGGCCTCTTCTATGAACTCTGATCTTTAGTGCTTTCCATAGATTTTCTATTGGATTCAAGTCAGGTGATTGGCTGGGCCAAATCTAGCAGCTTTATTTTCTCTTTGAAACCAAATGAGAGTTTTGTTGGCTTTGCGCTTGGGATTGTTGTCTTGCTGAATTGTCCATCCTCGTTTCATCTTCATCATCCTGGTAGATGGAGGCAGATTTTTATCAAGAATGTCTTGGCACATTTTTCAATGCATCTATCTTCAATGGTATGCCAGTACCGTATGCTAAAAAACAGCCCCACACCATAATGTTCCCACCTCCAAACTTCACTGTTTGTATGATGTTTTTGGGGTGATGTGCAGTGCCATTTGACCTCCAAACATGGTGTGTATTATGGCATCCAAAGAGTTCAATTTTGGTCTCATGTGACCAGACTATATTCTCCCAGTATTTCACAGGCTTGTCTAAATGTTGTGCAGCAAACTTTAAACCAGCTTCAACATGCTTTTTCTTCAGCAATGGAGCCTTGCGTGGTGAGCGTACATACAGGCCATGGCGGTTGAGTGCATTACATTGTTTTCTTTGAAATAATTGTACCTGCTAATTGTAAGTCTTTCTGAAGCTCTCCACAAGTGGTCCTTGGCTCTTGGACAGCTCTTCTGATAATTCTTTTCACGCCCGTTAGAAATCTCGCAAGGAGCACCTGGTCGTGGCCGGTTTATGATGAAATTATGTTCTTTCCACGTCTGGGTTATGGCCCCAACAGTGCTCACTGGAACATTTAGAAGTTTAAAAATCCTGCTTCAACCAATGCCAAGTATGTTTTGCAACAATAAGGATGCAAAGATCTTGAGAGCGCTCTTTGCTTTTACCCATCATGAGATGTTTGTGTGACACCTTGGTAATGAGACACATTTTTATAGGCCATCAGTTGAGACTGAACCAGCTGATATTAATTTGCACTGACAAGGGGCTGGATTACTTTCTGATAGATTTCAGCTAGGGTCTTGTCTTTCCATGCCTTTTTGCACCTCCCTTTCTTCATGTGTGCAATACTTTTTCACTGTGTTATTCCAATTTATTACACAACTTAATTTCTTTACTTATTTGTTTTGGTTTCTTTGTATGTATGGATTGAGTTTTTACCCATGAAAATTTCAGGTCAATGGCACCTTTAGAAATATATTTACCCAGAAAAATGGTGACATGCTCAATAATGATTTAATCTGCTGTATATGTTGAAGAAAAAAACACATAAACACTTATTAAGAAATAATGAAAAGTCACTTTGTTAAATGAACATTTGCTCAGTCTCAATTCCTTTAGTGACTAATCCCCAGCAGATTGTCCTAGGGCAGTGGTTCTCAACTCCAGTCCTCAGGACCCACCAACAGGCCAGGTTTGCAAGATAGCTGAAATACATCACAGGTGATTTATACAAAAATTGGGAGGTCTTTGGGCATGGACAGGAATTAATTCAGACGAATCTTCCAATCCCTAATTATAACCAAGTAGAACAAAAGTTGTGATTCTTACACACAGAATGGGATTTTTATGAGGAGATAGTACGTCTATATTCAAGTAGGCATAGATGAATAAATAATTAAAAGATAATTTTTATTTAAATTGTAAAAAGTATACAAAAAAGATATATAGATATACACAAATATGACCATCCAGTATTGTGTTCAAAATTCATTCGTGTCTGTTAGCCAACATGTTTCGCAAAAAACGAATTGCTTCATCAGGGCAGAAATCGACATCACAGGTTCATTTGAACTACTGGTATGAATCTAAAATCAAAGCACACACCACCATTGCCAGGCGTCAACCACTGTACCAACTGGTGCAAAAAATCCAGGGGTGCCAGATCCCAATTGGATAACGCCAACAGGGGAACTGGACCACACAATAGCAGGACAAGAGTCTGCAGAGGCCGACGAATCGTGATTACTACAAGGTATTTCCTCCTGCCAGTAAGGACGGACCGGCGCCGAGTGTGTCAGCTGTAGTGACCTCCCCTCTCCTTCAGTTCATACAATAAACTGTTAGCCGATGCCAAAACCTCCTAATCAGATCTTTGAGAGGACAGCTGCAGACCCTCTCACGCCTATTAGCCAAATCCACACAGTGTCTAGAACCCCTAATAAAACCGTTGGACTCGCAAGCCTGAGTAACTAGAGTTTTAACAGATACTTGCCTTTGTCCCAGGTCTATGAGTCATTTAACAGTCGTAGAGCTCAGCTGGTGGAATACCCAAAACACATTCCTGAGAGACAGCAAAGACTCAAAGTTCAGTATATGACAGTACAGCTAGTATAATGAACATATTTACCTCCATCAGTTAATTATTAATGTTTTAAGTCCAAACACCCCTATATAGGACAATATGGGGAGCCAACGAAGCATATTAACCTTGCTAGCTAAAGTAGACAACCGAAATCTGTCATATCTATATCCATTTCTATGGTAATTCCATGCTGGACAATAATATGCATGTTAGACTGTAACCTGTAGGTATTCAAAGATATTAATACTTATAGAAAACCAGATCTGTGGCATGTTTGTAAGCACAGAGACATCCCATGACAACACTACCCTTAATGACAAGAAAAGGGGACTGCCCCTGAAGTCAGCTTTCGTTTAACAGCAAACCAAGTCCTATGAGAGCCAATGTACCATCTTGCTTGATTGATTGGACTCTGCTGAACCAGAACATTGTTAAGTATTCCCACTCTCAATTCCTTTAATTATCTGTTGCATTTTTGTCTCTTTGTAGAACCCCTTTTCTGTAAATATTTTATTGGACCATATTTTACCTTTTCATTGTTAAGCCTAGGTTCACAATGAGCTGCGGGAATGAAGCCATGCGAGTTCAGCTGAACTCGCACGATTTCACTCCCACATGTCAGTCCTAATTTCGGACGAGATTTCAGGGACATCTGTGCAGGTTTCTGCCCAGATGTCAATGTAAATCACAGCCCAAAATCGCAAAAAGTAGTACAGAAACGACTTTTTGAAATCGGTGCGACGCCGCAAATGCAGCGTCGCACCGATTAGGACAGTGCCATTGCTGCCGATTTGACATGTTAAAACTATCTCTAATGCAAACTAAAAGAATCCAGGTCTCTGAGGAGTGCTACTGTGATATAAATCTCTGAATATACCTGTCTGTGGTGACAATGTGTGTAGATGTTTATTTAGATTTATAATTGTCATTGCTGTTATTGTGAAGGGTTGATGGGCCCAAAGCTATCTGGTGGCAGTTTGGGGTGTAAAGGATTAATTGCTTAGCTAACTCCACCCTGTGACAATCGCTCACAGTCTGTTGGCATTTAGATTGTGGTCCCGAAAGCTAGAAAATCTTTGTACAGTGTGAGGCTGAGAGTGTCATTGTTGTGCATCAGTGATAGCATGGTGTGAGGTTGACCAGTCATTTGTCGCAAGTTGGTGGAAAGGGGCAGTGGTCTGATCTGTGTTTGTCACAGCAGGCTATGGCTTCGAGGTTTCACATCCTTTACATGTTTTCCTGGGAACTTTTCAGCAACTCAAAACTGGGTATACACTAATAGATTTTTAAACAAATATTTATACAACACTCTCAGTACATTTGACAGCTAGATGAATATCATTTGAAAGTAAAAATATTTTTTTTTTGCTTTAAACATTCGATTTGAGTGAATGGACTTTCCAGAATGAAAAATACCGTTAGAAATTTGAGAAACATTTTCCTTCCTGCTTCCTTCAAATTTTCTGGTCACTGGTTAAAATTAATCAATTTGACCACAGTAACAATTAGAAAATTGAACGAATGAAAATTTTCAGATCAAAATCTACTAGTGTATACCCAACTTAAAACATAATCCCAGGGCTACTATTATACAGATAATACACAGTAAAAGAAAACTATCAAGTCAAGTTTCAAAAGAAAGGTATATTTATTTTTACTCTTGAACACAAAAATGCAGAAACATGATGCTCCTATTCAACAATTTATCAGTAGCTACAACACTGCCACTATGTACAAAATATCCAATGATAAATGTGCTACACATATAAAAATACAGTATGCATTACATATATACAATGTGCAAAACATCTGGCATTCGAACATCATGTTAAGGAATTGATTGCAGGGGGTGCAAATTGCATGTACAAAGGCATCAAAACTTTTCATAGAAAGGCATGAATACATGAGCAGGCCCCTGATCAAGGTCGCAACTGCTGTCCTCTGATTGTACAGTTTCTTCAGTTCTATGGGAGGTTTTCACTGCAGTCCCAATAATCACTGCAGATGGTCTCCTACCTAAAACGTTTGTGTCCTCATACTGCACAATCAATGGCTATAAATTTAATGAAAGAATCACCGAAATCACAGTAACTGTAAAGCAGCAGAAGGGACTGATGCAAACTGATCTTCTGATTATGTTAAAACAAAAATAGCAGGAATCAGCAAAACCCACAAATGTGTTGTTAAACTTTACAGAAATCTCCAAAGTACATTTTTCAGCAACATGTAAAGATGTTTTTCAGTAATGTTCATTATATCAAGCATAGTTTTTTCTTACAAAATAAATACAAGTCTCGTCTCGCTACACCAATAGGTTGTGAAACTCCCTGCATTGCTGAAAAGCAGGTGGCGGCCCATATGTGACTTATTCTACTCTTTTGCTTTTAGTCGATGGATCACAAAGAAAGACCCCATAAGCTTGCAACCCACAGAACTCTTATCTGTAAGAGGTCTTATCTTATCTTGCCTGACCCTGAACTCTTATCTGGTTAAGGGTCAAGCAAGCCGATACTGTTGGGAAGCATAGAAGCAGAGGCAACTGAATAATCTCTCTTTAATGCCCTACTAAATTTTTTTTTTAAATTATCATTATGGAGCATAGATATGGGCATAATATCTGTTCACCCAAATTCTGATTCCCTCTTTAGGCTTAATGTACACGGGACGTAGATTTCATCAAAATCGTACTTTATTACTCATTTTCAGTCACTTAATATATATTGACCAGAAAGGCGAGAACCATCGGGTGACTGGTGAGCAGTACCACGACTAGCATGTAGCTTCCAGCCAACGAAAACGTTTTGTAAGCAATGCACATTAACATTACAACTTAAAGCTGAAAAGGTGTAGGAGCAAGTATAAGCTACAACAATTTAACAAAGTACTTTACATTTATGGGCCATACATTTTACATTTACAATTTTGGAGAATGCTATAAGCATTCAAAGCTTCATTGTCCCTTCTTCTGGATATCTACAAATATGCCAATAGCAGCAAGTATTATGTACCTACTACATGTAGAAACAATCCTATTCTTCCATATTTGTACACCTGAACTAAAGTCCTAAGTTCAACTTGTACACACAAGTGCTTTGGTGATGCATAGGAATGTTTACAAAAAAAATGTGTTTGTGTACATGGTACCTGCCCAGGCTACAGCATTAGTATTGTGGTCCATTGAAAATAGGGCCCATATGAAGCCATTTTGGTACAGCTTTCACTTAGCACAGATACAGAACATTCGTTTTAACAGGTCTTTTGGCAGTTCATAGTAAAAGGAAGGTAGAACAAAAGCTTACTGTTACTGAGTGTTTATATGTGGCTTTGTAATACAGCCTATCGTGGTATCTGGTAGTAAATGAACCAAGCAAACATGCTTTCCAGTGCACTAATAAGCTTGTTACAATATCATTTTAAAGCTGAACTCCCAAGCAAACAGGTAAATACACTGTTAAAGCACGTCTGCAGGCTTACCTGTTAATTTCTCTAATTCTGATCTGTCAAGTTTTGTAATCCAGGCACCCCGATGACTCCACTAGTGATGCAACACCGCTTTGTTATTGCCTTGCCCCAAGAATGTGGACTGGACAGTAAAGGTGTGTAATGACTGCTTACTGTTCTCCCTTATCAGCAATCACCCAGTGTTAAATTGACAGCATTATGCCATTCAGTACAGTGATTGGGTCACATTGCAGGTCTCTCCCTATCCCCAGTGTTAGCACAATTGTGCAGGGGATTAAAGGAAGCTAACAAAGTATGAAGTACAGATTAAAATGTAATATTCTAATCAGTACATAACTGGATAAAAGTGTTATTTTCCATCTGTACTACATAAGACCCAAGTATTCAAAAGCCCACTAGATATAGTAGAAATGTAAACGTATAGAGTGTTGCCAGTACTGATTCTACAGACTGCTATTGTTTCAATGTTTCTAATTATTAAATTTTAAAAAGGAAATTTAATGGCGACGTCAGTTAGCAAAGGCACATTAAGCTGCCAATAGATGGATCGAAATTTGGCTGATTCAGCAGGGACTGGCTGAACTTCGATCCATGTATGGGCATTGTAGTTGTACAGAAGTCGATCTACCAATCAACTTCTGTACAACTGCCCTGCTGGAAAATTTCCTCTCGATCTGTGTATTCTGACAGAAGGGAGACATCCAGTGGTCAGAATATAATGACACAGCAGGGGGATTCCCCCATTCACCTCAAAAGTGTGGCTGGTGGAATTGGTTTGTTTTTTTCCCTGTTAAACCTGCTGGTTAAAAGAAATAAACTGACCCTTCAATGGCCAATATGCTAAATGTGTGTGTCATAACTGACTCGTAGCTAACAGTGTTTCCTAGGCGGTAAAAAACATTTTTGCTTTCTGCTTTAAAGGAAAAATGGTCCCCATCACATTTAAAATAGGGTGACATTTCTGTAAAAAAAAAAAAAAAAACAAGTACATGTGGGGTCCCACCTTTAAGACTGGTGGCTCCAGCCTCCCAGTGCTTCTGATGGTAACTGGAAATGATCAGATTCTCACTCCCGCTGTCATCAAATATGAACATCCAATATTCAATTGCATGCCATAGAATCTCATCACTGCTCCTGCAGCAAAAGCACTGGCATTAAAGCGGAGTTCCACCCAAAAGTGGAAGTTCAACTTTAAGCACTCCTTACCCCTTAACATGCCATATTTGCCGCCACATCACTGGATCATGGGACAGGTGAGTGTGTGTTTAACCGCATGCCGACCAGCCGCAGTTATACTGCGGCAACATGGCTCGGCTGCGCGAATCGCCATCATGGTACGTCGGTACCATAGATGGCCACTATGGGGCGCATGCATGCTGCCCGAGCCGATGCGAGTGCCCAGAAGTCTCTATCACCGCTGGGCTCCCGCGATCGCTCGGGGCACACGGAGAACCCGGAACTGTGTGTGTAAACACACAGTTTCCGGTTCTCTGAGGGGAGAACTGACAGATCCTCTGTTTACACAGAGTATGAACAGCGATCTGTTAGTTTCCTTGCACAGTTCACATCCCCCTTCAGTTAGAACACTCCCTAGGACACACATTAACCCCTTCACTGCCCCCTAGTGTTAACCCCTTCACTGCCAGTGGCATTTTTACAGTAATCAATGCATTTTTAATCGCACTGATTGCTGTATTAATGCCAATGGTCCCAAAAATGTGTCAAAATTGTCCGTTGTGTCGGCCATAATGTTGCAGTCTCGATAAAAATCGCTGATCGCCGCCATTACTAGTAAAAAAAAAATTTATAAAAATGCCATAAAACTATCGCCTATTTTGTAGACGCTATAACATTTGCGCAAACCAATTAATATACGCTTATTGTGATTTTTTTTTACCAAAAATATGTAATAAAATACGTATCGGCCTAAACTGAGGGAAAAACATTTTTTTAATATATTTTTTGGGGATATTTATTATAGCAAAAACTAAAAAATTATGCTTTTTTCAAAATTGTTGCTCTTTTTTTGTTTATAGCGCAAAAAATAAAAACCACAGAGGTGATCAAATACCACCAAAAGAAAGCTCTATTTGTGGGGAAAAAAGGACCTCAATTTTGTTTGGGAGCCACATCGCAGGACCGCGCAATTGTCAGTTAAAGCGATGCAGTGCCAAATCGCAAAAAATGCTCTGGTCTTTGGCCAGCCAAATGGTCCGGGGCTGAAGTGGTTAATAAAAGGCAGCAGATAGTAGTAGATATAAGTGTAGCTGCTGACTCTAAAACACAAGAGGGCTGGAACTCCGCTTTAAGCTGTATCTGTTCCTCTATACTTTTTCAGCAGAGGTGAATAGAGTATTAGGGTATTCCACAACCACTGCAACCTGTCCGCTGTCTAGAAATGTTGGCATTTGTGATCATTTACAATCCATACATAGTCTGATAGTAGCAAGAATTTGCATAAAACTTTTCTAACGTAAAATCTTGTTCCATGCATTTTAGGAACAGATAGATCATAATAGACGTATATCTTAAAGTACAAATAAGAGTGGTTTACATGATGGGATCCTGCAAGTATACAAACTATACCTCCATACCTTTCATTTTGGCACAATTTTGAGGGTGTAGAAAGTTTAGTCATAAAATGATAGGGCTAGTTCACTTCACTTCTAAAGTAGTCCTATTTTCACTACTAATGTTTTATTTTTATTATCACAATCAAAGTTTATTGAAAGTTTACATAGCATACAGTATGTTTTAACATTTTACTGGAAACATGCCTCAGCACCAGCCTTGTAAGATTTGGACCTGTTAACATTGTGCCAACTCCAATTCTGTGCTGTTCCGTTCCGATATCCATCTCAGTAGATTTGATTACCTCCAGTACAGAACTGTGATAGAAGTTTATTGGAATCTGGTAAATCTCAGTGAAAGGTTTTAAGTTGCCATAGATAAATCGAAATTCGGGGACCAGCCACATTTTAATCCATCAATGGCTGTTCACGCTTGACAGAGTGGTAGAGTGAGAGAGATGTAATGATCGATTACTCTAGAATGGGACTGTTGGAAAAGTCATTTGATTGGCACCTGGAGCCAATCGGCTGCCGCGCTGAACTGTGTATTCTGACAGCGGGAGTGACTCCACTGTCAAAATTCACTAGCATAGCAGGGAGGATTCCTCCATCCACTTTGCTTGCGTGGATGGGGTCAATTGTTCAATTTTTTTTTTTCAATCACACCACTGGCTGATTAAAAAAAAAAAAAACATCCATGTACGGCCACAGCCTTACACTGTGTGTGTACACATGCACTGGATGCCCTCACTATTGACACACTCTTCCTTACTCTTTTTATAGAGCATGTATGCAGCAATATCCGCTTTCTATGTTAACTTCTACCAAGCAGAGATTTCAAATGAATTAATCTACTAGGTTTAACCTCAAATGATTTAATAAATTTCAAAGTACGTTTCAGAGAACCTGACTTCTTAAGAACAAATACACTATGTTGCATAGTAAGGCCAACTGTATAACATTTTTCAGAAATCCCAGACTGTAAACACCTAGGTCCTTTTGCCAGTTAGATGGGCATGTTTTATTTCTTTGTAAGTTTTTACAAGAACATGTTAAGGTGATGGCTACTTTAGGTGCTATTGCAAATATTGGATTGCAAATACAACTTATCATAAAGAAAAGCACCAGATACAACCCTCATCTCCATTTTACAGGAGAGCAAGCGCTCACCCACACAAGATGTGATCTCATGTATTTTGTTTCATTTTCAAGCACACTTAAAATACACTATGAAATCCTTTTTTTTTCAACAAGGCATATAACATGTTGCATTGTGGTGCATTAAAAAAAGTGTCCTGCATTCCGCTTCTTTGGTGCCTTGACTTGCATTTTTTTCATTCAAGTCTGCTAAAAAAGGGTCATTAAAAAACAAAAAAAAAAAAGCTTGGTAAGAAGTCTTGGTGCGATTGAGCCCAAAAGGTTATGGAAAAAGAACTTTGTATAACTGATACAATTCTTAATTGGAAAGCATACAACATGAAAATAATATGATGATAAAAGTGTCTGGATTCCTTCACTTTACATCTAGCTTAGCTTTGAGTATTTCCAAGGTATTTATTATTATATCAAGATCCTAAATACACTTTTAAAATAGAAGGTTAGGATTCATTTTTTTAAAGTATTGTTTTGCCCAAAAGGATAGTGAACTTGGAAGAGCTAGCCTTCTTGTAAAAATGAATTGCCGCTTTTTATGTGGTATCCTTTAATTAACTCATGCCTGAAGTGATAGAAAATTCAAGGAATATAAGCCTTCAAAAGTAAAATATTAAGCTACAAAAACGATCTTTCATACGCACTTACCCCCTAAAACATGCAGAACTAGTACATTGTTATTCTTATTCAACAAAACTTTGATTTTTCTTTGATTTGCGTATTTCCGTTTATCCATTCAGACTTAAAGAACTCCTAATCCTGTCTACATGGCTTTCTAACTTCTTAAAAATATTCTTAAGCATTTTTTGTCCCAGACTGTTCTAACTAGCTATTCACTTCTAGATATTGGACTAGAAAATAAATAACTGAGCCAAGCATTGTTTGGTGTGTTGTGTCTTTTCAAAAAAAGCAAAACTTGTGCGCTCAATTCATAGCAGGTAAGCTTTTCTTATAAAATCATTTAATACATTTTTGTACAATTATATTACAGCTTGTTTCGGAGTAGTGGCCATAAAAATCCCTTTGTTACGAAACATAAAAAAGAACAATGAAATAAAAAATAAAGCAAATATAAACAGAGCCAGTGAGATTTCATTCAATAAACATCTGTAAAATGTAGCGCTCAATCACTTATGAATTCCACATTTGCCAGCAATTGAATTACAGTTACTGCCCAGATTATCTTTTATTTTTACAAGTTAAATTTCAACTAATTCTGAAAATGTGGGCTTTTGTAGTTTCTTTTACATCCTAAAAACGACTGTAAAGTATATCACTAAGGTTACATTGTCTAAGAGATTCATAAAGCCAATCACACATTATAGCATGTGTGCTTCAACTCCGCAAACGATTTTATCATGAGAACCCTGAACCAGCCAGCGCTTTGCCATGTATTCCTATTGGCTCAGCCTGTTCACAGGAACAGTCAAGTGCAGTTATTTCTTTAAAACAAAAAATAAATTGAAACATTAATTCCTAAATTTCTGTACAAATGATCCACTCATCATTGCAATGGTATATTATATAATCCCTCTGGATCTAATCTGACCTACCATTACTGGTTCACTGGTCACCTTTTTTTTCTTTTTAAACATAGCTACCCTCCCTAGTGGTGCCTTAACACACAGATATGGGTATCCAGTGCAGTTAAAAACTGTAGACCTCATTCTGTTCTGTTATTTGTGTAATTTCTATAGTTACAGCCATACATCCAGCCCATGTTTTTAAAAGTGAAATCCAATTCTGAAACCCACAGAAAAAGATTATTCCCATTGCAACTGCAAGTCGTTAGTATCCAAAAAGTCAGTGGAGAACATACTTTGAATGGTCGAGCCCAAGGGAGTAAGAGAAGAGGCTGAATTGGGCATGGTAATGTCCAGCCACTCCATGTTGTCCAGGTTGGTATCTTGAAGGTCTAGAGACAAGCAGCTGTTTGCAGTAAATGTAGTCTCTGTGGTTTCCATTGGTGTTGGATCATGGTCCAGTATGCTATGGTGCTGGAGGAGATCATTGTTCAGGTCATCTATAAGAGAAAATGTATCTCTGCCGTCACTGTGACTATCCAGGTGAGGAATGTTAGCTCCTGATGGCAGCGTGCCATCTAAAAATGCCTCCAGCTGACTTTCTAAGCTAATAGACAGACTGTTTGTGGGCTCCAAAGACAGAGGAGGTGCTACATGTATCTGTGGTGGTGGCCTTGAAACCACTGTGTTTACTGGCATGGTGGTTACACTGGCAGTCGCAGGTCGCATTTTTGAAATTGGTGAAGGCTCTTCTTTCACAAGAGGGGAAATCTCTGAAAACAGAATACAAACATGGAAGGTTTTTCTTAGATTTTTTTTTTACAAAAGGTTAGCTTACTATCTATATTGCATCACAAAGAATAAACAAAGCGGAAAATCATGCATATGGCATACAACGTATCTGCTGAATTCTAAAAAATGTTACTCCAGCAATCTCCTTCAATTTAAACACTAGTTAGGATCCTGGTTCCACCCACCCGGGCATAAGAATGACATGTAATCTCAAATCCCATGCTAAATAAATGAAGAATCCAGTCTGGGCTGCTGCACCACAGTCCGATAAGGTGGCATGAGTAAACCAGTGTCTCTGGGAAATACCTACAGGAATGCTCATACACTGGCAAGAGGCTTAACTTAATCTTCGATTTTTGTAACATTTTTAGATCAACATGTTTATTTTAGGGGCTGACAAATACATAAATATATTATTCAGATTGTTATAGCTGTAAACTGAACACCACAGCAATTCAAGTAGACTTGGGTGTGATTATTCCACCATGCGATAGTTATTAGGTTTCTAGGTGAATTACTTGATTATCTACAGTACACTTCAGATAAGTGGTTACCATTAACAATTGTCAAACACTCAAATATCTTTGCGGAAATATTAAACACTTATGTTGTTTCCCAGATGTGTACATGTATCCACGTCCACTATCCTTCTGCACAAGAAAGCCTCTTCTCATAGTTTGAGTCTTGTACTCTTGTTGTATTCCCATTGGTAATAAATTACAGACAACCAACATTCAGCACTAATAGATTTTCCAAACTCGAGGAGTCATTGCTTTGCATGTCATGGGGAACATATACAGCACTTGCATTGTTATCATGTCTATTCTGAACAAAGCTTTTAAATAAAGTGGAGCCTAATCCTCTGGAAATATAGAACATACTAAATCAACGGAGAATATATATCCTGGTCTCTGAACACAAAAATGTTGCCATAAGCTGCATTAAACAGGTTTCATTGAAGATATAAATCTAGGAAAAATACAAAAGGACCGTATGAAGAGTACAAAATCTCACTGCCCAAACACTATTTTATCTTATTCAACTTTTAGCTCTTCTTGCTAACTACTAATTTACGGATATTTCAGATTATAATCAGAACATATCATGCACTGGTCTGACTATAGCAGAGTGAAATCTGATTGTTTGAGGGGTAAGTGTAATAATGCTTCATTGGTCTTACAATATATGGCAGGTATCTGCCAATTGTCTGACCAGTCTTGCATTTCAGTTCGCGTTTATCAAGGTACCCATTTTTCCTATTTTCAAAGGGAAATGTGCTAGATATTAAAGTGGTTCTAAAGGCAGACATTTTTTTGTTGTTATACCTTAATGCCTTAGGTAAAAACCTCTGTGCTTGCTACAGGAGCACTCATAAAAAGGAGCCACCTAGAACCCAGGCGGGGGACCACAGAGGAGGTGGATCAGGGCTGCTCTGTGCAATAGTATAGCAGAGCAGGCAAGTATAGCATTTTAGTGATTTAAATTTTTTTTAAAAAGTAACTTTACTATCACTTTAATTAAGCTCCTTCTAACAAACATACTTCAGCTGTCATAGTGTCACATTCTCTTACCAATTGGCAAATATCTGCTACAACTGCCTGCTAGTTCTGAACCTATTGATATTTTTAAATTTCTCACCTGTCCTCTTTCTTCAAAGCCAAACGGAGAGACACAGGGTCAAGAGGGAAATAGCAGATCACCATCTAGTCTTTCATTACCAGTCACATTTACTCAAAATTAAGCTGGGTATACACCAAGTTCTCCTTTTGTTCAACTAGCGAGATCGAAAAAAAAAAAAAAAAAAAAAATCAGATTCCCTCATCCACACAAGCAACGTGGATTCAGGGATCTCCCACGCTGTGCTATTGTATTCTGGCAACAGGGACTCCTCTGCTGTCACAGGGGCTGATCAAATGCTGGTTCCTGCTGACCCAGCCAAATTTTGACATGTGTATACTCAGCTTAAGATGCAGAGAAGAAAGAAATGATGCTTTAAGTAACACTATGCCATCAACCAAGCTAGTTGCTTGTACTAGCAGATATGGTCAACTACATATACTACATACAC
The DNA here is from genome assembly GCA_037952835.1 of Lithobates septentrionalis. Taxonomy (NCBI): domain Eukaryota; kingdom Metazoa; phylum Chordata; class Amphibia; order Anura; family Ranidae; genus Lithobates; species Lithobates septentrionalis. Next base: position 1,428,801 of record JBBDGP010000848.1, read on the forward strand.
TATTTGTGTATAATAGTATTATAACAGCTGTGTCCACCTCAGTGAATCCTACAGGGCATTTTCACAATGTTGTGTGTCTGATAATCAGTACTGATGATCTTTATTTTGTGAACTGAAATGATGCATTTTTGCACTACCTTTTTGAGAAGCCTGACACTGCATTTTAATGAATAAGAATTTAGTCAGAAAGATGTATGTGATTGCCATTAGGATATACTGTTTTCAGAATAACTTTCTTAGAGGCCCAACAAAATCAGCCCTTGGTGCCCCTCTAAAAAGTAATCTGCAGTGCATCTCTTTTCAGGGGAAATTTATAGGCAGCTGGAAGGCAAATGTGTAGCCTCCCTAACCCCCCTCCCCTCGTTGTAAAGTTTAAATGCTCACATATTCTTCAGGTATAGGACTGAGGTGCAAACACTTACCCTACTGCTCACTCCAGTAGGTTCCTCCCCATGCTGTAACTGGTCCCCTGCATCTGCTCTGTAAGCTCCACCTTCCTCAACTTTCCATGCAAGGTTATTGTTACTGTATATGTTATGATGCTGAGGCTCCACCCACAGCCCATAGCTTTGGGCAGAGGAGAACACTGGAGTGAGGAATCGGGCAAGTTGAAGAGGCTGTTCTACAATTACCTATTTACTCTGCTTGCAGCTCCTAGGCAAGAGTGTGGTCATGGTTCTTACAGCATATTGAGAAATCAAACTATCCCAAAGCTTGCAAAAGATGTTTCTGCAATGTACTGGAGCTTCTTTGAGTGAGATTTGGGATAATTACGAGAGGTATGTTTTTCATATTCTCCTAACGATATGTTACATAGTTTAGAAAGTTGAAAAGACTCAGGTCCATCCAGTTCAACCTAAGTGTGTGCATATGTGTGCAATTTTTATTCTCCAACAATTCCCATAGCTATGTACCGTATATACTCCAGTATAGGTCGATCGGAATATAAGCCGAGGCCTCTAATTTACCACAAAAAAAATGGGAAAAATGTATTGACCCGAGTATAAGCCGAGGGTGAGAAATGCAGCAGCTACTGTAAGTGGAAAAAGAGGGTCAACAATCCCCATCTGCAGCTGCATGGCTCCCTGTGTCCCCTGTGCATGTGTCCCCTGTGCCTGTGTCCCCTGTGCCTGTGTCCCCTGTGCCTGTGTCCCCTGTGCATGTGTCCCCTGTGCCTGTGTCCCCTGTGCATGTGTCCCCTACCTGTGTCCCCTGTGCATGTGTCCCCTACCTGTGTCCCCTGTGCATGTGTCCCCTACCTGTGTCCCCTGTGCATGTGTCCCCTACCTGTGTCCCCTGTGCATGTGTCCCCTACCTGTGTCCTGTGCATGTGTCCCCTACCTGTGTCCTGTGCATGTGTCCCCTACCTGTGTCCTGTGCATGTGTCCCCTACCTGTGTCCTGTGCATGTGTCCCCTACCTGTGTCCTGTGCATGTGTCCCCTACCTGTGTCCTGTGCATGTGTCCCCTACCTGTGTCCTGTGCATGTGTCCCCTACCTGTGTCCTGTGCATGTGTCCCCTACCTGTGTCCTGTGCATGTGTCCCCTACCTGTGTCCTGTGCATGTGTCCCCTACCTGTGTCCTGTGCATGTGTCCCCTACCTGTGTCCTGTGCATGTGTCCCCTACCTGTGTCCTGTGCATGTGTCCCCTACCTGTGTCCTGTGCATGTGTCCCCTACCTGTGTCCTGTGCATGTGTCCCCTACCTGTGTCCTGTGCATGTGTCCCCTACCTGTGTCCTGTGCATGTGTCCCCTACCTGTGTCCTGTGCATGTGTCCTGTGCATGTGTCCCCTACCTGTGTCCTGTGCATGTGTCCCCTACCTGTGTCCTGTGCATGTGTCCCCTACCTGTGTCCTGTGCATGTGTCCCCTACCTGTGTCCTGTGCATGAGTCCCCTACCTGTGTCCTGTGCATGAGTCCCCTATCTGTGTCCTGTGCATGAGTCCCCTACCTGTGTCCTGTGCGTGAGTCACCTACCTGTGTCCTGTGCATGTGTCCCTGTAGCGATCTGCAGCGTGTGCCGCTCTGCATCCACCGATCAGCGTGTGATAACAACATTCAGCGGCCATTCCACTGTTCAAAAGCCGCACCTCCTCCTTGTGTGCGATAGGCAGAACACTCAATTTCCCAGCAGTCAGCCCATCACGAATATCCGCTCATCCTCGTACCACGGACGAGAGGATGTCCATGATAGGCTGAACGCTGAATGCTGGGAAATGGAGTGTTCTGCCTATCGGACTAGGAGGAGGCGTGGCTTTTGAACAGTGGAATGGCCGCCGTCTGTCTGCATGACACGCTGATCATGTAGGCAGACGGCGATGACTCAAGTATAAGCCGAGGGGGGCACTTTCAGCCTAAAATAAAGGGCTGAAAATCTCGGCTTATACTCGAGTATAAACGGTAATCCTCTCCCTGAGGAAGACCTCTAAAGGGTTTCTTTAATACTCTCAGCTAGTAGTACTTTGTGTATGTGGTTTTATTGTATGTTTAATGCGTCATTTCTACATAGGCAGTGGAGTCAAAAATCAAAAAATAAAGCAGACTTTGCATTTTGATGCAAAAGTTGCATTAATTTCTAAAAAAAACCCCAACTTTTTAAACATTAGATAAATTGACGTTTGTAAATAAAAGAACAAAAATGAATACTACAAGTTTTATGTCCACTAGTCTTTCTATATGCAATAAAACTTGGGGGACAGTTTACATTAGGTATATGGAACAGTCAGATAAATTGACGTTACTAAAGCTGTAGTAAACTCAAATACTCCTTAATAAATGCAGTCTTATAAAGCTTTCCATAACATTTTGCATTATTCTTTCCCCCTTTGGACTTTTTTTTCCAGTTATATGGATGTCAAGTTGTGAAAACGAACAGGGCAGATTACAAGAAAACAGAGCAGGTAAGAATCGATCCATACACAGCAATTTGTTCGGTGCTTATTAATGATTTAAATGGGGAATATATACTGGAGAGAGTTTACTACCACTTTAAGTAACCCAGCTACATTAGAAAAATATCTGGGTTCAGAACAATGCATAAACTTTAACATTTTTTTAAGTACTTCTTTTTCCATAACCTGGGTCTGAAACAAGAGGAGAATTGCACCGTGCTAAGGAAGTGGTTGAAATCCAAACTTACTGCTAGCTATCAAATGTTTAAATCTCAGCACTCTCATTAACATCAGCATTCTTTGACAGCAAGATGAAACAGAGCTGAAAATTGACCGCTTGCCATGAACATAATCAGCCTACGCTTCTACCACTGGGTATTGTAATGGATTCTCAAGCTGTAGGTCTTGCTCTGTCTCCCTTAGGTGCCAAATATATAAAAGGGAAATTATGTCATCAGCCACGCACATTCATTACATGCTGAAAGAGTATGCAGCAGCGCTTGCCTTTCCTTAACCGCTTCCCGACCGCTGCACGAAGATTTACATCGGCAGAATGGCACGGGTGGGCAAAAGGGCGTACAGGTACGTTCCCTTTAAGAAGCGGCACTGTGGGCGCTCGCGCCCGCCGCGTTCTCCGTGACCGTGGGTCCCGCGGACTCTATGTCCGCGATCGTGTCACGGAGAGATAGAATGGGGAGTTGACTTTGTAAACAAAGCATTTCCCCGTTCTGCCTAGTGTCATGACAGAGATCACTGCTCTCCGTCAGAGAGCAGTGATCACTGTCATGTGTGTTGAAGCCCATTCCCCCCAGTTAGAATCACTCCCTAGGACACACTTAACCCCTTTATCACCCCTAGTGGTTAACCCTTTCACTGCCAGTGGCATTTACACAGTAATCAGTGCTATAAAAGTGCACTGATCGCTGTAAAAAATGACAATGGACCCAAAATAGTGTCAAAAGTGTCTGATGTATCCGCCATGTCACAGTCACGATAAAAATCGCCACCATTACTAATAACAGAAAATTAATAATAAAAATGCCATAAAACTATCCCCTTTTTTTGTAGATGCTATAAATTTTGCGCAAACCAATCAATATACGCTTATTGCGATTTTTTTTTAACAAAAATATGTAGGAGAATACAGATCGGCCTAAACTGAGGAGAAAGTTTTTTTTTTATATATATTTTTGGGGGATATTTATTATAGCAAAAAGTAAAAAATATATATATTTTTTTCAAAATTATTGCTCTTTTTTTTTGTTTATAGCGCAAAAAATAAAAACTGCAGAGGCGATCAAATACCACCAAAAGAAAGCTCTATTTGTGGGAAAAAAATGACGTAAATTTTGCTTGGATACAACGTCGCAACTGTCAGTTAAAGCGACACAGTGCCGAAACGCAAAAAGTGCTCTAGTCAGGAAAGGGAGCAAATCCTTCCGGGGCTGAAGCGGTTAAAGAAATGACTGATGGGAACATTTGAACACAAGCAACTCTGTCAAGATGCTGATGACGGCAGGATCCAAGTAGGTCTAAAAAATAGGATTTTTTCGTCATACTTACCTGTAAAATCCTTTTCTTTGAATACATCATGGGACATAGAGTTGGGCTAATATTCATTACCTACTGGGTTATACTTCATCTCCAGGTGAATGGACACTGGTAGACTAAAGGTCTTTAGACAGGAAGTGATCCCCTATATAACCCCTCCCCATACAGGAAGTACTTCAGTTTTGTAGCAAGCACTGAATCCTCAAAAAAAGGGGAGGGACCTCTGTGTCCCATGATGTACTCAAAGAAAACATTTTTACAGGTAAGTATGACAAACAATCCTATTTTCTTTTTCATACATCATGGGACACAGAGTTAGGCTAATATTCATTACCTACTGGGACATCCCAGAGCAATAGCCTTGAGGGGAGGGAGACACCCTGCCAAACAATAGCCATCAGACCTTATACGGCAGCCCGCAGTACACTGAGGCCGAAAGCCGAATCCGCCAACTATGACACCCTTCTAGCCAAGGTGATGGCCATCAGGAAGCAAATGGGACCAGCGAATGGGAGGCTAAAGGCCTTTGGAAGAATACTGACAGGGCCGAAATCTGACCTCTGATTGTAATCAAAGCCGATATGATTTACACAGCTGACTGTAGAAAAGAGAGAACTCTCCCAATAACATATTTCCGGAGGATGCCATTTTCTGGCTTCACACCAAGTAATATAAGTCTTCCAGACCTTATGATAGATCTTCCCAGTGACAGTTTGTCTAGCATTCACTAGGGTAGACACCACGGTCCTTTAACACCCTGGCTTCAATAGCCATGCCATGATCCAGCCTAAGCTTTCTAAATACCTGTGGATGTTATGCTCTGTTCTAGAGCCTGTAGTGAGTGATCTCTGAGCAGGAGGTCGTCCAGATACCCGAGCACCAGGATCCCTTGGGCCCTAAAGGACCCAGTACTGGTGCTAGGACCTTTGTGAACACCCGGGGAGCTGTAGCAAGCCCAAAGGGTAGAGCCACAAACTGAAAATGATGTTCCTCTACTGCAAATCGCAGGAACCTCTGATGGGGCTGAAAGCCAGGTACATGTAAATACGCATCATTTATATCGATGGAGGCTAGAAAGTCTCCCATCTGGAGTGAGGCTACTACTGAGCAGACAGACCCCATCCGAAAGGACTGGATCAGTGGATACTGGTTCAGGGATCTTAGGTCCCAAATGGGCCTTGCGTCCCCCGTTTGGTTTTTGAACCGTAAACAGGTTCGAGTAAAACCCTGTGCCTTTTATCACTCCATGATGCACTAAATGATGTAGTGCCTGAAGCAATGTCTCTTTTTCGAGGATCCGAGGGAACACAGGATCTTAGAAACCTCTGAGGGGGAACCCCCCGCAACTCCAGCTTGTAACCGCGGGACATAGTTGAGGTGACCCACTCGTCCTAAACTATTGTTCTCCAAATCCTCAAAGTGCGCAGCCTCCCCCCCCCACCCAAGAGTGGGGGCGTCCCCTCAAAAGGAAGGCTTGGTGCTGGGTTTAGAAGAGTTTAGAAGAGTTTTGGACCCAAGGGCTTTTTGTGGCCCTGGCCTTGCCCCTGGTTCTGTGTACGTATTCGCCAACACACCATGGATCAACAACTTCCGTCATCAGACTTCATCGGGCATGTGATGATCATCACATGCCTGATGAAGGGGCCCTGCGTGGCTCTGAAACACGTTGCACTTTTCTTTGTGATGTGATCTCTTTCATTAAAGAAACTTTAGGACGGAAGTTGTTGATCCATGGTGTGCTGGCATAGATATATGCTTGCTTGATGTTACCAGGACCCAACTGGTAATCGCTGCAGCACCCACTGAGCCATATCTGAGGCTTTAAACGAGGGACGCCTAGTGCTTTTCTTCACAGGAAGTAGAGAACTCTTCACTCCGGAAATCTTTTGGATATATTTGTCCAAATGATCACCAAATAAACGATCCCCATGAAAAGGGAAACCTGCCAATAACTTTTTACAAGGAAGCTCGGCTGACCAGTTCTTAAGCCACAAAAGTCTGCGCATATATACAGACAAGAGAGCCAAACAAGAAACCTGCAGTATTGAATCCTTTAAGGCGTCAACAGCAAAACACAGGGCTCAAGGAATATCTGTCTTATTTTCAGCCAGATCATCCTCCCAGTTAGTTCCCTCAGGCCGTCTGACCTGATCCTTTATGGACTGGCAGATACCAATTGCTGCAACAGCTGGTTGAATAGCTGAACTGGCCAAAGAAAAGGAAGCCTTTAATAATGACTCCAATTTCTTGTCAACAGTGTCTTTCAAGACTTGTTCATTATCTACCGGACAAGTTAAGTTCTTGTTTAAGGAAGAGACTTCCGCATCTACGGCTGAACTTTTCGTCCATGGGATATAAAAGGGAAAACCTCTTAGGAGGAACAAATATCCTGTCAGGATGTTCCCAATCAGCATACACCGTCTGTTCCAACAGAGGGTGTAAGGGGAAAGCCTGTGCGGCCTGAAGAGGCCTCAGGGACCACAGAGAGGACCAGGGGGGCTCAGTAATCTCTGCAAGAGGCAACGTAAAGGCAGAATGAATCATTTCGGTAAGAGTCAGGATCAAAAGCCTCTGCGACTGAGAGGCAGACATTAACCGGATATCTTCTTGTCCAGATTGCTTGGAAGCAGACTCATCCGCCAAGCCCTCCACAGAATCCTGAGCTTTTAGCTCTTCCCCATCCTCAACCCAATCCTGCTCCAAACCCAGAAGGCTCCAGGGAGGGGCATCTGTCACCATTCTTGCCATCCTATGTAAGGAGGCAATCATGCCAGCAATCCTGTGCTCTAATCCAGCTAGGGACAAGGACAGTTTATCTTTGGTGATCAAGGGCGAAGCAGCAGCGTTGACTGTAGGCACAATACCAGATAGGCGCAGCAGCTCAGATTGCCCGGAAGCCTCTGGTCTTTCAGGGGATACAACACTAGGGATATGACTAAGTTCATAAGGAACTACTGATGACATAGGTGTGCCCTTCCCTGTAGTGTTAGTCCTGCTCCTCTTTTTTGAAGACATTTACTAGCCACAAAAAGAGTACCTGGGTGTAGTATTAACACACCTCAGAAGGGAGACCCTTTAATAGTGCTCACCAAGCCCCTATGCAACAACCCTGCTAAGCACCTTTAGGCTGCCAAGCAACATCCGGTGACTCACATGACCCGGGTAAAAAGAAATGAACCTCTGCAAATGCCTAGTTTAGGGCCTGCTATGTGTCCCACAGCTGCCTTCTGGAAGCAATGCATGTTTGACATACACAGCTCAAATAAGCTGGCTGTGCGCCGAAACGTTCTATGCATGTGTGCACACGCACGAGCGCGGTCCCGGTGAACAGGTGTGACTGTATTCGCGTATGATGTAAATCTTTGTGCGCCCAGATAAAGTCTACGGCGCATGTGCATTAAAGTCGTGTGCGCCGTGGCCGCCAAACCGCTAAGCACAGCGGCGCTTTTACGAATGCGCGTGCGTCATGGCGAACCAAGGCGAAATGGCGCACAGTCGTGTGCCATCATACAGGTAAAAAACAGCCAGACAAGCAAAAAAAAGGTACACTTTGCAAACACCCACAGCTAGACCAAAACTCGTATTGTCACCACACACAGGTGTCCAGCCTCTAGCTAGCTTGACTGATTGTTACAATCACTGGGACACCCCACAATAAGTAATTAAAGGGGTTTCACTTACATGTCCAGGCACAGAGCAGCTTAGTAAACTAAGAGCCCAATCTTCACCCATCATGGCGGGTTCTTGTCACTTCATGACCTTCAAGGATTGGGTACCCTTTTCATGTTTAGGGTCCACTCCCTTGGACCTGTACAGCACCTTGCAGGAATGCCTTAGCACTGTGGTGTCCAGCACCTGGAGGCTGCATTACAGGCAAAACCTAGCAGGATCTTGAGTCTTCTTTGCGAGGCTCGGGTACCATTTATCTAAGCATATAGAGCCTATATCAAATGGATACGATCGGTCGATTCCTCGATTAATTTAAGAACCATTTGTGGGACTAGAGACCTGGAGCTCAGAGAGCTCAATCAACCGTGCCATCCACCTTGCAGACCCTGTTAAAAAACTGTTAAAAGAAAAAATCGGTGATACGCCATTTACTTGACGCAGCCAAAGCATGTATTCCGTTCAATTGGAAATCAACACACCCGCCGTCTATAGACTTATGGTTTAGAAAAATAGAGGAAATAAACAAAATGGAGGACCTTATCCTAACACACCAGAATAGACGGGGAAGATATTCCAAGACATGGCAACTGTGGAATATATTCAAATACTCAGAAGAAGGACAAACCTTAGGGATCACCCCTCACAACACGAGTACATAAGACACTTTCTGATGGCAAGGAAATAGTCTGCTATCGACGGTAGCAATAATACACAAATTAAGCTGTGCATGTCCGTGACCCCCCCTTTCTCTTCTTCCCCCCTCTTTTTTACTTCCCCTCTATCTACTCTCCCCCCCTTACTTTTTTGGTTTACTTTTCCTCCAATAACCCCCTTTGTTTTTCCACTTTAGATTTTTTTTTTTTTATTTACCATGTTTTATAGGTTATTTAGAAAAAGAGCAGGAGACGTGTCCACAGGGCAGCAAATTATATGCTAACAATGTCAGATACGAGAATTATTCCCGTGAATTTACAAACACTCTCATAGGTCTGGGGAAGGAAGCAGTATATGGATACTGCGCACAGGTTTAAATATTAAGATACATTCTCACGATTTACTATATGGTAACTTGTCATTATGGATCCAACAGTATTTTAAATATTGTATGATGTCATTATAGATCCCCAATGTATGTTATACTGACAGGTTGTATATATAATGTGTAATGGTGGTCCTTGTGGATTTGTTTCCTGGAATAATTAAAAAAAAAACAAAAAAAACTGTAAAAAGTACTTCCTGTATGGGAGGGGTTATATAGGGGATCACTTCCTGTCTAAAGACCTTTGGTCTACCAGTGTCCATTCATCTGGAGATGAAGTATAACCCAGTAGGTAACGAATATTAGCCTGTGTCCCATGATGTATGAAAAAGAAATGTCATATGGCTGCTTAGATTAAATGTCTTAGGATAAGAAGCTTTGACATCATGGTAAAGCCTAATATTTTAAGCAGAAAGCCATTATTTTCATTGAGATGATGGTCAAATGATCTGACTGCTGGTGATCATAGCACTGGGTTAGACACCCACAGCACTAGTCTTATCTTTTTGTTTCATGATCATTCAGGTAAACCCAAATCAACAGACTAAATCCTTCTCAAATATCAGTTGCTGGAGTTTGACCTAAAGACATATGGTACCATGAGGTAGGTTCTCAATTCCTGACTAGGATAACATTGGCTGGATTTTGCAGCCATCAACTTATGTCTGTGAGCAATGTAATGTAACCTAAAGCAATAGGCAGTTATTACAGCAATTGTACACACAATAAAAACTATCCATATTTTTTGCATAGGAATGGAGCCACAGTAATTATATGAGATGCCCTATGTAACTTAGTGTAAAAGTGTTGCAAAAATGAGATCACGAAAATTCAGCCCAAGAAATATTGTACACTATTTCTGTGTAATATTTTTCTTTTAATATCCGATCCTACACATCAAAAAAACTGCTTATGGATAACATTATTCTATATTGGTGGGGTCACACCAGCCTAGGAAGTCCTCTCAGAGTGCTTAAATGGTCTTCATAGACCCCCAACACGTTTGTAGGGCTAGCAACATCAGCACAAGATGGGCCTCTTACTTTATACCCATTATACAGTTTTGTATTGTAGCAAAAGCAAAATACAGCAAGCAAACTGGCCCATCTAACAACCGATTCTTTAGACAGTATTTAGCAAATATATCAGCTTATGGTTAAAGTGCCCACAGAGATAAGACTCTCTCATTGCCTGATCCAGTCACTTACGGTCAGCTGTCCAGTTGAAATTTTCCAGCCAATCACATTGGTTTTTCCCCTGATTTAACCAGGTTACGGGTGTCTGCTGAGTGCTTCCCCTCTCTCCTAAATAGGCATAAACATGCATGTTCAGCCAATAAAAACTTAAATGTTTATGGAAATATTTTTCTAAGTTCTTTGTAGGCTGGATTTTGCCTTCACATTCAACCTTCATTTAATGTTGCATGCGGAGATAATGTAATCTATTCAGTAACTCAGCAAGTCTATATGAATATATTCCTTGCATGTCACAATACAAAGCAAAAATGTATATTTTGACTTAGCTGTAAAGTGGAGTACAGTACAGGACACACAACAGTAAGTCAGACCATGGGTTATATGCCGCTACCTTTAAGTGATCAGACACTAACAAAAGCTTTGCTGGAAATGCCCCCAGTGCCCCCCCCCCCCCTATAACCCACCCACTATTCTGCAGGACTTCAGTTCTGTAGCAAGCAAGAAAGAAGAAACAGAGGGCTGGGGGGAGAGAGCAGTGTACTGTATTGAATCCCAACTGGAATTTACAGTTAAGTCAAAATTCCCATTAACTTATTCGTACAGTGCAGGAAGTCAGACTATGGAATGTCCCCATGACAACATGGCACACAGGCCCACAAAAACTAAGGATTAGTGGACTCGAAACACTCAGGTGACAGCTTGAAGCACCTTGTGGCTGAAGCACATATTAGCAGAGGCTGATGATCCACCCAGTAAAACTTTGGGACAGTATGAACAGAAAGCCAAGTGGTGGCCTTGCAAACCTGCAAAATGGATGTTTGATGCTGAAAGGCCCAGAAAACACCAACAGAGCTGATGAAATGGGTCCTGATAGGAAAGGGAGGAAACAATCCCTGAGGGTTTAAGTCCTGGAAATGATCTGCCTGTGCCACCCAGCAATGGTGGAAGTGAAAACAGGATGTCTTTTGTTTGGACCTTCAGGGAGGACAAAAAAAGGGCTCAGTTTTTCTGAAGGAAGATGTTGCAGTTAGGTAGACCCTCACTGCTCTGTCAACATCCAGGCAGGGTCATCTGTGCATAGGTGAAACAATTTACAAGACTGTTGCCTCAGAGCTAGTGTCTCACTCCAAGAAGTAAATGCTGACCCTGGTTAATACATGAACAAAGCTTTCACTGATCACTCTTACTGTTCACAAACCACAGTGTCCTGACTTTACAGTCGTTGGGCTCAAGACATTCTATGATCACTACTGGTAAGTAGTTTAAAATAAAGAGTAGACAGGCATCGAATGGCCCCAGATACTTCCAAGAGCTATTTTATGCAATCCATCAGGACTTTGCTATGCTTAGGAAGTAAAACTACTCTTGTATTCTTCCAGAAGCCACTGCAGAATATACCTGCATAGGGAGTGGTTCTGGAACTTACCACAATACAAGTAGAGATCACTCGCAGGCATGTGAAGACTGATAATTTGGCATCTGTGGGGTTTTGGCTAGTTCAGGCTTCTCAGCCAGGAAAACTTATGAAAACAGCATATACATTTCGGATATTTGTATGGAAACACTGTATGGAGTTTTCACTGGTGTCAAAGCATAAACATAAGTAGGCTTGACAAACTTTAATTACATGTGGGAATGCAGAAAAGTGTCTTATACAAGCCAGAGCTGTTTGCTACGATTGTCACTTCCTGAAACATCTGGATGAGATGAAAGTTAAATTCAATATGTGGGTATATGGGATTGTATGATATCTTTTATTTTTTTATTTATTTATTTTTTTTATGGTTGAACTAGATGGACTTGTGTCTTTTTTCAACCTAACTATGTAACATAAACCACGTTTCCTAGTCTACATTTTAGACTAAAGCAGCCCATCGATTATGCACATTTCTTTCCTTCCACCATGGGTGGAAGGAAAGAATATTGCTTGATTCTATCATAAACACAGTCAGTGGGGGAACACCCTTGGCTCTTCTGGAGGTTATAGACACTGGCAGTGATCACATGAAAAAAAAAAAAAATCTGCCAGGCTGGTTGAGCTAAAGTCAATCGATGGATTGCCTTCAGTACAAACAGCCTACCCATAGATGGATCAAATCATATTTACCCTTTTGTGATTTTATAGATGTATTGCTACAAAAAACATTTTGCATTAGTGCAAAATGAACACTGACATGCAGAGATAATAGGATTTTTTAGAAACAGCTTACCTGTAAAATCCTTTTCTTGGGAATACATCACGGGACAGAGCCTTTGATAATTACTTAGTGGGTTAAATAGTCACCATCAGGTGATTGGATACTGGCAACCCTAATTACAAGGCGAGTTCCTCCCCTATTAAACCCTTCCCAAATGGAGAGCACCTCAGTTTTGTAGCAAAGCAATAAGTATCCCAACGTATAATCCGGAAGAGGGGCGGGAGCTCTGTGTCCTGTGATGTATTCCCAATAAAAGGATTTTACAGGTAAGCCGTTTTTAAAAAATCCTATTTTCTTGTTCATACATCACGGGACACAGAGCCTTTGATAATTACTTAGTGGGATGTCCCAGAGCAATGCCCAAATTTGAGGGGAGGGAGACACAGATCAGAAACATGGACCGCCAACAGACAAGAGAACCTATACTGCTGCCTGCAGCACACTGCGCCCAAAAGCTGCATCCTCATGCCATCTTACATCCACCTGATAGAATCTAGTGAATGTATGGAGTGAAGACCAAGTTGCAGCCCTGCAGATCTGAGCCATGGAGGCCTGGTGATGCACTACCCATAAAGCACTAACTGCTCTAGTTGAGTGCGCTTTAAGCTGAAAAGGAGGAATCTTCTTCTTTACACCATAAGCCTGAACAATAACCTGTCAAATCCATCTAAAGATAGTGGATTTCGACGCTGCCTTGTCCTTTTTGGGGCCTTCTGGCAGAATAAATTGACAGTCTTTCGTATCTGAGCCGTTAACCTGCAGATAGATCCTGACTGCTCTTACAACATCTAAAGAGTAACAACTTCTCCGCGGACTGCGGATCTGGAAAAAAAGGACGGTAGGACCACATCTTGATTCTTGATTCACCCTGTCTTTATGAATAATCAAATATGGCTCTTTACAAGAAAGAGCTGCCAACTACCCTTCTAGCTGAGGATATGGCTACCAGAAACAATTTCTTTGTCAAAAGAACTAAAGAAGCATGGTGCAACGGTTCAAAAGGTTGTTCCTGTAAAACAGACGAAACCAAATTCAAATACCATGGGCACACAGGAGGCTTAACTGGCAGATTCAGGCGCAGTGCCCCCTGAACAAAGGCCCGGACAAGGGAATGAGAGGCAAGTGGTCTTTGAAAGAAAATCGACAAGGCCGAGATCTGGCCCTTGATAGTGCTCAAGGCCAGCTTCATCTATACCCCTAATTGAAGAAAGGCAAGAATCCTGCTAATGGCATACTTTCTAGGATGCCACCCCCTGGTTTTACACCAGGAAACATATGCCTTCCAGATTCTGTAGTAGATGAGCCTGGAGGCCGGGTTCCTAGCATTAACTAGAGTGGACAGGACTGGCCCCGAGAGGCCACAACCCTTCAGAATGTGGGTCTCAACCGCCAAACCATCAAATTCAGACTTCATAAGGCAGGATGGAATATTGGACCCTGTGAGAGTAGATCTGGGCACAGCGGGAGAACACAAGGTCTTCCTTCTGCCATTTTTACGATCTCCGCACACCAAGGTCATCTGGGCCAAGCTGGGGCCACCAGAATTACCGGCTTTCCTTCCCTTTTGACCCTCCGAAGGAATCGCGGGAGAAGCGGAACTGGAGGGAGTGCATAGATCAGAGTACTGATCCCATGGAATCGTTAAGGCATCTGACCCTTGTGCTAGCGGAACCTTGTTCTTCCAGAACTGCACCCCAGCCTATTATGCTGGCATCTGTGGTTACGACTTTCTAAGTAACTGGAACAAAGGATTTTCCTTTCAGTAGATTCTTGGTCAGTAACCACCAATTGAGGCTGTGCTGTACCCATGGAGATAGGCACATTGGAAGATCCAAGGCTTGAACTCTTTTGTTCCAGGCAGAGAGGATGCTGCTCTGTAAAGGCATTGAGTGAAACTGGGCATAAGGAACAGCCTCGAAAGAGGCCACCATTTTCTCTAATAATCTCATACATAGTCGAATGGAGAGATTTTTCCTTGCTATGACTACCCGGACCAAATGCTTTATGGCTTTGGCTTTTGATCTGGGTAAAAATACTCTACTTTGGACTGTGTCTATGACCATGCCCAAATACTCCAGACTTTTTAGGAGCTGTAAGGAAGATTTCTCTAGATTGAGTATCCAACCTAGGTACTCTAAGGCCGCGTACACACGAGCAGACTTTTCGGCAACAAAAGTCTGGCGGACTTTCATTGGACTTTTGAACGAACGGACTTGCCTACACACGATCACACCAAAGTCCGACGGATTCGTACGTGATGACGTAAATAAGGAAGTTGATAGCCAGTAGCCAATAGCTGCCCTAGCGTGAGTTTTCGTCCGTCGGACTAGCATACAGACAAGCGGATTTTTCAACTGGACTCGAGTCCGTCGGAAAGATTTGAAGCAGGTTTCAAATCTAAAGTCCATCAGATTTTCAACTGGAAAAGTCAGCTGAAGGTCCGTTGAAGCCCACACACGATCAGATTGTCCGTCGGACCAGTCCGGTCGAAAAGTCCGCTCGTGTGTACGCTGCATCAGTACTCTACTGTGCTGAGCAGATTGTGGTCTAAGCGTGCTACGGACTGTTCTACGAGTAGCAAATCGCCCAGATAAGCTATCGCTGTTATGCCCGAGCCCTTCCTTTTGCCAGGGGCGGGGCTAGAATTTTTGTGAACATTCGAGGAGCGGTAGCAAGACCGAAAGGTAGGGCCACGAATTGGAAGTGGCGCTGATCCACCGCAAACCTTAGAAATCTTTGGTGAGCGGGAAATATTGGCACATGTAAATATTCATCTTTGATGTCAGGAATTCTCCCCCCTGAAGGGTGGAATCTACTGAGCGGATTGACTCCATGCGGAAAGAACAAATGTCTAGGAACGGATTCAGGTCTTTTAGATCTAGAATAGGTCTGACATCTCCATTCGGTTTTGGAACCGTAAAGAGGTTTGAGTAGAACCCTGAGCCCTGCTCTTCTGGGGTCACTTCTTTAATTACCCCTTGGGATAATAGACATTATAAGGCCAGAAACAAGGGCCTCACCTTTTCTGGATCTTTGAAGACTCTTGACCTTAGGAAACAAGATGGCGGAAGCTCCTGGAACTCCAGCTTGTAGCCCAGAGACACCGTGGAGACTACCCACTTGTCCTGAATCTCTTCCCGCCAGGCGCCTTCAAACTTCAGCAGCCTTGCCCCCACTCGGCTGAGCGGGGGGGGGGGGGGGGGGTGGCTCTTCATAGGGAGGCTGTAGGGTTCTGTTTAACAGATCTTTGACCCCAAGACTTCTTTTGGCCTTGGGCTTAGCACTTTCCCCTAGTATTGGACTGGGGAGGCCGTCGCCACTGCCTGGAGGTTGAGGCTCCAGGGGCTGGGGAAAGAGAACGTCTAAATAAGGGACGTTTATTCTTCTTTTTAACCGGTAACAACAATTGCCTGCTTAATTTGTTCCTTGAGGAACTGGCACATGCCAATTGCTGCGACCGCAGGCTGGACCACAGCACCAGCCATAGAAAAGGAGGCTTTAAA
This sequence comes from Lithobates septentrionalis, assembly GCA_037952835.1. NCBI lineage: Eukaryota > Metazoa > Chordata > Amphibia > Anura > Ranidae > Lithobates > Lithobates septentrionalis. Next base: position 1,444,849 of record JBBDGP010000848.1, read on the forward strand.
TAAAGTTTCAGCTTCTCATCAGTTGGATCTTTGAACCCCTGAGCATTGTCCACAGGACAGGTCAGGCTTTTATTCACACAATAATCGCATCTATTGCTGGCACCCCCATTTCTTGGTGAACTTTTCCTCCACCGGATAAAACATAGAAAACCTCTTAGGGGGAGAAAATAGTTTATCTGGGTGACCCAGTCATCATACAATTTCTCCAGGAAGGTATACGCAGCCTTCCGGGATCCCAAGGAGGAAACAGAGTATATGGCAGCCTCAGCAGAGGGCAATCTGTATGTGGTACGCACCAACTCAGTATAATATTGCACCTGTACTTTGAGGGCCTGGGAGGCAGAAGAGAGCTTTTCCTCTTCCCCTGAATCATCTGACTGCTCCTGATCCCCATCCCCAAATAGGGATATTACATCATTATCAGAATGCTCATCCGATAGGCAACCCAGAGCAGAGGGAGGGGGATCTACCTTTTTTTCTGCTACTCTTGATAAAATTAGTAATCCTTCCTACTAAACCATGCGATGCAGCCTTCATAGTGTCTTCAGTGACATATACAGGGACTGTAACATTGGGAGAGGCTGCAAAGCCTGACAGGGGCACAGACTCATCCTGTGAGGCTGCCTCCAGTCTTGCAGGGAGGGCTGGTATCCTGCAGGCATATTCAGAACCCCTAGATCTAGGCATTGATTTCTTAATGCCTCTTTTACCTCCCCCTGAAGCCCTCTTGCAGGGAGACATAGTCCTAAGCTGCAAAGCAGAGGTACTAGCACAAATGCAATCACTGTTGTGCCTTAGTCTTAAAATATTAATTTTAGCTCAGTCCGCACAACTTGATGCCGAGTAAGTGTCTTGGGTATGCCTAGATCCGAATCCACTGAGATGCTTACTGCCCACAGCACTGTGTCCCACCACTTACAGGAGCTCCGGCGTACTGGGCTTTAAACATAGCCGCTTTGCGCCCGCGCACTGGTGCACCATGCACGGCACCGCATCCACGCCCCCCTCCTTCCCCGCCAAAACCACCGTAAAAGTGCGGCCCCTGCACGCGCGTAGGATCGTCATGGCGGTGGCCGGGGGAGAGAAAGGAGACCACCTGAGGACTGCACGGGGCCCCCGGACTGCATGGGATCCCCCCTTCCAGTTTATGCAGCAGAGCCTGCAGCGGACGAGGTGAGCGGCTTCTCAGACCAGCTTCACTGAACATGTATCCTGGATGGCATGTAAGTATACACCAGGTATGTCTCTTACTCCCTCTAGTGGCGGAAACCAGGTAAGACATGCAAACTACTCAAAAGAAAATAATCCATAATGTGTATAGTTTAGGATTGTCTTCACTTACCTTATCCCTGCCGCAGGAACTGCTGAGAACAGACAGATCCAACCTTAACCCATCACGGCGGGTAGCGTTGTGCCAACCTTCAGGGTTCTGGGTTCCTATTCACAGGATCATCTTCCCTGGACCTGTAAAAGACTCTGCCAGAAACTTTTCGCGCAACTTAAATTTGTGCACCAAAGCGCTGGATCCCAGAGCCCAGTCCTCAAAGAGAGCCATTACAGGCAAAACCTCATTTCTTCTTTCACGAGGCCCAGGTACCATCCATCTTAGGCGTATTTATTGGCCCGAAGCATGGATCTGGTTTTATAGCTCCTAGGCCCCAGCAGAGATCGTCAAACAGAGCTTTCTTCTTAGCACATCTTTAACGTGACCAACCACCTTAGACACTGGCGAAAAAAACTGAGGCGCTCTCCATATGGGAGGGGTTATACAGGGGAGGAACTCGCCTTGTAATTAGGGTTGCCAGTGTCCAATCACCTGATGGTGACTAACCCACTAATTATCAAAGGCTCTGTGTCCTGTTATGAACAAGCAAAAGGATTTTCATAAACGGTTTAGCAGTGAAAGCTTCCAACCTAGGGGTTAACAGAAATGATCTGATAAGCTGAGTTCTTCTACATACAAAAAGGAGGCTGCTGTGCCTACTCAATTCATGGTTTAATTTTTCTTCAGCTGTTGCTTATTTAATTTTGGCTCCAGTCTTCAAGTCAGCGGCCAACCTGCCTGTAACACTAGTCTGTCACTCCCCTATCTTTGGTGAACTCTCAGCAAGAGCGAATATAAAAAACAAAGTCTGAATTCAGACTCCTGATATACAATTATTTTAGTGAGAAAATGTAAAGCGCAAAAAAAAAAAAAAGTGCTTAGCCAGAAACTTTGGATGTTGGTTAGTAAAAAATACCTGCATACTGGCTTTGCATATTAAAAAGCAGTCCAGAATTAAGTCTATGAAGCATTCTGCACATCTTAATGTAGTTGATGATTTCTCCTTTATATACTGCAAGTAATTATTTCACAACATAATACATGAGGCAGAACTTCAACCAAATTCATAGAATTCAGAAATTTAGAGCATGGTTTGTTATTGGTATCTGTTTCCACAATTAGGATATTTCCCCTCACCTCTCGTTCTAATGAACACTCTCACTGGAACATATAAAGGAAGTCTTCCCAACTTGATATTCAGGCAGCAATAAAACCTTTACATACAGTATCTCACAAAAGTGAGTACACCCCTCACATCTTTGTAAATATTTTATTATATCTTTTCACGTGACAACACTGAAGAAATTACACTTTGCTACAATGTAACATAGTTAGTGTACAGCCAGTGTAAATTTGCTGTCCCCTCAAAATAACACACACAGCCATTATTGTCTAAATTGCTAGCAACAAAAGTGAGTACACCCCTAAGTGAAAATGTCCAAATTGGGCCCAATTAGCCATTTTCCCTCCCCGATGTCATGTGACTTGTTAGTGTTACAAGGTCTCAGGTGTGAATGGGGAGCGGGTGTGTTAAATTTGGTGTTATCGCTTTCACTCCCTCATACTGGTCACTGGAAGTTCAACATGGCACCTCATGGCAAAGAACTCTCTGAGGATCTGAAAAATAGGATTTTTTAAAACAGCTTACCTGTAAAATCCTTTTCTTTCGAAGGACATCACGGGACACAGAGCCACAGTAATTACTGATGGGTTATATAGGTATCACTGGTGATTGGACACTGGCACACCCTATCAGGAAGTTCAACCCCCTATATAATCCCTCCCCCTTGCAGGGATACCTCAGTTTTGTAGCCAAGCAATATAGTGTATTAGAAGAGGGGCGGGACCTCTGTGTCCCGTGATGTCCTTCGAAAGAAAAGGATTTTACAGGTAAGCTGTTTTAAAAAATCCTATTTTCTTTCTCGAACATCACGGGACACAGAGCCACAGTAATTACTGATGGGATGTCCCACAGCAATGCTACCTGAGGGGGGGGAACCACGACCACGTAGGGTGCAATCAGACCTGAGGACCCTGTACCGCTGCCTGCAGCACACTACGCCCAAAGGCGATATCCTCATGCCTTCTCACATCCACCTGATAGAATCTGGTGAATGTATGAACTGAAGACCAGGTTGCGGCCTTGCAGATTTGAGCCATAGAGGCCCGGTGATGCACTGCCCAAGAAGCACCAATAGCCCTTGTGGAATGTGCCCTGATCTGAAACGGAGGAATCTTCTGTTTCAAACCGTAAGCTTGAATGATCAACTGTCGAATCCATTTAGAAATGGTAGCTTTTGACGCTGCCTGTCCTCTATTGGGACCCTCTGGCAGCACAAACAAAACATCCGTCTTGCGGATCTGAGTAGTTGCCCCATAGATAGGCCTTAACTGCTCTTACTACATCCAACGAATGTAGAGATCTCTCTTCCGGAGAACAGGGATCTGGAAAAAAGGAAGGTAGAACAATGTCTTGGTTTAAATGAAAATCAGAAACCACCTTCGGTAAAAAACTAGGATGAGGGCGTAGTACCACTCTATCCTTGTGTATAATCAAATAAGGCTCCTTACAGGAAAGAGCTGCTAATTCTGATACTCTTCTAGCAGAAGAGATGGCCACCAGAAAAATTAATTTCCTTGTCAACAAGACCAAAGGAATCTGACTTATTGGTTCAAAAGGCTGTTTCTGTAACACAGCAAGGACCAAATTCAAGTCCCAGGGGTTTAGGGGCGCTTTAACCGGAGGATTAAGACGCATCACCCCCTGCATAAAGTTTCGGACCAAAGAATGCGAAGCAAGTGGCCGCTGAAATAATACTGATAAAGCAGAGACCTGGCCCTTGATGGTACTCAAGGCCAGCTTCATCTCTAATCCCATCTGTAGAAAATCAAGGATTCTACCTATGACATATTTCCTGGGATGCCAACCTCTGGATTCACACCAGGTTATATAAGCCTTCCAGACTCTGATAAATCATCCTGGAAGCTGGCTTCCTTGCATTAATCAAGGTAGATATGACAGGACCTGAGAGCCCACGACTCTTCAGAACGTGGGTCTCAATAGCCAAACCGTCAAATTTAGCGTTTGTAAGGCAGGATGGAACACTGGACCTTGAGATAACAGGTCTGGGCGTACCGGTAGGGTCCACGAGGAACCCACCGTCATCCTTACTATTTCTGCATACCAAGTCCTTCTGGGCCAAGCGGGGGCCACCAGAAGTACCGACTTCCTTTCCTGCCTGATCCTGCGAAGGAGTCGTGGTAGTAGCAGAATAGGCGGGAATGCGTAAATCAGTGAGAACCGATGGCACGGAATCACCAACGCATCCGTCCCGCATGCAAGAGGATCTTTTGTCCTTGCCACAAATCTGTCTATCTTTTTGTTGAATCGGGATGCAAAGAGATCTACATCTGGAACCCCCCATCTTTGGCATATGTCCCAAAAGACGTCGGGATGCAGAGACCATTCCCCTGGAAGTAACTGCTGGCGACTTAGATAGTCCGCCTGCCAATTCTCTATTCCCGGGATGAAAACTGCCGATATGCATGGCACCTGCATCTCTGCCCAGGCTAAGATCTGGTTCACCTCCTTTTGAGCAGCTCGGCTCCGGGTGCCTCCCTGATGATTGACATAAGCCACTGCTGTGGCATTGTCGGACTGGATCCTGACCGGACAACCCTGTAGCCTGATAGTCCAGGCCTTTAGAGCTAGATGTATCGCCCGGATCTCCAGAATGTTGATGGGTAAGGTCCTCTCTGTCTTGGACCATACCCCTTGGACCGCAGCCTGTTCCAGAACTGCTCCCCAACCTGACAGACTGGCATCTGTTGTTACCACCGTCCAGGTAACCGGTAGAAAGGATTTCCCCTTCTGCAGGTTTTCGGGTATGAGCCACCAATTGAGGCTCTGACGCACCGCATGCGACAGGTGCATCGGAAAGTCTAATGCCTGAACCTTCTTGTTCCAGGTCGACAGAATACTGTGTTGCAGCATTCTTGAGTGAAACTGAGCATAGGGAACTGCTTCGAATGAAGACACCATCTTCCCTAGTAGCCTCATACAAAGGCGGACTGAGGGACCCTTCTTGGTCCTTACTGTCAGAATCAGCTCTCTCAAAGCAGTGATCTTTGCCTGAGGTAGAAATATTTTCTCCTGGCTTGTATCTATAATCAGACCTAAATACTCCAGTCTTCTTACTGGTTTTAGGAAAGACTTTTCTAAGTTGAGGATCCAACCTAGGTGTTCTAGATACCTGACCGTGGTCCTCAAGTTTCCATTCAAAGAGGCTACCGACCGGTCTATCAAGAGCAGGTCGTCTAGGTATGCTATGACAGCTATACCCTGAGCCCTTAATCTGGCCAGAGGAGGAGCCAAGATCTTTGTGAACACTCGAGGTGCAGTGGCTATCCTGAAAGGCAGAGCCACAAACTGGAAATGGCGCCCTCCTACCTCGAAGCGCAGAAACTTCTGATGAGCAGGAAAAAACGGGCACATGCAGATATGCATCTCTGATGTCTATTGATGCCAGAAATTCTCCTCCCTGCAGGGTGGGAACTACTGTTCAAATTGATTCCATGCGGAAGGATTGAATCCTTAGGAATCGGTTCAGATCCCTTAAGTCTAATATGGGCCTGACATCCCCATTTGGCTTTTGGACCGTAAAAAGGTTGGAATAGAAGCCCAATCCCTGGTCCTTTGCGGGAACTATCATAATGACCTCCTGCGACAAAAGTCGCTCTAACGCTAGAAGGAGCGACTGCTTCTTCTCTGGGTCTCTGGGAACATTTGATCTGAGGAACCGAGGAGAAGGGAATTCCTGAAACTCCAGCTTGTACCCTAAGGTTACCGTGGAGATTACCCATCTGTCCTGGAAGTCCTCGTGCCAGAGCTCTGAGAACTGTCGCAGTCTTCCCCCCACTCGAGTGAGCGGGGGCGCCCCCTCATGCAGAAGTCTTAGTGTTTTGCCTAGTAGGCTTCTTTCCCCAGGACTTCTTTTGTCCCTGGGGTTGACTCTTGTCTCTGGACCCCAATGGAGGCCCCCGTCGAGACTGCCTGGAGGCTGAAGCCCCCGGCGCTGGGGAAAGAGTCCGTTTGAAAGAGGGACGCTTACTCTTCTTCTTGACAGGTAAGAGAGTGCTTTTCCCACAAGAGATTCTCTTGATATAGTTATCCAAGTCCTCTCCAAACAACCTTGCACCACGAAATGGAAACCCAGCCAGTAGCTTCTTACATGGAGCTTCGGCTGACCAATTTTTCAACCATAGGATTCTACGTATATGCACCAACCCCAGTGAAAGACGGGAGGTTTGCACAATAGAATCTCTAATGGCGTCAACCACAAAGCATAAGGCCGCTGGAAGGTTAGCAAACCCCTGGGCCTGCTGTTCAGGTAATACTTTGATGACCTGCTTAACATGGTCTCTTAAGTATTGACAGACTCCAATCGCTGCTACTGCAGGTTGGGCCACTGATCCTGCTAAGGAGAAAACATCCTTCAATAGGGATTCCATCCTTTTATCTACAGGATCCCTGAGCATCTGAGCATTGTCTACAGGACAAGTCAGGCTATTATTTACGGAGGAAATAGCGGCATCAATAGCCGGTATTCCCCACATTTTAATAAACTTTTCTTCCATCGGATAAAGTGTTGAAAACTTTCTCGGCGGAAAAAAACGTTTGTCTGGGTGATCCCACTCAGAATAAATAAGCTTTTCAAGTAAAGTATGAACAGGAAAAGCATGTGCTGCTTGGAAAGGTTTCAGTGACCCCAAAGCAGAAGAGGATTCTTTAGTAGTTTCAGGTATGGGCAACTTAAATGTGGATCGGACCAATCCAGTGAGGATCTGCACTAAGACTTTCTCCTCTTGGGAAGTCGCAGAGGGTCCCTCTCCACCTGATTCCCCCGAAGAGGAATCATCCGTCCCATCCCGATCCTCTGAAAGGGATTCATCTCCTTTATCCCAGAGCTCCTCTGTCTGAGGGTCTTGGGGAACAGAGGAAGGCCTAGTGCGTTTTCTTCCACTGAGTGAAGACGTAATAACGGCCATTAATCTTTCCTCTAGACCATTAATGGTTGAGGAAAAAACCTCTTGTGTAATATATACAGGGGCTGAAGTGCCAGAAGCAGGTGTAGCCCCTGACCCCGATGGCTCTCCCTGGCTAGCCGTCCCTGGCCCATCTTTAGGGGGGGGAGGATGCTGCCGACAGGGGGCCCTCAGAACCTGAACGAGATCCCCTAGTGTCTCTGGTTCCTGGGGTGCTTGAACCTCTTCTACCCATAGTGCAAAGCAACAAGGTGTGAGGTATACAAATGAACACTGCCCGCTGAGCGATGTAGTCTGGCTAAAAGCCTTGCTACCCAATGCTCAGTCTGGTGTTACTTCAGTAAATGCTGCCTAGGAGAATGCCTGTGTCCCACCTTACATGCGACCGTCAGCTCTGTGTCTCTCAGAAGGCTGAGTGCACCTGTACAGAGTGCCTTTAATAGCCTGCAGCTGGCCTGAGTGGGAGTATAAGCACTCTGTGCTGACATCCCGCCCCCTCCTCTACCGCCCCCCCCCCTCGAGTTTTGAAAAAACGAGCGCTTCTCGCGCTGCCGACTCTCCTGTCATGCTTCCGGAGAAAGGCTGGGGATGGGGGGGGGAGGGAGGGAGGCTGGTAACAAGATCTGCCTGAACGGCTATCTTGAGAGATGGTGGCCATTAGGCCGCAGAGCCCGGGTGGTATAACCACTTTCTAGACCCCTGCGGCCCCTCTCTAGCCTGGGGGGGAACATTCAAACATGAGAAATCCCCCTTTCCACCTTACCTGCTTGCAGCCTGCTTTGAGATGCTGGGACATAAACAGCGATTACAACACCTGAGACACAGTCAGCATGTGCAGGTTTGTGCTCTTGGCAGCCCCCGGTGGTCACAATAGGCATAGCATGCATTTACCTTAAAGGAGAAAAGCCACTAGAACTCAAAAATTCTGTGGAATCTCCTCTTACCTTATCCAGCCGCAGGGTGTTTACACAGACCCAATCTTCACCTCTCATGGTGGGCTCCGTTTGAAAAAACCGTCAGAGACTGGGGCCCCCATCAGTAGGGGGATCCAACAGTTCTGGGACCGTAAAGCACCTCGCCAGAAATTAGGAAGTTTAAAGCCATTTTCTGATCTGCGGGGTCCAGCTCTCTAAAAAGAGAAGCATTATGGGTAAAACCTTGTTTCTTCGGACACAAGGCCCGGGTACCATTCAATTCGGCCATGAAAAGACACTTTGAATGGATCCGGTTCGCCTGGCTTGCCCCAGTATAGGATCTTAGGATATTCCCTTTGGAGCTCAGCACAGGACATCTTTACACGTCCATCACCTAAGACACTGGCGTAAAAACTGAGGTATCCCTGCAAGGGGGAGGGATTATATAGGGCGTTGAACTTCCTGATAGGGTGTGCCAGTGTCCAATCACCAGTGATACCTATATAACCCATCAGTAATTACTGTGGCTCTGTGTCCCGTGATGTTCGAGAAAGAAAAAAGAATTGTTGCTCTACATAAAGATGGCCTGGGATAGAAGAAAATTGCCAAGACCCTGAAACTGAGCTGCAGCACGGTGGCCAAGACCATACAGCGGTTTAACAGGACAGATTCCACTCGGAACAGGCCTTGCCATGGTCGACCAAAGAAGTTGAGTGTACGTGCTGCAGAAGTTGAAGGGGTGGGGGATCAGCCTATCAATGCTCAGACTGTACACCACACACTGCATCAAATTGGTCTGCATGGCTGTCGTCCCAGAAGGAAGCCTCTTTTAAAGATTTTGCACAAGAAACACCACAAAAAGTTTGCTGAAGACAAGCAGACTAAAGACGTGGATTACTGAAACCATGTCCTGTGGTCTGATGAGACCAAGATAAACATATTTGGTTCAGATGGTGTCAAGCGTGTGTGGCGGCAACCAGGTGAGGAGTACAAAGACAAGTGTCTCTTGCCTACAGTCAAGCATGGTGGTGGGAGTGTCATGGTCTGGGCCTGCATGAGTGCTGCCGGGACTGGGGAGCTACAGTTCATTGAGGGAACTATGAATACCAACATGTGACATACTGAAGCAGAGCATGATCCCCCATCCTTCGGATACTGGGCCACACGGACAGTATTCCAATATGATAACGGCCCCAAATACACCTCCAAGACAACCACTGCCTTGCTAAAGAAGCGGAGAGTAAAGGTGATGGACTGGCATAACTCCAGACCTAAACCCTATTGAGCATCTGTGGGGCATCCTGAAACGGAAGGTGGAGGAGCGCAAGGTCTCCAACAATGATGTCTCCAATGATGTCGTCATGGAGGAGTTGAAGAGGACTCCAGTGGCAACCTGTGAAGCTCTGGTGAACTCCGTGCCCAAGAGGGTTAAGGCAGCTCTGGAAAATAATGGTGGCCACACAAAATATTGACACTTTGGGCCCAATTTAGACATTTTCACTTAGGAGTTAACTCACTTTTGTTGCCAGCGGTATAGACATTAATGGCTGTGTGTTGAATTATTTTGAGGGGACAGCAAATTTACACTGTTTTACAAGCTGTACACTCACTACTTTACATTGTAGCAAAGTGTAATTTCTTCAGTGTTGTGACTTGTGACTTGTGACTTGTTGTCACATGAAAAGATGGAATAAAATATTTACAAAAATGTGAGGGGTATACTCACTTTTGTGAGATACTGTAAGTTCTAACCCTTCCACACTATTCCATAAATTGGAGTACAGGACACCGGCTAAGTTTTCATAGACCCTGGTTTATAGGCTTTTACCTTCAGGTGAATGAAAATGGGCAAAGCTTTTGAGGACACAACCCTACCCCGCTCTGAGTCCTCTGTTTTGTAGCAAGCAATGCAGAGTGACCAAGAAATGGAGAAGGAAGCTTTTGTCCTGTAGCTCAAGATATAGAATTTACAGGTAAGCCAAAACTCCTTATTTTAAAGAGGAAGTAAACTCTAATTTTTTATTGTACCTGCAGGTAAGCCTATAGTAAAGGCTTACCTGTAAGTACTGTAAATATCTCCTAAACTTGCACGGTTTAGAAGATATTCAGAGTGCATGCAGCCGATGTCATCGGCACATGCGATCCGAAGGTGCCGTGCCGGACCTTCAGAGCCTGTACCGTAAATGGCAGCAGCAGTTAAGTCATCGCTGCTCTAGCCACTCACAGCACCGGAGCACACGAACCCTAAAGAAACACCGGGGAAGATGTCAGTCATCTTAGTGGTGTGTGGGCGCTTCCAGAGGGCTTGGTTCTAAGGCATTTCATAAAGAGCTAGTATGCGATGCATACTAGCCTATCATGCCTTTGTCTTACAGGTTTTTTTTTTAATCAGGGTTTACAACCTCTTTAACCATATAGTACAGGACACATGCACAGTATTTATACATCCCCAAGCAATGAATGAGAAGGGAGGGCAACAACTAGGCAAACAGAACTGCGCAGGACTAAATGGCAGCCCTACAAAGGCTAAGTTGCCTTGGTGCCGAAATGTCCAGGAAACTTCCACCCATCTGGTTTTCCACTCCTGGTATGCGAACCACAGCAATCACTGGACAGTGAATTTCCATCCATGAGACTATCTGGTTTGCTTCCTTCAAGACTGCAAGACTTCTGGTGCCGCCACGATTTAGTCTCTCAATGCCTCTGTGACCAGCCGGCCGCACCTTCGGATCATTTCTCGGGCATCACGGTAAAAATAATAGGCCACAGAAATACCTGCGAGCGATGGAAAGAGGGGAACGTGCTCTCCCGCCACTTCGGAAAGTGACCCAGTGGCTAATGAGCCGCTCGGATCGCTTTCATGAGAAAACCAGCTGCCGGCTGAAAAGGAAAAAAAAAAAAAAAAAGATACTGGGGTTTATGGCTGATTGCTTCAGCCATAACCCCGGTAAATCGCTTGCAAATCGAGATATATATATATATATATATATATATATATACACACACAGGGTTCGACAAACCCCGGGCGCCAGGTCGCATTTGCGACTAGAATTAGCGACCTGGCGCCTGGGGTGGCACATCTGGGGTATCCTGTGTCCGTTCGACACCCCCCCCCTCCCGGCGCGATCGCGATGGGCCACGCCGGTAATTGAGGCCCCGGCTTTGCGGCCTACTGCAGTCCTATGGTTCCTTCTGCAATCAGGCGCCCTCTGGTGGTGGCCGTTGGTATGACAAGACATTCATCAATGCTAATGGAGCTTTCCCTATCTGTTTTCACTGGCCGCTCATCTCTTTCCCTTTACTTAGAACCCCCAAACATTATATATATTTTTTATTCTAACACCCTAGAGAATAAAATGGCGGTCATTGCAATACTTTCTGTCACACCGTATTTGCGCAGCGGACTTACAAGCGCACTTTTTTGGGAAAAAATACTTTTTTTTAATTAAAAAATAAGAAAACAGTAAAGTTAGCCCAATTTTTTTTATATTGTGAAAGATAATGTTACGCCGAGTAAATTGATTCCCAACATGTCACGCTTCAAAATTTCATCCTCTCGTGGAATGGCGACGAACTTTTACCCTTTAAAATCTACATAGGCGACGTTTAAAAAATTCTACAGGTTGCATGTTTTAAGTTACAGAGGAGGTCTAGGACTAGAATTATTGCTCTCGCTTTAACGATCGTGGTGATACCTCACATGTGGTTTGACCACCGCTTTCATATGCGGGCGCTACTCAAATATGCGTTCGCTTCTGCAAGCGAGCTTGGCGGGAAGGGGCGCGTTTAAAAATTTTTTTTTTTTCTTATAGATTTTACTTTTTTATTTTTACACTGTTATAAAAAAAAAAAAAAATTGTGTCACTTTTATTTCTATTACAAGGGATGGGGCACATTTAAAAATTTTTTTTTTTTTCTTATTTATTTTAACTTTTTTTTTTTTTAAAAGAACAGTGAAAAAATAAAAGTCACTTTTATTCCTATTACAAGGAATGTAAAAATCCCTTGTAATAGAAAAAAAAGCACGACAAATGTGAGATCTGGGGTCAAAAAGACCTCAGATCTCATATTTACACTAAGATGCATTAAAAAAAAAAAAAAAATTGTCATTTGAAAAAAAATAAAATAAAATGTCCCTTTAAGAGCTATGGGTGGAAGTGAAGATTTGATGTCGCTTCCGCCCTGCAATGACTTGGAGATAGGGGGGGGGCCCCCATCTTCCTCTCACTCGTCTCCATGTCAGGCCAGGGACAGATCCAGATCGCCTCCGCCGTTACCGACGGCCACGGTAAGCAGTGAAGGGCACCGGAGCGCGGCGGTAGGGGGGCCCTCCCCTGCCGCCGATAAAAGTGATCTTGCTGAGAATCTGCTGCAGAGACCACTTTTATCTGAAAGAGAACCGCTGGGTCTTGAAGAAGATACCGGGGTTTTGGTAGATAGCTGCTACCATAATGGCGGTATTTCTCTTCAAAGACAGGATGTATATAGTCGTCCTGCGGGAAGGAAGCGGTTAATTAAAATGAATTTATTATTTGTCATCTCCCTGCTTGGCCCCTTTCACACAGGCTGTCTGATCAGGTTCGCCTGTCAGTTTTTCAGGCGGACCTGATTGGATCCTTAGCGGGAATATGGTGGTCTTGTGTCCCTGCATGGCAGGAAATAAAAGCAGTCACATTTGTTCTAGTCGTCTCTGTGTAAATTTAAGATTGGTTAATTCCAAGATTCCAAGCAAATTTGTCAAGCCCTGTATATATATATATATATATATATATATATATATATATATATATATATATATTTTTTTTTTTTTTTTTCAGGCGGCAAGTGGTTAAGGAAGATAGCAGTGAGGAGGTAGTTTTGAACTCTATTTTGTACCCCATTAAAATCAGCCATTAAACCTACAGGTCTGGGACATCTGTGACCCAGTGAGGTAAACTACACCAGATGTCAACTGTATTGGGAAGAGGGCTTTGAGGAAGGCTTAGTGGGTTTTGTGGTCCAAGCCTTGCGCCAAAATGAATGATCAAACTTAGGTGTGGAAGTTTAAACTTGGGTAGCGCAATTAAGTGGTCTATGTTTTTACCTGTACGTGATTTCGCCCATGCAATTTGGGGGGCGTGCGAGCACCACTCCCAAGCTGTGACTGGACACAGTGGGAGCCAATCAGCTGGTGCGGCGGCTGCCGTGACCCGCCGATGGTTCAGAAGAGGCACGGAGCAGCGGTGCGCCGATGTAAACAGAGCATACCGCTGCTCAGTCATTGAGGAAAAGAGAGAGATCACTGTATTAGTGCTACTGGTCCCCAAAAAGTGACACTTAGAGCCCTTTCAAACCGAGCCGCCCATAGCTATTTTAGCAGCATTTACAGTTGGATTAGTGGCGCATTTCGGCCGCTAGCGGGACGCTTTTACCACCCGCTAGCGACCGGGAAAGGGTTAAAACCGCCCGCAATAGCGGCGTCTTGCCGCCGGTATCCCAGCGCTGCCCGACTGATTTCAATGGGGAGCAGCGGTGGAGGAGCGGTAAACACACCGCTCCAAAGAAGCTGCTGGCAGGAGTTTTACTGACGTTCTGCCAGCATAGCGCTCCGGTGTGAAAGCCCTCGGGCTTTCACACTGGAGACAGTGCCGCAGCTGTTTGAGGGCGGATTGCAGGCATTATTTTTTAACGCTATAGCGCCTGCAAAACGCCCTCGGTGTGAAAGGGGTCTTAGGGTCAGATTTGTCCAACGCAATGTCGCAGTCCCGCTATCGCAGATTGCCGCCATTACTAGTAAAAAATAAAAGTCCATAAATCTATCCCATAGTTTGTAGAGGCTATCACTTTTGCGCAACCCAATCAATATACGCTTAGAGTTTTTTTTACCAAAAATATGTAGCAAAATACATATTGGCCTAAATTGATAAAGAAATTCGTTTTTTTTTTTTATTTTTGGATACGTATTATAGCAGAAAGTAGAAAACATATATTTTTTTTCAAAATTGTAGGTCTTTTATGGTTTATAGCGCAAAAAATAAAAACCGCAAATATTACCAAAAGAAAGCTCTATTTGTGGAAAAAAAAGTAAATCAATTTTATTTGGGTACATCGTTGCACGACCGCTCAATTGTCAGTTAAAGCGATGCAGTGCCATATCGCAAAAAATGGCCTGGCCAGGAAGTGGGTAAAAGCTTCTGGGGCTGAAGTGGTTAATGAACTGGTTAAGTGTCTCGCCAAAAAGGTGTCTTCCTTGAGGTTTACAGTGCTGATCCAGAGGCACTGCTTTTATTTTTGGTATTACAAGTCAGTGACAAGTTGATAAATAATCCAAAAATAAAATAATAAAGGAAAGTTATAAACTAGTGTAGAGGGATTTCTCCATGAAGGAGAAGAGGGCCATCACCTTAGGACACCAGCACAAAAATGAGAACTCATGGATTGGGGTAGGGTTATAGGTGAAGCACCCGATGGACGTGTTCCAAAAACTTTGCCCGTGATCAATCAAGCCTATAACCCAGGGTCTATGAATACTTTTTGTCCTGTACTCTATGAATAAGATAAAATATTTGTATGTAATTTAAAAAAAATGTTAAACTGTAATATGATATTTCAAGAATGAAGCACTACTTAAACGTACCAATGGTATAATCAAAGGTTTCTATCAAACTTCTTAAAAGGTGAAATATGGGAATTGGTCCAATGCTGCAGCTGCCAGCTCTAAGCCCGAGAACTAAGCTATCACCTGATCGATGATCGCTGATTTCTCAGGTCCACTCTCAATGGCAGGCTGAGCCAGCTGCTTGCAAGGCATCTGGGTAGATCCCGACATTGTCGACAACGGACTTTAGCCTGCTGTCAGCTGATTCTGGGTAACAGGAACAAACAAGTGCACTCCTGTGACCCTAACGAGAAATACAACCGCAAGCTTTGGCCATACTTCTCTTTTAATAAACCAGAGTTCCAAGCATTTATAGCAACTAGAAATAGTCTGTCCTATATCTGAATACAGAAATCTCACACATGCACCACCTACTGGAAAATAATCATTAACATTCTTTTTCTGTGCAAATGACTTTCCAAAATTGAATGTAGACATAGTAAGCAAGGTCAGCAAAGTTAATAAACAATTAAGGGAAATTGCAATGGCAAAGTAATTAACCATGATGAAGTTCTAACACAAGATATCTTACCTCCACTTTTAATGAGAATATCAAACAGGTCATCCATCTGCTGGCTGTGCGCATTCATTACCTATACAGGGTAAAACACATTCCATGAATTTCCAATACCTTGGTATTTGACTTAGGTGCTAAAAATGGTCTATTATTGTATTCAGCTGTGTTTACATTTGAATAAAAACTGCTGGAAGGATTATGATTTCCAAAGAAACATAGTCAGTGGCTCCCATTTACCTAAATTTTGGGTCTGGGAACTATGCAATAGAGGGGATTCTATACAGATCCCTTTGCTATTTTGCAGTAGCTGTTTGTGAGAGCTGTCCTATGGCTTACATAAGGCATGCTTGCTATCAAAATGCACTGACGCAGGACACAATATGTTTTTAAGTATTCAGAAACTCAAATCTTGCTGGTCACCAAATGCAACAACGGGTTGAGGGGTGGGGCGTGCCCTGGCATACCTTATCAGTAGAAGAAACTACCTTAAAAGAATAGATGAAAGTATATGGCTACTGAAAAAAGTGGATACATTCTGAGGAGAAAACGCCCAGCAATACAGGATCTCTAAGGGTCCATTCACATAATTTGCGTTGGGATGCTCCAGACAGAGCCAATTTGCCTGGTTTCCTATGGTTTCAGTTCACATCACTGTGCTGTGGTGGTGTGCATGCAAATAAAAAAAATACTGCATGCAATCCCTTTTTTCAATGCAGGAGGTGGCTGTGAAAACCACCATATTCTAAGACAGCTGTGTGAACAGAACTTGTTACATTTCAATACATTTTTTTGTGTGCGTGTACATGTGTGTGATGCACCAGGATCAGCAATTCAGCCTGTGTCCTCCTAGCATACACCAGTAGCTGTGTGTTTAGCACAGCCGCTTGTGTGAATCAGCCCCAAGACAAATTAGAATACATAATTGTAGCGCACAATAGATTTTATTTTCTTAGACCCCTTTCACACTGGGGCAGTTTTCAGGTGCTTTAGTGCTGGAAATAGCCTCTGCTAAGCGCCTGAAACCCGCCTCACATTCATTCCAGTGTGACTTTTCACACGGGGGTGGCGGGGGATCGGTGCGTTTGCAGGACGTCCTGAAAAGTCCTGCAAGCAGCATCTTTGGGGCGGCTTGGGAGCACTGTATTTAGCGCTCCCAAAATTTCCTGCCTATTGGAATGAAGGGGCAGCGCTTTGGAAGCGCCGCAATATGGGAGTTTTTAACCCCTTCTTTGGGGTTAAAAGCGCCCCGTTAGCGACCAAAAAGCGCCGCTTAACCAGCACTAAAGTGCCGCTAAAATGAGCAGCGCTTTAGCACTAATGTGGCCGAGGCCCCAGTGTGAAAGGGATCTTAGATTTTCACTCAACTGGGACAGACCCAAGAGACTGGAATACAGTCATACTAGGTTAAAAAAATTGGGATTTTTGACTTACCATAAAATCCATTTCTGAGTTCATTGCCAGACACAGCGCTCCATTATTCAGAACCATAGGGTTATAATCACCCCCTACAGAAGTAGGACACTAGGCAGAAAAAAAGACTTGGCTACGCCTATGGGCAGTCCTAGGGACGTCCCAAAGCAGCGCCAAACACGAGGGTAAATGGCAAGCGCCTAAAACCAGGATATGTATGCAATCCCTGTCCGGTGGCAAATCTTCCTAGAGGAAGGCTTCCTAGCCTTCAGCAGCGTCGTTAACTTCCGCACCTGGCTCATAACAGCCAGGCCTTGAAAATTAGCGACTGAAGGCGGATGGAAGGTCGGCCCTTGGGACAGTAGAACCTCCCTAAGAGAGACCAAGAGATGTCAGCGACCACGCGCACCAGGTCGGTGTACCAAGACCAACAAGACCATCCAGGCCCACTAGAATGACCGGAATTCCCTCTCCCTTGATCCTGCGCAAAATCCACAGCAGAATCTTGAGGAGAGGCATAGATCCAACTATACCGGCCCCACGGGGTTACAAGAGGAGCCCGTGATCGTGCCAGAAACCTCACTGCTGTTCCGTTAAGCCGGGACACCAACAGGTCTACCTTGGGGGTGCCCCATCAGAGACATATACGATGAAATGTCCTGGTGAAGGGACCACGCCATGAACCAACACTAGCCGACTGAGGCAACCGCTTGCCATTTTTCCACTCCTAGAATGCATACGGCGGAGAGGGCTAGAACAAGGCTTTCTGCCCACCAGAGGATGCTGGCTACTGTCAGGGCTGCCAACACACTCTTCGTTCCGCCCTGGTGATTGACATAGACCACTGCCTTGGCATCATCCTACTGGATCCGTAACAGGAGTCCCCGAAGTCTACGTCCATGATCCATACATAGTCTTATCGCTCAAAGTCCCAGGATATCGACCGGCAGTCCGAGTACCTCCAGCGTCCAATGACCCTGAGCAGAACCCAGTCCCAGGACACCTCCCCACCCGGACAGACTGGCATTGGTGGTGACCACTGTCCATTACAAAGGGAGAAAGGTTGTGCCCTGCCGAAATCCCAGAGAGCTAAGCCACCAGACCAGGGACCCCTGATTTTCTGGCTCAGCCGAACCTGATAGCCCAGACACCTTGGGCACTTTACGCCAGGATCTCACTTGAAAGGAGCTTGTATAGAACTGTGCACATGGAAATGCCTTGAAGGTAGATAACCATCAGGCTCAACACCCACATGCAGGACCACAGGAAGGCCCACCTGCGAGACAACAGTAGTTGAAAAGCAGCATGCAACTTCTGGAGTTTGTCCAGAGGAAGAAACACTCTTGCCAGAGATGAAACCAGAGTCAGGCCCAGATAATCCAATTTTCTGGAAGGAGCCAGAGCAAATGTCAGGTAGTATAGAAGCCAACTGAAAACGGAGGTCTGTATACCGAGCTAAGTTGCCCCTCAGGGTAGCCAAGGACTCTGCTCGCAGAAGATCGTCCAAGCAGCCCAGGACCACAATCCCCCGCTGATGTAACCACACCAGAACTGGGGCCAACATCTTTGTGAGTACGCAAGGGGTGGAGGTATGACCAAAAGTTAACTCCGCAAGCTGAAAATGCTCTTTTCCCACAGTAAAATGGAGGAAGTGTTGGTCACCTATTGGAGTGCGTAATCGGCATCCGGGATGTCGACAGAAGCCTGAAAGTCCCCATGAAGAAGGGATGCCACCACCGTGTGGATGGACTCCATTCTGACCTTCTGTACCCACTGGAACAAGCACACCCTGAAGCAACAGGACTTGCACAGCCCCAAGGAGAACGGCCAACAGTCCAAGGACAGATGCCAATTAGGAGGAAAAAACCCTTTTCGGGGTTCAAGGCCGGAACACTAGGTCATAGGTGAGGGCATGCCTTGATGCTGAAGGGGCCTTGTCCATGGGTCTAGGGAGCCCCGAACTCGGCTGGCCAGACCAGGTCCATTGCGTGCCGATTAGGACCACATCTGCTAAGAGGACCTTTTCCCCATTTCAGACTGTGGAAGACATGTACACCTCCCTCCTGTGAGACTTGTAACAATGTCATCCAGGGTAGCCCCAAACAGACATTGCCTTAAAATGGTAACCCAGTCAGAGCTTTTTTTTTTTTTTTTTTTAGAAGCCCGGTCCTGTAGACCAGTACTTAAGCCACAATACATGTCTAAGCACCCCTGCAGAAACAAAGAGCTTAGCAACCAAGGGAACTGCGTCCAAAAGGCATTGCTTACAAACTGCAGACCCCAGACCAACTGGTCCACCAACTCAGCAAAAGCAGAGGGAATCTGCTCCCCCTCCAGGCATGTCAGCCGGATCCTTTAAAGCCGAAAACTCCTCTACCAGAATCATGGTTGCCTTGCGCAACCTAGAGACTACTGGTGAAACAGTCCACTCTTTAAGGAGGGACCCCACAAGGGGTACCTCACAGCGAAGTGTCTTTGGCTCAACAAACAAACGCTTTGGACACTCCCAGTCTATACGAACAACTATTCCAAAATAGGAGGGAGAAGGGAACACTTTTGCTGTGTGTGTGACAGTTTATGGGTGCCAAGGGGACCGGCACCTCCACCGCAGCTACAGCTGCATCCTCCAGCTTTAAAGTTTCCCACACAGATGTAATAAGGGAGACAACCAGCACCTTCTTGTGCGTCACTGAAGTTGTGGAGGAACAACCTCACTGACAGGACAGGGAGTGTGGCCACCAACCCCGTAAGGTGGGCCACATCCACGACGGCAGAGCCAGACATAGGAGCAGTCGAGACCGATGAGGCAGGGGAGGGCGGGGGTGCCATTTACTAGCCTATATGCCTAAGCGCCACCTGTGAAAATGCAAAAGACACAGGGGGGGCCGCTGACTGAAACCTCCGCCGCCTCAGGCCCCGCACATGGTCATCACCGAGGTCCCACATGGGGGGACGTCGACCTAGGCCCCACACAGGGGGCGCTGACCAAGGCTTCTCACAAGGGGCACCGGCCGAGACCATTGGACCCCTAACAGGGGCACTGGCTGAGACCCCACACAGGGGGCACCTACGGATACCCCTCACAGGGGGCACTGGTTGAGACCCCGCCCAAGGGGCTCTGGCTGAGACCACACACAGAGGGTGCCTATGGATGCCCCCGCACAGGGGACACCACTGGACCTTTCACAGGGGGCACTGGCTGAGGCCCCTCACAGGGGGCATCCACTAAGGCCCCTCACAGGGGGCGCCTACAAAGGGCCCATTCAAACACCCCCCCCCCTAAAAGGGGGTCGCCTCAGAGCCCCCACAGCGCCGTACCCCTGGAAGAGGGCGTCCAGCATGGCCATGCGGAATAGCGGGCTGCGGCCTAAATTGTCAGCCGCCCTCCACAAGTGCACAGGTCCGCAGGGGAACCAGACCAGGCTAGAGCCGAGGAAGGAGGGCGGTTGCCCGCAGCAGAAAGTAGTGGCCTCGCTGCCAGCTCAAGGGCCACCCCACACATCTCCTGGTGGGTAGGCCGCAAAGCCTAAATTAGTGCAGGGCCACTGCAGGGGGCGCGAAACTGCGGATGCCTGGTCATCCACCCAACCATCCAGCAGGTGCCAAGGTGTACCCCCCAAAGTGACAACCCTGGAGGGAAGGTGGACAGAGTGTCTGAAGCACCTAAGCCAGAGGCCTGGGCCTCACCCGGGGAAAGGGGGGGGGAGATGTGGAGGAGAACCCCAGAGGGAAGACCACCCCAAGGAGTACCCGCGTCCCACACCACTCCAGGGAAGGAGAGGAGGGGGCCCCTTACCGCTCCAGCAAGTGCGCGGGTAACGCTCCAAGACTGAATCCTCCTCGCCACCTAAGTGGGGGGGCTGTCGGCCATGAGGAACGCTGCGACTCAGGCGGAGACCGGGTCGTATGCGACCTCGCGAGAAGTTTAACCCGCAGGGCCAGCCCCCGTCCAGTGGGGCTATGTCGCGGCCGATCTAGCACGTAGCTGCGGTCTGCACGTGCTTGCTGGCCAGACTGGGGAGACCACTGGATCTTAGTGTCCAGCCTGTCGTTCAAGCCGGCAGTTGATTGTAGATCTCAAAAGGAAAAAATCCAAGAGAAAAAAAAAGTAGTTTAAAAAGCAAAAACAAAAAAATACCAGGACCAGAGATCCCAGAAGTCTGCCTGACTAGGCAGAAAAATAAACTGAATGCCTATAGCAGAGAGGTGGGTGTAGATCACCTAGGACTGCCCATAGGAGTAGCCAAGTCTTTTTTCTGCCTAGTGTCCTACTCTTGTAGGGGGCGATATAACCATGTGGTTCTAAATAATGAAGCACCGTGTCTGTCAATGAACGAAAGAGAAAGATACATTTGTTTAAGTACAGATTTGTAATCCTAGCTTCTGATATGTGTAAATTTGGATTTTGTAGTCAAAACTGTTCCCCATAATAACCTGGTACAGATGGTAAGTATGTAGAGATGAGAAAAATATTGATAAAATTGCAAATTAAATTGATTGCAATTAGATTAAAAAGAACCTTCTGCCTTTACATTCTATTTACGCTAATCAGCCTTATTTAACTCCTTATTCTCCTCCATTTAATTATTTTTCCTTCTGATTTTTTTATTTTTTTGTTCACGTCCATTTTATAAGCTAATAATAAATAAAACTTTTTTTAGTTTGCTTTGTTCGTTAATATTTTTACACCTTTTACATATATTAACATTAAAAAAGTGCAATATGTAACCCCCCCGAAAAAAACCAAGTATTTCATTGGTAAATAACTTTTCAATTCTTTGCACCATTTTTGTCAGCTGAAGTGTAAACAAAACTGTTGCGGTAGGTATTGGTAACTGGTATCGGCGAGTACAAAAAAAAAAAAAAAAAAAATAATGGTATCAGTGCATCCCTAAGTTTATATATTACTATCTGCTGACTGTATTGAGTATTCTTTATTATTCTACATGTAACACCGACCTAAACAGTTTAACATGTGTTTAAATGCTAATATGTATTGGGTGTTGTCCTGTATCTGTGAAAACAAGACTCTTTCAGGGAAGTTATATTAATTTCCGTTTTGTCCAGCATAGATGGTGAAGTCATTCAATGGTTTCCAGTGCTGTCTGGCAGATGTTTCTAATACCTGAGCTGTGACTCACAGGAACAAGTAAGCCTTTCTACAATGGCACTGTGTTTTAGAGTATCAGCACTGAAAATGCATCTGTGTTTATATATGTGAGCCTGTATATAGGAACATAAAGAAGTCAGGAAGGCATGAGGAAAAAAGATGTACATTTATCTTCGGTCAGCCTAGCATACTCAAATGTAAACAGAAAGCACTGTAAACTAAATCTGAGCAGAAATAAAAGCATGCCACCCAGTGCTAAGGAACAAAAAAAGAGTGACTCAAAGGTTAACCCCCCCCCCCCCCCCCCTCCTTTGCAAAAAATAAATAATAAACACACCAACATTTTCAAAATCTGTATTTTTTTTTTTTGCAGCAAGGCATTGCAAGCATTAACACTGGATGGAGGGGGTGCAATGCACAGGCTCCTGCAGACTCTTCCTTCAGCTAATTCTTTCAGTTAGGCTGTGGATGTGGAGTGATTTTCTTTCCTGCAATTACGGGTTGCAGTAAAAACAAAAACGCTTGATTCCCCCATAATCTGACAGGCTGGTTGTACCCAATTTGATTAATCAACTTGGGGATAATAAGCCTGCCCATAAATGGTTTGAATCTCGGCCGATGCCTGCTGAACTATGCCTATGGCCAACTTTAGAGAGCTAGGAGGCATAAGGCTCCATTCACATTTAGGTGTTGCTATTTTATAAGCGGTTTTCTGGCTTTTTCTGGCGTTTTTGTACAGGCGTTTTGAAGTTCAAAAGGTCACCAATGTAAAAGCATTAAAATGCCTGTAATCTGCCAAAAAAGAAGCTCATGTACTTTTTTGAGCAACGGGCGCTCAGATGTGAACAGGGGCCATTGAAATGAATGGGATTTGTCTTGTTGGGCGTTTTTAGAGCTGAGGTTTAGAGCAGAAAAAACGCTCAAAAACACCTAGGTGTGAACAGAGCCTTAATGGTTTATGGGTGTGGTAATCACAACACTTAAATTCCACTGAAACCACAAGTTATAGATGATTAATTCACAGATTTCTGTGAATGAATGATGCGGTTGTGTGGACGCAGCCACATACACACTTGCGAAAAATCCAGGACTGACAGCTGCCGCTAGGGAGAAGAGCCCCCCATGCTGTCAGAGGGGGAGTCAGTTTAGGAGTGGGTTGGCATAGTACCATGCTACACTCCAAATATGGGAGCAACATGCTCTAGGGTAAACTATTATGATATTATTGGTCAAATTGAACCAAAAAAAAAAACCCCTCTTTTCAAAACTATAAAGACAAGTGATTTTTGTGTCATTGTCATACGAACAAGGGTTTACATCCCTCCTCCAAGAACTTGGATTAAAGCCAAGATCATCATTCTATAATCCCCATGACCAATTAGGCATTTAGAATAAAAAGTCTCCAACCTGAGAGTCATTTGTCCAACTTGAGTTTTTTAGGCTTGTGTGCCCTAATGGAAGTTATAGAAATCAGAAATATTATTGCGCTAGAATCACAATTTTCTGCTGGACTGCATTGTGTTCACACTCATTTTTTCACAAGCTATTTTGCAGTGGGTAAAGGCAGTCTATTTACCACAATGTCCCAAAAAGCAAACACGCATTATTTTTGGCAACACAGTGCACTGTAGTGCGTCAACGTGTGCTACAAGGCATGCGTGTTGGAGATGCATAACTTTAGTGCATTGGATCCCATGCAAAATCAATGGTACAAAAATGCACATGATGTGGGCACAAGTGTGGAAACGCACCTCTACAGAAAATTGTGAACCTAACCTTAATGGAACTTGGGGGGCAATTAGTTAGGCTATAGGATGGTGGGCTGTGAGCAGTGCAAAAAAAATTTTTTATGACCACATGATGATATGGTTCTGGTAAAGTTGACATCACAATCCAAATACCAAATTAATGTGATCAAAAAATCCTCGAGAAAGAAATTTTAAACTATATGTAACTGTAGATTGTGCTAGAAAAAAGGGAAATATCCAGGAAACACAGCATGACAATTTTAACAGTTACAAAGGGATAGGCCTACGTAATCAATTTCAAAAGCATACATGTCAGATTTTTGCATAGGATTATATTACATTTCAATTATCCCTAAAAAAACAAAAAAAAAATAGAAGTTCAGAAAGTCAGCAGCTCTCATTACGTTAAGGTTAGACATTCATCATAATTAAAATGGCATTAAATCCAAAACCAAAAAATGTATTATATTGCAGCCAACCAATACTTAGATGTGGTGGCTGCATCAGTTCTCTTTTCTTTAGCTTATTTCCCTCGGTTTTCACCTGGTGATCTGGCCAGTAATACTCCTCCGTTATTAGTGAGACACCACTGGAGGAGTAAGCACAGGAGGCACAGAGTCTGGATGGAGGGGAGGGTTAAACATATTGGCAGATTTTAATACACTAAAACATTTAAGCCAAACTCCAGCTCACACTTGAAAATCAGTTACTGCAAACAGCTTTTTTTCCTTTTGGGATAAAGGTTTTACATAAATAAATAAAATCTGATTTTAGGCACCCCTGCCAGTGTAAAGTGGTTTGTTCCATTTGTTCCTGTAAATCGATACAATCTGCTGGAGCGCTTGTGCTTTTAAAAAACAACAGCCTTGCTGGCTGGATCACAAGGTGAAAATAGAGGAAAGTCTAAAAAAGAAAATGAATGCAGACATCACATCTAAGTATTGGTAAGCTGCAATATAAAAAAAAAGTTTGCTTTTAGGTTTAATACTGCTTTAAATGGAAATTATTCATCTTAATAAAATTGGATAAATAAAAATGACATTTTCAGACATATAATGTGTTCAGAAATGAAAGAACAATGCTGGGCAGCTGATACTTTTGAAGTATTTTCCTGAGACAAATCAAATCTTTACTTATCCCTTTAAGAGGAAATGAGAATATGAGATGGCTTGATCTGTAATTGCAGATTTTGGAAAGCTACGTGCCTGTTTTATGGCCTCTTCATAGCGTGGAGGGTCTTTTGATTTAGCACTGGAGTTGTTGAACAAAGAATGCCGAACATACTGCTGGGATGGGGATGTGGAATTGGACTGCAGAAAGAAAACAAAACAGTGTTAATAAAAAGATAATGAATTAAACACTCTAAAGGGGTTTACAAGTGTTGATCTGCACTCTGGAAGCACTCTCTGATTTAGTGCATGAAAATGATTTATTTCTCAATGTTAGTATGACAGCCTTTTATTATGAAATTGTGCTGGAATGTTAAAATCACTTTTGTGCTTAGAGGTGCTCATAAAATAAGCGACCTGACATTGTAGGCAAGTCCCCAAACTAAACCCAGAAATCAAAAGCATTAATCACCTGCACATATACATGTGTGTAAGTATCTCAGTGGTCTCCAACTCTGGAGTGTTTGAATATGAAAATGTAGACACTGCCTAGCAGGGTAGATGCCCACTCCGTCTATCCTCCCAAATATTCTTATTGTGCCATCAACATGAATGGTGGTCTTCCTGGTCAGTAGGTAGGTGCAGGGTGACTTTAGCCAGCTATGGATTTAGGAAATGCTGAAATCCACATACTTAGGCACACTTTTACGTTTCATTAACAGATAACAGCTTTGTTACTTAAAGCAGTATTAAACCCAAAAACAAACATTATATTACAGTGGAACCTCGGATTATGAGCATAATCCGTTCCAGGACTATGCTCATAATCCAATGTAATCGCATATCAAAGCGAGTTTTCCCATTGAAGTCAATGGAAACGAAAATAATTCGTCCTGCATTGACTTCAATGGGATGCAATACCGCATGCGGCCAGAGACGGGGGGGGGGGGGGGGGGGGGCGCCGGAGAGCCTCAGAAACGTCAGAAACGTCCGAAAAGGCCAGAGGGAAACTTTCCGAGCCTTTCCGAGGTTTGCTGAGGTCAGCTGAACTGTCCTCAGGCCTATCCGTGCATTTCTGAACGGCGCCTTTCAGCTCTGCTCCGGCGCCCCCCACCTCAGGCCAAAAGCGGTACTGCACACCGCTTTTGGCCCGAATTCTACTCGTTTTGCGAGACACTCGCAAACAGAGTTAGGAATTTTAGAAATACAGTGCTCGGCTTGCGAAACGCTCGTTAACCGTGTTACTCGCAAACCGAGGTTGCACTGTATAATACATCTTACCAATTCTTAGATGTGATGGTTGCATTAGTTTTCTTTTAGACCCCTTTCACACTGGGGGCGTGGCTGTGTAAGCGCTAAAGCGCTGCTAGTTTTGGCGGGGCTTTAGTGCTGTTTAAGCAGCGCTTTTCGGCCGCTGGCAGGGCGCTTTTAACCCCTGCTAGCAGGCCAAAGGGGTTAAAAACGTCTGGGTAGGGGCCCTTCTGAGGCGCATTTCAGGCTCTTCGGAAGCGCTGGCCATTCAGTGCAATGGGCAAGGGTGGTTTGGGAGCACGGTATACTGCACTCCCAAACCACCCCAAAGATGTTGCTTGCAGGACTTTTTATAACGTCCCCCAAGCGCATCGCTCCAGTGTGAAAGCACTCGGGCGGCAGTTTTCAGGCACTATTTCTAGAGCTAAACCGCCTGAAAACTGCCTCAGTGTGAAAGGGGTCTTAAGGCTTTTTATTTCCATCTGCTCATCTAACCAGTAAGTCTGTCTTTCAAAAGAACAACCTGTCCCACAGATGTATCAGTTAAAGTGGAGACAAACTGACAGGGGTGCCTACAATGATCAGATTTTATTATTGCATGTAAAACCTTTATCCCAAAAGGAACAAAACTGTTTGCTGTAACTGCTTGAAAAAAGAGTTAGCTGGAGTTTGGCTTCAATTTGTTAGTGTATCTAAAGCTGCTAGTACATCTAACACTCCCGTCCCTTGGAGTCTCTCCGTTGCTCCTTCATCCAGAGTGAAGGCACTCTACTACAGGAGTAATGATATACAAAGATTAATGGGAAGTCACTTGGGTACCACATTCCCAATACAATAAACCTGGAAACAACATGATAATAATTATTATTATTATTATACGCGATTTATATAGCGCCAACAGTTTACGCAGCGCTTTAATAATAATGGGATGTTATAGGTGCCAGCTGAATAGAGCACACAGTAAATGCTTAAAAGGTGGTTTATTACAATATATATCAATCATTAAAAATCTCATACAAATACTATAGTTAGGGTGCAGAGATGCTTGTAACAAATCAGATAAACCCATTATGTTGTTCATTTTGATTTTAAATAGCGGGTACTTGGTTCTTGTCTGCTCTGTCTGCAGTCTGCTTATGTCCCTGCCGTAGCAATGGCTGCAGCTGTCTCAATGTGACATTTGACACCATACATCCTCCTTGAGTGGGCGTGATACATTCTTGTCAAGTAGTATTTTTTCCTAAAGAAGCTCATCATGAAACGAGTTTAAAAGACTAAAATAGTATCAACTATATTTTGTCATGGCAAAGTTTGATTAAATAGGTTTATCTGACGGATTAGGTTATGTCACAGTTGGCACTTTTAAATTCCTATGATACAGTTGTGCTCATTAGTTTACATACCCTGGCAGAACTGATGATTTCTTGGCCATTTTTCAGAGAATATGAATGATAACACAAAAACTTTTCTTTCACTCATGGGTTAGTGTTTGGCTGAAGCCATTTATTATCAATCAACTGTGTTTACTCTTTTTAAATAATAATGGCAAAAGAAACTACCCAAATGACCCTGATCAAAAGTTTACATACCCTGCTGATTTTGGCCTGATAACATGCACACAAGTTGACACAAAGGGGTTTGAATGGCTATTAAAGATAACCATCCTCACCTGTGATCTGTTTGCTTGTAATTAGTTTGTGTGTATAAATGGTCAATGAGTTTCTGGACCCCTGACAGACCCTTGCATCTTTCATCCAGTGCTGCACTGACATTTCTGGATTCTGAGTCATGGGGAAAGCAAAAGAATTGTCAAAGGTTCTGCGGGAAAAGGTAGTTGATCTGAATAAAACAGGAAAGGGATAGAAAAAAAGATATCCAAGGAATTGAGAATGCCAATCGGCAGTGTTCAAACTCTAATCAAGAAGTGGAAAATGAGGGGTTCTGTTGAAACCAAACCACGGTCAGGTAGACCAACTAAAACTTCAGCCGGAGCTGCCAGGAAAATTATTCGGGATGCAAAAAAACCCCACAAACTTCAGGTGAAATACAGGACTCTCTGAAAACATGTGGTGTGACTGTTTCAAGATGCACAATAAGGAGGCACTTGAAGAAAGATGGGCTGCATGGTCGAGTCGCCAGAAGAAAGCCATTACTACGAAAATGCCACAAAGTATCCTTCTTACAATACACCAAACAGCACAGAGACCAGCCTCAAGCCTTCTGGCATAAAGTCATTTGGAGTGACGAGACCAAAATTGAGCTTTTTGGCCACAACCATAAATGCTACATTTGAAGAGGAGTCAACAAGGCCTATAATGAAAGGTACACCATTCCTACTGTGAAACACGGAGGTCGATCGCTGATGTTTTGGAGATGTGTGAGCTACAAAGGCACAGGAAATCTGATCAAAATGGATGGCAAAATGAATGCAGTATGTTATCAAAAAATACTGGAGGAACATTTGCATTCATCAGCCAGGAAGTTGCGCATGGGACGTACTTGGACATTCCAACATGACAATGATCCAAAACACAACGCCAAGTCGACCTGTCATTGGCTACAGCAGAATAAAGTGAAGGTTCTGGAGTGGCCATCTCAGTCTCCTGACCTCAATATTATTGAGCCACTCTGGGGAGATCTCAAACATGCAGTTCATGCAAGACAGCCCAAGAATTTACAGGAACTGGGGGATTTTTGCCAAGAGGAATGGGCAGCTTTACCATTTGAGAAGATAAAGAGCCCCATCCACAAATACCACAAAAGACTTCAAGCTGTCATTGATGTTAAAGGGGGCAATACACGGTATTAAGAACTGGGGTATGTAAAATTTTGATCAGGGTCATTTGGGTAGTTTGTTGCCATTATGATTTAAAAAGAGTAAACAAAGAAATCATAAATTCTGCCAGGGCTGTAAACTTATGAGCACAACTGTATATAATTATTTCTGTTTACGCTAATAAGGAGGTGGTTACTGGCCAAATCACCAGACGAAAACAGATAGAAAAAAAACAAAAACGATTGTAGCCACCGCACCAAATGATTCGCAAGCTGAAATATATAAATGTTTTTAAAATAAAATAATAAGTGAAGATAGTACTCAATCTGAGCAATTGGTGATAAACAAAATGAGAGCAGCTCATTGCAAGCAAATGTAAATGAGAAAATTAATAAAAAAGAATTAAACAGCGCTCTCTATAAAGTATGTGATTTAAAGTGCAAGTGCTCAAAATCAATAAAAAAATCCCTACAGTCAAAAATATATAAGCTCAACATCAGATCAGATCATCAGCTCATAAGCTCAACATCAGATCAATGGGTGTCATGGGATTTCGGTGAGTAGGATGTGTGGCAGGTGGTGATGGTGGTGGAAAGATCCTTGTTTTACCAGGACCCGGAATGAATCACAGAAAATTTAATGAACTTTTTGATTATATACACTATATTGCATATGCACTTGATCACTTTTTTTGTGACGTCACATATAATCTACATTGCACATTGGTATATCTGATGTTAAGTTAGATACAGAAAAATAAGTTGGGACTTTAAATGAGGTTAAAGGGGGCGTTCAAATCCCCTCCTCCATCCCGGTTCAATATATATAAAGAAAAAACAAAAAACAAAAAAGGGAGAACAAAGGGTGGGACTTTAAATGAGGCACACGGGAGCAGATACAAAAATTAAACACAAAACAATCACATATTTAAATAGTATCATTGCACATAGCTAATAAGAACTTTGCATCTCATCAAAAATAAACATTCCAATATGGGCTTGTTTACAAATACATGATAAGTTAAATATCTAAAAAGGTACAATGATATAGGGTATGTGACACACAGAGGTGTCCATAAAGAAGGATTACAAAGGAAAAACGCAGATAAAGATGGAACGTCCATACATGATTGTTGGTTAGGTACACCTATGGTAGTTGTTGGGGACATATTCTACATTTGCCCACCCCCTTTTTCTTAAACCTTTTAAAGTATGGCTGTTTCTCATATCCCTAGGTAACCCTTGTGGTTTTGCTCCTGATGAGTGGCTATAAGGTCCCGAAACCCGTAGAGCTTACAACTACCATAGGTTCCATCTTTATCTGCGTTTTTCCTTTGTAATCCTTCTTTATGGACACCTCTGTGTGTCACATACCCTATATCATTGTACCTTTTTAGATATTTAACTTATCATGTTTTTTTAAACCAGTCCATGTTGGAATGTTTATTTTTGATGAAATACAAAGTTCTTATTAGCTATGTGCAATGATACTATTTAAATATGTGATTATTTTGAATCTATTAAAATTTGTTTTGCGTTTAATTTTTGTATCTGCTCCCATGTGCCTCATTTAAAGTCCCGCCCTTTGTTCTCCCTTTTTTGTTTTTTCTTTATATATATCTGATGTTATTAAGCTTTTATATTTTTGAATGTAGGGATTGTTTATTGCTTTTGAGCACTTTCACTTTAAATTACATACTCTATAGAGCGCGGTTTAATTAATTTTTATTAATTATTTTTCTAATATAAAATTTTTGGTTTAAATTGCGCTGGGAAAACACCATTCGTTCTAGCACTATTTTAAAATGGCAGCCCTTGCAGGTCCATGTACAGGAGCAGGCTGGAACCAATGGCTGTCTGTGACAGTTGGCAGCCAGCACGAAGCCAAAGAGCTGAAACAATCAACTCCCAGGCTTCTACTCTTGCTACAGAGCCCACCATTGGAGCACTTGTAGCAAATCAATGAAAGACTAAAGTTTTCTGCACTACGTTTACATCAAATGTTTAGCAACATCACAAGTGGTAAAAATCTGACAGGTTTACTTATGGGGACAGACACAGATGCAATTAATAAAAACAGACTTTCTTTAACTAGAAAAAATAATTAGCATATCACTAGCTATATATTAGCATGTGTAAAATAAGGTAAAACCTGATCAATTGGAATGAATCTTCTAATGGCTCTGATTACAATACATTTAATTTTGATTGGTTGCAACTAGATTACTGCATCCGCAAACAGATTTTATCATGTGCACTTTTTAAATAAACCGGTATTTTTTTTAAATTGATTTAATATTCATGGATAAGTCATTCAGTGTTTAAACAGAGAATAATTTTAAAGCATATGCAAAAAAGGGCATACCAAGATATACAACCTAAATTACATTCTGGAAATCTTTCGGAATATTTACAATTAAATTGTCAAAAAATGAATATCAAAAGCACACTGGACTGCACAGATTACATGCATTAAGATGAAAATAACAAAGCTTACAAAAACTCCAACGTGAACCAGGCATCGGACAAATAACAGCATGAAGCTCAATATCCCATATAATGAAAGACTTTAATTCAAAAATATGCCGGCAATAAAAGACAAACATGGACCAATTCTCCCAACTACAACATGGCTCTATAAAATGCTAGCAGAAAAACCAGCACAGGAGCCATTAATTGGGAGTCTGAATGGACCCCGCTGGTTATTGCACACTGCTGACCCCTTACATAAGACACGATCGCTAACGTATTTTGGGGTTCACCACCTGCTTTAAAATGTCACTAAACCCACATCATAAAAAACTACCAATAAATTATTAAATGCGTTTCATACTCAGTCACTATGAGATTCGTTTTCTGTAGTCTGCAAATAATACTGGTTGACCCAGCTGTTCTCCATCTCCCCCTTCTGTCCAAGTCCCCACTGCAGTTGGGGATTTTGCAGAGCAGTGTTGGAAGCTCTGCACATGCTCAGTTTTCAGTGAGTTTCTACGCGGAGCATTTCCTCCCTATCACATCTGAGCAGCCCATGTGACTATAGTCACATATGGGCGTATACACAGTGGTAAATGACAACCCACTTCCTCCCTCCTCCTCCATGCCTACTAGCCAGCTAATAAGGATGAGCTCAGGCGTGTTAGCAACCCGCATGTGCAGAGCCTGCCAGGAAGTCGGCACTACACAGAGCTAATCACAACCAATGAGACATTTCTCAATCTCTGCAGCGGCGGACCAAGAAAATGTCTCACTGCCTGCGATTAGCGATGTGCAGTGCCGACTTCCTGGCGGGCTCTGCACATGCGAGTTGCAAACACGCCTGAGCTCAACCTTACCAGCTAAACACAATGGGGGTAGGATATTACATGTAGATTAATAGTGGCTTCGTCTTCCTATTACTGAGGCAGGAGGGGAGTGACACAGCCTGTGAATGGCAGAAATCCGCCCATGCCATGGTATTGCCAGAAAATAATAAAGACTTGATTTCAAATATATATGTGTATGACAATTTAAAATAGTTTATATTTAATATTAATTATTTATCTTTACTTTGTATTCCAAAGGCTGCTGTTTTTTTTTTTTTTTTGAACATGTGACCAGGAGCAGAGGATTAGAAGCTCCTCCTTCTTATGTTTCCTTGCAGACAGGCTGGGAAAGATCTGGGTCATGTGATAGCTGTATACCGATTAGGAAAAAGGGTACTTAGATTATTTTTTAGTTAAAATAATTACAGTACCATCATCCAAATACAGAAATAGAAGGGACAGTATAAATTAGACACTGTGTTTAGTATCACTTTAAAGTCCTATGACTGTGAAAAAGCGACAGAGCCCGCCCCACTAAAAAATATAGATATGATCCAGCCTTCTCAACCATGTGTAAAGGCATCTATGCTCTCAGACATAAGTATAATTTCATCAGAGAATGCCTGACCTCTTGAACTGTTGAGGGACCATTCTGCACCGGAGCAGCCTGCTGTGTCCTTGTTTGCTGGGATGTAGTTGACACGCTGGCATTAAATAATGGTGGAACTTTGGTAACTGGATTTTGCGGATATGAAAATACATTGTTTGATGTTGTCGGAGCACAAACCTGCAAGGATAGACAAAAAAGTCATCATAATTATATCACGGATAGAAATAGAAAAATAGATTTCAGATACTTGTATACAAAGTACAACATGATTTACAATAACCAAAAGGTGTCCAATATCCAAAATCTGCCAACATGATTAGCTAACCCAGAGTTCCTCATGGCTGTGCATGGTTATCAATCCATACAATTTATGATTGCTATGCACTGGCTACAGAGATGTGATCAGCTTTATCAATACAGCATCACACTTAAGTTGCTTCTGTCTGGGCCCTAGACGAGCGACAGAAAAACACTAAACAGGGTCTTATTTCCTTGGGCCTTTTGCCCAGTTAGAAGTGTGGGGTCCTTTTACTTAAAACGTCACTCTTTAGATGTCACATCCTGAGATTAGAAATTCTTTAATTGACAGCTCCAGCCAAAACACAAGCTCATTACAAAATGTATTCATTTGAATAGTCATTTACACAATTCAGCTATTTGCTTCTAGATGTATTGTTTAAAAAGTAAAGTTGAGTGGTCTTTCATTGTATATTATTAAAATAACCTTTTTTTTGTGCTAAAAAAAAATGTAAACTGACCATTACACACAAAGCAGTTTGCTTCAACAGCAGCCTTTCTGCCAACAGAACTCTCTACTCAGATATGAAGTAATTTATAATAACCAGCACAAGCAATACTGCAGCTCACATTTACAAAGATGACATTTTTAAGCTGATATTTTGTTAGTTTACTCACAAATTCACCTTAATGTAGTTCTGTTTTACAGCCTTTGCATGGACAACTACATGGGCCTGGATGTCTAAGAGATAATATTAATGTCTATTTGTGTGCTCTAGCTTCTATAATATAAATATATAAAATTTTATTTATTTCAGGTACTTATATAGCGCCGTCAATTTACGCAGCGCTTTACATATACATTGTACATTCACAGCAGTCCCTACCCTCAAGGAGCTTACAATCTAAGTATATAATCTATATCTATATAGATCTATCAATCTATATATACCGTATTTATTGGCGTATAACACGCACTTTTTTCCCCTGAAAATCAGGGGGAAATCGTGGGTGCGTGTTATACGCCGATCCCCCGCCGATTGTGAGCTCTTCGGCCGCTCTCAGCGGCTTTTGGCTTTTCTTGGCGGCTTTGAAAATGGCGCCACCGTTCTCGGCCGCTTTCGGCCATTCTCGGCGGCTCTCGCCCGCCTTCGGCAATTCTCGGCGTCTCTCGGCCATTCCCGACTGCGTCCGAGAGCGTCCGAGAGCCACCGAGAATGGCCAAAAGCGGCCGAGAGCCGCCGAGAATGGCTGAAAGTGGCCGAGAACGGCGGCGCCATTTTTAAAGATGCAAACGACACAGGCTACAGAGGGACACTGACAAGGCTGCAATTGGGTACAAGACTACAGATGGACACTAACAAGGCTGCAATGGGGGACAAGGCTGCAATGGGGGACAAGGCTGCAATGGGGGACAAGGCTGCAATGGGGGACAAGGCTGCAATGGGGGACAAGGCTGCAATGGGGGACAAGGCTGCAATGGGGGACAAGGCTGCAATGGGGGACAAGGCTGCAATGGGGGACAAGGCTGCAATGGGGGACAAGGCTGCAATGGGGGACAAGGCTGCAATGGGGGACAAGGCTGCAATGGGGGACAAGGCTGCAATGGGGGACAAGGCTGCAATGGGGGACAAGGCTGCAATGGGGGACAAGGCTGCAATGGGGGACAAGGCTGCAATGGGGGACAAGGCTGCAATGGGGGACAAGGCTGCAATGGGGGACAAGGCTGCAATGAGGGATAAGGCTGCAATGAGGGACAAGGCTGCAATGAGGGACAAGGCTGCAATGGGGGACAAGGCTGCAATGGGGGACAAGGCTGCAATGGGGGACAACACTACAGATGGACACGGACAAGGCTGCAGATGGACACTGATGAGGCTGCATTGATGGGCATTTAAATGCAAGTTTTTTTCCTTAAACTTTACTCCTAAACTTGGGGTGCGTGTTATACGCCGATAAATACGGTATATATAAATAAAACATTAAAACAGATACAATGATATAACATTCTTACAAATAACTCATCAGGTTCATGAAATAATGAAAGCTTGCCTAAATTTGCAAAACAATTAGACAGTTGTTCAGACATACAGATAACCCTTTAATAATCCATAATATTCCCATCATCTACAATAACTACGCATTGGCTAGTTTTATAAATCATCCTTGTACAGTTCCATATGTTGTACAATGTTAATTCTTCATAAATAAACTTTAAATGAATCCCTTCCCCGCCAAACAGTTTAGGGGGAGAGAGATGTATGGCAAAACATTATCTCCCCCTACTGGATATCAGAAATAGGACATCTTTGATTATATATATCTATATATATATATATAGATATATCTATATATATATATCTATATATATATCTATATATATATCTATATATATATCTATATATATATATATATATATATATATATATATATATATATATATATATATATATATATATATACATATATACATACACACACATACATATATACATACATAACACGAATACTTTGTACAGTAGCACCTCTTCATCGGTAAGAGACTATACATTTAAAATCATTCGTCCTTCAGGCCTCATGCACACTGGTTTATTGTAAATGCGGTTTCTCCTGACAGAAGAAAATTAACATTAAAAACTCATCTAAGCTGCTTTTTTTTTAAAAAAAACCCGGTGTTTATTTCACTAGCTAGAGTTTTTTAATTTATTCTGGCCAGTGGCCACTGAAATAAACGCTGAAGTGCTAAAATGCACCTAGTGCTTAAGCGCGTTTAGCATTTTTATGCCCCTGAGTATTGCTGCTCAAGCTGCTGGCTTGTTCTGTTCAAGATTAAGAGATTTTTGATTTGTCTGCTATATGACATGTAAATATGAGAGGGTAAAGAGTGTAGGCTCTCAGTGTAGTGGGAGTGCATTTCTGATTTATTCGTTGTTTAACTGCCAAAATATATATATATATATATATATATATATATATAAATAATTTTGGGATGTATGTGTATATGAGGTTTGAGTAGGCGCTAAATTTAGCACGAAACGCTGTGCATCACCCTGGGTTCCAGTACACATGTGAGAGTCGGTCACTCACCTAGAGCGGTATTACTTTGGCATGAGTGTGCATGAGGGCTAATAGAAATTTCTTGACGTAAAACAAGTCGATTAGGAGGACATTGAGTGAATCCAAATTAGATCTTGGGATACTGTATTTTATGTCACTTTAGTGGAAATACTTTAGATATTAGTAAAGAATTTGTATATTAGTGGGTAAACATAGACATGTAATATACCCAGTGCTGCATAAGTCACCCTACTTAAAAGGATAGTTCACCTTTACAAAAAAAAAAATATGTCTATGCAGGTTAGGGATGTTTGTAGATTAAAACAAACTGTGCAGCTCTGACTAAAGATGAATAATACCCTTGTAATAGGTGAAGTCCATTTACATACAGGCAGGCGTGTACTGACTCCTATTTAACATGAGTTTGAATGTGATTGCTTAATTCTGAACACAGCTACATCCCCAGTTATAAGAGGGTGTGCACGTTTATGGAACCACATAATTCTGACAAATTTGGAGTGTTTTTGCAAAGAAGAGTTGGAAAATATTGTCAAGTCATGTGCCATGCTGATAGATTCATACCCAAAAAGACTGAGTGACGTAATAAAATCAAAAGGTGCTTCAAAGTACCTAAAAAGGAGTAAAAATATGGATAAATGAATGTACTATATGAAACAGCAATTAACCTATCAAAGCAGCGCTATTTTTAGTCCTCAATGCTGACTGATAAAACAAGGTCTTTGTAAATGCAAGCAAAACACATGCAGGCAGGTAAATTCCAACAAAGACACAGCGGTTGGAGCTCGGTCTGGGTTCCCTTATATGAATAGTAGATCTGATGAGTGCACCTTTCACCATCTATTGGGACACCTTGTGCTGCACACACCCCGTAGGGGTTCAAACTCACCAGAGCCAAGAGGTTAACAAGCCTTGGATCAAATCTTCTCTCTGGTTACTCCCGAAGTCCTCCAGGGTTGATAATCAGATAACAGCAACAATGTCCACATGTAAAAAAGAGACCCCGAATAGTCCAGTACCGTTTTGATAATTTATTGTAAGTCACAAATAAGAGAAAAAAAATGATAAAGTAAATACACTGTAAAAATCAGTGGGCGCAGTTCCTTGCAAAGGATAGCCTTCTAGCTTTCAGTTGGTTGGTAATAGTGGATAACTCAAACTGCTTCTCTCAAAGCACAAGGGTACTGGTTGCAGACTGGATAGATGTTACACACTCACAGCTGATCAGTCCTTCATTCCACTAGTATACAACTACAAGCTTGGAGCGCACTGCGTGTCAACCAGGCACAGCTGATTCGCACTTCCTCCTTCTCGTGTCTGAAGCTTCAGGCTAGAAGCAAACTGCGTCCTCACGTGATAACGGTTGCCGTGGTATCGTGCTCTGACTAGTTTCGTCAGGAAGACTTTTT
This sequence comes from Lithobates septentrionalis, assembly GCA_037952835.1. Lineage (NCBI taxonomy): Eukaryota > Metazoa > Chordata > Amphibia > Anura > Ranidae > Lithobates > Lithobates septentrionalis. The sequence continues at coordinate 1,482,322 of JBBDGP010000848.1, forward strand.
CAAAGAGCATCTGTGTGCATTGTTGCTGTTATCTGATTATCAACCCTGGAGGACTTCGGGAGTAACCAGAGAGGATTTGATCAAAGGCTTTTTAACCTCTTGGCTCTGGTGAGTTTGAACCCCTACGGGGTGTGTGCAGCACAAGGTGTCCCAATAGATGGTGAAAGGTGCACTCATCAGATCTACTATTCATATAAGGGAATCCAGACCGAGCTCCAACCGCTGTGTCTTTGTTGGAATTTGCCAGCCTGCATGTGTTTTGCTTGCATTTACAAAGACGTTGTTTTATCAGTCAGCATTGAGGACTGAAAATAGCGCTGCTTTGATGGGTTAATTGCTGTTTCATATAGTACATTCATTCATCCATATTTTTATTTCTTTTTGTATTAAGTGGTTGCTGAGAGATATCTCACTCAGAATATGGTGACATCAGGTTAAATCACTGCGGTTTATTACCATTATTATCTTCCATCTGCATATACCGAATATCCTTTAGCGCTGAGATAGGAGGATTGGAGTAGGGCTTATTGTCTCCTTTTTGTTTGTACCTAAAAAGGAGTGTCTAAAAGATTTCAGTTTGTTTTTCAATTGAGTTGTACAGTTTATAGGTCACATTAAACGACGGAAAAAGTTACATCCAATGTAAATGGCCTTCACCTTTAGCAAGGGCTTTATTCATGTTTCGTCAGAGCTGCACAGTTTGTTTTTATCTACATTTGCCCCTTATCTGTATAGGAAGTTTTCAATCAGTTTGTATCAACAAAGGTTAGGAAAAGAAGAGAATCTCTTGAAAGGAAAACCCAACAGAGGTTTCAACCCTTCTCCTACCCCACCCGCTCCTCCATTTTTCCATTTATTCTCTCATCTGTTGGATCACTCACCTTTCTTGTTTGCTGGTTCTTGTTCAGCGCATGTGTTGTGAACTTGTCTTGAGCTGCAGGTGCAGACGGTTTCTGAGATGAAGGTGCTTGGACCAGCGCAGGAGCAGTTGTGGTAAGAACAGGAGGCTGAGCTGTGCTTGCTGGTTGTGGCTGGGCCCAAAACAAAAACATTTTTTTAAACTCGGACAGCTTGAAACCAGCTGTTTTTATATATAAAAGAACACGGGTCATATTCAAATGAAAAAATATCTACTTTGCTAAAGACAAACATGGGGCACCTTTGACAAATCTTGATGATTATATTGTAATTTGGTTGTTATATTTTCCTGGAGCATTTTATTGACGTATGAAAACTAATAAAGAAAACCAGAACAATATCAATAACTATCGCAAGCTCAATGCAACTAACTTGTTGATACAACATAGCAGTTGGCTTTTCATTTGCACACACACGCCATATTACATCGTTAAGAAATTGGATAACTGCACAAAATGCCAGGCTTATTTTACAAGAGCCGACCATCTAAGCAGCTCAAAAAAGCGCCAATACAGGAGTTTTTCTATAAGTTTAAAAAGGCAACGCCAAGCTTCCTTTTGTTTTCTTGTGACAACCTCCCCCCCCTCCTTCCCTATTTAAAAAAATACCCAAGGATGTACACATATTTCTCTCCATGCTCCAGCGCTGTTCCAATATCATTCTCAGTCCAGCGCCACTGGTCCTCTTTGGGCAGGACAGTTGCATCATTCTGCCCATTGAGGGTGCCTCTCCACTGCTCTGGTGCAGTTTCTCCGCAGCAGTGTATCCGCGGTTTTCGTGTGGGTTTCCAACGCTTTCCCATAGACTTCTATTAGATCGGGGTGTGTTTGGTGCATTTTCTGAAAGCGCACAAAGTTTTGCATGCTGCATCTTTGGTGAGCTTTCAGAAAATGCACCAAAAACACCAAACCGAATAGAAATCTATAGGAAAGCATTGGTAACACTTACAAAAACCGCAGGTGCACTGTGCAGGACTCTTACTGTGGGACAAGCCCTTTACTGAAACCCCCACCCAGAGGTAAATCATCACGCAGTCTGGGCTCACAGTACTCCAGGACTAAACACATTACATTGGTACGCAAGTGCCACTCAGTCCAGGAAGAAGGCCCACCCTATGCCATCATGAAAGAGGAGGATGCTTGGACCCCTTAATGTGCACTAAATAAATCTCTTGGATGAATCACTGAAACACAGCATAGGGATACTACTAAAAGGGCAAAAAAGGTGAGGCAGAGTTATCCCTATCTCCAAGTTTTAGACTTGGGTTTCAAGTGCATGAAAAGCAGCATGGAACAGGGAGCCTTGGGCCAGTAAGTCTGGTGCGTCTGGAAGAGGGCAAAGCTCATCCACCAGAAAAATAGGTCCGTGCACCACGTGCCAAATTGGTGCAAGGAGAAGCAAACTCTCTTCTCCTCTTTAAGATCTTTAATGGAGGGATTGCATAAACCATTTGGAAATTAGTCAAAGCAATCAACAGAGCATCTACTGTGAAGGATAGATACCTGGTCTAAGCTCAAGATTTGTTCAGTTGTTGTTGAACCAAGAGACCAGGATGTCCAGTTTGAAGGAATTGGATGGTTCTTTGGACATTCTCAGACAAGAACCTGACTGAGGAATCCTTCAGCAAGGAGTCATCCAGGTAACCTTTGACATGAATGCCCTGGGTTCACAGAGAAGGGAATACACTTTTGTGAACACTTTGGGTGCAGAGGAGAGTTTGAATGGCAGTGACGCAAACAAAGTGCTGGTCTCCAACACCCAAATGCAGAAAGCGTTGATATGATGGAAAAATGGGAAACTCAAGATAGATATATTGTATGTCTAATGATATAAGAAATTCCCCTTCTAAAGAAAGCAATAACAGATCTTCTAGATTCCATCCAAAGATATTGAACATGAAAAAATCTGGACCCAGTGGTCTGGGACATCTCAGATCCAGAGTGGGGCAAATGCCAACATGTGTCTCTCCCCCCCCCCCCCCCCCCACACTCAGATGAATAGGGGCTCCCCTTCCTTTTGAGGAAGGCTTCTGGGAAGGCTTGGTAGGCTTAATAGGAAAAGAAGCGTTAATCCTCGTCTTTGAGATTGACACGTGGGACCACTTTCATTAAGTGGGGTAGAAGCGTAGGAGTAGGTGGTTTAGGCTACCCCTGTGGGGTAGGAATACATTAATTCCAGTAACTTCCTTTATGATTTTTTCCCGAAAAGGCATTCATCATCAAAAGGGCATTGACAGATCACGTTTCTAACAAGCATGTTCAGCATACCAAGCTTGCTTTTAGCCATAAGAGATTCTCGAGACTTGTCAAACTACATTTTTAAGAATCTCAACACAAAACAATTGGGCTAAAGACATCAACTGTAAATGTTCTAAGTCTTCAAAGAAAGGTTCCTGGGCTCTATTCAGGCATCTAGTCGATTTAGCTATAGTCTCTTATGGCATTAGTCTGGAAAATAGACATGGCAGCAACAGCTGGCTGCAGGGCTGGACCTAAAAGAGCAAACAAGGCATTTAAAAGGGCTTCAAAATGACCAAATCAACAGAATCATGAACAAAGGGAACATCCTCAACAGAAACTTTAAAGTGTTTATTAGGGACTGAAAAGGCAGGGTCCACTATCGGAATAGACCATTTCTTTTTAAAATCCTTTTTCATGGGATAAATATCAGCGAAAAACGTAGGAGTGCAAACCTTTGAGGAACAGCAAATCAATCTGTACATATGTAGTCTTATTAGATTTAGCCAGTTTCATATACGGGCCATAGGAGTTTGCTTTAGCTATGGAGAATCAGGTGCTGTTTGACTAGAGTGTACAGAAACTAGGTGCTGAAATGTGGTTTTGCCTCTCAGCGTAAATCAGAAATATATATACACAAGGGCCCTTTTACACTGCCCCGTTGATGATTTTTTTATGCGTGTTCTGGACTCGTGACTCCCAGCAGGCAAAGGGAGCAAACAGAAGAAAAATCTAAATCAAATCAATATTTGGTGTGACTACTCTTTGGCTTCAAACCAGCATCAATTCTTACACTTGCACACTTTCTAAACTTTCACAAAGTTTCCTACAAAGGGATTTTGTAGGATTAGGTTCAGATGTATGATTAACCAATTATATTAAGCAGGTGCTAATGATCATCAATTGTAGGTTGAATCCATCATTGACTGAAACAGCTGTGTAGGATGCTTAAAACTGGGTGAGGGACAGCAAAACTGCTACCAAAGTGAGGTTGTGGAAGACAGGTTATGTCACAGGGCATATATCATGACAAGAATGAGCACAGCAACAAGACACAAAGAAGTTATATTGCATCAGCAAGGTCACTCCCAGGCAAAGACTTCAAGGCAGACTGGGGTTTCAAGATGTGCTGTTCAAGCACTTTTGAAGAAGCACAAAGAAAAAGCAATTGGTTGGCCAAGGAAACAAAAGCACCAGATGAGACGACATGCTTACTTCCCTTTCACATCAGAAAATGTCCAGCAGTGCCATCAGCACAGAACCGGCGGAAACCAGTGGGACCGAGGTACACTCATCTACTGTCCAGAGAAGTCTGGCTAAAATAAGAATTGTGGCCAAAAAGCCATATCGCCAACAAGGCTAAGTGACTCAACTATGTACAAAAACATAGGAGCTGGGGTGCAGAAAAATGGCAACAGATACTCTGGACTGAGGAGTCAAAATTTTAAATATTTGTCTATCAGGAGGCAGTTTGTTCGCCTCAGGGCTGGAGAGCGGTACAATAAGGAGTGTCTATGAATGCAACAATGAACCATGGCGAAGGTTCCTTGCAAGTTTGGGGCTGCATTTCTGCAAATTGAGTGGGAGATTTGGTCAAACAATTGTGTCTTCAATGCTGAGAAATACAGACAGATACCTATACATCATGCCATACTATCAAGGAGGTGTGTGATTGTCTTAATTTCTTTTCTGCAGCAGGACAACGACCCTAAACATACAGCCAATGTCATTAGGAACCATCGTCAGTGTAAAGAACAAGGAGTCCTGGAAGTGATGGTTTGGCCCCAACAGAGCCCTAATCTCAACATCAAATATTTCTGGAATAACATGGAGACAGAAGGATTTGAGGCTCCCTATAACCACAGATGTCAGATCTGTGGTTAGTTCTCCAAGATGTTTGAAACCAGCTACCTACCAAGTTCCTTCAAAAACTGTGTGCAAGTGTACCTAGAGGAACTGATTCTGTTTTGAAGACAAAAGGTGTAGATTTAGATTTCTCTTCTGCTTTTACTTTCCATTTTGTTAAATGCTAAAAAAAATAAACACCTAATTAACACTTCTATTACTGAAAGCATTCTTAATCTACATTTTTTCACACCGGCCTAAAACTTTTGCACAGTAGTTTATGTAATATACAGCCTGTACTGTGTATTGACATTGGTTACAATGGTCCTAATAAGACATTGTCAGAACATGGCAAGAACCCCCCCCCCCCATACATTTATGTATTTCAGGTACTTATATAGCGCCATCAATTTACGCAGCGCTTTACATATACATTGTACATTCACATCAGTCCCTACCCTCAAGGAGCTTACAATTTAAGGTTCCCAACTCACATTCATACATACTAGGGACAATTTAGACAGGATCCAATTAATCTACCACAGCATGTCTTTGGAGTGTGGGAGGAAACCGGAGTACCTGGAGGAAACCCACGCAGGCACAGGGAGAACATGCAAACTCCAGCTAGGCGAAATTACCATCCACTACACCACTGTGCCGCCCAATACATATGTGTTACCACTATCTGTGCTGAATGCAAGACCATTCAGCAATTCTAATGGGCAGCATGCATTCTGACTTCACTGTTCTTGTGACTGGAGAAAAAAATGCAACCAATATAACGGTGTCCCCCTCAAACAATGGAGTAAACTTAGACCAGATAAGGTCTCTACTTATAGGCTTTTACATTAAAACGGAGTTCCACCCAAAAATGGAACTTCCGCTTTAAGGGAAGGTGACCCCCTGACATGCCACATTTGGCATGTCATTTTTTGGGAGGGAGCGGAAACCCTCTTTTTAGAGGGGTTCCAGCTCCCATTTCCTCCATGGGCGCCGGAAGTTCACCTCTCCCCCCTGGTCACACGTCACAGGTCCCAGATGATTGCCCGGCGAGTCACAGCGTGCCGCACGGCTCACACATGCGCAGTGCATGCCAGGCTGTGAAGCCACAGCCGGGTGCCCACAGTGACAACGTCGGTGCCACAGAGAGGAGGGGGAGACCAGCGGGGCTTCGTTCCCCCGCATCTGTGGACCCTGGGATAGGTAAGTGTCCGATTATTAAAAGTCCGCAGCTGCAGTATTTGTAGCTGCTGACTTAATTTTTTTTTTTTTAAGCAAAACTCTGCTTTAAGCATTTAGCTCACTGGTAAAGCTGGCCACACATGCTGTTCTATGACTGTACAACATCCTTAGATTTACCAACACCTCAGTAATGTGAGTCTACCTACCTGATTAGATGTGAATTGAATGGATTGTTTACGCAAGCTCACTTACTGCACAGCTGTTGGGAAATCAGAAGACTGTACACTGTCAATTTGAAATGGTTGTGAACCCCTCTATGCAACCTGTACCTATAGGTAAGCCTATAAGGCTTACCTATAGGTACTGTAACGATAACCTAAACATGCGCTGTTTAGGAGAGATTTACCTTGCAGTGCACCGATATCATTGGCACGTTTGTGCTGTGAAGAAACGGCCCTCCATGCCGTTTCTTCACTAGCAAGTGCCGTGACTGATGGCTCCCATGCGCATGCACGGGAAATAACCCCAGGGACAAAGTAATGATCTGCATGGCATTGTTCAATTCTTGAATGCTGGGAGGAAAAAACAAAAAACAAAATCTTTTTTGGTTTGTGAGGGAAGGGATGATATGCAAATACCATTTTCTAAACTAAAGTTAATTTATCCAGTGAATAAGAATTATTGGCATATGCTTTTCATGCTTCTGAGAACATTCTTTGCACACTAAAACACACCTGATTGACTATAGCTTGTCGCAATTAGTTTAAAGGCCAAGTTCATCTTTGGAACATGTTACATGTTTTTAGGGTGGAACATGTAAAATGTTCCAACTCCTGCATCCTCCCCCCTCGGCCCCCAGAAACCCCTCCCTGTGAAAGCGGGCGGGGATCCTCTCCCCACACCTGCTGTCATAATTTACAAAAAGATTTCTAGTAGAAGTTCTCAATGAACTGCTTCTAGATCTTAATGAACTGCACGGATGGTGGTGAGCGTCCTCGTAGTTCATTCTTTTCTCCTGCAATTCAGTAACTGCCTGCCCCTATCAGAGGTACAGGCAGACAGTGTACTGAAAGTCTGCAGAATTCTGGCATTACACCTGCAGTCTGCTAATCGCAGGTGCAATGCTTTAGAGGCTCCAGTGTAAAAAAAAAAAAAAAAAAATTAAACCTGCAAAAAAGTTTGCATTGCATTTTTTTTTTTTTATAAAAGTAGAACTTTCCCTTTAATTTAATAGCATTTCGCACAAAGGGGAACAGGGTGATACTTTTATAGCTCTTCCCTGAAAATTATGTATGACACTAAACTGTATTTAATCTGCAGTTTAAAAATATTACTTCTTCTTTGTGTCGAATACAAAATTTAGGAACTGACTTTATGCAGTAACATAATTGCTTACAATATAATAGTAGATTACTGCTATACATAAAGGAAAGGAAAAATGACACACCTGAACTACTGACAACTGCATTGCATTGGTAGTTTTGATAGAGACAGGAAGTAAAATCTGAGCGGTTGAAGTGGTTAACAGTGCCTGAGACTGAGCTACCACAGCTTGCTGTGGCCTTTGAGAAGTCACATAGAATTGCTGGATAATGTTCTGATGTTCAGGATTTGGAACTTCATGTTTGATGACAACAGCATTGTTGGCAAGAATACTCTGGCCTCCAGTAGTTACTGTGGGCTGTCCTATCAAATGGCCACTCAAAATAGCTGGAGTAGAATTCTGGCAGTCAGACATAGAGTTCTCCTCCTTAATATTAGCAGTGAAGTGCTTCTGATCCACATTTACCAAAATCTTAGAACATGGCTGTTGCTGGCCACGTTTTTCTACTTCAAGCTGCATCTTCAAAACTTCAACAAGCTTCTGCTCCTGTTCCAACTTCCTCTTAAGCTCCTCGATCTGCTTTTCTTTTTCTTGAAGCTTCCGGTCCTTTTCTGCAGCATCTAAGTCCATGCTTGTAGTGCCAACACTGGTAGCCCCTATGCTGTCCTCATTAATACCGACTCTAATGGGTGAAGCATTCATGAACTGAGATGGTGACATCATGGTCATAATTTCAGCAAAAGTGTCCGTCATGTTAGTGTCTTCAGTGCTAAAGTTGGATTGTTCAGAAGGGGTAGGAGACATGGGTAATGGGGAGTTCATGGCATCCACAGATGCTTGGCTGCTTCCATTTGTAGACGAGGCTGTCTCTATATTCATATTTTGAGCAGAACTACTAAAAGTTGCTGCAGTAAATGTAATTGTAGCATCTTCTGTGGCACTACTACCTGTAGAAGCACTGGTTGCTGTGGTGGCGACCGTTGAAGTGTTTGCAGTTACACCATTATTATTTAAATCTTGGTATGGCTTCAAACGTTCAATAAGATCTGTTTTTGTGCCAGATACTGGCAGGCCTCTAATTTTCAATTCCATTTTAAGTTCAGCAACCTGAAAAAACAAACAAAAGTAAAGTAATAAAATATGAGTTGTACACAAATGCTTTGCATGCTCATGCAAATTTGTTAGACATTTAGCTGAAAAGAAATAAGGCAGGCCAGCCATACAAGGGTCGAATTTCGAAAGAATGTTCTTATAAAGAATTTTAGTTCGTATTTCGCACCATTAGTGGGCTGCATCAACAGACTATTTTCGTGCAGCAATCAAATTTGAGTAATCGGACATGTTGGAAATTTTTTGAAAAACTAATGATTTTCTAATCAATGATGGGAGAATCGTGCGAGAAATGTAATAAAAAAAGAAATGCGCATGTGCAAGAAAAGAAAATTCCTGGAAAGAAAAGAAGATTTCCAGTCACTTCTTTTCTGTAGGACATGAGGTGAAATTGAGGGCTTGGTTGGCCAAATTTCGAAATCAATGGTGGCACCATCGGATCACAAAACGTACGAATTTTCTGATTTTCAAATGAAAATTCTTTCAAAATTCGATCATGTATGGCCAGCCTAAGAGATACTAGTTACATTTTAAAACTTAAGAGATATGTGGTCATTGTCATTGTTTGAAATTTTTTCACTACATTATTAGTCTATTTAACACAAAGTATATGCATAAATGGGAAGCCAACGACTAGGTGCAAACATGGAATGCTACCCAATCATACTCACAAACATCTGTACTATAGAAACAAACTACAAAATACTACTTCGATAGTACCTGGAACTGAGTTACACATGAACCCCCACACTGCTTTCGTGGCTGCTTGAATCAGGGACCTTTGCCTATATTTTATAAACATGCTCCCTGATCCAATGGTTATGGCATAGAGCAGGGATATGCAATTAGCGGACCTCCAGCTGTTGCAAAACTACAAGTCCCATCATGCCTCTGGGTGTCATGCTTGTGGCTGTCAGAGTCTTGCTATGCCTCATGGGACTTGTAGTTCTGCAACAGCTGGAGGTCTGCTAATTGCATATCCCTGGCATAGAGTATATAACATGGTACATATGTTGTTCGAACATTCAATACAGAAACATTCTTATTAGGCACTGCTGAATAAGAAACTCAATAGGAGATCACCAATTAAGACGTCAAAACGAATGTCCCACAGGTGTCAAATGTCAAATAGGTTATAGTACAGTCATGGACAACCACAACTGTCATATGTTAAGACCCAGAACTCCTGAATTATGATAGATGAAACAATCAGTCAAGAAAATATGGAAGCCCTAAGTCAAAGAATATTTGCCAGCAGACTTGGTTAACTTCTTGAAATATTGCTTATATCACCACAAACCCACCTCTCTTTATGCTTTTCTTTTAACCAATACAGTCTTATCAAATGATGAATAAATATAACATACATAAACAATCTCAGATGTATCTAGAAACAACGCTTACAGAAAGTATTGTAAACTTATATTCTGTCTAATATGTATTAAACTCTAATTACTAAAAGCTAATAACTTTATCAAAAAGATGGGCAACAGCAGTTTGCCAAAATCCAGCATAGTAAATGGAAAAATAGTTAACCTGTTGGGACACTGGACATAGTAAAAATGCCCCAAAAATCATCAAAGTACACAGGGCAGTATTACCCTTTTATAAAAGTACACACTTCAATAGGGGATGTCCAAAAAAAAGGTTTGAAAAGGTCTGGCATTGCTAGGTATCCACATCTGCTGCAAATGCTTAAGCACTATTAAAAACTAGAAAAGGTTTTGGCTGGACATACACTCACTCCTTCTTCCATGTTTCCTTTTACTTGTCATTTTCTTACAGATTTGTTTACTATATGCCTAACCATTAATATTTAAACTTCTTTTGTTTTTTATTTTTTTTCTTGAGTCCCATTAAATAAAATGCAAACTTGAAAGAAAAGAGACCTTTATTTCATTGCTAAATATCTTTTCAATGCTATGTACCAGAATCATTTTAGTGTCATCAACACTGATCAAATAATAAACTTTTTCGATTTTGATCAGAGTTCAAAAAAAAAAAAAAAAAAAAAGTTTTATGTTGTCTATGTTTAGCCACTGTCTCGGGTCCTCAGTGGATAGATTGATAAGCAGCAGGAGCCATTGTCTACCATTGCTGTCAATCAAATCCAGTGACACGGGAGTCAGGGCCGAGTCCTGCTGTCTGTGTCAATGGACTCAGCAGCGGGACTTGGGAGCGTGCCCGCACGAATGTCCCCATGGAATGGCGACTCTCCGTGGGGAGAACTTAATGCCAAGGAGGAGCCAGGAGTACCACCGGGCAACCCCAGAAAAGGAGGCTCGGGGCCGCTCTGTACAAAACCCTTGCACAAAGGAGGAAAGTATAACATTTTTTAATTTTTAAATAACAAACAACTATCCTTTACAATCACTTTAAAATGGAAGTAAACTTCCATCTTTACGTTTTACCTATAGGTAAGCTTATATTAAGGCTTACCTATAGGTAGTGTAAATCTAAACATACACCATTTAGGAGATATTTACTGTCCTAGCAGCCAACTACATCACTGGCGCATGCACTCTGAAGGAACTGCCGCCCGTGCCATTTCTTCAGAACAGTGTGCCATGACTGGCGGCTCCCACTCGCATGTGGGGGAGTGACGTCATCGTGCCTCTGGCAAGTCACAGAGCGACGAACCCGGACAGAAGACCAGGTATACATGGATGCCATCTCCAGCGATGGCATTGCATCATTGGAAGGCTTCGCTTTCAGGTAAGTTTCACATAATGTGCTAGTATGCGATGCACTGATCTGTGGCTTTGAAATTGCGCTGAAGTAGCGCGATTTTAAAGCTGCAGTGGTGTGAACCAGGACTACTTGAAGTCTTCCCTACTCTGGATTTCACATGCTAACTACAAACCCCTGTAGCAATTAAGGTCTCCTGGAGGTTCTGGTTTAGCAAGTCCTCCAAAAACCCAAAGACCTTTTTTGTTTCAATTACAAGCATGCATGTTCAGTATCCTACAATAGTGAGTACACCCCTCACATTTTTGTAAATATTTTATTATAACTTTTTGTGTGACAACACTAAAGAAATGATACTTTGCTACAATGTAAAGTAGTGAGTGTACACCTTGTATAACAGTGTAAATTTGCTGTCCCCTCAAAATAACTCAACACACAGCCATCAATGTCTAAACTGCTGGCAACAAAAATGAGTACACCCCTAAGTGAAAATGTCCAAATTGGGCCCGATTAGCCATTTTCCCTCCACGGTGTCATATGACTTGTTAAGTGTTACAAGGTCTCAGGTGTGAATGGGGAGCAGGTGTGTTAAATTTGGTGTTATTGCTCTCATACTGGTTACTGAAAGTTCAACCTCACCTCATGGCAAAGAACTCTGAGAATCTGAAAAAAAGAATTGTTGCTCTACATAAAAGATGGCATGCCAAGGCTATAAGAATATTGCCAAGACCCTGAAATGGAGCTGCAGCACTGTGGCCAAGACCATACAGCGGTTTAACAGGTTCCACTTAGAACAGGCCTTGCCATGGTCAACCAAAGTAGTTGAGTGCACATGCTCAGCGTCATATCCAGAGGTTGTCTTTGGGAAATAGACGTATGAGTGCTGTCAGCATTGCTGCAGAGGTGTAAGGGGTGGGGGGGTCAGACTGTCAGTGCTCAGACCATACACCGCACGCTGCATCAAATTGGTCTGCATGGCTGTCGTCCCAGAAGAAAGCCTCCTCTAAAGATGATGCACAAGAAATACCGCAAATAGTTAGCTGAAGACAAGCAGATCAAGGACATGGATTACTGAAACCATGTCCTGTGGTCTGAAGAGACCAAGATAAACTTATTTGGCTCAGATGGTGTCAAGCGTGTGGCAGCAACCAGGTGAGGAGTACAAAGACAAGTGTGTCTTGCCTACAGTCAAGCATGGTGGTGGGAGTGTCATGGTTTGGGGCTGCATAAGTGCTGCAGGCACTGGCGAGCTACAGTTCATTGAGGGAACCATGAATGCCAACATACTGTGACATGCTGAAGCAGAGCATGATTCTCTCCCTTCGGAGACTGGGCCGCAGGGCAGTATTCCAACAGAACAACCCCACACACACACCTCTAAGACAACTACTGCCTTGCTAAAGAAGCTGAGGGTAAAAGTGACTGACTGGCCAAGCATGTCTTTAGACCTAAACCCTATTGAGCATCTGTGGGGCATCCTCAAACAGAAGGTGGAGGAGCGCAAGGTCTCCAACATCCACCAGCTCCATGATGTCCTCACATGGAGTGGAAGAGGACTCCAGTGGCAACCTGTGAAGCTCTGGTGAGCGTCATGCCCAAGAGGGTTAAGGCGGTGCTAGAAAATAATGGTGGCCACACAAAATATTGACACTTTGGGCCCAATTTGGACATTTTCACTTAGGTGTGTACTCACTTTTGTTGCCAGTGGTTTAGACATTAATGGCTGTGTTGTTATTTTGAGGGGACAGAAAATGTACACTCACTACTTTACATTGTAGCAAAGTGTCATTTCTTCAGTGTTGTCACATGAAAAGATATAATAAAATATTTACAAAAATGTGAGGGGTGTACTCATTTTGTGAGATATTGTATGCGAGTGGCAATATGCATAACTATTGCTATTATTTACCTTCATATCATCCAGGTTAGAAGGCAGGGGCCCTGCTTTTTTAAACTGCACATTGTTTTGTCTGTTCACTGTATTCTGGACTGAGGCGGTGTTGTTGTTCACATTGTTGGTTGCAGTGTTTCCATTGTTTGGTTTGTCATTCAAGGACCTGTAGAAAAGGCAAATTCAAATTGTGATTTCCAATTTACCACAATTTATTTAACATAGTACTAGTGAATTTGAGTGCAGAAGTACAAGATCGAAAAAAAAAATCTGAAACAATATGACAGCCATAAAAAAAAAAAAAAATGTAAAAAAGAGGGCTCTTTACAAAGGAAAGGTATTGCCTTAACTGTACAGCCATGCACTGAACACTATGTAAAGAGCATGTCTTTATTCAAAGCCTTTTCCATAAACCTAATGTTGATGACCGTGATAAGCCGTGATAAATTCATATCATCCAGGGCCTCAGGGTTTAACACTTCAGCGAGAAGTTTCTGTAACAGAACATTTGGCTGAAAAGTACACAAAAAGATAACCCAAGGTAGGTGCATCTGCATTTAAAAAACAAAACACAGACCTTGAATGCAGGTATAGTTCTTAACCACTTCAACCCTGAGCCTTTTTTTGACACTTTACAATTTAAAACCATTTTTTTTTTATAGAAAATGCCTTAGAACCCCCAAACTAAATTATATATATATATATATATATATATATATATATATATATATATATATATATATATATATATATATATATATATATATAATTTTTTTTTTCTAACGCTAGAGAATAAAATGGCGGTCGTCGCAATACTTTGTCACACCGTATTTGCGCAGAGGTCTTACAAGTGCACTTTTTTTTGTGTGGAAAAAACAGCAACGTTAGCCCTTTTTTTTATATTGTGAAAGATAATGTTACGCTGAGTAAATTGATACCCAACATGTCACGCTTCAAAATTGCGCCTGCTCGTGAAATGGCGACAAACTTTTATCCTATTTATTTAAAAAAAAATTGGATTTTTATTACAGCTTACCTGTAAAATCCTTTCCTTGGAGTACATCATGGGACACAGAGCCTTAAGTAATTACATAATGGGTTATAGGCCACCTTCAGGTGATGGACACTGGTTATACCCAATCAAGGAAGTTCACTCCCTATATAACCCCTCCTCCTTCCAGGAGCACATCAGTTTTTGTAGCAAAGCAATATACTTAATCCCAAGAGGGGCGGGACCTCTGTGTCCCATGATGTACTCCAAGAAAAGGATTTTACAGGTAAGTTGTAATAAAAATCCTATTTTCTTTATCGTACATCATGAGACACAAAGCCTTAAGTAATTACTTAATGGGACGTCCCATAGCAATGCTACCTGAGGGGAGAGAGAGACAAGCTGCAGGGTACCCACAGACTTGAGGACTTATACTGCTGCCTGCAGGCGATATCCTCATACCTTGTTACATCCACCTGATAAAATTTTGTGAATGTATGCACTGAAGACCAAGTTATGGCCTTACAGATCTAAGCCATGATGGCCTGATGACGCACTGCCCAAGAAGCACTAACCGCCCTGGTGGAGTGCGCCTTAACTTGAAAAGGGGGGATCTTACCGCTTAAATCATAAGTTTTGAATTATCACTTGCCGAATCCACTTAGCGACAGTGTAAAAAATAAATAAGACATCAGTCTTACAAATCTGAGCAGTTGCCTTAAAATAGATTTTCACTGCTCTCACCACATTAGGACAATGTAGTGACTTCTTCCCTGGAACATGGTTTTGGAAAAAAACAATGGCAGGAAAATATCTTGGTTCAGGTGAAACCTGAAACCTCTTTTGATAAAGTCTGGACGAGGGCGTAACACCACTCTGTCCTCATGACAAATCTAATATGGCTCTTTACAAGAAAGAGCAGCCAATTCCGAAACCCTCCTTGCTGAGGATATAGCAACCAAAAATACCAACTTCCTTATCAGAAGGACTAGGGGAAAATGTTGTATTAGTTCAAATGGCTGTTTTTGTAACACAGACAAAACTAAGTTCAAGTCCCAAGGGTTCAAGGGAGGTTTTATGGGCGGAATAAGCCACGTCACCCCTTGTATAAAACCCCAGACTAAAGAATGAGTAGCAAGAGGTCTCTTGAAATAAGACTGATAAAGCTGAGACTTGGCCTTTAATATTGCTCAAGGCCAATTTCATTTCTATCCCTATTTGTAGAAAGGCAAGAATTCTGCCTATGATATATCTCCGAGGGTGCCAACCCTTCGATTCACACCAGGAAACAAATTTCGAGACCGTAAGGAAGGATGGAATATCGGTTCCCTGTCAGAGCAGATCTGGCCATAGTGGGAAGGACCATGGGCCCTCCACTGCCATCTTTACGATTTCTGCATACCATGACCTTCTGGGCCATGCTCGTGCCATCAGAATTACCGGCTTTCTTTCCAGCTTGATCCTGCAAACAATTTGAGGCAGCAACTGAATGGGGGGAATGCATAGATCAGTGAGAACTGATCCCATGGGGTCACCAACGCATCCGTTCTGCATGCGAATGGATCCCTTTTTCTGGCCACAAAGTTGACTAACTTCATGTTGAATCTGGACGCTAGAAGATCTACATCCGGAGTCCCCCATCTTTGGCAAACAGCCCGAAGTATGTCGGGGTGAAGAGACCATTCCCCTGGGAATAACTGCTGGCGACTCAAGTAGTCCGCCTGCCAATTCTCTACTCTCGGAATGAAGACTGCCGATAGGCATGGAACATTCCTTTCTGCTCAAGTTAGAATATGGTTCACCTCTCTCTGTGCTGAGAGACTTTTGGTGCCCCCTTAGTGATTCATATAGGACACAGCTGCGGCATTGACGGATGGAATCCTGACAGGACAATCTCGTAACCTGAAAGTCCAGGCCTTTAGAGCCAGACGCACTGTCCGAATCTCTAGGATATTGACGGGCAAGGTTCTTTCGGTTCTTGACCACTGTCCCTGGACAGTTGTCTTTTCTACTACTGCTCCCCAGCCTGAAAGGCTGGCATCCATCGTTACCACTTTCCAGATGACTGGTCTGAAGGATTTTCCTTTCAGCAGATTCTGGGTTAGTAACCACCAAGTGAGGCTTTGGGACATTCTTGGGGGCAGCTGCATTGGCAAGTGTAAAGCTTGAATTGTTTTGTTCCAATCAGACAGGTTACTGTTTTGCAACAGTCTTGAATGAAACTGGGCATAGGGAACGGAAGCCACCATGGTTCCTAGCAACCTCATGCAAAGGCGAATGGAGGGATCGCCTTTTGACCTGACCATCCACACCAGCTCTCTTATAGAGTTGATTTTTGCCTGAGGCAAGAACACCTTTTCCTGGGCTGTGTCTATGATCAGACCCAGACACTACAGCCTTTTTAGCGGTATTTAAGGAAGATTTCTCTAGGTTGAGAATCCAGCCCAAAAAATCCAGATAATTGGTTGTAGTGCGTACGCTTTGCTCCAAACTGATCTATTAGGAATAGATCGTCTAAGTACACTACGACTGTAATGCCCTGTGCCCTTGACCTGGCTAAAGGTGGGGCCAGCACTATTGTGAACACCCGGGGTGCTGTGGCTAGCCCGAAGGGCAGGGCTACAAACTGAAAATGCTGCTGTTTTAACTTGAACCGCGTCCCTGATGTCTATTGATGCCAGAAGTTCTCCTCCTAGAAGGATAGAAACTACTGACCTGATTTCTTAGATCTAGAATGGGTCTGACATCTCCATTCGGTAACATTAAAAAGATTTGAATAAAACCCCAAACCTTGCTCTTTTGTGGGGATGTGTATGATCACCCCTTGAGATATTAAATCGGTCTAGTGCCTGAAACAGATTGTCTTTTCTCTGGATCTTTGGGAATGCTTGACCTCAGGAAGTGAGACTGTGGAAAGTCACGAATTTCAGCGTTACCAAGGAGATAACCCATCTGTCCTGAATTTCTTCTTTTCAGACTTCTGAAAACTGCAGAAGTCTTCCCTCTACCTTGGTGAGGGGGGTTGCCGCTTCATGATGAGGCTTTAGGATTCTGGCTTGCAGGTTTCCGACCCCAGAACTTCTTTTGAGCCTGGGTCTGACTCGGAGATCTTCCTCTAGAGTCTGACGGCAGAGGCCTTCACCCCCTGCCTAGAGGCGGAAGCTCCTGGCGTAGGGGAAAGAGCCCATTTAAATGAAGGGCGTTTATACTTTTTGACTGGCAGAAAATGCAGAAAATGCTTATCCAGGTGATCCCATGCAGCAAAAATAAGCTGTTCTAGTAATGCATGTGCAGGAAACGCATGCAAAGGTTGAGAGGATTTTAAGGAACCCAAGGAAGAAACCGAACTTTCAGGAGACTCCGTTAGGGATAGCATGAAAGTAGAACGAACCATCTCCGTAAAAGATTGTATTAGCAATTTCTCAGATTGAAAGGCTGAAAAAGGCTCGTCTACCGTTGTTTCCTCCGCAGAGTAATCATCATCAGTTTGTTTTTCCTCCTGATCGGGTAACAACCTCATCCTGTGCCCACTGTTCCCCTTGCAAAAGTACTGAAGTGGGGGATCTAGCACGCTTCTTATCCACTTGGATGGAGGATGCGATTAAAGCCGCTAATCTTTCTTCCAGACCCTGAAGGGAGGAGGAAAGGACATCTCCAGTCACGTATACAGGGGCTGAGATGTGAGAAGCAGTTGCACCATCAATTTGTTCCAATGGCTCACCCTGGCTTGCCATAACTGGTAATTCAGGCGAAGATGACAGCATGGAAATGTGACTCGGGATCCTAGCGCCTGGGGGTGAAACCTTTACTTTTTTTGTTTTTGTGGGGTTTTTTTGGTAGGCATAGTCCGAAGTACAAAAACAGAGGCACTACACAAACTGCACTTAATCACTGAAAATAGTCATGACATTTAAAGCCGCTATAAAATTCACCCTAATGCTGGAAAAAAGGTGTTGTTCCTCTATCAGGAATGCCAGTTTGCAACCCTCACATTTCCCACAGCTCTTGTGTCCTTGTGTTGCAGGCTGCTTTTTTTTCTCCTTGTCAGCCGAGGAGAGACTGTCACAGCTGTGCAGTATTTGTTTTTAGCCTGCCATGTGGACGTTCACGGCAGCGCGCTTAGGCCCCGCCCCCTCAGAGAAAAAAATTCTGCCCCTTGTTACAGTTAAAATGTTCCCGCGCTTGTGCGCGGCATTTTCGGGTCCACCGACCCAACACGAGGGGGGACCCATCCAGCAGCAGGCATAAACAACAGTGAAATCAACCACAGTTAAACAATTAGCGGTATAAGTGGGACCTCTGGGGTAATGTAAGGGGAGGGAGGGGTACAGCACTGCTGTCCCCCTAACCCTCTAGTCCCATCAGGGGGAGAAAGAAAACATTTTTGTAGATTTCCTTTAAAGCGGTTGTATACCCGCTGTATTTTTTTTTTTTTTTTACACCTGCAAGGGAAAAGGCATAATGAGCTAGTATGCACCGCAATTACAAATGTTGCAATTACAAATGTTTAGGCATTCTCATGTTTATTTCTTTTGTTTGTATTGGTAATGACACAAAAAAGTGGAAAAGCAAAAAGCCAAATCTGACACATTCCAGGCAAAACTTCAAAATGGACTGGACAAAATTATTGGCACCTTCTTAAAGTTGTAAGAAATAATTGCATTCCAAGTTTGTGATGCTCCTGTTATTTGTAATCAAAGTCACCTGTATCCGGTAACACGTGCTGACAATATAGAAATCACACCGGCAACCAGTTAAAATGGTGAAAAATTCACTCAACCTTTCTGTTGTGTGTTTCTGTGTGCCAAAGAATGGAGAAGAGTAAGAGCAGCAAAGAATTGTCTTGAGAATTTGAGATCAAAAAATGTGGAAAAGCGTGGACAATCTCAAGGTAAAAAGTCCATCTCCAGAGATCCTAATGTTCCTGTGTCCACTGGGCGCACCATTGTGAAAAAGTTTACAGCCCATGGCACTGTAGCCAATCGACGTGGACGAAAGAGAAAAATTGATCAAAGATTGAAACAAAGGATTGTTAGAATTGTGGATAAAAAACCTTGACCACTTTACAGACAAATTCAAGCGGACCTTTAGTCACAGGGTACAACTGTGTCAGCTCGTACTATACATCTCCATCTGAATGAAAAGGGACAGTATGGTAGGAGACCCAGGAAGACCCCACTGCTACACAGAAACATAAAAAAGCCAGATTTAGAGTTTGCCAAAACTTAACTGAGGAAGATAAAATCCTTTTGGGAGTATGTGCTGTGGACAGACTAAACAAAATGTACAGCTTTTTGGTAAAGACTGTCAGTCTAGTGTTTTCAGAAAAAAATGAGGCCTTCAAATAAAAGAATACAGTCCCTACAGTAAAACATGGTAGAGGTTTACTGATGTTTTGGGTTTGCTTTGCTGCTGCAGGCACTGAATGTCTTGACTGTGTGCATGGCATTATGAAATCTGAAGACTACCAAAGAATTCTGGGGTGCAGTGTAGGGCCCAGTGTCAGAAAGTTGGGTCTCTGTCAGAGGTCATGAGTCTTACAGCAGGACAATGACCCAAAGCACACGTCAAAAAGCACTCAGAAATGGTTTAAGACAAAGTGCCGGAGAGTACTTAACTGGCCAGCAATGAGTCCAGATCTAAATCTCATAGAGCACCAGTGGAGAGATTTCAAAACAGCAGTTGGGAGAAGGAACCCTTCCAATCTGAGAGACCTGCAGCAGTTGGTTAAAGAAGAGTGGTCCAAAATTCCAGTAAAGAGTTGTAAGAAACACACTGATGTTTACAGGAAGCGTTTGATTTCAGAATCCAGGACGTGTACCAACTATTAAATTGAGGGTACCAATAATCTTGTCCAGTCCATTTTTGGAGTTTTGCGTGGAATGAGTCAGATTTGGCTTTTTGTTTCTCACTTTTTTGTGTCATACCAATACAAACAAAAGAAATAAACATGAGAATGCTCAAACATTTGTAATTGCAACAATTTTTTGGGTGAAGTGGTGCATTATCTGACAGAAATGCAGGGGTGCCAATATATTTGGCCATGACTGTAGGTGTTTTTAATACCCAAGTTTTTTCCCTTACCTTATCTCCGCCGCAGGATTTGCTGAATTAACAGACAATCCAGCCTTCACCCATCACGGCGGGCTGCGTTTAGCAAGCCTTCAAGGACCGGGTCCCTAAAACGGGTTCCAACTCCCTTGGACCTGTAAAAAGCACCCCACCAGGAAGCTTTAGGTAATGTAGCAAGACCTAAGCCCTGGGTTCCCGGGCGTTACAGGCAAAACTTTGTGCTTTGGATACGAGGCCTTTTAGGCCTTAGTGGCACTTTGGATGGATCTGGTCTTTATGGAGGCTATTTAAATCCAGCATGGATCCCTCCAGTGGAGGTCCTCAGAGCACATCTTCACTCGTGACCAACACCTTAGACACTGGCGAAAAAACTGATGTTCTCCTGGAAGGAGGAGGGGTTATATAGGGAGTGAACTTCCTTGATTGGGTATAACCAGTGTCAACACCTGAAGGTGGCCTATAACCCATTAAGTAATTACTTAAGGCGCTGTGTCCCATTATGTACGATAAAGAAAAACATTTTTTTTTTTCAAACCCTTCTAGACGCAAACGCGGCTAAACGCCGGTTTCTAGCTGTCAAGTTAAATCGTTCAGGAGAGGTTGAACAACGTCCCGTGTACATGAAGCTTAAGATGACAATCACCCACCCCTTATATTTTTGGCAAAATCAAGCAACAATCGTGGAGCTAATCTGGGGGAAAACAGATTAGGGAACCTTTAATTTTTTTTGTGGATGGACTGATTCCAGGACAAAATGATCTGGGGTCAAGGCCTTATGTATTCTCTTGACAATGTTGTCAATGTTTAACTTTTGCACAGAGTGAGCATTGTCTTAACATTAGGGAATAGCAACATATTTTCTATATCTATTAAAGCAAAAAAAAAAAAAGAAAAGTCAAAACAGTCTGATCAGCATAGTCTGTAATTACACCATTGCATTTTGATTAAAATTGTATGTCATAGTGAAGGATGAGCTCCGGCACGTTCACATGCTGCAAGTGACGAGCCCGCCAGGAAGTCGGCAGTGCGCTAATCACAGGTAGCGAGACATTTCCCGATCTCCATAGCCGCACATCGGAAAATGTCTCACTGCTTGTGATTAGCACTGTGCAGTGCCGAGTTCCTGGAGGGCTCGGCACGTGCAGCATGCGAACACCCTGGAGCTCATCCTTAGTTAGTGCAGCTATGCCAAATGTAAAATGTCTGGTCCTGGATACGCAATTTTTTTTAAAGTAGAAAATAAACTTTCTGAAATCTATTTTCCAGCTGATTAGCTTGAGCAGTGTTTCTCAACCTTTTTCCAGTTAAGGCACTCTTTAGAATGATGCACAATTTCACGGGAACCAATTCTAAAATGTAAAAAATGAAAGTACTGTATTTATTGGCGTATAACACGCACCTTCATTTTAAGAGGGAAGTTTCAGGAATTTTTTTTTTTTTAATTAAAATAAGGGTCAGTGTCCATTGATGCAGCCTCCTCATCTCCCATCAAAGCAGCCTGAACAATGCCCAGCTGCAGCCCATCTCATCAATGCAGCCTGATCAATGCCCATCTGCAGCCCACCTCATCAATGCAGCCTGATCAATGCCCATTTGTAGCCTTAGTGCTCACCTGCAGCCTCACCATTTTTTAATTACGTAGCCTGAACAGTGCAGGAAATCACAGAGCCGTCATCTCCTGTTTTACTCGGCTCTCACTCAGCAGTCACACACACAGTCCCGCCTCCGCCATTGGCACTAGACCAGCTCCTCTGATAGACAGAACACTGGACCAATGCCGGAGGTGGGAATGTGTGTGTGACGTGAGAGCCGAGTAAACTCGGAATTCACCGGCTCTGTGAATTCCGGCGGCGCTCGCCCCCCTCCTTGGTACTCTATCGGGGTATAACACGCACCCGTGATTTGCTCCCTATTTTCAGGGGAAAAAAAAGTGCGTGTTATACACCGATAAATACGGTAATTGTTTTACATATTGCAGCATTATCCACACATGTAAGACACCCAACACTAGAGGTGTTTTTTTTTTTCAAAGCAAATACACTTTTTCTGGTACAGACTAGGATTCCAGCATTTGTTCTTCCTTGTTTCCTCTCCCTTACGCAGATAATGTGACCCCACTGCTGACAGAACAAAGAAGGCACCCTGGTTGAAAATGGCTGAGTTAGGGTGACTGAAAAAGTCATCATTTACACTACAGTTAGAATAGGTACAAGCTCCTTTTACCTATTCATTTTTAGGATCACACCAAAAGACTCAAGAGGCCTGATAGTCGACATATTGCAAATGTGCGCTTGACCACCCTCTAGTGTTATTAAGCACCTTAAAAGGTTAAGTTCACTTTTTTCAAGTAGAAATTTACTTTTCATAATAGAAGCCTTTTCTCACATCTTTTCTGCCCAAACCATCCCAACGTGCTGATCTCTCACCTCATCCATGGCAGCTTTGAATTTTCACACCACTGCGATATAGTGCAAGGGCCTGACTGATTTGATACAAATTGAATAGATTGTCCAGGTGGGTCCTCATATTCCATAGTTTTGGTAAATCTAAAGGATATTGCAAAGAGATTGTACAATCAATATTGCATAGTGTATGGCCATCTGCATACACGTGCATAGGAGGGAGTGGACAGACACTCAGCTGTCAGGCCCCGTTCAAATCTCCGTGTAGAGGGAACTCCCGCCCCCGCACACTTTTTTTTTTGGAGAGTATCATGCATAGGGCAGCCTATTTATGTGAATAGGCTGCCCTGTGTGTGACAAACATCCCATGGTTTTTGTTGCGCTTGCAGTGCATTTGTCCCATGGCAGACAAGCGTCTGCATTTGGGGTGTCATTATCATTTAATGGCAATGCGATTGCAATTTGCGTTTCCAAAACTTATGGCAAAGCGTGCATTTTTTGTGCAGTTTGCCATATGTTCCGAAATGCTCAGATGTGAATAGAGCCTCGAAGTTCTTGTGTTCACACAGTAATTTCACTTTCAGACCCCATTCACATCTAGTGTAGTGGGAGTGCACTTTTTTTGCTTGTTTTTCCCAGCGACACGCATAGGGCAGCGATTTCAATGCGCTGCCCTACACATGGCAAAGTAGCTCATGAGACATCTTGGTGTGTTGCGGATGGACTTTTTTTACTGTGCGTTTTGTTGCATTTGTCGCTCGTTTTTTCATGTGGCGAAATTTGTGTTTACTTTTGCGTTTGGGGTGACACTAATAATTAATGGCACCGAAAGCACGACCGGTTCATTTTAGGTATAAAGGTGGCAATAAACTATACAATCTCCTTTAGATTTACCAAAACTATATAGTAGGACACCCCATCTATCCAAAAAATCTTTATCCAATCAGGCATGTCCTTGCACTAAATAGTTGATGGTAGATCTAAAGTAGATTGTACAATCAGATTGTATAGTGTATGATGAGCTTAACAGACTTCCAGGGAACACTTCTCCTGTTTTTAATACTACAGCTCTGCTCCACATAGGCTATGTGATCGCTCAGCTCCAGCACATTCTGCCAAACGATTTATGCACGATGAAGGTAAAGAACAAAACTATTGATGGCTATTGTACAGAGGGAGAAACTCAATGAAATTGCCTACAATGGAAAAACATGCAAGTGCAAAGGTGGGTGAGAGCAATCTCCTGGAGGGGAGGGGTGCAGGGTGTGTGTTAGTGAGGTCAGCTCCCCCTTGTAATCGTTTTTCTGTCCTAAATTACATTTCCTAAAAGACAGAAAAAACGTTTTCTTTTCTGCAACAGAGGTACAATAATGGTATATTGGTACAAAGGGAAGCTGGAAGTTAGGAGAAAAAAAACCTCAGTTTTTAAAGACACTGGGGCTCTATTTAGCTCTGAATTGGCAAGTGATAGAATGAGTATACGTATTTTATAATAGCCAAAGCAATAAATATATATCTAAATCCTTTCTTTGTAAAGACAAAAAAAATGGCAACTTTACTTCACCAAAGTGTATACTGGTAGTAAACGCGCTCACACATGTGATGCTGTCAAGATATGATCTTTTCAGCAAAAAGAACAAGGGAGGGGGGTGTGGGCTAGCACTGTGACATACTTGAGCGGTGCAGGCAGGATTGTCTGGTAATTGTAGTGTTGCTGTTGCTGGCTGAGGATCTGAAGCTGGAGGAAGAGTTGCTGTTGTTGTAGCAGACGTGCATAGTTGGAATCCATCTCGGGTTCAATTTTTTCCCCTTTCTGGTCAGGTGGAATATACTGGTGATATTTCAGCTTCTTTACCCGCGGTTTGGGCTCCTTTGACTTTTTACTGCGAGACTTTTCATTTGTATTCTTCGGCTGGCTTTGCTGTTTAGAAACCAAAATGACACACTGTAATTACAGATCAACGACACATCTGTTGAAACCAAGACATTAGCAGAACTCAACTAGCAATTATTCTCTACATTCAGGCTCTGGTTAGGTTTTGACACAGGCATCCCCCTTACACTCTTCTGGTATCTTAGAAAGTCTGTTTATAATAGATATGGATCTTCTAATGAATAGACAGCAATTACTTGGTATGCTCTTCTCCACACAACCTAATAAAATCAATGCTTTTCACAAGTTGCACAGCACTTTACACCCACTGCAAACCTCAGTTATATAAAGTAATCACCCACTGAGTAATATTCAGATACACTGCATTACATAAGACACACAAAAATGTAACAATGCAATTAAAAAATAGTATAGAAAACCCTTAGCCTTGCTCAATGACATACTGGCAATGTAATTCTCAGCAAATTAACATTGATGTGTTTTTTTTGGTCCATTGTCTTAATTCTATTTATATGTAACATGTTTGAGGCCTTTCTAAAACATGTTCACTGTTTCAATTCATTTCAGATCTGACCACAGAGAGACCACCCCTCACACAGGCCCCTGATGAGCAACAGAAGTATTTTCATCTCTCTGCTATTTATGCAGCCAAGTGAGCTCAGAAGTGAAGACGACCAAGTGGCAGTGCTGCAATACTAAATGTAACCGGTCGGCTTTCTGCAGGTAAAATCTAAAATTATGGCTTCTGATCCCAGTGAAACTAAGGAGCAGTAAGAATGGGTGACTCTACCACTTACATTTTAGTACACAAATTGTTCAGTAGTAGGCAGATTTGAAATGAGCTGAGGTACCTTCAGCTTGCATAACTAAAAGCTCTGTCTGTCCATAAAAGATATATAGAAATTAAACAAACAGTGTTGGACTGAATCACTTGTCAGTTAGTAAAGTACTATAGGCAATTTTTTTTCATTCTGGATAGAGTAAGGGAGGGTTATGACCTCTACCAGATTTCTTTTCTCCATCTTTGTCCCATTGCAGAGATTTGCCTTCGCTTCCTGTCTCATAACCAAACAGGAAGTGAGAGGAAATCCCTGCAAATGAAGGGAATTCCTTGGGGGTCCCCCCAATTGAAGATTTACCCTCTATTACTTTTTGGGGGACAACCCAAAATTTGGGATTTTTCTTTCACTTTAAATAACTAAAATGATAAACAGGACAAATAGAGAGGGTGAATCTCCATAACGGCTGCACAGACAGCAATAAAAACTGACAGATGTTCTAATCCATCTCTACTCTATCCAAAACTTTAAAAAAGTTTTGTCTTTAGTTATACTTTACACCTTTGAGGGACTGAAGCTTTAGGGGTGTCTTGTAGTATCAATAGAAAAAAAAAAATATGGTAATGCAGGGTGAAGGCAGGAACTGCATGTGAACCCTTTAATGTCTTATGTGTACTAAGACAAGCAATACATTATACATTTTTTTTTCTTTCAACCTGAAATAAAATGTGCGGATTCCCCCATCAACGCAATCAGTGCTGATGGGGATGCCTTCCCACAGCACTGTCCTATTGTTTCATTGGGCAGAAAACAATTATCGGTGTAGCCGGCTATAGCTGATGGTTTGGGAAAAACCCAACAGGCTTGTTGTGCACAAGTTGATTGACAGATGGCATATATTTACATACACTCACCAGCCACTTAATTAGGAACACCTTGCTAGTACCAGGTTGGACCCCTTTTGCCTTTATACTTCTTGTCATAGATTCAACATGGTGTTGGAAAAATGTTGGAGATATTGGTCCATATTGACATGATAGCTTGAGATGGGCCATTTTTAAAGGAGCAGTGATTTTAATGATGCTTAAAGTAAAACAATAAAAATGAAAAATTCCTTTAAATAGTGCCTGGGGGGTTTCCTTAGTCTGTCTTTAAAGTGGTGCATCTGTACCGTGTGTAGAACCTGCTGCAGCAAAACTGACATTTATAAAGAAAAACACACATTTATTTTAAATAATTTTATGCATAAATATAAATGCTCAAAATACTGCCACTTCCTATTAACCACAAATACTACCAACACTTTCATTTTTCTGTTTCAAGGCTAACTTCAGGGAGTCAATCTACAATCCTTCCTCGACCAAGTCAGGAACAATAAGCATTTTTACCTTGTTTCATATACATGGTACATGAAGCTCACAAAGAACATCGATGACAGCCAACTTTCAGTAATGGTTATGTTTTCATAAAATACTTACAAAGCTACTTGGCTTTCAGCTCTGTGCTATAGAATCACATCATGCAGTCACCTATTATGTATATGTGCATGTAAATTTCAATGAGAACAAGAGAGTCACTAGAACAAAAAAAATGTGTACACTGAAGCATTCAACAAGAAAGATGAAGCAAACAGAATTTGCATTGAAAAGGGTCAGCTGATGGTACTTAATGAGAATCTGTCACTTTGCCTATTCAGGGCACAATAACAGGTTCTCTTGATCGGGGAACCCACACACGCAGGGAACTCTCCCATTTTCACCCTCCCTCCTTGCTTTGTTTGTATGAGGATCGCTGAGAAATACCCGGAATTTTCAGAATACACCTGAGTTAACAATACCCAGGCCCAAACACTGCCAAGTTAAGGAGAAGGTCATTAGCCCTATATAAGCTGTGTGTCAGTGCTTATACAGGGTTTAGATCCAGTGCACCTGCAGGCAAATGGAGCTGAAGGGGAAGTCTATAACAGTGTTTAGGGGAGACCTGTAAAGAGAACATATCATTTTGCCCTGAACAAAGCTAGAGATTCCCTTTAAAAAAAAAACATTCTACTTAAGGTTGTAAACATCTGAAATGAAAAATGAACAGAGCATATCCTTTTATAGTGACACTCCCCCCCCACACCAGCACACATAAGGTGACTGACAACCTTTGCGGTGCAGGTTTCCCTATGAGACTGTGTAGAGGGGTTGAGTGTTCATTAAGTCCACTCGGGTCACAGATTACTTGGTTCCCTGCTGTATGCTATGCAGTGTGTGATCTCAGATACCTGCGCCTGCTGGAGCCAAGAAATTACCTTTAAACTGTGTGTTTTAAAAGGCTGTAGAGGAGAGAGATCGCAAGATAAACAGGTACAACTTATGTAGGAGGATTTGTTTCATCTTTGTGTATAACCTGAGACTAGTCACGTCAGTGGTTATGTAAGGGTTTACAACCACTTTTAAATGGTG
The DNA here is from genome assembly GCA_037952835.1 of Lithobates septentrionalis. NCBI lineage: Eukaryota > Metazoa > Chordata > Amphibia > Anura > Ranidae > Lithobates > Lithobates septentrionalis. The sequence goes on from JBBDGP010000848.1 coordinate 1,510,102, forward strand.
CAGATTCATAAAACTGAATAAAGCAGTGTTATATCTCAGAGTGACCAATCAGGTGGTTTAATTTTTCCATTACAAAATTAAAATGGAATATTAAATGGTTGCAACTGGCAACAAATAAACTTATTATTTTCTTTCTCCACTTCAAAATAACAAGACCACATTTTAAGGAACAGTCCATTTTTCATGCGCATAAAGGAACCTTATCATAGGGATAGGAGCTCCCATGTCACCGTACTTCATTAACTGAAAATGCAGGTACCAAAAAGTGCAAAGGCATACCAGCACAATTCTTTCAAAGTGCCCTGAAACTAAGAACACTACAAAAAAAAATATCAGTCTGACCTAGGTTTCTGGCACTTGGGCTCATGCATTACCGTCTACTATGCCTCACCTGGAAATAATTTGATGGAGGGGCAAGCAAACAAATGGGGGATTGATGCTTTATTGAGCTCCCATCTTGGGGATACTTTAGCACTCAGTAAGAGACCAGCAGGTATATGTTTGACTCGCATGCATGTCCGTGAAATCGTCCTCGTTTAGGCATATTCCACATATAATCTTTCCATTTTAAATGCACAAATAGATGCGTTTATTGGCAAGTTTGAAGCTAGCCATACATGGATTGAAATTCGGCCAGTTCAGTAGGGACCATTCAAATTTCGGTCCATGTATGGGCAAGAAGGTTGTACAGAAGTCGATCCACCAATCAACTTTTTTACAACCGCCCAGTCAGTGCTTTCTAGCGGTGGGGAAGTCTCCCTGCTGTCAGACTAGCATGGAGGAATGGAGTTTTTTGTCCCCCCCCCCCTCATTCAACCCGTTGGTTGAAGAAAAATAAAAAAAGACTCCTGTATGGGCTGCCTAAATCTCTAGCACCCAGGTCAAATGGGCTGCTAGTCAAGGAGACCAAAACGCACAGAACAGCAGCATGGAGATTCTCTCTAAAACAAAGTCACTGAAGAGAAGTACCAGTATTTATGGCTTTCCACTGTGTGATGAGACAGACAGGTGAGCAGCTAAGAACAATCTTAGCATAGTTGACCTAGATAAGGTATTTTGTTACAATTTGAGAAAATATATTTAGATAGTGGATTTACCTTTACTAATGCTGGTCCAGGTTTCAAAATGATATTAGGTACAGCAGCTCTTGTGGGAGGATCGGGAGTTGGAGCGGGTTTAAAAAACTCAGGCACCGCTGAATTAATTACTGGGCTCTGCATTGAAGAAAAAAAAATGTGTTACAAAATATTGAACTACTGTATATGCATACTTACATTGCACCATTTTCTTCACTGAAAATTGCATTTTGTTGGGCAATGAAAAGATGCAAATCTTACCATACCAGTATTAATATAGTATATAAACTATAAACATTAGTACTAATATAGTATCTTAAACAATTCTAATAAAATCTCAAAAACTTCAATACATTATGAAAAAAGGTTTGCCTAAGTTTTGTTGTGAATGAACATAAAGCAAGCCATAGGATTATACATTTTTTCCGTCTTTCCTTTCGCCACAACTGGAAGGAGAAAAAAAAAAAAGCTTGATTTTTCCATCAACACAATCAGTGCTACTGTGTTCTGAAAGCTGGGAGCTTTTAAAATGATTGCCTGCAAAAAAATCCAACAGGCTGGCTGTACTGAAGTTAATTGATAGATTGACTATTCAGTACAACCAGCCTGCCCATAGATGGATTGAATCTCAGCTGGTCCCTGCTGAACAGGCCGATATTCAAGCCATGTATGACTGGCTTAAGTACATATTGCTTTTTAAAAAAGGTTTGGCTCATAAACCATTTATCCAACAAATTAAGTGGTGACTAAAGGTGCTTGCAGACTAGAGGTTAATCTAACATGTATGAACAAGATACAATCGCCTTCAGGTGCCTGCAGAGCCTGAATTAGAAAAGTTTACCATGAACATGTTTAGTATACACAGAGGAGGAAGTAGAGAGGTGCTGCACATATAGCGGGAAGGGGGATTTGGAACTCTACTTTTCAGAAGGGGGGGGGGGGCAGTGCTTTAGAGCCACCTGAATCCCTTACACCAGGGATATGCAATTAGCGGACCTCCAGCTGTTGCAAAACTACAAGTCCCATCATGCCTCTGGGTGTCATGCTTGTGGCTGTCAGAGTCTTGCTATGCCTCATGGGACTTGTAGTTTTGCAACAGCTGGAGGTCCCCTAATTGCATATCCCTGCCTTACACTATAAAGCCAACAGTCAGCTTGACAAATGTAAAGACAGTCCCAGCTGCTATAAGCAGCACTATCAGTTAAGTGGTTAGATGCTCAACAAGAAACAGAAGTCTGAGATGTAGTATTGCTGTTGACATTGCAGAGAAAATTCCCCTTAAAGCAAGGAGATTCAAAACAAGAAAAATTAAATACTGATCAATTTAAAGTGCATCTAAAGCCAAAACACTTGGGGGTTTAACTACTGTAGGGACAACCTCTCTTGCTTAACTGGCTTCGGCCCCCTTTCTTTGCTGAAGGAATGATTTAACATTTGCCAGATGGTGACATAAGGGAAGGGAGATTTTTCCAGATGCATGTATTGCGATGAGCTACCTTTCTTAGGGTTCATTTTCCACCAGCAGAAGCATAGTTCTATAACCCCAATTACAAAAAAGTGGGGACACTAAAATCTACATTAAAAACAGAATGCAATGATTTGCAAATCTCAAACCCATATTTTATTAACAATAGAAAACATATCAAATGTTTAAAATTAGAAAATTTACCATTTTAAGAAAAAAAATAGGTCATTTTGAAATTGATGGCAGAAACACGTCATCAACTTTTTGATAAATTGGGGTAAAAGGAGCAACAAAATTATACTTATACTATCCTAATTCCTCCATAGAAATGCTTGGGGTGACACTTGATTTCCTTGGACAACATGCATTCCTCTACTATATACATTGTTCTGTTTTTTGTACTTTTTCCATTTGACTTTCATGGAAATCAGAAGGATTAACCTCTCACCTGGTGAACAATATTAACCACAGAGAAACTTGGGATCGGCAGCACACTTGCCTGTTAACCTACCTGTATTTCCCCTGCCTGTACCCATCCTTTTTTTTTGTTTTTATATTTATGCTTCAATAAAGACTTTCTACTTTACTTCCTGTGTGGGTGTGCTGCCGATCCAAAGTTTCTCTGTTCCATGATTTCTGCTGCAATGGCAGGACATGCACCCCACCTCATAGAAGCAACCTTGGAGTGTTACCGATTGTATCACCTGTGAGCAGCGGTCTTTTTCCTCACTATAAACATGTTGTTATAAATTCTACAGGGAACACATTGCTGTCCCATAAAATTATCTCTGGTACTTTTACAGAAAACCATAGATGGGTATTACTGATTATTAGAAGTGCAACTTGGGCTACTTTCACACTGAGGCTCTTTACAGACATTTTAGCGATAAAAATAGTGCCTGCAAAGCGCCTCCCTTGCAGTACCAGTGTGAAAGCCTGAGTGCTTTCACACTGAAGCGGTGCGCTTGCGGGATGCTAAAAAAAAAGTTCTGCAAGCAGCATTTTTGGGGTGCTTTGGGAGTGGTGTATACACCACTCCTAAAGAGCCCCTGCCCACTGAAATCAATGGGCAGCGCCGAAGCGCCTGCAAAGCGATTTGGCAGCGGTGCTACACAGGCGCTATTAACCCCTTAATCGGCCACTAGCAGGGGTTTAAAGCACCCCGATAGGGGCCAAAAAAGTGCTGTTAAAACAACGGTAAAGTGCCACTAATAATGGCGGTGCTTTACCACCAATGCCCCTACCGCCTCAGTGTGAAAGTGCCCTTAATGCCACATTGCAGACACCACTAGCCAACAATTTGCATAGGGAAATCATGATTAGACCGTTTCAGATCAGTCAAGTACACAAAATGAGAGTAGATCATTCCTGTGTGTTCAAAACTCTACTTAAGTCTGTGGGCTACTTAAGATGGTCAGAGAAACATCTGCCCAACCACACACTGGTAAAAGATTGTGGAGGTGCATGAGCAGTGCCATTCAAGAATAGCAAGACTCAAACTCCAGCTGCTTGGGAAACAATGATTCCTTTAACAGTGTATGGCATAAACCTAACAAACACGGAACACCGCTATCATATTAGGACACAGGCGGCAGTGTCCATGAGCATCAGATGTAATACAACCAAAAGCTGTGGCAAAGGTTGAGCCCAGTGTCTGAAATATATTGCTTATATGATTTTACACAAATAAGTTGATCATTTTTCTCCAACCAGCTGGAGTTAAAGACTTTCTTTTTTTGGTTTATTCTTTATTAAACTTTCCACATCATACAAAAAAATGTACACGCATGGCATGCCCCAATATTCCCACAACTAAAGGAAATGCTCCGAGAACCCTCAGAGTCCAGGCACCACAAACCTACCCTCCAGGTCCAGCGCTACCTCACACATACACTACAAAGCTCACATCCACAAACAAGTGGGGTGCCAGGACCCAACACAATTTGTGCTTCAGAGGGGCAGCAGCACACAAAATTAATTTACCGTTACCCTCATTGAGTTTACTGCCAGCTTATTGGAATTCTGAGGGCCTTCAGATGACATAAAATGGTTGTTCATAGCTTAAATGATATTCTGTGTGTTTATTTACTAGAATACACAGTGGAAGGATTTACTACATATAAATTCAGCTATTTTATAGAGAACAGATCAGGTTGTAGACCTGTCTCTACAGCCAACTACTAAAGCCTAAGTATCCTCTAATACAGATACAAGAAAAACTTACAGTATTTTATTCTCAATCTTATTTTTCTATAATATTTTTCAATCTCAAACTATCTTACAACATAATAGGCCCTATAAACAGAATTCTGATATGCACTGTGACAATGCAATGACTAGCACAGCAATTCCAAGAGAGGTGACAATGGTGACTGCATAATTTCCACAAAAACTATTTTGTGCAGGGTACATCATAGCCTGAAAGAAATGATCAGAAGGCTGGCTCTGTAGCTTCTCACTTGTGGAACGGTTACTGTGAGGAAAATGTATACAAACCTTCCTCAGAACGTAGGTTCTGAAGTGTTTATCAGAGATGGATAACACCTGCCAGTCTGACAGTCAGAAACAGACAAAAGCTGTCCACATACAGGAGAGGCCAGTTTCCCCATGCCAAGCTTACATTTATAGTGGGCTACTAACTGCCAGTCAAACCTCCAGGTGCTCAGATAATGTATGCACAATCTACTGCTCTCACCTACAATAGCCATACACATAAGATGATTAGTGCCTGACCCAACTGTCAATCTCATGACTAGCAGTAGATACTCCTGGCTTTCAAATCTCTGGGATAATGATTAATCACACATTCTAGATAAACCAAACAGTTTCTTCTAGCAATAGCGGTTTTCCCTCAACTTTGATTTATGGCATATACATGCATGCTTACCCAAATGTGTCTAAAAATGTTTTTTGGACTATTGGATTATGGTTGCATGTTTCACTGCACTCTAAGAACAGTCTTTGGGCACACTATAACTGTTTATCTCCAGTGAGGTCAAAATGCAAAATAATAAAGACAAACATCAAATATTTAGCCATTAGAATAAAAGAGTGGACATCACGGGGTGCCTTTATAATATAATTCACATGCTGTTTGCCCGATAAAACTGCTGGCACATTTGTTGTGTGTGAATGGGGCAATATTGAATGCTCTCAGGCTAGATTCTTTGCTGTTTGAATGTTGTGAATGCAGAAAATGCTGGCCACTAGATGGAGCCGAGGAGCATACTTAAATTCTATGAATAAAGTGGAGCTCCACCCAAAAGGGGAAGTTCCACTCCTCCCCAGCTCCTGTTTTTGAAGTCGTTTTTGGGGAAGAGGAGCGGGTACACGTTTTTTTACAGGTACCCACTCCCACCTCTGCTCCAATCGCCTTAGGCGATTGGAAGTCCCCCTCCCTCCCAAAGTCTTCTGGGATACATGACAGGTCCCAGAAGACTTCAGGACCAGTAGCCAAGCGCAGCGGGCACCTGGCTGTGAAGCCGCAAGTGATCACAGCTAGGTGCTCATAGTAAAGATGCCGGCAAAGGAGGACACAGGGAGAACACGACTGGATCGTGGGACAGGTGAGTGGCTGTTTATTAAAAGTCAGCAGCTACGGTTTTTGTAGTTGCTGACTTAATTTTTACTTAAGAGACTGGAGTTCCTCTTTAAACATTTCCATGTAGTTATGAGAAGTAGACATGGTGGCATTACTTTTCAGTCAAATGTTGTCTATAGGTGCGTGGCCAGAGCAATGCGCCTGAGCAAGCTGCTTCCATGGTAATCTCTTCTCACACTGTTGCTGTGCTTTCAGAGGCTTCAGTAACCTCTACTACTAGTGAATATCATTGGAAAATTCTCAACACACTGCAATGACTTACGTAGCCTTTTAACTTGCCTAAGGAATACTTTATTATGGACAAACATTGGGTATATCATTGCAGCAAAGGGTCCTGCCAATAAAAGGAACATCACTTATTTCATCTTGCAAATAAAATACCTTGTTCGTTAAACACAACTGTCAGTATGAACAACTTCCCCTTTAGGGCAGGCAATTGGATTAAATAACCTTCTACTCATACACAGTAAGAGGTAACATAATAGAATGACAATTAACAGATGTTATAAATGAGTTCAGTTGTGACACTTGTGACATTTTAAATTCCTAAAAGCAATAAAATGGCTTGATCATTCCAGGGGAAAATAAGATCAACTGTTTATGAAGTTGTGAATGGTAAGCTTCCGCTTTCAATCAATGCTCCTTTCTGGAACGCTTTGTACATCCTTATAAGTATTGGTATTTGGATTTGTATACTTATTAATGTGTCTGGAGTTTTTCTAGCACTCCCCGCTCTGTAATATCAGAATAATACAAGTCATGCATTTCAATTACTTGTACTGCAGCGGGAGAATTATATGCAAGTTTAAAGTGGAAGTCCAGGCTATTCTAACGCTCCAACCCGCCTTCTGTATTCTATTCTAACTACCCTCCAAAACCCTCTGGCATGTAAATCGCTCAAGGAGTGATTGCCTGCAAATGGTTGGCCCTGGACAACATCTCTGCCCAGACAGATCATTCGCCGGTAATCGCTTCATGGCCTTAGGACCACTGATGGTTGGGGAGCTTTTACTCCCACTGACTGCAGGTTAATTTTTTTCCTTCTGCTGACCATGGGCAGCAGGCAAATTTTTTCCTCACACCAATGGTGGGGCCTTTTTTCTTTTCACTGAAACGGACTGCTAGACATTTTTACTAACAAACCACATTGACATTCTCCCTCTACTCATCAATGCAAGGACATTTTTCCCCTCATTGATTGCTGAAACCAGGACATTTTTCCTTCTACTTATCCATGCCAGGGCGAGTTTTTCCTGAAGACCGATGCAAGGACATTTTTTTCCCCTCTTGGGTATTATTTCTTTCCCACTGACAGGGTATTTTTTTCTCCCACTAAGCAACAGTGTTGGAGCATTTCCTCCTCCCATAGAATAGCAACGTGACATACTACTGAACACTTTATTCTGTCTGTTTTACTGTACGATTCATACCATCAAACCCTGAATCACATGTGCTACATTGTACTATTACCCTGTATACATCTGAACCATTCACAGTATAGGTCATGCAACACGTTATATAGTGCTGACTACTCCACTGTATATGGTATACTACATACTTCAGGCCTGTGCATTGTATAAATGATATTGTATGTTACATACTGTATTTTATATACAGCACTTCTACATATTCCTTCCTTACTACTAGGTCCTAACTACTTTAATTCCACATGCAAGGGCAGAGTAATCATTGTTTAGCTGGGCACCTACAATGCAGTTCATAGACATGACTACAGGCTCTATATAGGGGATTTGGAGAGCAATGCTATACATATTTAGAGCAATGTGTTCATGCCCATTTTTTGCTACTCTACATGTGTCCACGCTAAGGTGCCCCTCTTTCTCAAGCTCCAAAGTTAGGAGGTATAAGCTCTGAGACTGTAATCTTCACCCTGGGTTGATTACTGCCTCGTGAATCTGCCACCCATAATATATATGTAGGATGGTTCACACCTTACTCTCCACATGGCTGCTCCAAAACAGACGCCAAGGGAAAGAAGTCCGGATCAGAACACAGCCCTGGCTCCAGCACAAGACCTTCGATAATTCTGTCTTCTAATGTTTAAATACAACTTTGACTAGACTATGGACATTCAAATATTTACATATTCTTAACAAGCAGTAAATAAGCTTTAATACAAGCCTTTCAAGCCAAGTCTTGGCACTTTGGTCTCCCCCTCATCCTGTGCTCCTGCTCTGTATTTGGTTAATAGGCTTCCAATTTCTGAGAGAAGACAGATGGGTGAGCTGAGCTGCAGAAATTAAATTAGTTTCTGCTCCAACATTAGAGGACCAATTACTCCACAGCATCTGTGGCTACAGAGCTCAATTATGATTTATCCAAAAGCCTATTCACGGTTTGCTAAAATTATGTAAATATTTTATAGTGTCTGTAGCATGGTAATGGTTGTACTTTAAGGTAAAGTGTCTTGAACGGTACTCATTGTTTTATACAGACCATTTCCTTGGAAGTATTAGGAAGCTCACTCACTGCATCCTGTTTGGACAGTGTCTTGTGTCATATTGCAAACACTCACTCATGAGCAATTAAAGCTGAACTCCAGAATAAGCAGATATTGCCTAAACACAAGAGTCATTCATATGTGCTTTGTGGATTTCTTCTATATCTGTGCAGTAATCCAGTTGCCCCTGTGCAGGAGCTTCTTTTAAAAAGGGATATTAAAAGGTCCTGGCTGGCTCCTCCTCTTCTCCGAGTGCCCCCATAGCATGTCACTTGCTATGGGGACACTCATGCATGCTCACTCCCAAGCCCCGCAGTGTGTATCCATAAGACACACAAAACAGCGCTCGGCCCCACCCTGCTGGCTCTGATTGGCAATGGCTCCCCCTGCTGTGTCAGCCAATAAGGCGGCAGAGACCTGGGAGAGCAGCCGCTCTTGCGCACATCACCGGATCACGATCGGGCTTGGGAGGATGGGGTGGGGGACAAGCTGCATACAGAAGGTTTTTTTTTTTACCTTGCATGAAAAAAACATCAGCTTTCAGAATCACGTTAATAAAGACCAATCACTGCTGCTGCTCTATTTAAGCAGGGTGACTGGTTTTGTTTCCGCCCCCTCACGTAATTACTTGCAGGCAGCCTGTAGTTGGTGGAGCTTGATAGGTCCCTCTCATAGCTTTGCTCTCTGCACAAGCTATGTACAGCATAGTGATGTCACTGCTACAATTACAAAGTAAAATTTGGGTTTGCAAGACACACAGGCACACTTTGGATTTATATCCTTTATAGCTGAAGAGCTCAGCTTTAAGCTATGCATAGCGGTCAGCCAGAAATCTGTAATTCAGCAGACAGGCTTCAATCAAAGCATAAAAAATGAAAAATAGTTTTTGTGACTAATAAAACATTAGGTTGAGGTTTCACTTTGACAAACACAGTAGACATCATACCAGAATTTTGGTGTTGGATATGGGAGAAGCTGACTCGATAGCTTTGACCTCTCCAGGAGAAGCAGCAGATCCCTGAGATTCTTGGCTTGCTGGTTGCTCTGGTGATAAAGCATCGCTGCTGTCCTCATCAAATGAGAAAGCATCTGTGTTTTCTGTTAAGTCATCCTGACCTATTAGTAAAAACAAAACCGTCACTAAACCTTAAATAGTGGTTTTAATAAAAAAATGTTTTTTTTTCCCTGCATTGCTTTTCTTGATTTTTCATGTAAAGAGCTGCATTAGAACCTTACTGACCCTTTGAACACAGACACTGACACAGTACACTACTAACAACTCTGCAAGCTCAAAACAGTAAGCTAGTCCTGAACAAAACAGACAACATTATTTCAGTCAACCAGCAGGTTAAAGGGAAAAAAAAAAAAAAAAAAGACTTGATTCCTCCATCAACACATTCAATGTAGAAGCTATTGTATCCTGACAGTGGGGAGACATCCCTGCCTTCACTATACACTATAGCAGGCAGCGTTGATCGAAAGGGACAATAAGACAAGCTGGTTGTACAGAAGTCAAATCGGTAGACTGATTTCTGTACAAGAAGCCTGCCCTTACAAAGATTGAAATTCAGCTGGTCCCTGCTGAACCGGACAGATTTCGATCCATATATGGATGGCTTTAAGTAGATTTCCCACCACTAGACAGTAAGGGAATCTTCTCAGCACCAAGCACAATACGAAAAAAAAAAAAAAAAAATACATTTAACAAGCCTTCTACTAATAAAGGTTCATTTAGTTGTGGTCTGTGAAAAAAGGTTTCCATAAACTGGACTTGTATAGACTAGTAAAATGTCAGTAAATTGTATATTCTATTATTTTAAACTGTGCCTGGTTAGTGGTTTCTACCAGATTGTACATCCTTAGATCAGAGACTAGAACTACCCCTTGTCCTCCAAAGTTTGTACAGGTACCACATTCAGGTACACTTCCTGCCTACAAAAAAAAAACACTGGGTAAGACCTGTAAGGTCCAAATTTTTATATTTTACTCATATCATCAAAAGCTTTATGCCCACAGATTCAATAGAAAGAAAGGTATTATCCAATCCATTTGACTGGGCTGCACATTTTCGCAGAAGAATTTTTTTTTCTATATATACACATGCCTTGAATTGCTTCTTTAACACTGGAGTCAACCGGGAGTATGTTCTTTACAACCAACTCCATTGGCCCGGGTCTCTGAGCAATCTTTTCATTGAGATCATCTGCCAGTCGTGCTCTCTTCAACTTCATCTGAGTTGCCTGCAAGGATGGCTCAGCATGTGTCTCTACATGGAAGAAAGAAAAATTGTCACATATAAGTTTTCTTCATGATTAACTCAAAAGTATTAACTTATTGTTCTTCTCAACAATTCTGTTAAAACTGTGCCCCTTAGATCGAAATAATACATTTATACTACTTTTAAGATTTAAGAATTATTAAAATCCTGCAGGTCCCAAGCATAGATTAGAATGTGTGTGGAAAATGTAGACTTCAGCAGACCATTGATCCCAAAGTAATGTCTACAGGCTGCTGTGGATTCTGGCAGTCACCAGGCTATTGTTTCCTGAGATAACATTGGTATCCGATGGTCTGCTAAGTGACTAAAACTGGGTACACACCTATACAGTTTTTTTTTTTTTTCGTTCAACCAGATGGACGTTCAAACACTGTTTATGTGGCGATTTCTCCCAGTTGAGCCACTGGCTGCGAGCACTGATCGAATGCTGGTTTCCCAGCATGACTGTTCGACAGAAGCTGGTTGATAGACAGATGTACACACAGACCGAATGTCAGCCGGTTCCTGCTGAAATGGCTGATTTTTGGCCCATGTCTACCGTGTTTACCCATCTACAGTGTGTTGCAATGTATTAAAACAAATATTATAACATAGTCATAAAAAAAAAACTGCAAAGTAGTATGGATTTAAACCACAGCGACCAGAAAGTAGCCCTCATCAGTTTTATAGCAGGCAAATAAGATCCAACTGTCTTTTATGGGTTAATGCATACATTCTTGTTTGTACCAGATATTACTTTTTATTTATGTATTTAAGAACTCTTTCTACACTGCAGAATGGTAAAAAGCACAAGTCTTTATCTTTAATTGGTTCATGTTAACTTACTGAAGAATGCAAACCGCCAGTGCTCAAGTGTGGAAAGGGTACAGTACTGCTGATTGATTACTTTGATTCAACAGTTGAGTCATTTCCATGGAAATGCAGAATAATTATATCCAAGGCCTTGCTGCTCTCTCTAGTCTGGGAAATCTTTGTGCAACACTATACAACAGATAGAGAGCACTTTGGTCCTTTGTGATATCTTCAATAAGACTATTAAAAAAGTAAATCTTCTGCTCACAAAGATGCTTGACAAAGGCGCGTATAACACAAAATCCATTCGAGGTGAGACTTGCTCAATCCACTGAATACAGGTGGCCAACTGTCAAAACCCTTTCAGCAACATAGTCACTGCCCCTCAGAGCTCCAAGGAAGAGGATGCACCCTTGAAATGCGTAAGCCATGATGCAAGTTTGAGGCACCGACTATGTGTTGCTGTATGGACTTACAGTTGGCCACCTGTATCCAATGGATTCAGAAATTTATTGTATAGATTTTGTGTTAGATGTACTTTTGCCAAGCGTTTTTTGTGAGTATAAGGGCTTTTGCATATGGAAGGCAGAGCCTGTTCAATGTAATTGCGGTCATATTTTCTCTGCCAAGGCAGGCCAGGGGCAGCGTACAGCTTGCTATTGACATACAACGACTATGCTGCTGTACTTACGTATACAGCAGCACGATCTTAAATACGATTATGTAAAAAATAGAAAACTTTTTGGATCCAGAGAACTAAAATCAGTGTCCCCCACTCTGACAAGTGAGAGGAGGGCTTAGTTCTGGGCTTATCAGGTTTGGGGGTCCAGTCTTATGGCAGAACAGTGCTCCAAGCTTGGACATAAGCTTGAGAAAACAAATAGGAGCTCTTTTGGTCTCTGAAGCAGATGGTTTACACACTTCTTTGCTCTCTTTTTCTGAGATAAAAAGGTACTCTCTTCCTCTCGTGACTTCCTTGATAAAGGCGTCCAAGAATTTGGCAAAATAGGCGTTCCCCATCGAATGGCATCTGCACAAGATGTTTCCAGAACGGAATCTTCACAGGCCAGCACGTGTGCCAAAAGATACTCAGCATACGCACCGAAAGAAGATCCATTCTAGATACTTGGCAAAAGGTTTCTGCTAACCCGTTGACACTATAGTGTAGGGCCATCGGCAGAAGCTCCAGTTATTGGAGAACAAAGGGATTTGTTAGTAATGAACAAGCATCCTGAGCCATGACCTCGGACCAGAGAGCTGAAGTTTGGCAGTTGAATGTGGTCGCAACAAATTTGTCAACTTTTTTTCAGTTACCCTTCATAATTGTAGAAAATCTAGACTGAGGGACCCCACTCTAAAATGTAAAAAACACTAATCATTTTACATGGTGCAGCATCATCCAAACATGTAAGACACACAACATTAAAAGCGATTTATTCTTTCAAAAGAAAATACACTTTTACACCCTGATACTGCAGCATTTCTTCTTCCTCATTTCCTCTGTCCCACGCACCCCTGACAAGCCCATAAAGCACCTTGGTCCAAGAAATGCTGATCTAGCCAGTAACACTGTTGTTTTTCACTAGAACAAGCTGTAGCAGTTAGAAGGTTGAGACAAACCATTTATTATTGACAAGGGTACTTACAATGATCATATTTTATTGATTTAAAACCTTTATCTCAAAAGTAACTGCCTATAAAGTGTTAGCTGAAGTTTGGCTTCAATTTGTTAATGTATCGAAATCTGCTAGTACATATAATCTAACAATACCCCCTGACAGTGCTGCTGCCCAAAGAGGTCTCTTGTTGCTCCTTCATCCAGAGTGTAGGCAGTCTATTACATGAGATGTGTTACTGGCCAGATCACCAGGAAGAAGCAGAGAGGGAAAAAAGCCTAAAAAAGAAAGTTAATGTAGCGGAGGGGTTGACTAACCTTCATAACACCACATGGTCTTAATTGGAGGGATGGGACATGACTGGGTCTGAGAGGGAATATCTTCATTGTATACCATTCTGGTTTCTAATAATTTATGTGAAGAAAAGAGTTCTTATTGAAAATACTTTGTTTCTCTATTTTATGAATTTTTGAACCTGATATGCAACTAATGTACACTATTTGCAGTCAATGTACCTGTTGATTTCTACTTTTATGAAAAATTTCAATAAAAATTGAAAAGCAGGTGGTTGTTCTACTCCCATCATATCAACAACCCCCAGGGCTATTTTAGGCATTTTATTGCAATCATTTTATCAATTCTTGTTGACAATACCGGCTGGTTGCAATGTTTAACAGCTCCACCCCGTCTCTTGGTTCTCTGTAACCCATACTCACAACGTTCTCTTATAAATACATATAGATGTGCATACAAAAAGTATTATTAGGCTAACTGTAATGTATGCTGTTATCTACTATGCTACCAGGAACAATTTATAAGATCAATAATGCAATCAGTCATTCAGTGACTCATCAGAATGCCAATGTTTCCCCAACTGCTTTTAACTTGCTGCTTAATCTCATTATTTCTATACATTAGCAAAACTGAAAACAAAGAATGCCATCTGTACAATCCTTCTACAATAGAAGAGGCCATGGGGATGCTAAGCTCCTACATAATACTACAGGCAAACTAAGCTGAAAGCACCAACTTGTTATTGGTTACAGAGTAATGCATCTCTATTTTAGTTTTCATTCTGAAGCAACAAATGAGCATGTATTCCACAGTACGTGCTTTGGACTAGGGCTGAAACTACTAATCGATTAATCGACAACTAATCGATTATAAAATTAATCGATTACTATTTTCATAATCGATTAATCGGCCAGTAAGATAAGGGGGTTAAAAAAATAAAATGAGCCCTTTATAGTACAAAAAGAGCAAATAATCGCTACTGTAAATATTACTTTCACCGTTCTACAGTACAAAAATGAACCCCTTACAGTAGCGATTATTTGCTTTTTTTGTACTATAAAGGGCTCATTTTAGTTTCTTTTAACCCCATTATGTTACTAAACGTCTTAGGCCCGGTTCACATCTATGTGTTTTTTGGTACTTTTTGCAGGAACACACTGCAGTTCATTTAACTTTCACATCTATGCTTTTTTTCAGCCGCTGCGCATTTGGAAAGGGTCAAGGACTTTTTTTTTTAACGCAAAATGGTGCTTTTAAGGTTCTGTATACTTCAATGGAGAAGCTGCAGAAAAGCATATAATGTGTTTTTGCAGCAATTTGTATTTTTTAATCTGCCCAACAACAAATTGGCCAAAAAACAGTATTTGTCTTCTAATAGTATATACAGTATATCTCTTCTGTCTGTTATTCTCAGAGTGGATTCAATATTTTTCTCCCTAACCCTATAGTTGGTTGTTTATATTTACCACTGCATAGAGATATTTAAGAATAAATTGCCTTTTTTTTTAAACTTTACATATTAACTAAATTATACACCACACTTTTTTTTTTTAAGATTAACCGATTAATCGATTAATCAAAACAATAATCGGCCAACTAATCGATTATTAAAATAATCGTTAATGTCAGCCCTACTTTGGACAACCCAAAGACTCAAATTGCAAGGTTTTCAAATAGTTGTCAGGTGTGATATGCCTGACAAAGTTGTTTTAGAGTGTTCCAAAAGCTTGCATTTTCATTCCATCATTCAAATTATGCCAATACATTAACTAC
The DNA here is from genome assembly GCA_037952835.1 of Lithobates septentrionalis. Taxonomy (NCBI): domain Eukaryota; kingdom Metazoa; phylum Chordata; class Amphibia; order Anura; family Ranidae; genus Lithobates; species Lithobates septentrionalis. The sequence goes on from JBBDGP010000848.1 coordinate 1,525,458, forward strand.
CATAGTACAGCATTGAAGGCACCGGCATTCTTTAAAGTATGACTAAATCCAAAAACATTTAAAAATATTGCAGCTAACCAGTCCTTAGATGTGGCAGCTCCATTAGGGCTCATGCACACAAAGGGCCCTTTCACACTGGGGCGGTTTGCAGGCGTTATTGCGCTAACAACAGCGCCTGCAAACCGACCCGAAACAGCCGCTGCTGTCTCTCCAGTGTGAAAGCCCAGAGGGCCTTCACACCTTAGCGGTGCGCTAACAGGAGGCGAAAAAAAGTCCTGCTACCAGCATCTTCGGAGCGGTGTATGTATAAATTCTGTAATTTTCCATCACTGACTCATGGGGTGGTGGTGGTTCATAGTCTAGATGCTGCAGGTATGGTATGGTATGGTATCATGCAGTCAAAATGACTGACAATCATGAAAAGAAACTTCTTGAAAATAAACATGTAATGTAACTTCTGCTCTAAAAACAGGACAAACAACTTTTAGATGACAACATATTGCATAATATTGTAAACTCTATAACACCCAAGTTAAAGGTGATGCCTACAATAACACCTACTGCTGGGAATTTGTCAAGCAGACTAGGACATGAAAAGGGTGGAGAACTAGTGGCCTAGTGCACTCAGACATGTACTCAGCAAACAGGTCACACCCATGTATGTCACACCATTTGTTTACATAGCAGAGCAGTAGAAAGAGTAGGTCTGAAAAGGCAAAGCAGTTCAATGCTTACAGAATCTAGCTATCTATAGACAGCGATTACTGGAGTATTTCTTTCTCCACTGTTTATGGGTAGCAGTAGACACCCCTAGCTGATCATTTTTAGTGGGGCTTGGGGAAGGCACTTGGGTAGAATGATTTTGAGATGATCAATATTGTTTTCTTTAGAAAAAGCTTGCCGTCTGGCTCCTTTCCCACCTCCTTCCTCTATTCTGTATAATACAAATGTGAACGTTTCTCAAAGTAACGGTTAAAGAAACAATCGTTTGGCAGTCAGTACATCCTAAAACCAACGTCTCATAAGGACTGGTGTAAACACATTATTTCTTCATTTAATTTTGGCAAAAACGTTTACAAATTATGCATCATCTAAAATTTAGAATTACCTTCTAAAATGTGCATCCTTACTAATTCAGATCTCTCCGGCCGGCTTCTAATCTTGTGCTTCAGGAAATTTTCAGTCTGTCCATGGGAGAAAAAAAAAAGAAAAAGGGGGGGGAATTGATGCAACATACAAAAGTATCTCAATTATAGGACGAGTATTCTAAACTACCTGGCAGCCAAAACCAGACTTGTCTTATAAGAGACCAGTTCATTAGTTCATCACATGTGACAAAATATCCAACACATGCCAGTTTTACTACTGAGTGCTAATCTGCTATATGGGTGGAATTGTCATTACAGCTTGCTAACAGAAATTGCTACTTATTGTCCCTTTTTTAAATTTATATTTGAAGCAAATATCTCTAGTGTTAATGAGCAAACTTGTTAAATTAAGGTAAATTGCTGGAAATCTGAAATTGCACATTTCAAGGATAATCCTATATTCCATTGTGTACAAACTATGCAGATTCTGCCCCATTAGAGATCATTAATTGTGCATTTTCTATTGCATTAAATAGGATATGAATAATTTCATAATGAAACAGCAATATGACTATGCAAAAAAAAAAAAAAAGTACTAAAATCTGCCTTCAATTGATAAGAAAAAGTACATGGACGTTTCACGTCTGCAGTTCTTTGTTTTTTCTTTAGCTACTGCTCTTTCACTGGATATATTTTAGCAGGCCTCAACACCTTTACTGTGAAAAAAAAAAAAAAAAATACAAAAAACAAAAAACACACCATTAATTCAATTCTAGGTTAATGCTTACCCTGGCTCTTTCCAAGCTTTTAATCTGTTCATGAAATGCAGCCGGGCTTTTTAAAGCTGAAAAATAATAGAAGAAAATTTCAGCAAGGATAGCACTGGAAATACTGGGATTTGGGCACACAAATCAAAGTAAAGCACCTGTGTCATAGCAAATTACAAATTTTAACATTTTTAACTTCAAGACAGAGACAATTCAGTACTTTCCGTGATACTTTTTTTATTTGCACTAACATACAAATTTTTAAGGACAAGCTTTCACAACTCAAGCAACTTCTTAAAAAAAAAAAAAAAAAAAAAAAAAAAAAAAAAAAAGAACTGAAAAAAATGGTAACATTTATTTTTCTGTATTGGTTTTGAATCGGTTATATACCCAGTGGTCACATCAATTGCCAAACAGTAAATCACGAGGCTGTCACTCAATACATAAAGTACATAGACCTGGTCAAGAGGTATAAATGATTGCCTGACCAAAACACCAAATGGTTCGGTAAGAGATCTTCTCCATTCTAAGGCTTTGTTCACACCTGGGCTATTTAAATCGCGGGCAGAATCTCTGTGATTCTGCCCACGACTCAATCATAGCAAAACGCGGGACACATTTATGATGCCATTATTTCTCAATGGCACCCTAAACGCGGTGTTATTTTGCTGCAATTGTTGCACAACAGATTGCTCAAACAAAGAAAAAGATTTGCCTTTGTTAACTGATGGAAAAGTGTCTGTTGATCCTATCCCCATATACATATAGTAAAACCAATTTCCTCAGAGAAATGGGACTTTGAATAGATCGCAGACAGGAAATATGTAAAGATTGCGCAAACAAAAGCATCACGCCAAAAAGAAGTTACAGATTTTTCAATTTTGCTGCACGGCAAAAATCACACCGCTTTTGGAGGTGCCATTGAGAAATAATGGCATTGCAAACACGTCCAGCGTTTTGCCACAAATCAAAATCTGGGGCAGAATGGTGGCGATTCCGCCCACGATTCAGGTGTGAATGGAGCCTTAATGTTGGCTCAAAAGTTACCAATGAATGACAATGATTTCACCAGACAAGCAGTGAGGAAGAATCTGTAACAAAGCCATACACTGTAATACAAAGCTGCCAGGGGATCTATCCTTCCCCTATTCTCCACCTAAACACATTGTTTGGGTTGCTGTTGGAGACTCTTACCTCTCACTTTAGAGTATTTAAACCATTTATGGTTAGTGTTCGTCATTTTTCTGGCACAGTGAAAATCTGATTCTATGTGCCAGATAAAGTTGAAAAAGTTAGTTGTGGGAGTGAAATGGTGCCCGATAGTCTTGAACAAGGAAGCTAAAAGGTGACAGGTGTGCTTGGTCCTAATAAAAGGAGGACCTACTGTATGTCTCGTGAATCTGACACTCTCTGCAGGCAAATCCTTCAAGGAAAGGGAAAGCTTAAAGCTCGGTTCACACTGCCGCAACCTGAAAGTCGCACACCTTGGGCACTACTTTGATGGAAGTGTAGAATAGAAGTGGTCTTGAAGTAGTACAGGAACTTTTTCTAAAGTCAGAGTGACTTCAGTAGTGCTAATTAAGACAGCTCTCATTGACTAACATGGGATTTCACATACCACATGATTTTGGGTCTCACAAGTCGGATCCCAAATCGCGGCAGTATAAACCAAGCCTTAAATGACAGCGGGCCTGTTCACACGGGCTTCAGCTGGTAGAAGAGCACTGTGAACAGCAAGCTTTTACAAAGAGCTCGGTTAAAGCTTTTGAAGTACCATTCAGATCTAGTTTGTAAAGGTTTAACAGAGATCTGAATAGGATTGCTGTCACTTTAAACAAGCTGCTAGCAGGCTTCAGGAATACTTAAAGCGGAGGTTCACACAAAAATGGAACCTCTGCTTTTCTGAACCCTCCCCCCCTCCGGCGTCACCTTTGGCACCTTTCAAGGGGAAGGGGGTGCAGATACCTGTATAATACAGGTATTTGCACCCACTTCCGGGAATAGACTCCCACGGGAGTCACACCCCCCCCCCCCCCCCGCTATCTCCTGGGAAACACACAGGTCCCAGGAGATAGCGGGGACCAGTTAGAACGTGCAGCTCGACTCATGCATGCGCAGTAGGGAACGGGGAAGTGAAGCCGCAACCAGGAAGTGATTCCCTCACAGAGGATGGCGGCGGCAGCAGCCGAGAGATTGATCCGCTTCAGCTGCCGACATCGCGGGCACCCTGGACAGGTAAGTGTCCATTTATTAAAAGCCAGCAGCTGCAGTATTTGTAGCTGCTGGCTTTTAATATATATATATATATATTTTTAGGTGGACCTCCTCTTTAAAGCTTGTTGAAGCACTGCTGAAATCTGCTAGCAGCCCGTTTAAAGTGACAGCCAGAACTCCTATTAGGACCTGTGTACAACATTTCAAAATAGGAGCCGAAAGGCACCTTAAAGGCTTTGAGAAAGCTGCTTGAATCTTTGCAAAAGCTTGCTGTTCACACTGCTCTTATACCAGATGAAGCCCATGCGAATTCAACCTTACAATTAGAGCCCAATTAGGGGGGTGCTCTCTATGGGGTTAGAGTAGCAAGAAGGTGGATATTACATTTTACTTGCTGCAATCTTGCGTAGACAGGACTTTTTGTAATATTGTTAGAGGAATATAAGTGGATGCAAAAACCCCTTGTGCTCATCTATGCATCTCATACGAACTGACCCATCAGTGCCTCGTGATTCTCTGTCTGCAGATGATGCCACTACAGAAAGTATTTTCTGCCATCTATATAGTCTATATTTGGAATCTATCACTGAAAAATAAGTCATATTAAATACTTTAACCACTATGAAAGTGGGTATATGAGTGCTCATGCTCCTTCAATTTCGAAGAACTACCACAAAAATGGGGGGCTCTGCACAGGACCTTCTAAACTGTGATGGAAACTGATTAATCTATCAGCATATTTTTAGACTCTGAGGAAACTAAAGCACCCAGGAGGTAACCCACAGACAAAGAGAAAAAACATACAAATTCCATCAGTGGTGTAACTACAGTCATAGCTTCCCATGCAGCTGCTACGGTGCCTGGGGGTGGAAAGGTAACTCCATTAGGAAAATGGTTGATGCTAATTTGCCGTCTAGAGGAGTGATGTCAGGAAATATTTAAGGTTGTCCTTGTAACAGATTCTCCTTTAATTTGTGAAGCATATCTGTTTAAGCAGTGTGGATTATTGCCCTCAGAACATTTACTAAAGTCCAGCCACTATGAAACTATTTATGTATGCACAATGCAGTTCTTTGGTGGCTGTTAAAAAAAAATCCCAGTGTTACATAGTAGGTGAGGTTGGAAAAAAAGGCACAAGTCCAACCTATGTGTGATTATAGGTCAGTATTACATTGTATATCCCTGTATGTTGCGGTCGTTCAGGTTCACCGCCTGAGGAAGGGAACTCCACAACCTTGCCGCTCTTACAGTAAAGAATCCTCTATGTAGTTTAAGGTTAAACCTCTTTTCTTCTAATTTTAATGAGTGGCCACGTGTCTTATTAAATTACCTTCCGCGAAAAAGTTTTATCCCTATTGTGGGGTCACCAGTATGAAATTTGTAAATTGAAATCGTATCCCCTCTCAAGCGTCTCTTCTCCAGAGAGAATAAGTTCAGTGCTCGTAACCTTTCTTCACAACGAATGTCCTCCAGACCCTTTATTAGCTTTGTTGCCCTTCTTTGTACTCGCTCTATTTCCAGCACATCTTTTCTGAGGACTGGTGCCCAGAACTGGACAGTATACTCCAGGTGCGGCCGGACCAGAGTCTTGTAGAGTGGGAGAATTATCATTTTATCTCTGGAGTTAATCCCCTTTTTAATGCATGCCAATATTCTGTTTGCTTTGTTAGCAGCAGCATTGCATGCCATTGCTGAGCCCATTATCTACTAGGCCCCCCCGTTCCTTTTCCATCCTAGATTCCCCAGAGGTTCTCCCCTAGTGAGTAGTTTGCATTCATATTTTTGCCACCCAAGTGCATCATTTTACATTTATTTTTCTACATTAAACCTCATTTGCCATGTAGTTGCCCACCTCATTAACCACTTCCGGACCACCCGCCGTCGTTTTACGTTGCTACTATGAAAAGGAATACAGTTGTTAAGGTAGCAGCTAGCTACCATAACCTCAGTATCCTCTTCAAGATTAAAGTGGTCTCTGTGGCGGATTCGCCGCAAGATCACTTTTAATCGGAGGCGGGAGTGGGCCCCCGCCCTCCCGCCGCTCTCCGATGCCCTCCGGCGCTTACCTGAGCCGTCGGTAGCCTGACATGGAGACGAGTGAGTGGAAGATGGCCCCCACCCGTCTCCATATCATTGCAGGGCAGAAGCGACGTCAAAACGTCACTTTCGCCCAATGCTCTTAAAAGGGACTCTTTTTACATTTTTTATTGCATTTTAGTGTAAATATGAGATCTGAGGTCTTTCTGACCCCAGATCTCACATTTAAGAGGTCCTGTCATGCTTTTTTTTCTATTACAAGGGATGTTTACATTCCTGTAATATGAATATAAGTGACCCATTTTTTCTTTTTTTTAAAGAACAGTGTAAAAATAAAAAAGGTAAAATAAATAAGAAAAAAAAAAATTTTTTAAACGCGCCCCGTCTCACCGAGCTCGCGTGTAAAAGTGAACAGCGCCCGCATATGAAAGCGGTGTGCAAACCACATGTGAGGTTTCGCTGCGATCGTTCGAGCGAGAGCAATAATTCAAGCCCTAGGCCTCCTCTGTAACTCAAAACATGCAACCTGTAGAATTTTTTAAACGTCGCCTATAGAGATTTTTTAAGGGTAAAAGATTTTGCCATTCCACGAGCGGGCGTAACTTTGAAGCGTGACATGTCGGGTATCAATTTACGCGGCGTAACATTATCTTTCACAATATAAAAAAAAAATTGGGCACACTTTACTGTTGTCTTATTTTTTAAATCAAAATTTTTTTTTCCCCCCAAAAAAATGCGCTTGTAAGACCGTTGCGCAAATAAGGTGTGACAAAAAGTATTGCAACGACCGCAATTTTATTCTCTACGGTGTTAGAAAAAAATATATATAATGTTTGGGGGTTTTATGTTTTTTTCTAGCAAAAAAAACCCTGTTTTTAACTTGTAAACACTAAATCTCAGAAAGAGGCTCGGTCCTTAAGTGGTTAATTTGCAAGGTTTCCACATCCTGCAGGGAAGTTATTGCCCTGCTTAGCTTAGTGTCCTTTATCCCATCCCAGGTTGTTTATGAACAAATTAAACAGGATTGGTCCCAGCACAGGAACCTGGGGGACCCCACTTTCCACCCCTGACCATTCTGAGTATTCCCCATTTATCACCACCCTCTGAACTCGCCCTTGTAGCCAGTTTTCAACCCATGTACTCACCCTATGGTCCATGCCAACAGACCTTACTTTGTACAGTAAACGTTTATGGGGAACTGTGTCAAATGCTTTTGCAAAATCCAGATACACCACACGTCTACTGGCCTTCCTTTATCTAGATTGCAACTCACGTCCTCAAAGAAGATTAATAGATTGGTTTGGCAAGAACAATTCTTCATGAATTCATGGTGATTACTGCTAATGATACAGTTTTCATGACTAAAATCATGTATATAGTCCCTTATCATTCCCTCCAAGAGCTTGCATTATATGGATGTTAGGCTAACAGGTCTGAAATTCCCAGGGATGTATTTTGGACCTTTTTTAAATATTGGTACTACATTGGCTTTTCTCCAATCAGCTGGTACCATTCCAGTCAGTAGTCTGTCAGTAAAAATTAGGAACAATGGTCTGGCAATTTCTCGACTGAGTTCCCCAAATACCCTCGGTTGCAAGCCATCTGGTCTCAGTGAATAATTAATGTTAAGTTTCACAAATCTATTTCTAATTCTATCCTCGGTTAGCCATGAGGGTGCTTCCTGTGATGTGTCATAAGGACAAACACTGCGGCTTTGGTTACTGAAGCCCCCCCCGATTTCCCTTTGCGAAAACTGAGGAAAAGCATAAATTCAATACCCTCGCCATCTCCCCATCCTTTGTAACCAGATGTCCTTCCTCATTCTTTATGGGGCCAATATGGTCTGTCCTCCCTTTTTTACTGTTTATATACTTAAAACATTTCTTGGAATTTTTTTTTTGCTCTCCTACCCTGTGTCTTTTGTGCTCTACCTTAGCCACCCTAATTGCACCCTTACATATCTTGTTGCATTCTTTGTAAAGTCTGAATGCTGATGATGATCCCTCAGCCTTGCATTTTCGAAGGTCTTCTCCCTTTATATGCATTTTTAAATTAGAGTCATGCCATCCAGGACTTTTGTTCACTCTTTACAATGTATTTCCCAATAGAAGGCACTGGCGAATGCCCTTATTTAATATGCTCTTAAAGCCGAGTTCCACCCATTATAAAAAAAAGTCAGCAGCTACAAAAAAAAGTGTAGCTGCTGACTTTTAATAATCGGACACTCACCTGTCCCATGGTCCAGCAATGCAGGCGAACAAAGCCCAGCTCCTCTCCTCGGCATTGTGATTGTGGGCGCCCGGCTGTGGCTTCACATCCGGGCACGCACTGCGCATGTGCGAGCTGCGATGCGTGCTGTGATTGGCCGGGCAATCTTCTGGGACCTGTGACGTGTCCCAGAAGACGGAGGGGGGAGGTGAACTAACTTCCTTCCAGGCTCCGCGGAGCCCCGGGAGGAAGTGGGAGCTGGATGCCCCTAAAGAGAGGGTATCCACTCACCCCCCCCCCAAAAAAAATTGGATGCCAAATGTGGCATGTCAGGGGGTCACCTTCACTTAAACAGAAGTTCCATTCTTGGGTGGAACTCAGCTTTAAAGCAAACCCATCTCTCCTCCGTGTTCTTTGTGTCTAAAATGTATCCCAATTGATAACTTCTAGCAAGGTTCGTAGTTTAGGGAAGTTGGCTCTTTTGAAACTCAGTGTCTTTGTGTTCCCCTTGTGTTTCCCATTTATGTGATTTATACTGAAGCCAATTGACCTTTGATCACTGTTTCCTAAATTGCCCCATATTTCCACATCGGTGATCAGGTCTGTACTGTTGGTAATCAGTAGATCTAGTAACGCCTTATTTCTAGTTGGTGTGTCTACCATCTGATCCATGAAACTGTCCTGCAAGATATTTAGGAACTGGCGAGCCTTAGACGAATGTGTGGTTCCCTCCGCCTAATCTGTCTGGATAATTAAAATCCCCCATTATAACACTTCCCATCCTTGCTGCTAATCCAAATTGTGATAGGAGGTCCGTCTCCCCCTCCTCCCTCAGGTTAGGGGGCCTATAGCATACTCCCAGTATTATTTTCCCCTTAGCTTCATCCCTTTGGAGCTCTACCCATAAGGATTCCACCTCCTCCCTAGCTCCCTTATTGATGTCATCTCTCACATTCACTTGTACATTCTTGAAATATAAGCATACCCCTCCCCTTTGTTACCCTCTCTAACCCTGCGATAAAGGGAATACCCTTGAATAGTTGTCAGCCAATCATGAGACCTGTTGAACCAGGTCTCTGAAATTCCCACAAAATCTAACTCCTCCTTCAACAGTATCTCTAGTTCATCCATCTTGTCTGCCAGGCTCCTGGCATTGGTGAACATGCCACGTAGTTTAGACCGGTCGCATACTGTCTTCTAATTGGGTGTTCCGAGTTTGCAAATAGGACTTGTTACTATAGTTACCTCTGTTTTTTGTGTTTTAGTCAACCTACTACTAATGCCCCCAATACTACCGTCTGGACTATGTCCTGCGCGGACTATCTCTACCTCTGAACCCGCCCCCACAGCCATTAATTTTTTTTGTTCCAAATCAGGGACAGTCCTCTAAATCAAGGACAGACTACATGGTCAGCTCTCTTGCTGCTTGATTTTTTTAGGCATAATTCATGCCAAGATCAGCGGTAGTACTGTCACAGTGAACACTGCAGGTATCACAGAGAGGGGTCATCAGGGGGCTCTACTTAAATTTTCCTATGGGGCCATATGATCTGTAGTTATGCCCCTGAACACCATTTAGCCAACAACCTCTGTGGTATTTGAATGTAGAATTTTATGTTTTCATCTGACAGTTCCTCTATCTTTCAGAACAGTTGTGAGCACAGGGTTACATAATGCACAGAAATGTGTGGTTTCCTGACTCCTATTTCTGTCTGCTCTCCTAGAACTGTGAAAACAGAAACAGAACTAAGTAGAGACTAACAACCAAATGCCCATATGTGTGTTCCTTACGTCAACAAAGATAAAAAGACTGGGGATGATATTGAGCGTGTTCAGACTAGAATCCAAACCCATGTGTCCAAGCCTGCAAAGAAACTAACACCTGTACAGGCCAATCATCTGCGGCCGGGCATTCCCCATCCTGTAGCCACATGTATACAAGGGACGAGTATATGTACGACTTACAGGGTGGGGAGTGTCCCAGCTGCAGATGACTGACCCATACAGGTGATAGGGCTCAGATCCTAGTCTGAACATTCCTGAGCTCAATACTGGTGAAGGCACATCTGTGAGACTACTCTTTCACTGCACAAAAGCCAACATAATTTTAGGCTTAATCCAAAGAACATATAACAAAGAAAGTCTGGAATCAGCACTATCAAATATAGGCCGATAGTGTGATACATTTTACTGCACTATTGAAAATATTCTACATGCAATGTTGTATGCTGCAGAGACGCTTTGTGGTCTGAAAGGGAGTGGTACTTCAGTATGCTAAACTGATGTAATCCTTCTCGTCATTTCCACAGCTGCTTATTAATGGAATCGGCCTGGTTTCACCAGGCTGTAAACTTTTATTTTGGGAGAATGTGGTTTTACATCTTCACATTTTTCTCATCGAAATGCACACTCCAGTTTTCATTTAGCTCATGTGTTTAAAGGTCAGACGTTAGATAGAAGTGGTCTAGACAAAGGTAGAGCTGGACGTCTAGATGCCTCAGAACAAAGGCCTGTGATTAATTCCGATGAACACAGCTAATTCCTTTTTGTCCAATCTAACGCCAAAGACCTTATGGAATGTCCTGTTATTTTATTCCTATTACAATCATTCCAAAACTGAATGATAACGAGCATGTTATATATTAATTTACTCTTAACTTGGGATTCTAGTAAAAATTTCTTTATCTACATTTTCTTTTCAATGCACTAGACAAAATGTTGACATTCATCACAAGGCAGACATACAGGATCTCACAAAAGTGAGTACACCCCTCACAGTTTTGTAAATATTTTATTATACCTTTTCATGTGACAACACTGAAGAAATGACACTTTGATACAATGTAAAGTAGTAAGTGTACAGCTTGTATAACAGTGTAAATTTGCTGTCCCCTCAAAATAATTCAACACACAACCATTAATGTCTAAATCACTGGCAACAAAAGGGAGTACACCCCTAAGTGAAAAAAAGTCCAAATTGGGCCCAATTAGCCATTTTCCCTCCCGGTGTCATGTGACTTATTAGTATTACAAGGTCTCAGGTGTGAATTGGGAGCAAGTGTGTTAAATTTGGTGTCATCGCTCTCACTCTCTCATACTGGTCACTGGAAGTTCAACATGGCACCTGATAGCAAAGAGCTCTCTGAGGATCTGAAAAAAAAAAAAAAGAACTGTTGCTCTACATAAAGATGGCCAAGGCTATAAGAAGATTGCCAAGACCCTGAAACTGAGCTGCAGCACGGTGGCCAAGACCATACAGTGGTTTAACAGGACAGGTTCCACTCAGAACAGGCCTCGCCATGGGACCAAAGAAGTTGAGTGCTTGTGCTCAGCATCATAGACAGAGGTTGTCTTTGAGAAATATACATATCAGTTCTGCCAGCATTGCTACAGAGGTTGATGGGGGGGGGGTCGTCACACTGTCAGTGCTCAAACCATACGCCGCACACTGCATCAAATTGGTCTGCATGGCTGTTGTCCCAGAAGGAAGCCTCTTCTAAAGATGAAGCACAAGAAAGCCTGCAATTTGCTGAAGACAAGCAGACTAAGGACATGGATTACTGGAACCAAGTCCTGTGGTCTGATAAAACCAAGATAACCTTGTTTGGTTCAGATGGTGTCAAGCGTGTGTGGCGGCAACCAGGTGAGGAGTACAAAGACAAGTGTGCCTTGCCTACAGTCAAGCATGGAGGTGGGAGTGTCATGGTCTGGGGCTGCATGAGTGCTGCTGGCACTGGGGAGCTACAGTTCATTGAGGGAACCATGAATGCCAACATGTACTGTGACATACCGTACTTCCTTCGGAGACTTGGCCAGGGGGCAGTATTCCGACATGAACCCAAACACACCTCCAAGACGACCACTGCCTTGTTAAAGAAGCTGAGGGTAAAGGGCGTGTCTCCATACCTAAACCCTATTGAGCATCTGTGGGGCATCCTCAAAACGGAAGGTGGAGGAGTGCAAGGTCTAGAACATCCACCAGCTCCGTGATGGAGGAGTGGAAGAGGACTCCAGTGGCAACCTGTGAAGCTCTGGTGAACTCCATGCCTAAGAGGGTTAAGGCAGTTCTGTAAAATAATGGTGGCCACACAAAATATTGACACTTTGGGTTCAATTTGGGCATTTTCACTTAGAGGTGCATTCACTTTTGTTGCCAGCGGTTTAGACATTAATGGCTGTGTGTTGGGTTGTTTTGAGGGGACAACAAATTTACACTGTTATACAAGCTGTACACTCAATACCTGTACATTGTAGCAAAGTGTCATTTCTTCAGTGTTGTCACATGAAAAGATAATAAAATATTTGCAAAACTGTGAGGGGTGTCCTCACTTTTGTGAGATACTGTAAATAAACTACACATGGCTTTATTACAGGGCTTGACAAGTTCACTTTGAATATAGGAGCCAGATAAAAAAAAAAAAAGTTAGGAGCTTTTTTTTTTTTTTTTTTAGTGTATCATGGGCTGTACTCCCCTATACAATCATCCCCACCCATGTCTACTCTGTACAACCCATACACCCACCCCCCCTCCTCTTGCTCTGTAGTCCCCAAACTCCTCATACCCACCCCCTCAGGTCCTCATACTGTACTCCCCCATACACCGCCCAACACCCCCCCCCCCCCCCCCATGTCCACATACTCTGTACTTCTCATACACCCCCCCCAATGTCCATACATACACACGCACTGTACCCCCCCATACACAACCCCCACGTCCACACACTCTGTACTCCCCATACACCCCACCACCCCATGTCCTCTTACTCTGTACTCCCCATCTCCTCATACTTTTTACTCCCCAGACACCCCCTCACCATGTCCTCATACTCTGTATTCTCCATAACAGCCCCCCCCCCCTGTCCTCATACTCATGTCCTTGTAGCATAAAGATGTGCATCACATGGGGCTCCCCTTACACCGGGATACCATCTCGCCACCACCGCACTGCTGAGCTGTTACAATTCAGTACGAGGCAGCTCAGCCGTGAAAATCTCCCCCAGAAATCCCTCAAGTAGAGCCTAGCTCTCTGCCCGGTCCCTCGGTTCTCACCGGACATGCTGTGATTCTTCAAAGTGGTCCAGCACCTCCAGGAACCAGCTCTCCGTGCTGTAAAGGGCCAGTCCGACACATACTAGCTGTTTCCCGCCATACCTGCCCGGAGGATGAGCCACCCACACATCACTGTCAGCACTAATGATGCGGCCGCGTTGGCAGACCCCCGCAGGCCACGCCAATTTCAAAAAGTGATAGCTAGTAAGGTGAACGTCTCCCTGTACTGCTGTTACAGGGAGTGTGGGCATCTGGCAGCGGCTGCAGCATTTGGAACATGTAAAAAGTTCACACACCCCTTGTTAAAATGCATTTACTTACAGGAAAATAGATCCATACCACATCCATAACAGATTTTGTTTCAATGCCAATGAACATAAAATGTAACAGAAAAGGCAATATATTGCTATGTTTTATTCAAGAAAATGGTCCAAAATTTCACTCTATTAAAAAATAAATACTAAGAATACTGCAACATTCGTTTAAAGCCTAGGTTTTATTTTTTTTTAAATCAGCACGGTACTTAGATTGAATAAGAAGCATCTCTCATGCTAGTGGCTCCTCCTTTAAATCCCCAGTCCTCTGCCTGCCCCCCCCCCCCCCCCCCTTACAGCTTGATCTGTTGTAGGCACTCGTCAAGAATGCAGACTATGCCCATCCTTTACTACCCCCTCCTCATTCTGCATTTGAATGGACTGAAAATTGCATTGGAATGCAGAATAACGTAGCACATGTCAACTATGTCCGACCCTTCTGCCCCTCCACGGGGCCCCACCCATGTGCCATGTTCCTGTGGACTCCAGCGCATTCCTGTGTGATGCAATTTTGTAAATTGCACCAAAACTCAGGAAAAGCATGCAGATCGCAAAGGCAGTGCGTTTGTGTGGTGCAGGAAACTCACACAGTATGCGCTTTTCCCGCACCGTGGATCTGGTGTGAGCCACTCCTAAGGGTAAACCTTATAGGGAACAGCCATTCTTTGACACAGCTCGAGATGATATAAATAGTATTTTGTTTATTTGAAAAGAAATGCATCTCTAATTGTGACATTGTGTCATTTTTAAAGCTTGGTTCACACCTATGCACTCGATGTAGCCCACGTTTGTGCGGGCACAGTAGCCCATTCACTTGAATGGGCTGCTGTACCTGTCCCAATAAACGCACTGCGTATTTAGATGCATGGGAGTGCCATTATGAATGGCAGCTCCGTGCATTTGTAAAAGAGCAGCGCGTTGTGGCTGCGGGAAGAGGTGCGATACCCACAACCCCCGCACAAGTGTAAACCTAGCCCAAGGGGGGCTTCACACTGTGCCGCTGCGCTTTGGACACGGCGTACTGAACCCGTAGTTTTGGTGCAGATTAACTGTGCTTTTGCCTTAAACGTCTATTATTTCCCGTAGTTTTTGAGCACTTTCAGAGAACGCCACATAAATAGTAGTCTATGGCAAAGCACAGTTAACCTGCTCCAAATCTGCAGGAACACTGCACTGTGGCAAAGAGCAGTAGAGCAGTGTGAAGACGCCCTAACTGCTGCACCTTTAAAGGTGAACTTAACATTTACCTTTGGAGTGGGCCCCCTCACTGCAGGGGTTAGATCAATATTCATTTACTCTAGGGCTGCAGGGATAAGTGTAATATCGTATTGCTGGCTTTGGCAGGCTTCCTCCATCGATGCGATCAGTCTACTGCCTAAGGTGCTCTCAGCTATGGTCGCATGCTCGCCTCCAAGTATAATGCAGGGTTTATAGCCTTGCACTGTACATGAGGACACAAAAGGGATCGCCCACAGCTCAGAGGGCTGAAATACTTACTTTTCCAAGAAAAAATACTGCTGAAGTCCATCCAGTGCTGTTTGTGTGACAATAGACATCTTTTGGTTCTACAAGCAGCACTGGAAGGAATCAGAAGCAGCATAAAAAACTTCTTAGGCATTCAAATGCTGTATTTTTTTTATTCAAGCAAGACTGTTGACATGTTTACATCTGAGTATAGATTCAGAGCTGGTTCACACAGGGGCAGCACGACTTGCAGCGCGACTCACAGAGGCGACCTGCACACGACTTTAGCGGCGACTTGCAAAATGACTTCTATATAGAAGTCAATGCAAGTCGTCTGAAGTCGCCCCAAAAGTAGTACAGGAACCTTTTTCTAAGTCGGAGCGACTTGAGTCGCTCCTATTAGAACGGTTCCATTGTACAGAACGCGACTTGTTAGTCGCCTGACAAGTCGCCCCTGTGTGAACCGGGTCTAACTGTTCCTATAAGCTACGTTTGCCTTGCACAGAATCTATTACTCAGGTCAGTTATGAAAAAAATGGGCCGCAGAACATGCAAGTTGGGCAGTTAATATTACATACAAGAAAGGGAGAAAAAAACAAAACAAAAAAACAGCCCATACAAATGCTGCACTGCTAAAAGTGCCTTAAAACCCACGTGAGCCAGTTTGAACATTAGAGGAGTAAATAAAATCATTAAAATCTGTGTAAAGATTGCATCATTTTAATAACATAAAATACCTTAATTTTTTTGTTCTCTTCTACGATGAGCTCATGTGATCTGCCTTATGTTACTCCACATCACACTGTATGATTTGTGAGCAGAGCGTTATGCAGAACATAGAAGTCACTGAAGGAAATTCCCTTCCTTTCCATTTTTAAATTATTATCAGTGTCAATGTGTTTTAGGTAAGATAAAAAAAAAAGCAAAATCCACACCATTGTTTGAGGCCTACTACGGGTACAAACAAAGGACATAGACAGATGTCGTATTTCTGTGATCGGTAGGAACAGCAGAATCTATTTTGTGCTGTTCTTGGATGGAAGGTTATGGTAAGGGATGTACAGCTGAAGTTTAAAAAATATAGATTAGTTTTTAATATTTTGGGATAGTTTTCCTGTGATACACAAAAAACAAACAAAAAACAACCAGGAGATATCTATTACCATGTATCACCAAATCAGAGCCCAACTTAAAAAAAACAAAACAAAACAAAAAAAAAACCCACAAGTTTTCCTAACATATCAAAGTTACAATACTGTGTTTAGGCATTAGGATTTGTTCTACCCTTGTCATGAAGGGGCTGAGAGCCTAATAGGTCCCTGATGTCTCCTTAAAGAGAATGTCACCTGCTATCACATGGGGCAAGAACTTGGGATACTTGCACTTTTGAAAATTAGGCTTAAAGAGTAACTCTACTTTTGTTGAGAAAAAAAAAACATTCCCCTCTGAGTGATCTATGTATATTGTAAGGATTTTATCAAACTTGGTTGCAGATTCCTAACTTTTGTTATTCTGAATAAATCCCTGTGCCCATGTTGGAAAATGAATCCAATGGGAGTGGTTTCATAATTATCAATCAGCTGCAGCACCTGCAGGGCTCTAGGAAAGCTGATGGGCCATCATCCCTTTAAATGTGATTTCCTATTGAGAGTATCTCACCAAAAATTTAATTTTTGTTGCAGGGAATGCCTGAAATCTGAATTGTATTTCAGGGCTCATTTACAATTGCTTCGGCTTCAACAAGGCTTCGGATAAGCTTTGTTAAAGCTCTCTGAATGCTAGTCAATGCTCCTGTCAGTAAATAAAATGGTTAGCTTACAGTCCTGTATACACCTGCTTTTGCTTTGCTTCAAAAATGATACCCCATGTAGCTTCAGTGGTGCTTCAAAGCCTCCATAGAAGTCTATGGCAAAGCTCCACCAAAGCCTCATCGAAGCACCAAGCAAAAGCAGGTGTAAACAGGACTAAGGTAAATCAATTTATTTAGTGACAGGAGCTTTGACTGGCATTCAGAGAGCTTTAACAAAGCCGGTCCGAAGCCTTGTTTTGAAGCAAGTGTAAACTAGCCCTTAGTGTAGATTTCTGGGAAAATCAGTGAGCCAATCACACAAGCAGGAAATTATGTTTCTGGGGGACGATCTATACACATTCTGTGTACAGAACACCTCCAGGTTGCCATATTGCATCTTGCAGAAAATTACAGTGGCTTCAGATTGAAAAGGAAAGGTCATTTTTTATAATATTCAATTACAGTATGATTGGTGTCGCAATTGTATACGCTATATTAGCTTTTCTTTATTTGCTATTTTTTCCCCCCTACGAATGTTGAGTTACTCTTTAAATACAGGTTTTAAACAACCCAGGTCTTTTACCAGACACTGCTAAGCGGATGCACAATATGTTTTCTCCTGTTTTTGTCATAGAAGACACTCGCACACTTGTAGTGAGAAAATTAGAATCAGTGTGGACCGCCCATAAGCAGTCAGTGTTTGTACAGTGCCTGCATATATGCAAATGCAGCTGCTCCAGACCAACTATACAAGAGAAGTTAAAATAATAACACTCATTTTTAAGATTTACATTATGCCAAGCATTAGAAGGTTTATAGTCTCCTTTATTAAAACAGAAATAACTGGTAACTTACGTGGCATGATGCCCTGGTCTACAAGTTGCTCCCTTGTTCGCCTTTGTTGCAGACGCAACTGGAGCACTGAAAGAGAGAAGAACAGAAGTGGTTAGGAATAGTCTGACTCACACTTGCCAATCCTTGTGTAATATTTCACGTCAAACAACTGGACTATTGGAAAGCCGTTAAAGTTGCATTTCTTTACTGTAAAACGAGTTTTATTAAAATAATCAGCATCAGACTACAAACATAGTTTCAGAAATAATTTATATATACAGCATCTCACAAAAGGGAGTACACCACTCACATTTTTGTAAATATTTTATTATATCTTTTCATGTGACAACTCTGAAGAAATGACACTTTGATACAATGTAAAGTAGTGAGTGTACACCCCTAAGTGAAAATGTCCAAATTGGGCCCAAAGTGTCAATATTTTTTTCCAGCACTGCCTTAACCCTCCTGGGCATAGAGTTCACAGGAGCTTCACAGGTTGTCACTGGAGTCCTCTTCCACTCCTCCATGATGACATCACAGAGCTGGTGGATGTTACAGACCTTGCGTTCCTCCACCTTCCATTTGAGGATGCCCCACAGATGCTCAATAGGGTTTAGGTCTGGAGACATGCTTGGCCAGTCCATCACATTTACCCTCAGCTTCTTTAGCAAGGCAGTGGTCGTCTTGGAGATGTGTTTGGGGTCGTTATGTTGGAAAACTGCCCAGTGGCTCAGTCTCTGAAGGGAGGGGATCATACTCTGTTTCAGTATGTCACAGTACATGTTGGCATTTATGGTTCCCTCAATGAACTGTAGATCCCCAGTGCCGGCAGCACTCATGCAGCCCCAGACTATGACACTCCCACCACCATGCTTGACTGTAGGCAAGACATACTTGTCTTTGTACTCCTCACCTGGTTGCTGCCACACAAGCTTGACACCATCTGAACCAAATAAGTTTATCATTGTCTCATCAGACCACAG
The DNA here is from genome assembly GCA_037952835.1 of Lithobates septentrionalis. Lineage (NCBI taxonomy): Eukaryota > Metazoa > Chordata > Amphibia > Anura > Ranidae > Lithobates > Lithobates septentrionalis. Next base: position 1,544,205 of record JBBDGP010000848.1, read on the forward strand.
GACATGATTCCAGTAATCCATGTCCCTAGTCTGCTTGTGTTCAGCAAACTGTTTGCAGGCTTTCTTGTGCACCATCTTTAGATGAGGCTTCCTTCTGGGACAACAGCCATGCAGACCAATTTGATGCAGTGTGCGGTGTATGGTCTGAGCACTGACAGGCTGACCCCCCACCCCTTCAACCTCTGCAGCAAAGCTGGCAGCACTCATATATCTATTTCCCAAAGACAACCTCTGATGTGAGCATGTGCACTCAACTTCTTTGGTCGATCATGGCAAGGCCTGTTCTGAGTGGAACATGTCCTGTTAAACTGCTAAATGGTCTTGGCCACTGTGCTGCAGCTCAGTTTCAGGTTCTTGGCAATCTTCTTATAGCCTAGGCCATCTTTATGTAGAGCAACGATTCTTTTTTTCAGATCCTCAGAGTTCTTTGCCATGAGGTGCCATGTTGAACTTCCAGTGACCAGTATGAGAGAGTGAGAGCGATAACACCAAATTTAACACACCCGCTCCCCATTCACTCACCTGAGAGTAATGAGTCACATGACACCAGGGAGGGAAAATTGCTAATTGGGCCCAATTTGGACATTTTCACTTAGCGGTGTACTCATTTTTGTTGCCAGCGGTTTAGATATTAATGGCTGTGTGTTGAGTTATTTTGAGGGGGCAGCAAGTTTACACTGTTATACAAGCTGTACACTCACTACTTTACATTTGTAACAAAGTGTAATTTCTTCAGTGTTGTCACATGAAAAGATAGAATAAAATATTTATTAGAAAATGTGAGGGGTGTACTCACTTTTGTGAGATACTGTGTATTCAAAACTACAAAATAACAGCACAGAACAATTTAACAGTTATAAGTAAGCTCATAATAAGCCATTATTATGGATATTCTCAGGTTTTGTCAGATTTTTTTCTTATGAAGAAAATGACACTTTAGAATGTGAATACAATTCAGTCTTCCAGCATTGGTGCGAAGCATGTGAGGTTTAAAGAAAATCTATAGTCACAGCATACACTTTCATTTTATCAAATCAGAATTGTAACAATGATTGGTATATTATACAATCCAAATGAAACTTGTTTGAAAACCCTCCTTTATTGTTGCGAGTTCTGCCTGTCTGTTGGTCATCTCTTTCTACAACTTCCTTGATTCCCTGTATGTTTGCTTGTCCTCTGTTGTGTATTTTTAATTTCTAAAACCTCATATAGACTTGTGGTTGGAAGGCGGCAAAAATAAGCAGCTGGGCCGCATTTTTGCTACCCAACCCCCCCCCCCCCCCCCCCCAAGGTGCAATCAGCAGAGGATGTGGGGGTTTACATGCTGCAACCATGTTTTACGCCCAGGGCAAAGTTGACACGACTTGTAGCAGTCAAGTGTTACACATTCAAGTCAATATGTAGGCGATGCAAACACCCTACAACTGCATGCAATGTACATGGTTGCGGCATTTGTTGGCAAAAACGTAGTTAAAACAGGCAGTGAGGAGGCATAACATCACTTCCTCGCCATCTGTCAGTAGCCTCTGAAGCACAATCTAAGCTTGGATCAGTCTTCAGAGGCAAGGGAAATTTAGACTCACATCTAAGTCTACCCTAAGGATTACATGTCCCATGGTACCATGCTGCCTGCAAGCAGTGATTCCTGTATTAACACCACCTCCCGAAATGCCTCCTCTTAACCTTCTAAACTGCAGAAGTGCTATCAGCACAAGTCACTTCTGAGAAGTTTCCTGACATGAGGGGAGGCAGATGAGCATGCAGCTTGTCAGAACATAGTTCATACTAATGCTGCATCCACCTAGGCAAGTATAAATCTGGGAAAAAAAAAAAACCCCATACGTCTCTTAATTTAGAGCTCAATTTTATAACCAGATTGGTGTATTTCTGCGGTGGGTATCAACTGGTATTTCCAATCAGCCATGCACAGGGGGCCTATACAAATCAGTGGCAGGCTGATGCTGTTCGTAGTTTGTCACATGCAATCGGACACTGTCTGCCTGTCACTTTTTCCCCCCAGCCAGTCCTGAGGGTTACACAGCCCTGCACAACCTGTCCTCGAGAGTAGACTTTCCTGAGGATAACCAGCTGTCCCCCAGCGCCTCTGCACTGAGAACTGAGTGATCAAACACCGCCGATCATTTGGTTCTGACAGCTCCGTGGGAAGAGAGCCATCAAGTCACATCTCTCTGCTCTGCCCCCTCCTCGCTCACTGGAGCGCTGGGCTGTGGAGGGGGTAGAGCGGCTGGCTCAGGCTCTCAGCGGCTTTCAGAGAGGCTGAGCCTGGTGTCCGTTCAGGGACCTGGCAAATCCCGACTTCCATTGTCGTGATGGTGTGGACCCTGGACTAACTTCTGTAACGTCAGCAGAGAGCAGACTTCAGCCCGCTCTCTGCTGAAAACGGGTCATAGGAATGCAAAATGAATTGCACTTACATGACCCACAGGAGAAGTATGAGCTTTGGCTATACTTCTCCTTTAAAGTTCCTTCTCTGTATTTAGAAATTAAGATGTAATCATGTTGGATCTTGGGGAGAAGGTTCCCAGCTTATCACAAACAGAAGATGTATTATGGGAAAAGACCAAAGCTGTTCAAAACAAACATTTTAAGACTATCAAAAGTCCATTGGGAAACTAGCTAAACCGTCTGTGACCCATACACTCAAACAATGTGGGGCAAGCAGTTGAAGATAAAACAGAGGGTACTAATGTGATATTCATAAGGCACACGGTACTTACTGCCTTCATACACACACTAGCAGTGGGAGAACAAATGCACTTTTGTTTTGAAGTCAGAACTGACACTATGAAGCTCTCTTAGCTCCTGCAGTGTAATTCTAATTTCTTTTAAACAAGTCAGTTCCACGAGTGACAGACAGTTCTGTGTGGTTGAAACCGCATGTAAAAAACGCTGTAAAATCACGGTATAAACACGCAACTTTGAAGCGCTCAGGTATGAATGCAGCCTAAAGCTGAATACCAGGTATAATCTTTATTGCATACTTCCTGTACATTGCCACAACATAAATTTGCATATTTCATACCTGAGGGACTGCTGTGAAAATTAACAACCATTGTAGCCAGTGCTACTACAGTGATACCTTCTATTTTCTGGATCCGGTGGCTAGTGGCTTTCCTTCTACACAAACCACAAGGGTTTGCTCGCTCAGCATTCACAAAAGACATGTATTTTTTTTTTTAAATAATAATGGGCTTTTCCTGATTGGACCAGGTGGAGAGGAGGGACGATGTCGTCACAATCTCCAACTTATCCAATCGGAGAATGCATTGAATTTGCCAGGAAAAAAAAAAAAAAAAAAAATTGTATAAACTTTGTATGTGAACATTAAAATAGAAAAAGATGTAGCACCAAATAGTCGAGGAAGATTCAAACTGAAAATTTCTAACAGGTAGCAACAAATCTGGGGGGGGGGGGGGGGAATGGAACTACGTCCACCGATGAGCACATGAGTGTTGGAACACCCGGACCACTTCAAGACTTATAGTCACCCCTACTAGATGTCCTCCACCCAACAGATGACACGAGACCTTGCCAATACAAACTTTAGAAATCAGTCATTCAAAATCAATCAAAGCAAACACCAATAAAGACTGAAACATGAGTAGAGTGAACATTCAGCACATCTCCACTTTATTCAGTAAGTCAAGTTAACAAAATTTCTTTACAAAAAGAAAAATTTCCTTAGCCAAGTATAAGAGGTGAAAATTTCAATATTTCTTGCACAGGATTGGGTAAGCTTTGCAAAGTGAACGGTCGTTTTGTTTCACCCTATTTATTAAGGCAATTTAAAATTCACTTTGAAAGCGCGTGAATATGCAAAACCAATCCAAGTCTACAGCTAAACAAAACTGCTAAATAAGTGAATGTTTCACATTTAAGAATTCCACTAAACTGTACTCAAATGTTTGCCTGAAGCTCCCGCAGAATGAAATCCTTTTGATTAAGGGTACTTTCACACCATACGTCATATAAAAATGTACTACAACACATTGAATATACAAGGGCAGGTGCGCAAATCTGCATCCGATTTTATGCATGCTGCATTGCATTTATATGTCATGCCATGCATTTTAATGTTCATCAGTTAACAAGCATTTAACAGGCTTGTTTTTCCTTTTTTCATCATTCTGTTTCCTGGAAGCTTTTTTTCTTTTTTACTTCAGTTGCATTGACAAGCATTGCATTAAAAACCACATACATTTTCCATTTTATACGCTACACACTGAACATGCACACAGTTATTCTATATCATAATCATATAGAGCAAAACAAAGCTTAAAGCGGAGTTCCACCCATTTCTGTGTTTAATAAAAGTCAGCAGCTAAAAAGGTGTAGCTGCTGACTTTTAATAAACAAACACTTGCCTGTCCCACGATCCAGCGATGCGGCCACCTGAAGCCTCACTTCCCTCCCTCTCCACCAGCATTGCAAGTGTGGGCACTCAGATGTGACAGCTTGCAGCTTCACAGCCAGGTGAGCACTGTGCATCCTGAATGGCAGGGAAATCTTCTGGGACATGTGATGTGTCTAAGATTGCAGGAAGAGAGGGGGGAGAGAACTTCCGCGCGGCACCATGGGCGGAAGTGGGAGCTGGGTACCTGTCAAAACTAGGTACCCCCCCAAAAAAAATGATATGCTAAATGTGGCATGTCAGAGTGCCAGGAGTGCTTAAAGCGGAAGTTCAATTTTTGGATGAAACTCCACTTTAAACCATGGAAACGGAGTGAGGACTTGCTTAGATTAGAACATAGATTTCTTTTTTTGCTTTATTTCTTATTTTCAATTTATATATATATATTGAGGGTGAAGTGTTTTGAAAGTTTTTATTTTTAGATTTGAATGCGAAAGGTTGTCTTGATGTTACTGTAAATCTCTTGAAAACTTGTAAATGCTTCTATGTATTGTTGTATGCTCAGTGGTGGTAAACTTTGACATGGAGGGCGGTCCTCAAGTGTATTCTATGACATCACCAAAGGGATGCTCACAATGCTCAGTTAAGAGAACCCTACAATTATAAAAAAGCTATCAGAATGCAGACATGCAGCAGGTGACTGGTAAAGGACTGTATGCTACTAAACATGACCACCAAATGCAAACATGCTAAATCGTTGGAGACCGGGAACACATTTATAATGTGGAGACCCATTACATAGACTGCTAAGAATCAGCTTGGGAAATTAATGGTTCAACATTTGTGACCCTAAAAACCAACTAACAGAAAATATTTCCTGTAAAAATATAAATATAATAAATGTAATTATACACACACACACATATATATATATTATATATACATATACACACACGTCATCCACAGTTGATAATCAGCAAAATTCGCTACAAAAGGATTAAATAAAAAAAAAAATAATAACAAAATGTAAAAAAGACAAAATAGATGGACAGTACAAAAAAATTAAATAAATCAAACCATTTAAAAAGAAGTATGGCCAAAAGCTATTTGGGTTATACTTCTCCTGTAGGTCACAGGAGTGCAGAACTAAACCCCGCTGTTGACTGACGGCACAGAGCCAATCCAGACTAGTGTTTGCAGGGGTCCCAAGAAATCACAGAATAAATGTCTAAGGCTTCTTTTACAAGTGCAGTGGACATAAGCATACCTCTGAAAAGCAATCCACGGTGGAGTGGCTGCTTGAAAGTGTTTAGGAGGCACCACTGGCATCTCCTAAATGCCTTTTTTCTTCCCAATTGATCCCAATAAAAATATTGCGTTGCAACCATGTGCCAAACATTAGGCAGTCTCACAGACTTAAAAAGGACACATTTGGCAAGTGGAACACCTTGGCAAACAGGTCAACAATGCTGCACTGGAAAGCAAAGCATCGTGGCTACAGCAATGTGAACGGACCAGAGTGGCCTCCATGTCTGCTTGTTATGTGGGTGGCCAGTAAAAGGATTGCATAAACTGCCTATTCCCCCTGCCTGTGTGAACAAGTCCTAAGGGCCACATGCAGACTGGTTGGGTACCACGGCTCTACATCCTGCTGTGTATTGTTAAACAATACTTCTACTCTTCACTGTGCAGGCTGTCTCTTTGCTGTGGCTCGGTGTCTCATATTCTTCTCAGCAGTTGTTAGAAAGGAAGGCAGTGTCGTTTCCACCATTGGATAATCTACTCATTTCTATATTTTTAATACAACAAAATAAAGAAGAACATCATGAATTTAAAAAAAATGGAAGCCACAGCAAAAATGACTTTAAGATAAGAAATACAATAATAATGCTCACTGAAAATTCAAGCACTTTTTATTGTGGGAGTTGCATAACTCCACAAAGTGGGTACCATGTGTTGCAGATGATAGAAAAACATCTCAGAGTGAGAAAACAGTCACTGAAAATAGTCTTAACTGCCAAATTTCTGGAAGCTTCCTGGTATATCTAGAAAGCCCCATGTAGCTTAGTAGATAAAAGGTGGAAATGGAAAAATACAGATTGTGGGAAGAGAGTGGTCCAATGCTAATGATTTGTTTACACATTTTTAATGATTTTCTTCATGAATGGTGTAGAATGTGTGGTTACTTTTATTACAAGTATTGTCAAAAAAAATTGTGGTGCTCATACATGTCCTAAAAAACAGTCAGTGCATCACCTGTGATGCGTAGATGATTATCGGGCTATGCGGAGCTTTAAACGCCAAGGTATTCTTCTAAAGCATGTTTCACCTATATATATGGGACGTAACATGCTCCAGCACCTGTCCTCACCCCCCCCCCCCCACTCCTGCTGTCATTCATTCACAGAAATATGGGAATGAGAGAAGTACAAATATCATCTGCCACCGCGGCAGACAGCTTGTAGTTCTCAATGAACAGTGAGGGCACTGGTGAATGCCCTTGTAATTCACTGACACTCAGCTTTTTAACAGAAAGACCATACAGAGGTATGGGCAGAAAGATGTAGAGCAAGTGTCTACAGGTGCCTGACATTGCACCCACAATCAACTTATCGTGGTGCAATGTTCTACAGCAGGGGTCTCCAAACTTTTTAGCCTGAGGGCCACATTGTAGATTTGACAAATATTCGTGGGCCAAAAAAAATGTGTTATTTATAAATAAAATTATGAAAATTGAAATATCGTCAGAACCTTTCCACACATCTGTGTTGCCCAGTCTACCCCACATCTGTGTCCCCCATCAGAGTCTTCCCCACATATGTTTCCCCCACCCTGACTACACCACCCCCCAATCTGATCATGTCACCCCTCCCCCCGAGCCCAATAACACCCCCCATATCTGTCCACTCTGATCACACCCCCCTCCACCTTTACACACACACACCCCCTTTGGGTTTTTCCAGTCCTGCAGCTCCTCCTCAAGATGTCAGTGGAGGAATCTGCAGCACATCTGGGTGGGTTAGTGGTCACTGGGGCAGACACGACAAGACCCCCATCCAAATCTCTGGTGACAGTGACACAAAGTTGGGAGCCTCCTTCACACCCCCTCCCCAGCCTGACTCCTGCACACATATCCATGCTCACTGCCACTCTGTGTGGGCAGATTACATTTTTTCTACTTAACCACTTGCCTATTAGGCACTTTTGCCCCCTTCCCACCCAGCCAAATTTTCAGCTTTCAGTGCTATTGCACTTTGTGCGGTCATGCAACACCATTGTTATGTTTTGCAAATTTTACAGAGAATGCATTAAGGTTAAAAAAAAAAAACAAAAAAAAAACACACTATAGCCTTTATAACCACTTTAGAACCGAATTATAAAATGTAACCATGTTAACCTCAAACACAAGACTACTAAAGAACTTTATTTTCAATGGAAACTGTTGCAATGTTTAGTAAGACCATCATGGTGTTGTCAACCGACCTATAGAAGATTAAAAACAGTGCAAGCCATTACAAATATAAAGACACTGAACAGAACGTGCAGATAAACCTATCTCATATAAAAATATACAGACAAGACAACACAACAGAGGACATGTCTCCATAGTAACTAGAGCGTAATTATCTGCTCTGTCATATGTCCCTATAAAAGCCAACCAAGTTAAACTGCACATTAAAAAGATGTTAAGTTATATTCTGTTATCATTTGAGTTTTTTTTTTTTATTAGATTTGGAATAGTTGTGCGAGAAAATCCATTAGGCCTCCTGAAAAGCAGGAGGTGGTCAGTCAGCCTCCATTCATCCCAGTATTCAGGATTACACGGGGCAGTCCTTTCTCATTAGGATTCACATTACCTGCTTTCCTGAAGCCACACAAGAAAAATCAGACTAGAAGATGACGGAGATGTCCAATTGTACTTAGTGCTAAAGCGGGTAATCCAACTGACTTTATGTAGACAGTAACACAAATGTTTTATCCCATATACCAAACTATATAGGTCTGCCTATCTCAAGTATTCCCTTACTATGTTTATAGTGTATATATAGTGTATATATAGCGGTGAACTGCATTTAACTGCTTTGGATACCATTCACATATAAGTGCAGTATGGTGTAAAAATCCTTCTTGCTGCATCCTCGCAGCGGCTCCAGCAAAGTGCATACAAAATAAGGATGCATACAGAAATGTATATAAAATACACTGCACAACACATGAAAAAATACAAAAGGTGGGGAATGGAGTCCTAGAAACATTTCCTTACGAACTTCATTAACTAAAAATACTTAAGACTCCATTCACATCAGGCAGCTGCTTTGCGCTGTAAAACAAATGGTTTACTTTTTTTGTGCAAACTTTATTGAAATGACAGAAAGTGACATTTTATTAAAGCAGAACAAAACCCTCCTATCCATTACAGCCAAGAAAGCTGCCATCTTGGCCTCTGCTTGATCTGTAGTAGCCATGTTGCAGCACATGCAATCAGTTATGACACCAGCCATATGATGGTTGGACAGTTCAGTTGAGAGCTCAAGCAACTGACAGTTATTATTCACGACATGCCTTGAATGTAACGGTTTTGGGGTTAACATCTAAAATAGATGGGGTTTAGCTTTGCTAAGTGGTTATAACCCCCATTCATGAATTTGAGCTGGGCACATATCTGCAGTGTTTTCTTATCTCTCTTCAAAGTCCTGTGGCTTTCTCCTGCTCTGTTCTTCTGTTATCAGCATGATAACTTCTGACAAGATCTCCTTCAACTGTGATCAAAGCAGCCTGAATTTTGTGTCAGGGTGGTTGCTTTAGATAGATTAGCAGAGAGCTTGTCTATACACAGCACAGCTCTGGAAGTCTCTGCATAAGTGGAGGGGGGGGGGTGGGGGTGCACCTTTCCTCCAATAAGATGTCTCACACAGTGTATGGCAAGAATCCAAACCCACAGGTGAATCAGGAAGAGAAAATTCACAATGTGAACTTTCTAAACAGTATATAAAGCTGAAGACAGCAGATATAAAAGTAAAACTTATGTAGGGAGATTTGTTTCATCTCTGTGTATCATCTGTGGCTGTTCACATCACTGGGTATATGTGAGGATTAACAGCCACTTTAAGGTCTACTATCCACAGTGCTGTGCAATGGACTGTATTGCACACCATTATGCATAGAAAAAAAAACAAAAACTGCATGCAGTATTTTTTTTTCAGCGCACATCCCCACACAGTGCGGTATTGTGAACTGGCTTGATAGTAAACAAATCTTTTTGCCTTGTCTTGCATTGGGACTTTGCCCAGTGCAGTCCCAATACCTTTAGTGTGAACAGAACCTTAGGTTCATTTTACAACTTATGTATTATTTGCTACAACCCTGGTAAAACTTTTATTCAAAAAAAAAAAGTGGTCTAGCATATTAAATCAAATAGTAGCATAGTAAAGTTAACACCTTAAAAATAATACATTGCACTGACAAGAAAAAAAAAGCATGTAGAAATGATTGGGGATATACTGTTTCAATCCCTCTATTGGCTTCAGCGGTAAGCGATAACGTCAGGAAAAACATTTGTATACACAATTTTTCTTTTTTCTACATTTTCCTATCATAGCATCCTGTTGGTATCTTTTGTAACACCAAAAGGAAGCTCCTTGTTGCTCAGAGTAATAGTCGGTGAGTGCCATTAGCCAAATATTTCTTCTCTTTCCTATAGTGTAAATTTAACAGATGTTATACAACCACTATGTTATAAGTAGCAATGGCCAAGAAACGATGTCCAAAATTAAAAAAGGGACAAAATCTTCATGGGGGGGACTTGTTTATATCTGAAGGTCTAACCTACTTCATTAGAGAAAAAGATTAGCGAACCACATTATAGTAAAAATTACAAAATGACCACGCTTAATCCTAAATAAATACACCAATAAACATCTCATTAAGTTTTAAATAGAAAAGTAATGTAAGAAAGTATAAAACGTGTCAACAGCAGTGTGCAGGGATGTGAGTGCTGTACGTTTTAAAAAGCACCACTTTTGGTGCGGTCCGCTGCTATATAGAGACCGCTAGAGAGCTGTGACTTGTAGCGGGGGAAACAAAGAGCACACGACAGCCTTAAAAAGTGGTATTAAACCCAAAAATGTAATAAGCTTACCAATCATTAGATGTGGTGGCTGCATTCGCTTTCTTTAGGCTCCCCCTCCCTTTCATTTCCCCCACTGATCCAGCCAGTAACACATTCTCTGTATTAGAGTGCCTCTACTCTAGATGAAAGAGCACAGGGGAACCTTACAGCAAACTGTTTTTTCCTTTTGGGATAAACATTTAACAAATAAAAGCTAATCATTGTAAGCACCCCTGACAGTGTTGAATGGTTTGTCCCATCCCTGCAACTGCTGCATCTGCAGGAGAGCTTGTTCTTTTGAAAAAACACCAGACTTACTGGCCAGATCACTGAGCGATAAAGGAAAGAAAGCTTAAAAGAAAAACAAATGCAGCCATCACATCTAAGAACTGGCAAGCTGTAATAAAATAAATGTTTGCTTTTGGGTTTATTTTGACTAAGAGCAGATATTGTTAGATGGGGTAGCAAGTCAAACTAAAGACAATTTTTTTTTATTATTTTGCATAGAAATAGTCAAAGACAGTCAAAAGTTTCCTTTTGCCATTGGGGAGACTTCCCTTCTCCTCTCCTAAGACAACAGGAAATGACAAGGAAAATCTTTACAGGAAGGCAATGCAGTAACACCTATCAATGTGTGAACTAGCCATTAAAAGTTTGGATTTTCATTCACTTTTATCCCTAATGACTGATTACCAGAAAAAATATACAGTGAATCTCCCAAGCAATGTCAGACAGCAATAAAAACATTACCAAGGTTCTATTATTTCCCTGCTTTACCCAAAACTGAGAAGAATCCTTTTGGTTTATATACACTTTAGCCTTTCACTACCATTATAAGCTTTAAAAATGGCAAAAGTGGTGTATGTGGAATTCTGAAGTTCCATTTACAAATGGCAGAAATAGAAACTGATGTAATAGTTTATTCAATATAATTTACAAATCACAAAAGTAACCTCTGGGCCACTCTGGGAAGAGTTAAAACACATACACACACAGTTCTTCCATTCCACATCTACTTTAATACATTAATAAAAAGAGGAAGAGGATGTCCCTAAAAAGTCACTTCAATTCCAGAAAACAGCCCATTTCTGAGCAAAGCTACCGAGAACTAATTCTGTATACACACATTTATATATATATATATATATATATATATATATATATATATATATATATATATATATATATATATAGAACCTCTGGCATTCACACACATACAATTCAAGTGTCCCATTGTTGATAAATGTGGCATCTGTATCAGTGTAGATGGAAAACATTTAAAAATGGGGGTTACATCTAAAGTATTTAAAGTGGAGCTCCACTCAAAATGGGAAGCTCTGCTTGTCTGCCTCCTTCCCGTCACATTTGGCACCTTTTGGGGGGGGGGGGGGGTACCTGTATGTCACATCACAGGTACCCACTCCCACTTGTGGCTCAGTTCACCATGGAAGTCCCAGAAGACTGCGGCCCATTCACAAAGTGCAGTACGCTTCGCACGTGTGTAGTAAGAAACCGGCTGTGAAGCCACAAAGCTTCGTTTTCCTTAGTCAGGATGGCATCACCTGCACACGTTAACCGACTAAAGAATCAGCTGGAGCTCCTCTTCAAGAAGAAAAATTTACTAAAAATATGTATAAAAGTATACAAGATAAAAAGGTAGAAAAAAAAAAGCCACTACAGGTTTCAAATTAACGTCTCAATCTCTGTGCAGCTAAAAACTGTTTAAATTTAAGCCAAAAAACACACTGTCCGCATTTCCCCCATAGTCTCCTTCTGACTAACTGATAATGTATTATACACGTGTGCTATGCATAACCCTGTGCTGAGGTTTCTGATGTTGTACTGTATACCTAACCTGTTGAGATAATAATTATTTTATTGATAGATTTTGTTAGAACATAGAGAGTTGTTGATATCAGTAACCACCCTGTGGTCAGATTGCAGCAAACAATATATAAAATCTAGTGTAGCATTTCCTATATCAGGGGTGTCCAAACTTTTTTTCAAAATTCAGTCTAAGTGTGTTTGTCCGAGCACTATCACAATGCCCAACATAGAGCTATATCTATCGGTCTATCTCTTGGGGCCCCAACAAATCCCTGAGCCATGAAATAAAGAACTGTGAAGCAAAATAAGGGTCAGTACCCATCAATGCAGCCTCACCAGTGCCACGATGGAAAGCCTCACCAGTGCCACGATGGAAAGCCTCACCAGTGCCACGATGGAAAGCCTCACCAGTGCCACGATGGAAAGCCTCACCAGTGCCACGATGGAAAGCCTCACCAGTGCCACGATGGAAAGCCTCACCAGTGCCACGATGGAAAGCCTCACCAGTGCCACGATGGAAAGCCTCACCAGTGCCACGATGGAAAGCCTCACCAGTGCCACGATGGAAAGCCTCACAAGTGCCATGAATGCAGCCTCACAAGTGCCATGAAGGCAGCCTTACCATTGCCATTAGTGCAGCCTGATCCATGCCCATCTGCAGCCTCGGGACAGGGAGGGGGGCAGGACAAGCGCCAACAGATTACATAAAGGATAATCCCCTGTTTACTATGCAGCCTCTTTAATACAAAGTCCCGCCTCCTATGATAGACAGAACAGTTGTCCAAAGCCAGCCCAGGAGACGGGACTTTCTATTACAGATTCCGCTAAGTAAACAGGAGATTCTCCTGTATATAATCTGATGGCGCTCATCCCGCTCCCTCCCTGTCCCCTCTGAGGCAGTGCCGATAAATACGGCCCCTGGGGGCCACAAAAGATATATATATCCAAATTACCTGGGGGGCCACATTAAACCGGAACGTGGGCCACAATTGGCCCACGGGCCGTACTTTGGATATGCCTATCCTATATAAACCACTTATTCAATTTAAAAAATACATACATTAGAATACATTTTTTTTTTTTTTTTGCTGCTTCACTTATAACTTACTTACAAATAAAGGGACTCTGTTACAGGGGTGTTTCAACAGCTTCTAGCAGATCAATATATTACTACTGCCATATCTATTGGTAATAGCACAGGTGATAGCGCAGGTGTTTCTAATTAGAACTAAAGCAAATGTCTTTTTTCCTTTGGGGATAAAAGTTTTACCCAAATAAAGGAAAGCTGATCATTGTAAGCACCCCTGTCAGTGGTTTGTCTCAACGGTAACTGCTACATCTGCAGGAGAGCAGATTTTTTTTTTTTTTTTTAAACAGACTTGCTGGCTGGATCACAAGATGAAAATAGAAGAAAGGAAGCCTAAAAGAAATTAAATACATACAGTCATCACACCTAAGAATTGGAAAGCTGCAATATAATAACTGGTTGCTTTTGGGTTTAACCAGATGGCGACTGGCCCACGTACATTTACTGCGGCAGGGCGGCCGCTCTGGGCAGAATCACGCACCTGTACGCGATTCCGTACTTCTGGATCTAGGGCGCACACATGCTGCCGGCGACCCGCTCCTGCTGTGCTCAGAGACAGCGAGAGCCAATCAACCGATTTGATTTGTTTTTATTAAACTGGTTTATATGTTATCTTTCTATTGGAGCACCTTTATCATTTACATGTGGAGAGATCCCTTATATGCACGGTTGGATACTGAATACTCCTGCAAACCCTTTTTATGTGGTTTGAAAGTGTCTTAGCCTAACACAAAAGAGTGTAGGCATTGGAATTTGGTGAGTGCGTTTCCTGAGGGAAGTTGTGTCACTTGCACATTGCTGTGGTGGATGAAACAGGAAGATTTTACACTGAATAAGAATTCACTGGAACACTTTATGGACACTTTTTGTGGCACATCTTTTGTCTTTATTTTTTATGTTTCACTTGTCACAGGGTGAAATTAATATACATTTTTATTCATGTATTTTTCACGCTCCAATGGGCTGAACAAACACTTTTACTGAATATTTATTTAGCGCCACTATTTTGTTCTGTTATCATTCATTTCTTTGATAAGTGTTAAAATACAGTTCACAAGAAACCATAATGATCTATAGTGTATACATAATATAAGGGTGCTGTGATTCCTATACACAACTGGGATCAGCACTATATACCTGGATTACAGTCACTCTCCCCTATATACACACAAATCTCTGATTATACATATTAGGCTCACTGCACCAAGCTGGAACACAAGGCTATTTTTAGCCAAGTGGAAGTTATTTTTCAAATCTCAGTGGCCTCAGCTAAAAATAACTGCCACTTTTTTAAACAAAAATGATGTTATTATTGTGTGTAAGGTTTGCAGGGTGCAAATGTACTATCATGTGAGCCTGTGCTGGCTATGGATATTTCAAGTATAAATCTATCCATTTAAATTAGTATTAAACCCAAATCCAAAAATTTATTTTATTGCAGCTTACTGATCATTAGATGTAATGGCTGCATTAGTTTTCTTTTAAGGCTTCTTCCCCTTTGTTTTTACCTGGTGGCAGTTATTTTTCAAATCTCTATGGCCTCAGCAGAAAATAACTGTCACTTTTTCAGACATAAAGGATGTTATAATTGTGTGTAAGGTTTGAAAATTGAGCCTAATGTCGGGTGCATATTTACTTTAATGCGAGTCTGTGCCCAGACTATGGACATTAAAAATGGAAATCTATCAATTTAAAGCGGGATTAAACCCAACACCAAACATAATATAATATATTGCAGTTTACCAATCATTAGATGTGGTCGATGCATTCGCTGCTTTTTGTTTAAGGCTTTTTCCCCTTTGTTTTCGCCCAGTGATCTGGCCAGTAACACACCTCCAGTATTATTATATTATTCAGGATTTATATAGCGCCGACAGTTTATGCAGCACTTTACAACTTGAGGGCAGACAGTACACTTACAATACAATTCAATACAGGAGTAATCAGAGGGCCCTGCCCGTTAGAGCTTACAATCTAGGAATTAAAGTGCCCCCATTCTGGATCAGTTATCCTTCGGGACAGCAGCATTGTCATTCTGAGGTGGAGGGGAGCATTAGATGTACTAGCAGATTTAGATACACTAAGCACATTGAAGCCAAATTCCAGCTCACACTTTAAAAAGTAGTATTAAACCCATAAGCAAACCATTATTATATTACAGCATATCAGTTTTTAGATGCGATGGCTGCATTGGTTTTATTTCTTCTATTTTAATCTTCTCATTCAGCAGTATGTATCAGCTTACATGGATGAGACCATTTACCACTGGCAGGGGTGCTTACAATGATCAAATTTCTATTCATGTAAATCCCATGTGAGGTGGAGTTTGGCTTCAATATGTTAGTGTATTCAAATCTGCTAAAACATTTAACTCCAGAATGACAGTCTTCCAGAATGACAATGCTGCTGTCTGCCATGTCCTCTCTAGGAGGTGTGTTACTGGCCAGATCACCAGGTAAAAAACACAGGGGGGAAAGCCAAAGAAAATAAAACTAATGCAGCCACCACATCTAATTGGAAAGCTGAAATATATAACATTTTTTATTTTGGGTTTAATACCACTTTAGGTAGTTACAGCAAACATTTTTTTCCCCTTTTGGGATAATAAAAAAGCTTTACATAAATGAATACAAGCTGATTACTTTATGCACCCCTGTTAGTGGTTAAATGGTTTTCTCAAACCTCTAACATCTGCAAGACAGCTTGGTCTGTTGAAAAACAAACTTACTGGGCAGATCACTAGGTGAAAATAAATGAAAGAAAGCCTTAAAAAAATATATATTCTTAACAAGAGGAAAAAGGTCTTTAAGCCGCGGTTCCTCTGAATCTCAAAGGATCCACAACGCATTCCTGTGCAATTCACATGCGATTCAGTGCCTTCCGATTTGAGCCCATTAATTTTGAATGGGCTCAAATCGCACTGCAACATGATCACCTCTGCAGTTTTTATTTTTTGCGCTATAAACAAAAAAAGAGCGACAATTTAAAAAAAAAAAAAACGCATTATTTTTTACTTTTTGCTATAATAAATATCCCCAAAAAACATTAAAAAAAACACCCTTTTTTCCCCTCAGTTTAGGCCGATATGTTTTCTACATATTTTTGGGGAAAAAAAAAAAAAAAAAAAAATCACAAAAGGCATATATGGATTTGTTTGCGCAAAAGTTATAGTGTCTACAAAATAGGAGATAGTTTTATGGCATTTTTATTATTTTTTTTTTCACTAGTAATGGTGGCGATCAGCGATTTTTATCGTGACTGCGACATTATGGCGGACACGTCGGACAATTTTGACACATTTTTGGGACCATTTGCATTAATACAGCGATCAGTGAGATTAAAAATGCATTGATTACTGTAAAAATGTCACTGGCAGTGAAGGGGTTAATGTGTGTCCTAGGAAGTGTTCCATCTGAAGGGGGATATGAACTGTACAGGGAAACTAACCGATCGCCTGTTTATACTCTGTATTAACAGAGGATCTGTCAGTTCTCCCCTCAGAGAACCGGAAACTGTGTGTTCACACACAGCTCCCAGTTCGCCGTGTGCCCCGAGTGATCGCGGTGATCGAGACCGCCGTGCACTTGCATCGGCTCCATGGGCAAGCAGGAGGCGCACGCCCCCCCTAGTGGCCGTCTATGGTACCGACGTACCACGACAGCGATTCGCCTGCCTGTGCCATTCTACCGCAGTATAGCTGCGGCAGACGGTCGACAAGCGGTTAAGAAAGTTCGTTCAATTTTCTAATTGTTAGTGGGTTCAAATCGACGTTCATTTTCAACCACATTGATTGTCTGGATTTGTTTCCACATTTTGTCTCTCATAGTTGAGGTATAACTATGATGACAATTACAGGCCTCTCATCTTTTTAAGTGGGAGAACTTGCACAATTGGTGGCTGAGTAAATACTTTTTTGCCCCACTGTAGGTGTGAACCAAGTCTAAGAGGTTAATTAACATAATGGGGTTAAAAAGACTAAAATTAGCCCTTTATAGTACCAAAAAAAAAAAAAAAAAAAAGGAGATAATCACTACTGTAAGGGGTTCATTTTTTTTACTGTAGAACTGTGAAAGTAACATTTACAGTAGCGATTTGCTATTTTTGTACTATAAAAAGGGCTCATTTTAGTTTTTTTAACCCCATTACATCAGTTACCGGCCGATTAATAGTAATCAATTAATTTCATAATCGATTAGTTGTTTCAGCCCTAAATGAATTTGAAGACATTTGAATTGGTTATTAAGCAATATTCTGTTGAGCAAAATGTATTCACAGTCAAAAAACAACAATAGTAAAATGATGACAAAACTTCACTGCAGCACTAAGTAGGGATACTTCAAGATCAACTGTCATGAGGAAAAAAAATGTAATCCCTGTTATGTGCTTAGAGTCCCAGTAAGTGGGACATTCATGTAGAGACCTGCAAAGTCTTTTGTCTTTGGAGAAGTGTAAATTCACTACTGCGTTTCCTGAAAGTATACCTATCATACACTGCTGACCTCTCCCTCTGAAACTGCAGGATTCCTTAAAGGAGTTTTAAAGTCTTGTGATTTTCACCTTAAAGCGGAGTTCCACACAAAAATGGAACTTCCACTTTTCGGAACCCTCCCCCCCTCCGGTGTCACATTTGGCACCTTTCAGGGGGGGAGGGGGGTGCAGATACCTGTCTAAGACAGGTATTTGCACCCACTTCCGGCATAGACTCCCATGGGAGTCTATGCCTCTTCCCGTCCCTTTGCGCTCTCTCCTGGGAACACACAGCTCCCAGGAGAGAGCGGGGACCACTTACGATGCGCAGCGCGACTCGCGCATGCGCAGTAGGGAACCGGGAAGTGAAGCCGCAACGCTTCACTTCCTGATTCCCTCACGCAGGATGGCGGTGGCAGCTGTCGAGAACCGAGCGGGTTCTCGGCGTCGCCTGCCGACATCGCTGGACCCTGGGACAGGTAAGTGGCCATGTATTAAAAGTCAGAAGCTGCAGTATTTGTAGCTGCTGGCTTTTAATATTTTTTTTTTTTTTGGCGGTGTGGGTGAACCCCCGCTTTAACCACTTACCCACTGGGCACTTAAACCAGGGCTTAACAAAATTTGCTTTGAAGTTAGGAGCCAGTTTTTTAGAGTGGTATGGAATGTCAGCTCCCGGGGTAAGGTCAGTAATTTTCGCCCCCTAACTCACAACGGAGCACCCAGTCAATAACTCTAATATAACGCTGTTGCATCAGGGTTATGGGCAGACCAGAAAGAATAAGGCTGGCACTGGCAGGTGGTACTGGGAGGTGGCAGTGGTTTGGAACCGACAGGTGGCACTGGTTGGCACTGGCAGGTGGCACTGGTTGGCACTGGCAGGTGGCACTGGTTGGCACTGGCAGGTGGCACTGGTTGGCACTGGCAGGTGGCATTGGTTGGCACTGGCAGGTGGCATTGGTTGGCACTGGCAGGTGGCATTGGTTGGCAGTAGCACTGGTAGGCATTGGCGGGTGGCACTGGTTTGGAACTGGCAGGTGGCACTGGCAGGTGGCACTGATTGGCGGTGGCACATGGCACCGATTGGCGTTGGCATTGGCAGGTGGCACTGGTTGGAACTGGCAGGTGACACTGATTGGCGGTGGCACTGGTTGTCACTGGCAGGTGGCACTGGTTGTCACTGGTAGGTGGCACTGGTTGTCACTGGCAGGTTTCACACTGAGCCGAGTAACTATGTGTAAAGCTGACAAGTAACAGAGAGGAGAGAGGAGCTGTCAGAATTGAGCTTAATGTCAGGGGTAGGCGGGACCTGGCTGGGGTGGGCGGGACCCAGCAGCTATCAAACACCAGCCAATGATTGGGCTGCTTAAGAAAAGGGGCGGGGCCACATACACGTAGCGGCCAGCCCAGATCCCATTGGCTGGTGTTTGATAGCTGCTGGGTTCCGACATCAAGCTCAATTCTGAAAGATCCTCTCTCTCTCCTCTCTGTTACGTGTCAATTTCACACACTCAGCGGCTCTGGCAAGCATCAAGCGCCGTGCTGAGTGTGGAGAAGGGAGGAGGAACGGCGGTCAGTGTTAGATATCATAGCACTGTATGTCTGGGGCATCGGGAGTTGCAGTGAGTGGGCTGGTGGCAGCCTAGGAGCCAGAGTGCGGTTTCTGGTCGCAATGGCGACCTGTCGCTTAGGGTTTGTCGAGCCCTGACTTAAATCCCCTTCCTAACCAGACCAATTTTCAGCCCTCAGTGCCTCTCACACTTTGAATGACAATTACTCAGTCATACAACACTGTACCCATATGAAATTTTTGTCCTTTTTTCACACAATTGGAGCTTTCTTTTGGTGGCATTTAATCACCGCTGGGTTTATTTTCTGCGCTATAAATGAAAAGAGACCGAAAATTCTGTAAAACATTTTTCTTTGTTTCGGTTATAAAATTTTGCAAAGTAGTAATTTTTCATAATATATTTTGGCCACATTTTATACTGCTACATATCTTTGGTAAAAATAATCCATATCGGTGTATATTATTTGGTCTTTGTGAAACTTATAGAGTCTACAAGATGTGGTGCCAATCACTGAAAATTGATGACACTTGAAGTACTGACGGCCTATCATTTCTTGAGACCCTAATAAGCCAGGACAGTACAAATACCCCCCAAATGACCCCTTTTTGGAAAGTAGACATTAAAAGGTATTTAGAAAAAGGCATGGTGAGTTTTTTGAAGTTGTAATTTTTTCCCACAATTCTTTGCAAAAATCAAGATTTTTTTTTCTTCTTTCACAAAAGTGTCATATCAGGTTGTTTCTCACACACAGCATATGGCATATGCATACCATAAATTACACCCAAAATACATTCTACTACTCGTCCTGAGTATGGAAATACCACATGTGTGAGACTTTTACAGTGTGGCCACATACAGAGGCCCAACATGCAGGGAGCGCCATCAGGCGTTCTAGGAGCATAAATTACACATCTAATTTCTTGACTTCCTCTTGCACTTTTGAAGGCCCTGGAGCACCAGGACAATTGAAAAGCCCCAAAAATAACCACAATATGGAAAGAAAACACCCCAACGTAAAAACTGTGAGGCATATCGAGTTATTTGATGTCATTTTTTTCTACAAGTTTTTGGAAAATGTGGAAAGAAAATGAAAATGCATTTTTTTAAATTTTTTTTTACACAGTTGCCCATTTTTACAATATTTCTAACATGTAGCACGTACATACCAAAAATTACACCCCAAAATAGATTCTCCTACTCCCGAGTATAACGATACCACATGTGTGAGACTTTTACACAGCCTGGCCACATACAGAGGTCCAACGTGCAGGGAGCACCATCAGGCGTTGTAAGGGCATAAATTTCAAATCTAAATTTGACTATCTATTACACTTTGAGGCACTGTAGTGGCATGGATGAGCCTTGGATAGGGATGGCCAAGCATGGTTGAGCCATGAATGTGGATGGCTGGGTATGGCCAAGTATGGATGGGATGCCTGAGTGGGGATGGCTGGGTGGGTATGGATGGGATGGCTGGGTATGGCTGAGTATGGCTCGGTCGGGTATGAATGGGATGGCTGGGTCGGGTATTTCTGAGGCTGGGTATGGCTGAGTGTGGATGGGATGGATGAGTATTGCTGAGGATGGATGAGTATGGATGGCTGAGCATGGATGGATGGATGAGTATTGCTGAGTATGGATGGATGAGTATTGCTGAGGATGGAGGAGTATGGATGGATATTGCTGAGTATGGATGGCTGAGCAAGGATGGATGAGTATTGCTGAGCAAGGATGGATGAGTATTGCTGAGCATGGATGGAGGGATGAGTATTTCTGAGTATGGATGGATGGATGAGTATTTCTGAGTATGGATGGATGGATGAGTATTTCTGAGTATGGATGGATGGATGGATGAGTATTGCTGGGATGGATTAGTGCTGGAAAGGGCACATATCAGCGCTGTGGGCACTGCACATCCAGTCCACAGCACTTGATCTCTCCCCTCTCTGTACGAGGAGGGGAGAGCGGAATCGGACGTGACGCCGGTTTGTTTACATGTGATCGCTTCGTCATTTGACGGAGCGATCACATGGTAAACGGCCGCTATCAGCGGCCATTTACCGTGATCCATGATGCGGTCATGGATGTTCCCGGGTGCGCGCCCCAGGAGGCACGCAGGAGCAAGATTCTGGAAGGACGTCCATGGACGCCCTCCCAGAATAAGCCGTCTGCGCTGTAGCCATCTTTCAGCTATGGCCCGGTCGGCATGTGGTTAATGCATTCTATGCATTAAGGTGAAAAATCTTCGGTGCTGCAGCTGCCCCCCCAGAGCACCCCTTTTTCTTACCGGAACCCTATCTTTCCAGCGACGAGCACAGGCCCAGCAGCTCCAGCCATTGTCTACAGTCCTCATTGGATAGATTGATAGCAGCAGGAGCCATTGGCTCCCGCTGCTGTCAATCAAATCCAGTGACATGGGAGCCAGGGGGCGGGACCCAAGTCCTGCTGTCTGTGTCAACGGATGCGCGCCCGCACGAGTGCCCCCATGAAAAGCGGCTCTCCGTAGGGGCAGTGAAAAACCGAAAAGCCTGGATGGCCGCACTTCCGTGAAAAACGCACCTTTATTATAACAAAAATAGGTCACATAAAAGCAGATAACGCAGGACAACTGCTAGCCAACGCGTCTAACATCAAACGATGCTTACTCATATGAGTAAGCATCGTTTGATGTGAAACGCGTTAGCTAGCAGTTGTCCTGCGTTATCTGCCTTTTATGTGACCTATTTTTGTTATAATAAAGGTGCTTTTTTCACGGAAGTGCGGCCATCAAGGCTTTTCGGTTTTTCACTTCTACTAATTGTGCAGTGCCAGCACCTGTGAGGCCGGGGGAGGATTTTTCCCATTGATTGAAATGGTTTTCCTGTGAGCGGCTTCATCTCCTCAACTCCGTGGGGGCACCCGATGAAGAGGAGGAGCCGGGAGCACCACCGGGGGACTCCAGAAAAGAAGGATCGGGGCATCTGTGCAAAACCCTTGTACAGAGCAAGTTGTGTGGTCAGCGATCAATGCTAAACTTAAGATATGGCACCAACATCCCGTTTATAGATGAAAGAAAAAATATAAAAGGAGGATATGGGACTTTTAAGGTGCAAAAATAGACAAAACAAAAATATGTAAAAAGGAAAATATATACAATTTTTATTAAATGAATTACATCAATAAAAACAGTACATTCAGTATACTCATTGCCAAGGATGAATGCAAGGCATCCTCTAAACGACAACGGTCTATTGCAAACACGTTAAAATTTTTCTACGTTTCGCCGTATGGCTTCTTCAGGAAAGAACGTGAAGATTCTTTAGATATCAAGACCTATAACTTTAACAACTTTAATTATGCAATAGAAAACAGAAAAAGGAGATACCCATTAGTATATCAAACATCAAAAACTATTCATTTCATCTTGACTATATCTATGGCTGCGTTAATAAGGCAAGAGATATTCCCCAAAACAAAAACCTAAGGGCCCTACCTCATGTTGTGAGTCTGGTGGCCCACACACACACACACACACACAACTGATTTAAAAATGAAATCCAACAAAATGCCGCAAACCATCCAGAAACTCACGAGTATTGCCAGGTCTCCCGTAGGGAGAGGTCAATGGTACTATATTGTGTACTGATCTGATACAGATATCCTGTCAATAAACAATTATAAATTTTGATTGTGTTTCATAACGTATCGCAAAATGACAATCATTCAGACCAGGATATATTTGCAGGGAAAACTCACTTAATTGGAGTTATTAAAAGTATATTGAAGTTACACTGGGAGCCTCTAGCGTTCAAAGGAAAACAGGAATTGCATCATAGATGAAGCCAGTACACAATATAGTACCATTGACCCCTCCCTACGGGAGACCTGGCATTACTCGTGAGTGTCTGGATGGTTTGCGGCATTTTGTTGGATTTCATTTTTAAATCAGTTGTGTATGTGTGTGTGGGCCACCAGACTCACAACATGAGGTAGGGCCCTTAGGTTTTTGTTTTAGGGAATATCTCTTGCCTTAACGCAGACATAGATATAGTCAAGATGAAATAAATAGTTTTTGATGTTTGATATACTAATGGGTATCTCTTTTTCCTTAATATTTAAAGAATCTTCACGTTCTTTCCTGAAGAAGCCATACGGTGAAACATGTAGAAAATTTGAACGTGTTTGCAATAGACCGTTGTCGTTTAGAGGATGCCTTGCATTCATCCTTAGCTAGGAGTATACTAAATGTACTGTTTTTTTTATTGATGTAATTCCCATATCCTCTTTATGTTTTTTCTTTCACCTTGTACAGATCAGGCAAGTATGACATGTTTGTTATTAAAAAAAAAAAAAAAAAAATGAATTTTTACAATCGCTAACTGTCCTGGTGGAGCTCTGGCTTCTGCACTTTAACCACTGAACTGGAATAATTAAAAGATACGGAGTTCAGACTTTTCTCTGGCATTCATTTTACCTCATGTCTGTGACTCGGAAGCATTGATGGCATTTTTCAGCAGTGGTAGCTCCCATATTCCTTTCGCACTACATACTGCAATCAACCATATGGTTAAAAATGTGCTGCATTGAATCTTGCATTGACCAGGCATGTAACTTGATGGGCCCTATATGGTGTGAAACAATGGGGTTGATTTACTAAAGGCAAATAGACTGTGCACTTTGCAATGACAGTTCCTCCAGAGCTTAGTAAATGAGGAGAAGCTCTGCGGACTTACATCATCCAATCATGTGGAAGAAAAAAAAAATGCTGTTTTTTTATGTGATTGGGTCTTCTTGGCAATGTGCAGCTTCACCTCATTTACTAAGCTCTGGAGCAACTACACTTGCAAAGTGTACAGTCTATTTGCTTTTAGTAAATCAACCCCAGTGTCTCTCTCATGCAATAAAGAGGAACTTTGCATGTCTGTGTAACAACGTTTATTGTAAGCAACACACAGATTATAGACAACAGTGTTTTCTTCTTCCTGGTTCTCACCAATACAATGATGGTAGGTCTGGTATGAATGTGAAGTGCCTCACAAGTGACATCACCATTCCATGAAATACTAGTTGGAAGGCTCTCAAAATACTTCCTGGGAAACATTAAATACAAAATATATACATACTGGAGAACATACAAAACAGCGCAAAGCCCAAAAGGGCTTCTGGGTAAATGTTCTTTACAAAGAATTATGTACTGTGGCAACTTATTTCTTAAACAACCACCTACACAAACGTGTCTTACATACATACCATTATTTAGGAATATAGTGTTTTCGACCTGATATTGTTTTAACAAAAAATCTTTAAAATGTCTGGTATGCAATCATAAGAACAAGGCCTGGTGCATCTGACCCCTTTCTGGGAAATGACAGTAGCTTTGTGAGATGACTCATCTAAGCAGCTACATGCCGGGTCATACCGAAATATGTTGGAGGGTGTTAAAAGGAGAAGATGGCGTATAAAAACAGACTGGAATCCTCTGCAACAAGAGAAATAATGCCTGTGATATGCAAACAATGTAAAGGAGGGCAAATCTGGCTATCACATGTAAGTAACGCTTGATGATCACTACTGATGTATTGCAGCTTTTAAAAGCCAAATTCAGCTTTATGGAAAAAAAAAAAATAAATGCACATATTTCTGCAGCAAAAAAGTGTCCATTTATTATTTTTAACAGAAGCCTGCAGAGCATTGCACTTGTGATCAGTGTCTCCTGCAGACACTGCCTGTAGCTCTGTGCTTATATATCTGTACAGGCCATCAGTGTCAGAGCTGTAGGAAGTGTCAATGGACTAGAAGGGGGCAAACTTGCAATCCATCGAGAACCACAAGCCATCTGTCGTGGTGATAGACAAGACTTGTAGTTCGTTCATTTACAGATCACTGTGAATACCGTATTTATCAACGTATAACACGCACCCCAAGTTTAGGAGGGAAGTTTAAGGAAAAAAAAACTTACATTTTAAATGCCCATCAATGCAGCCTTATCAGTGTCCATCTGCAGCCTTGCCCATCATTGCAGAACAATCAGTGTCCATCTGCAGCCTTGCCCATCATTGCAGAACAATCAGTGTCCATCTGCAGCCTTGCCCAACAGTGTCCATCTGCAGCCTTGCCCAACAGTGTCCATCTGCAGCCTTGCCCAACAGTGTCCATCTGCAGCCTTGCCCAACAGTGTCCATCTGCAGCCTTGCCCAACAGTGTCCATCTGCAGCCTTGCCCAACAGTGTCCATCTGCAGCCTTGCCCAACAGTGTCCATCTGCAGCCTTGCCCAACAGTGTCCATCTGCAGCCTTGCCCAACAGTGTCCATCTGCAGCCTTGCCCAAAATTGCAGCATGATCGTTTTTAAATGTTACCACCGCTGAGATACACAGAGCCGGATGTCCTGTGTACTCGGCTCCTCTCGCAGTCCCGCCCCTTGGCCCGGCTCCTATGATGGACACAACACTGGTCCAATGGCGAGACGTAAATGCTAGGAGGCGGGACTGGGCGTGACTGCGAGTGGAACCAAGCCTAGCCAAGTACAGAGTACACTCAGCTCTGTCTATTTTGGCGGCGCTTGTTCCCTCCCTCCCCTTCGAGACAGCGGTTTGGCGTATAACACGCACCCACGATTTCCACCTGATTTTAAGGGAAAAAAGTGCGTGTTAGACGCTGATAAATACGGTATTTAACGTGGCTGTGCGGGCGGTGTTGATTTTAAATTGAACAGCGGCTGCGGGGGAGAGGAATCTGCAGGGGTTCTGGTAGAGGGAGGTAAGTGATTAGGAGCATGTTACACCCTAAATACAGGTGTAATATGTTCCCAAGACCCCTTTCACACTGAAGGTGTTTTAGCACTAAAAATAGCACCTGTAAAGCACCTGAAAAAACGCCTCCCATGCCACCCCAATGTTAAAGCATGAGTGTTTTCACACTGGGGCGATGCGCTTATGGGACGTTAGAAAAAGTCCTACAAGCAGCGTCTTAGGGGCAGTTTGGGAGGGGTGTATACACTGCTCCATCCACCGCCCCTGCCCATTGAAATGAATAGGCAGCGCTGCCGAAGCACCTGCAAAGCTCTTCGGCAGCGCTGCAAGATGGGCACTTTAACCCTTTCTTCGGCCGCTAGCAGGGGTTAAAAGCGCCCCGCTAGCGGCTGAAAAGCACCACTAAAATAGTAAAGCGCAACTAAAACTAGCAGCTCTTTACCGCTGATGCGGCCACGCTACAGTGTGAAAGGGGTCTAAAAGGTGAATGGAACACTCAATCACTTTTGAAATGTACACAAACATTTGGGTGAATAATGCATTTATGTTTAATGTTATAAAAATATTGTTTCCATGTATTGTTTATATTATATGACCTGTGGGAGGGGGATCAGAATAAATGGGTTTATCTCTAGTCATAATCAGGATTGCCAATTGCATTTACCAATGACTGACAAAAGTAGAGGGAACAAGTTCAAATCTGCATACAAAATGCAGTTATCAAAAACATGGAAAAAAGCAAATCAAGCAAACATTTCATGTATATATTGCACTAAAAACTCTAAACTGTACTTCCCTGTAAGCCAAATTTCCCTTGCATCATCCTTCTCCTCAATGTGACAAGGGAGGTCTACTTTTTTAGCAGAGCGTAAGAAAAAAAAAAAAAGAAGGTGGTGACGCTTCACAGAGAAGCATTGTTATACTGCAAGACTCAGCACTAGTTCTGTGGTGGAGAAGTAGAACGGCCGTCATTACTAAACTCCATCAGAAAATAGTTCTCGGATTGTCACATACTACACTGA
The DNA here is from genome assembly GCA_037952835.1 of Lithobates septentrionalis. Taxonomy (NCBI): domain Eukaryota; kingdom Metazoa; phylum Chordata; class Amphibia; order Anura; family Ranidae; genus Lithobates; species Lithobates septentrionalis. Next base: position 1,571,387 of record JBBDGP010000848.1, read on the forward strand.
TCTGATGACTTCAGTTCTTTGTAACTCATCGACTTGTAAAAAGTATGAAAAATCAGGAGTTTTTCCTGTCTACATGCTTTTATGAGGTCACACTGCCTGGTCACAGTAATAATGATAAAAAACAGTCTGGCAACTAGCATTTTCACAAGGAGGTCAGCAGTTGCAGTCTTCATATTCCTCTCACTACAGGTTTTCCAATAATATCCTACTTAAAAACATACAAATAAAAAATTAGATGTGCATTAACCATAATGCTCACTTATTCATTTTTCTTTATAAGTGATATTCAGTTTGTTAAAGCCCAACTCCAGACACGGAGATCTTGGTCAGTCCTTCTGTAATAAAAGTCTGGATAAATGTACTTTAAAAAGCACTACTATTCTTTAAGCCGGGTAGTACAGCTCCTGTTCTACTTCTGGCCCGCTTAGACTATGAGGGTATCAGACACAAGCACTAGTGTTGAATGACCCCCCCAAAGTGCCACTTCATTCCAGGAATGATTCTCAGGTTCTCTAGTCCTGTTCTGATGACAACACAAAATGTTATATTTCCTTTTGAGCCCCTAGTGACAGTTGTCATCATGACATATAGAGTGACTCTCCCTAGCAGAGACACAGACAGCAAAGAATACATAACAGGGGCTCCAATTCTTCCATACACTAAAAGTTTTGCTTTTAGATATACATTAAGACAGAATTATAACACACACAAAGAAACAAGATCATCTAACAGGAAATGGCCAACAACTCCAGCTCTACAGATTAGTTGGGTTCTCAAGTTCATATGTGAAAAATTTGTTAGACAAAATTTTGACTCAAAAGCAACCATTTCAGCCTAATTGTGTATGTGGTAGCCTTAGCGACTTGAAGGACAATTAAATATAAGGAAAAAAGGTACAGAAATGTAAATGAACAGTCTGGGGACATTTCTAGAATCCTGGAATTTGTGCTTAAAGTGGTTGTAAAGGCAGAAGGTTTTTTATATCCTAATGCATTCTATGCATTAAGATAAAAAGCCTTCTGTGTGCAGCAGCCCCCCCCCCCCCCCCCCTCATACTTACCCGAGGTCCATCTAGACCAGTGGTTCTCAACCCCTCTCTCTCTAGTCCTCGTTCTTGTACTCTTATTCTTTCTCTTCCTTTGTCTTGGCTCCTCCCCTCTTTTCCTCTCCCTTTCATATATTCTCTAATTTTATTCCTTCTCTTTCTCCTTGGTGGAGGGAATGGGATCAGTGGCAGTGCTGGCAGGGAGTTGGGATCAGTGGCAGTGCTGGCGGGGAGTTGGGATCAGTTGCAGTGCTGGGGGGAGTTCTGATCAGCCAAATTAGGTGCTCTTGATCAAGGTCAACTGCTGATCTGAACTGTAGTAGGGACTTTAAATGGCAACTATAATCACAGGTAGTGTTACTCACTGTGTCACCGGCTTCACTGTGTCTCCGACTTTGTGGTGTCTCGCAGCAGTGACACCTATGCCGAAATCAGGAGATAGGGTCATCTCCAGCCCCTCCCACTTCACATTCCTCACCAGTCAGCTGACCTCTAGTCTGTACCCCTCAGCCATGTCGTATACTGAATGGGCGGCTGCGAATAGGCCAAGTGGGCATTCGCTGGTTTCAGGAACAGCCCAGCTGGGTGGCCACGGGCTCCAGGGACAGCCCTGCAGGGTGGCCGTGAAAAGGCTGGGAGAGCAGTGCAGGCTTCAGGAACAGCCCACTATTCAGTGACCCCTGGCAATTCAACCCCCAGGTTGAGAACCACTGATCTAGACCCAGTGATGTTGCAGGAGTGTCTCAGCTGCCTGGGGACCCCCCTCCTCAATGGCTGAGACAGCAGTGTGGCGCCATTGGCTCCCACTGCTGTCAAAGTCAGTCAGCCAATGAGGAGAAAAAGGGGCAGGGCCAGGCCACAGCTCTGTGCTATGAATGGACACAGGGAGCTGAGGTTCAGCTGCCCCTATAGCAAGCTGCTTGCTGTGGAGGCACTCAATAGGTGGGAGGGGCCAGGAGCACCTATGAGGGACCTGAGAAGAGGAGGATCTGGGCTGCTCTGTGCAAAACCACTACACAGAGCAGACAAGTAGCACACTTTTTTTTTAGTTAAATATAACAAAAAAGACTTTAGTATCACTTTAAGGTCAACTTTAAATATCTTAACAGAACTAAAAACAAAATGCAGAGAAATGTTTGGGGATATGGAACTTCCTACATACCAGCGATTTCCTGTCCTGTAATGCCAAGGAGGAACATCTGTCACCCTTTCCCAAGCTTGAACTGTCCTCAGTGCACAGGACACTTCTTATTCCCCACATATTGCAGATGTCTGGCTGGAATTGCCATAACTGTGCAAAGAACAGTCCGCCCAATGGTCAGGCTCGTCACTCAGCTATATGCTGGAGAGACAGCGGAAAGCTGCCTTCTATACGAGAGCTAAGCATCTACACTGCACCCCCATCAACACTGTTCTTCCACAGAATAAGAATAAGAATAAAAGTTTTAAATCAGACATTCGCTTCAAGAGAAAGAGGAAGTTGGGAGGGAGAAGAGTAAGAAGGACCATCAGGCTATTTCTCGTGGTTTCCTCTTCTACATAAACAGACTTTGCTGTCACCAAAGCTGGAGTTTGCACACACAATATCTGATAATAAAGACATCTGTATATCTTCTCTGCTCACAAATACAAAAACAGGTTACCCTCAGGATGTGGGTCTAGTAAGCAAAGATTGTTACAATGATATGCAATATGTATAACAAAAATGTATTTCTGCTGTGAAAAACACGATGGTATGTTGTCAAGTGTGAAGCTTCTGCTTTTCAAAAGTTCCTCTTTCACAAACCCCGTCCCCAAGCAATTTGTGCTAATAATGGAAAGACAGTCAGCCTACATACTAAACTTATAAAACATACTGTGTTCAGTGAATTGAAAAATGGCTCTATTGCTAGCATGTACCGGTTAGTATGGTGCCATACAGGTGTCCTATAGGTACAGTATATGAAAAGGAGGAGAACACAGCAAGTAAAATGGAGCTTTTATTTCCCCTTCGCTTCAGCTGAATATGGAGACTATGTTCAAAATAATAAGGTCCAATAGTATAGCAGGGAGGAGTGATAAACTGTGCAAAACAGATATTAAATTGCCTTACAAACCATTGTATCTTTTAGCATAAGGACATTTTCAACCAACATTTTCTGAACGTTTTACCAGTCCATCCCCCTCTTCTGCTGTATACTTGCACAGTTCTGGCACCAAGTTCAACAGTGTTCTGCGGTAATATTTACTTATGGTTGGTGCATCTTCTGGTTCCCGCTGCCTGTGTGTGTGGATCCCCATAGACTTCTATAATCCCAGGCCTTCTTATGTTCACCTGTTCACACCATCACCTGACCTCTGCATCTGAGGTTACAGCTTACCGCTATTTGCAGAGGCACCACTCACCACCAAACCTGCAACACCCCATCACCTTGCCTGCAGCTCCTTTCTTACTACCACTCTAAAAACCCCTTCACCCACAGCACCTTCATGCCAACTCCCCTGCACTCTTACCACCACAGCTGACCCCCATCTTTCCGTCTTCACTCTGTATCCATGCTAGGAAAGTAGAATTTCATGTTTAATGTCACTTTAAATATTTCCATTACAGAATGATGTTGGCGCTGTGTGCGTTGTAATGGACTGTAGTAGCATTAGCTACATACAGTTAGTGGTGTATTCGGAAGCAGTATAGGAGACTTTCTGTCTGTTGCTAAATATCAAAAGAGGCGGGCTGAGTGCTTCTCTGGAGAAGGAGAAGCCTTGAATTTTTAGCAATGCAAAAAAAGATTCCTCTGATTGGCCAATCAGAGAAGTACTCAGACTCTAATTTGAGCAGCAGATGGGAAATCATCTGAACCGCTACTGGAACACACCACCGCCAAGTCCTGGTTCACACTAAGTGCCGGTTCACACAGGGGCGGCACGACTTGCAGGTCGCCTCACCGAGGCGACCTGCACACGACTTCAGCGGCGACTTGCAAAATGACTTCTGTATAGAAGTCAATGCAAGTCGCCCCAAAAATACTACAGGGGCCTTTTTCTAAGTCGGAGCGACTTGCGTCGCTCCTATTAGAACGGTTCCGTAGTACAGAACGGGACGCGACTTGTCAGGCGACTAGGTCACCTGACAAGTCACCCCTGTGTGAACCGGCACTAAGGCAACCTGTCAGGCGACTTAGCCGCCTGACAAGTCGAGCTCCATGCAGTGCAATGGAACCATTCTAATCGGAGCGATTTGAGTCTTAGAAAAAGGTTCCTGTACCATTTGAGGGTGTCTTCGCAGCGGCTTGCATTGACTTCTATTACAGAAGTCGTCTGCAGGCAATGCTGAAGTCCAGCTGTATGGAGCGACCCGAAGCCGCCCCAGTGTGAGCCGGCACTTACTGTATGCAACTAATGCTACTTCAGTTGCCTGGGTCAGCTTAACCATACTGAACTATTTAAAAAGAGACAATAAACATGGAATTTACTTTAAAGCGGAGCTCCACCCATTTAAAAGTCAGCCGCTACAAAAAGTGTAGCAGCTGATGTTTAATAAACACACTCACCTGTCCCACGGTAGAGCCTTGCCTCTCTCCCCCTTCTCTCTAGGGCGCCGGCAATGTAAGTGTGGGCACTCGGCTGTGGCCTCACAGCCAGGCGCGCACTGCGCGAGCCACGGTGCACGTTGTGAATGGCCGGGCAATCTTCTGGGACCTGTGACGTGTCCCAGAAGATTGCAGGGGGGGGGGGGGTATGGGGAAGAGGTGAACATCCGCTCTGTGCCGCAGCACCAGAGGAGTAAGTAGGAGCTGGGTACCTGTGAAAACTAGATACACTACACGAAACAAAAAACAAACGGATTTGGCTGCAGTATGGTTTTAATGAAAATGTATTAACATAACTTCAAAACATAAACAGTAATAGGCAAGAATTTTCAAAACCGTACATCCAAGTCTGTATGCCCAGAAATACTCTAGATAGATATAAATGGACACATATCAATGCAGCTCCGTAATCAATATATTGTTTAATTTAAAAAAAAAAAAAAAAAAACAGACTAGTGTACATACTTTAATTTAACCTTTAGCCATATACTATTTTTTATTCAGGCAGTAGGCTGAACGAAAAAAAAAAACAAAAAAAACACAGGATTCTTCCATGCACACTAAAAAGGTGGTTGAAGGATATTGTAATTTAACAGCAGCTTCTGCTGCTGTTAGAATACACTGATCAGTGACTGCAGCTACTGATTAAGAAAAGTTTTCCAGCATGTCCATTTGACAGAAGTCGATCAAATGACGTTCGGCCACACACTGATTGAAATTTAGCTGGTCACTGCTGACCTAAGTTGCCAACAGAGTATGACTAACTTAGGGGTGTCACCCTCTTGGCTGTACCATGAGGCTGGGTTGTGTAAATAACAGGACTGGAATCTGGATGAACAAAAATACAACTTTTTTTTTTTCTTTTTTAAAGGTAAATCTCCCTTATGGGTTATTCATTTTTTATTTAGTGGTTTGCTTGGGGTTCACTTGAATCTAAAAAGCATCTCTGTAAATAACTACTTTCCAACATTCTGCAGCTCCAAACTGATCCCTTTTGCTTAGATATTGGTGCTACTTCACCTTCTCCGATGGTTGGTGTTCTCCCCCAATAGGCTTTCAGCTCTTATTTATTACATTTATTTGGTCATGTTTCTATGCCTCCCCTTTTGATTTTGTAGCGATTCTCACAAGTACAGAAAGGATAGCAAACTTGGTTCTTTTTACCTGAATTCAAAAGGAGCTTCAAATTATTTCCCTTATTACCAAGCCAACAGGTAGACAGAACAAAAAACAGGGAGGGAACCTTGCCATCTTCTCCTTTGGAAATCTACCCAGGACAATGAAGAAATGGTCCTTGCAAGTATTAAAATCTAATTTTATTTAAAACGTACCTAATGGGAATATATCAGTAAATGCATACTCGAAACCACCCTTTTTGAAAACTGGTGGACACTTGATAGATAGGATGTGTCTGAAATGCACCTGTCCCAGTATAATGAAAGCGACTGCAGGGGCAAAATAGCAAGGAGAGGGACGAATCAAAGGGCATGAGAGGAGACCATATGTAGATTAGGAAAGATAACCAATTGTGCAGTGATGGCGATAGAACAGAAATGGGAAAAATTATCTCAAAGAATAAATGACTTCCTGCCAGACTGCAGATCTAATAATTCACAAGCGTGCATCTCTCATTACAACACATTTATATTATAATGCATTTAATTACACTAATGCACTGCTATACAAGCTAAGGTATAGAGCCGTTCATGTATCAGTCTTTAGAAGACAGAAACCAAAATGCTTTCTGGACTTCTTCAAGAAGAATGGCAACTAATAAGGGGACACTTATGAGGATATTTATAAAGAAGAGACTGTTTGCAGAATGTCAATCTCTGCAGGTACATTTCCAGGTCCATGTGTTTTAAATGACACAGATGAGAATGTTTGATTCAGTGCTGTGTGTAGAACTACTGTACCTGAAAAGTGTGGTCTCCAACCTTTTGTTACCAGTGGAAGAAAGATGAAGATCTGTATACTTAAAGTGGTTGTATAGTAGGGGTGCAACGGATCAAAAATCTCACGGATCAGATCGATCCTCGGATCAGAGTCACGGATCGGATAATTTTCGGATCAGCAAAAAAAAAACAAAACCACACAAATCTTGTTACACCCACCAGAGTTTTAGATTTAAAAGCTTTTTTCAACACAAAACCGAGCTTATATGCATAAATACAGTATTTGTGCATATAAGCTCAGTTTTGTGTTGAAAATGGCTTTTAAATCTAAAACTCCGGTGGGTGTAACAAGATGTCCGCTTGCCCCCTTCTCACTCTATCATTATTGTACTGTGCAGGAGTGTGGGGTGTAGCAAGATGGCGGCGACGAAACGTCACTTCCTGTCGAGACAGCGGCCGCTTCCGGGTGTACTAAGATGGCCGCCGGCTCCGGAGCTAGGCCGAAGCCGCGGCCTTTCCTATGGCTGAGGCCGAAAAGTGCTCCACGGATCGCGGGTGTGCCGATCCGCGGAGGTTGATCAGTACGGATCACGGATCGGCAACGATCCGTTGCACCCCTATTGTATAGTATATTTTTTTAACTTTTACCTACAGGTAAGCCTAGAATAAGGTTAGTTTTTTTATGAGCTAGTATGTGGTAGATATTAGCTCATTATGCCTTTTGCCTTACAGGTGTATAAAAAAAAAAAAAATCAGCGGGTATACAACTGCTTTAACTGTTTTCAGGCCTCTCTGGTCAAATCTCGTGATCTTCCCTGTGTCATCTAGCTTCACTTCAGGTGAGAGCGAGAAGTATGTCACCAGCACACCAAAGATTTCACACCGAGGTGCTTTACAGGCGTTTTAGCACTAAAAATAGCACCTGCAAATCGCCTCTCCTGTCACTCCAGTGTAAAAGCCTGAGTGCTTTCACACTAGAGCAGTGTACTTGTGGGACGTTAAAAAAAGTCCTGCAACCAGCATCTTTGGGGCGGTTCAGGAGCGGTGTATACACTGCTCCTAAAATGACCTGCCCATTTTAATGAATGGGCAGCACTGCCGAAGCGCCTGCAGAGTGCTTTGGCAGCGGTGCTTTGAACCCCTTCTGGGGTGTTAAAAGCACACCACTAGCGGTAAAGCGCTGCTAAAACTAGCAGAGCTTTACCGCTACCGCCTCAGTGTGAATGCGCCCTTAAGATGCACCTACTGCAGGAACAAAAGGTGTCAGCTGCCCATGCTGAATTCTCCCCAACCTGTCTATTCATACATATTTCTTTTTGGAGAGACAGACTGAGCCTTCCGTTAATTTTGTCTTCACTAACCATGCATTTGGAGGCAACACATTTTAGCTAATCTTTCAACTGCTAGAGAAGCAGCACGCTAACTAAAATCAGTGAGCTGTAGCCTTACTTGCCAGCATGCTGGTAAATTCTCCACAATCACGTTTCCCTCATCTTTCCCAATATCTGTAATAGTTTCACTGCTGTTCATTGCCTCATCAACCAGAATTAAAGTGGTAGTAAACCCAAGCATTAAAAAATCCACTGACAGGCAGGGTCTTTAAAACAGAAGAGACCCTAAAGGTCTTTTCTGCAATAAATAACGCACTTACCAGTCAGCGGTAATGCAATCTGAGCCAAGACCACATTTACAGCCCCTCTGTGCAGCGATGAAGTGACGTCATCGCAGCCCGACCATTCAAGTGGCTGAAGATTCGGAACCCAGAAGGAAGACCGGGTTAACATGGAAGCGCCTAGGAGAGCTGTAACAGCCCAACGCAAGAGGGTTCTGTTGGTAGGCAAGTCTCTCAAACTGTACTAGTATGCACTGCATACTAGTACATTATGACAAACCTGCAGGGGGCACTTTTTACTAAGACTTTACTATCACTTTAACTAGAGGCTCCTATCAACACATAAATAAAATTGTCATTCAGCCGTGGGCTACATGTGCAATCTTTTAGTTGCTCAATTGTGTTATTAAAATCTTGTAAGACTAATGTCTTAATATAACACTGCTTTTTATGAGAGCTGCTAAATAAAAGATTTTCAGTGCAATCGAGGGATCAATCTACCACTATCACACAATGCAATAATCACCCAGCAGAAACTGCTATCTCCTCTCCTTTGTAGGGTTATACGGGTGTAGGAGAGCAATCAGCAATTTTATTTAGGCAAATCTTGGGTAATTTTCACATTCAAGTATACCCCGTGAGATTAAGCTCATAAAGAGTATTCATTAATCACCAATCTCCTGCAGTAGTACTAATTAGCAGTTTCCAGGCTCAGAGATTTGAAAACTGCTCATGTAGCCCTAGCTTCATACACAGAGCAGATGAGTGCAGGCGTTGGAATGTGTCCTTATGTATTACCAGTATCTGCTCATCCTCGTTATGTCTAAAGCTAAATGACTGCTCACTGATCATCTGAACAAGAACTTGGGACAAAGTTCATAGATCACTTTCTCATAAATATGTGCCAAAAACGTCAAGCCATTAATTGCCTGGGTTTGTTTACTTTCAAGTTTGTGTTCTGCAGTCTGTGCTGAAGTCACTTCCCTGCTATGAGTCACCATGGAGTGACATCCTGGCTGATGTCAGGCTTAGAACGGCCTCCTTCCAGGCTCCGGCTCAGAGGTGAATGGAGGAAGGAACAGGGCAGTCCATACAGCACACAAGAGGATTCCTTCTCTGAATGTTTTATCCTCGCACTACAGCATTTTGGTTCCTGGTAAACAAGACTAGTACTAAAGTATACAGGACTCTCAATGTGATAAGAGGGATGACTTCCCCAAACCCATAGGCTGAATACACGGTATTAATTAATAAGACAACACGGGGTACTGACTACAAGGCCATAAAAATGTAACATTTCATCCCTTCCAAGTATTTCACTAACTTTTCAGCTTGTCTGGTGTGCAGAAGGGAAAAAGGAGCCAACAGAACTTTTAAGAATATATCATAAAAATTATACCAACCTATACAAGTTGTGGGATTTTATCAGAAAACTAAACACCCAACAGTATCTTATGAATTAACATCTCCAGAGTAAGGCTCGGGTCACACTACTGCAACCTAAAAGACGTGCAACTTTCTGGTGACTTGAGTACGACTTTGAAGCAAGGGAGGAGCAACAACGCAGGGAATCCCTGGGTAATCGAACCTGTATCGTCTGATCCAAATCACATCAATACAGATGAAGACCCGACTTCCACGTCTATGGGCAAAAGTCAGATAGAAGTCACGTTGAATTAGTACAGGAAGCGACTTCAGTAGTGCTGAGAGAGCTCTCAATAACATGGGATTTCATGTGACTAGGGGTCTCAAGACGGATCCCAAGCCTGAGTCTTAGGGCAGCCTTTGATACCTAACAAAGGAGCGCATCTAGTTAGGACTGCTTACTATAAACTGGGTCATTGTGCAACTCCAAATGCATCCAACGGACACGTCTACTTATTGGAGAGAGCGGAGAGGGAATAGAACACTTGTTAGGTATTTATTGCTGTCTGGGAGATTCACCCTTTTTGGTCATGTGTACTGTTATCACCGAGAGTGAAAATGTACAGAACAGAAAGAGGGGAAATCTTCAAATGGGGCGACTTGTTCTAGCGACCCTGATGACAACCAGGGATTGACAACAAAAATACAACTCCAGACTTCTAGTCACAGTCAGTACAGAGATAAGGACCTTTAAGTTGAAACAAGTAATCTATACTTTTCAGACTGTAAAACTGCACCAGGCAGCCTATACATTTGTCATTTATTTTCTGTTCAACCAGAAGGTCGAACGAAAAAAAAAAAAAGACCCAAACCCCCCATCCACACACTCGCTGGTGTTGGATTGTGTTTTTATAGAAGTCAATCGGAGACCAACTTCTGTACAACCAGCCTGCACATCAATATGGCCAGCTTTAAACCGAACATCTAGAACTTCATGCAGTGTTCACATCACTCGGCTGGTTCAGGTGCTTGATCGATCTCAACTTTACAGTCAGGATCCACCCAGAGCCCTGGATCGGCAGCTGTCTCAACCTCTTAGTGAGCCAGCCACTCCCTTCACCTCCACAGCCCAGTGATCGCTGGAAGGGCAGAGCAGAGAGCCGACTGAGTTACCACTTTCTGCTCAGAGTGGAGAAGAGAACTGAGTGTTCAGCGATGTTTGATCGTTCCGTTCTCAGTGCAGAGGCCGTGGGGACAGATACAGCATCGGATCTATGCTGCGTCCACCTAGGTATACACACACACACGCACACAGTATATGACATTGCTGGAATAATCTTAGCACATGCCCACTGATTAACCATCCATAACTGTACACTGCGTTAACCTGCAATCTCCATATTAAAGCCATCATTATAACAAAGATTTCTGCGTTGCTAAACTCGTTCTTTGCATTTGTTTCCATGCATGTGTACAGAATAGGACAAAGGGAATCTTCCAAGCTTGGGACAGACAGCAAAAATAATAGGGATTGAACTCTTCCCTACTCCATCCACAATTTAAAAAAAAAAAAAAGAAAATCTAGGTTTACTGTACATTAAAAACATTGGGAACGATATAAAAACATAAAATAAATGAGAATGGGAACTAAAAAAGGTATCAAGACTGTATTCCAAGGTCAATAAGTTTTTATGTTTATGCTCAGAACACAATCCAGTTCAGCTAAAATCTTTCGCATTAGTAACTACTGGCTACATATGTAAGTGCAGAAGCCTTGAAGAGGTCGGGGGACAGCAAGAGTCACATTACAAGGGCTTGGTGAGGCTAGGAAGATGGTATGTTGCTATACAACTGTAGAGTTTCTAAGTGGGAATGCCGGGTCTGCTCACTGTCACACTCAGGAACAATGCTATCTAAACAGATTGGAGTTCCATGTTTTCAACATGATTTCCTGGTTGGAATGAAATCAGAGCAGAGGCATTTCTCTGTAACAAAAAGGTACAAAGAGGGCACAGCAAGTAAACAGCAGGCACCATTTTAAGAATAGACATTTTGTTCTAGATCAATGATTTTATTGTGCTCTGAACACAATTCAGGCAAGATAATTGGTATAAATGATATACAATGCAACACATCGCAGTGACAGCAAACTGCCACGTATTTAAAAATGTACAAGACCTCTTCATACAGCTAAATATTTTGGTGGATAAAAACACTGCATATTTCTGTACATACTGGCTGGGCACTAGGCAGGAGCTTCTTGCTCCTAGGGCTCATTCACACAGACGTATCCAAAATACATCCACTAAATACCCATGAAATACCCATGATCTTGCTGGCAGAAGGATTCTGCAGATTTGCTGTACACATGCAATGCTTGCGCAATGTTTACAGGAATACAGCGTCCAGGGTTCCTATTGGTCATTGCTTCCAAGGCCGACATTTCAATATCAACAATGTGGATTTATACACGGTTGGCCCGACGGAGTCACCGACTCTAATGCCGCGTACACACGAGCGGACTTTACGGCAGACTTTGCCCGGCGGACGGGATTTCGTCGGACAATTTGATCGTGTGTGGGCTCCAGCGGACTTTGTTTTCTCAAAAGTTGGACGGACTTAGATTTGAAACTTGTTTTAAATCTATCCGTCAAACTCGAGTCCGGTCGAAAAATCCGCTCGTCTGTATGCTAGTTCGACTGACAAAAAGCCACGCTAGGGCAGCTATTGGCTACGAACTTCCTTGTTTTAGTCCGGTTGTACGTCATCACGTACGAATCCGACAGACTTTGGTGGATTGTGTGTAGGCAAGTCCGTTCATTCGGAAAGTCTGTCATAAAGTCCGTCGAAAAGTCCACCGGGCAAAGTCTGCCGTAAAGTCCGCTCGTGTGTACGCGGCATAACACTGCACACTCAGAAAAATATACTCTGTACGCAGTGTATATCACATCATTGTGAATGGACATTTACTTCTTGCTCTCACATCGGAAACAATTATTTATCTAGCATCTGGTATAGTAGTGAGAACTACCATTTACAAAAAGTTACCACAAATAGAAGATAAACTGCTGAGAAGCAAAAATGGGCTACTTGGTAGAAAATGGAAAAATTCCAAATGGTATGCAAACCGCAAAAAAAATGTTAATAGTAGTTTACACAAGAAAAAGAACCTTCTTTTTTCTTCATTCATCTCACAGAAGGCGATAAGGATACTGCATTTCTGGCAGGATCTGCAGGTATTTTCTGTAACTGCTAAAAATGTTCTTAGCATCAAAAATAAAAACTAACACTTGTAAGGACTAGTACTCTACAATTTCCTGGGAGCTGAAAGTTTTTTTTACCTTAAAAAGCAGAGAATGTATAATAGGTAAAAAAATAAGAAGAAACACCTTAGCCTTTACAACCACTAACTTTAATGACAGTACTACAAGAACAGTGGGATTTCACGGAGGGGTACAAAGTAGGGAACACTGGCTGGGAGATTTCAGTACTTAAATTCATACTAAAGTCTAATCCCCCCCCCCCCCCCCCCCCCAAGAACAAACACGTTATACTTACCTGCTCTGTTGCAGTGCTTTTGCACAGAGCAGCCCCGATCCTCCTCTTCTCGGGTCCCTCTTCTGTGTTCCTAGCCCATTCCCTCCTGTTGAGTGACCCCGAAGCAAGCTGCTTGCTTTGGGGGGCACCTGAGACATAGCTCCGTGTGTCCATTCAGACATGGAGCTGTGGCCCAGCCCACTCTCTCTCATTGGCTCACTGACTTTGATTGACAGCAGCAGGAGCCAATGGTGCTTCGCTTCTGTCTCAGCCGAGGAGGGAGAGTTCCAGACAGCTGAGACTATTGTTCAGCATCACTGGATTGAGATTGTGCTCAGGTAAGAGAGACATAAAAGAACCCAACATGGCGATTCTCACACCCATGTCCATATACAAAGTGAAAGACTAGCTTTCGGTGGAAAGAGCTTTGTCATGGATACAAGTTCAAAGCGAACCCTCGGCTTCTATTGCTTTGTGGTGCAAAGAACACATTATCAGAGAGAAGATTGCAGAGAACACACCTTTGTTTCATGTTTACCTTTTATAAAAACACACCTTAACAGAAGGTGATTTTATGATGGACAAACAGAGAGGTCTCAGTAAACCATATCTTTAAGTCTCAAAATCAATAAACTTCTTACCATAGAAGCGATTTTAAACAAGCTTTTATCCCCAACAGTTTAATATGAAAGAACTGCATGGGGGTTAGAGCCACATTCAACACAGTCGATCCACAAGATATCGTATTTTAAATTTTATTTTTTATTTTTTTTTGTATTTTACACAGGCTTAGGAGAGAACACTTCTGTGCCTTTTGGAAAGCTGCTGTCATGTGACAATCATTCAAAGAAAGCTCTCTGGCACTTGGATTTGGTTTTAATACTAAGCAAATAAAATTGCATTTTAACCAGTAGACATCCGCGCTATGGCCGAATGACGGCCACAGCGCGGACCTGCATTCCCGGGAGGCCGTCATATGATGGCCTCCCCTGTGCACGCTCCCTGCGCGCGCTCTGCAGGGCGCGCTGTGATCACCGAGTCACTGAGACTCGGCTGATCACCAATCCGTGTAAGGGGCCGGTCCCGGCCCCTTACCATGTGATCAGCTGTCAGCCAATGACAGCTGATCACATGATGTAAACAAAACATCGGTAATCGTTTATTTTTTTTACTCACGCTGACACCGGCTCACATGTCAGGGACATCGGTCCTGAAGTGGAAGAGGCACATCTGCCTCATCGGTGCCCAATAAAAGTGCCACCTAACAGTGCCCACAGTGCCACCTAACAGTGCTCACAGTGCCCACAAGTGCCACCTATCAATGCCCACAAGTGCCACCTAGCAATGCCCACCTGTAGTGCCAATCAGTGCCACCTGCCAGTGCTGCCCATCAGTGCCACCCATCAGTGCCCATCACTGCCGCCTCATCAGCGTACATCAATGAAGGAGAAAAATTACCCGTTTTAAATTTTTTATAACAAAATATAAAAAATAAAACTTTTTTTTTTTTTTAATTCCGTTTTTTACATTTAACAAAAAGTAAAAAAACCGCAGAGGTGATCAAATACCACCAAAAGAAAGCTCTATTTGTGGTGAAAAAATGATAAAAATTTCATTTGGGTACAGTGTTGTATGACCGCGCAATTGTCATTCAAAGTGCGTCAGCGCTGAAAGCTGAAAATTGTTCTGGATAGGAGGGGGGTTTAAGTGCCCGGTAAGCAAGTGGTTAAAGTGACCCTCTCAGGAATTCTCAAAAAACAAAACCTTGCAATCACAAAGAGTAAATACTAACCTCTTTGCTAGGCCGCTCCATTGAAGCCTGCTAAGAAACCGAATCTCCTGGGCGTGTTCATTTCCTGATCCCATGCAGCGCTCAATGGTTCCTCCCGCTGACTTCCACATCACTACTGCATCTTGTAGAGGGCATCTAAAGTGGAATTAAACTGAATTTTTTTGAATGGTGCCCAGGAAGTGTTAGCCAGAATGTGCTAGTATGTGCAAATATATTAGCACAATATAGCACTTACATGCCAAACGCTCCCCTCCAGCACTGAGGTGTCAGCGCTCCTTCTAATTACAGGCGCTTCCATCTTCTCCCTCTCAGTCTTCTTTCTGGGTTCAGACTTTTCAACCTCTTGATTGGCTGAGCCATGATTACATCACTACCCAGACATTTGCACAGATGTCAAATCATCACAGCACAGAGGGAGGTACCATAAATGTACACTAAGCTGCGCATGCATGGATCAGTGTACATTAATGTGATTTAAAGCCTTTTTTTTTAAATTAAAAATAACATGCATGTTATACTTACCTGCTCTGTGTAGTGGTTTTGCACAGAGCAGCCCAGATCCTTCTCTTCTCGGGTCCCTGTTTGGCGCTCCTGGCCCCTCCCTCCCGCTGAGTGCCCATACAGCAAGTAGCTTGCTATGGGGACACCTGAACCAAGCCGCAGCTCTGTGTATCCATTCAGACACAGGGCCATGGCCCAGCTTCCTTTCTCTCCTCTTTGGCTGACTGATTGACAGCAGCGGGAGCCAATGGCGCTGCACTGCTGTCTCAGCCAATCGGGAGGGGAGTCCTGGACAGCCAAGACACTTCTGCAACATCAGAGACCAATAGGGTTTTTTGGTTTTTTTTTAAGTTCATTTCTGCTTTAAGACCTGTACTTCAGTTTGGCAACTCTAAAGAAGGGGCAGCACCCCAAAACAAGCAAGACAAGTTATTTGGGATCCAAAGTGGTAATGTATTTTAGCAAGAATTCTTCTGCTCCATTCAGTGTGTTCTGAGGCCTAAACTTTGCATAAAATGGGGGTATCACATGTATACATAATAAAAAGGTATTTCATTTTCTACCTCCATACTAAGAAAGTAGTTTAGCTTGAAGCAGCTTGCCATCCCAGGCTACAGGCAATGTCGTTTTTCTACATTCTTAAGTCTGAGTTTAACACTTTACAGACACATCTAATGTGTGACCTTTGGTAAGGATGTAGAAACTGAAGTAGAGATTTTCTTGTAAAAAAAAAAAAAAAAAAAAAAAAGAAACTGAAGTAGAGCATTTTAAATAACTTTATCAAGAGAAAGAAGCATTACCCATTTAAACCAATCTGAGGTTCACTTGCTTTTTATAACTTGTACTAGATAATGCCTACTGCAATGTGATTGGTGCTCTTCAATGCTTCAATGCAGTGTTTAGGGACGACTTACATCACTGTACTTGCTGCCACAGAGGTCACGGAGGGTATGTTTTAAAGCTAATTTACTGATTTCCAATGTGTATGTAAATACTTGAATATCCATAGCCACAATGCTTTATTATGCATTCAAGTAGTTTGAGAACAAGTATTGGTTTGAACTATTAGGGGAACCTAAAGCAGACCACGCACTATGAGCAAGATCAGCCTATTAACTTTGTTCCCCCCCATGCCAAAATGCTGCAAAAAAAAAAAAAAAATAGATTACACAATAAAAGAAAATTTAATACAGTAAAACCTTGGTTTGCGAGCAGAATTCGTTCCAGAAACATGCTTGTAATCCAAAGCACTTGTATATCAAAGAATTTTTTTTACAGGGTATAAAAGAGAAGAGAGGCACCTCTATGTGTAGCAATAAGTTGCTAAATGTTGCACCTTCATTAAATGTAACCATATTGCTACACTTAGAGGCTCCTCTCTTCTTTTTTATACTCAGTTGTGACACGACACTACTCTTATATCAAGACATCGGTTGTAGATCAAGGCAAAATTAAAACATTTTGCTTGTCTTGCAAAACGCTCTCAAACCAAGGTTTTACTGTATTTTCACTTTTCCCCTGGGCTCCTATAATGCAGGTAGGTGATCATCCGCTCCTTCTGGTGAGATCCTGGAGAATGAGGAGTATTCTAAATCTAGGACAGCACCCCACATTTCTTCTTAATTATTATTATGTATTGGGTATGGGGTGAGGGGAGCAAAGAAAATAGGTGGATTTTGTGTTTTTGGTCAGCTTTTCATAAATCACTTCTCTGGTAACAGCGATGACAAGATCACAAATTATGACACATTTAAAAATAGCAGATCACATGACTAAAATAAAAATCCTTATTTTAGAGCTGTGTGAATTAAGCCTATGATCTTCAAACTTTCAGTAGCAGAGATAAACACTCTAAGGCCCTATTCACACCAGAGCATTTGGCTTCAAAATTTCCCGATGCTTGACAATGTTCAACATAAAAGAAAAATCCTATTCTTTTCAATCGTGACCGTTCACACCTCACAGTTGTGCTGATGGTAGCGAGTAGTGAGTGTACAGCTTGTATAACAGTGTAAATTTGCTGTCCCCTCAAAATAACTCAACACACAGCTATTAATGTCTAAACCGCTGGCAACAAAACTGAGTACACGTCTAAGTGAAAATGTCCAAATTGGGCCCAATTAGCCATTATCCCTCCCTGATGTCATGTGGCGCGTTAGTATTACAAGGTCTCAGGTGTGAATGGGGAGCAGGTGTGTTAAATTTGGTGTCATTGCTCTCACTCTCTCATACTGGTCACTGGAAGTTCAACATGGCACCTCATGGCAAAGAACTCTGAGGATCTGGAAAAAAAAAAAAGAATTATTGCTCTACATATAAATGGCCTAGGCTATAAGAAGATTGCCAAGACCCTGAAACTGAGCTGCAACATGGTGGCCAAGACCATACAGCGGTTTAACAGGACAGGTTCCACTCAGAACAGGCCTCGCCATGGTCGACCAAAGAAGTAGAGTGCACGTGCTCAGGGTCATATCCAGAGGTTGTCTTTGGGAAAGAGACATATGAGTGCTGCCAGCATTGCTTCAGAGGTTGAAGGGGTGGGGGGTCAGCCTGTCAGTGCTCAGACCATATGCCACACACTGCATCAAATTGGTCTGCATGGCTGTTGTCCCAGAAGGAAGCCTCATCTAAAGATGATGCACAAGAAAGTCCGCCAACAGTTTGCTGAAGACAAGCAGACTAAGGACATGGATTATTGGAACCATGTCCTGTGGTCTGATGAGACCAAGATAAACTTATTTGGTTCAGATGGTGTCAAGTGTGTGTGGCGGCAACCAGGTGAGGAGTACAAAGACAAATGTGTCTTGCCTACAGTCAAGCATTGTGGTGGGAGTGTCATGGTCTGGGGCTTCAGGAGTGTGCAGTGCCGGCTATTGTATTTCAACAGCGGCTGCATCTGATTGACAACCAAACCAATTTTTCACCCACTTTAATTTTTCAAGCCAATTTCAGTTGGTTCATCAGGAACCGAGTGAAATTTGCAGAGTTTATGGCCAGCTTAACTCCATACTACCCTGAGGGGGATGTCCTTTTAGGCTGGATTCACACCTATGCTTTTTGCATTTTGCAGATTTGCACTTCAGTCCATGTAACGTGGTTTCCTATGAAACATGTTCTGTAGTGCAAATCTGCAAAATGCAAAAAGCACTAAAAATGCATGTGTGAATCCAGCCTTAGCCCTCACTCACACGAGGCGGATTCCGTTTCCACGGAGCCCGCCTCGGTCCGCCGGCTCAGCGGGAGATCTCTCCGTTGATCTCCGCTGAGCCGGCGGATGACAGGTCCCTCTCTGCTCACTGAGCGGGGAGGGGCTTGTCAGCCGCCGCTGCCGCCTATAAAGGGATCGGATGAAAACGGACAGCATGTCCGTTTTCATCAGATCTCACCCGATCCGCTAGCGACGGACCTGGACGTAGGGCCATCCGTCTTCTTTTTGCGGATCGGACCAGGTCGGATGTCAGCGGACATGTCTCCGCTGACATCCGTCGCTCCATAGGCCAACATGGAGTGCCCGTTCAGGTCTGCCGTCAAAACTGACAGGCGGACCTGAACAGTCCGATCGTGTGAAAGGGGCCTTAGACTTCTCCTCTCCTTTTTTTTACCTGTATGTTGCAACTTGGATCTGTTTATGTACAAACAACTCTGATAAGGGCTGCTGGTTGGAAACTCTGTATTTTATTACTCTTGCATACAGTCGTGTGTATCATATATTGCAACAACCAGGCTACCCTGATACACCTACTGCTGTTTAATATCTGTCTGCATGTTGGGTTTGTCACATTTGTTTTATTCTATATTATATGAATGGATATTTTCGCCAATACATGACCCATTCTCAGATGCTCACTTTGGGCGTTACTATGGCTCCCTGATAAAATAATGAAAGAATAATTCCAATAAGCAGACTCATGCTCCCCAAAGCTTGTGCATTTGCCATTGGATAAGGCTCAGACTTGGCATCCCTGGAAACCTGGTTATCTGCTGCATAAAATGAAGACAATTTCTCAGACACGGTGCAAGATCTTTCAATCTAATATTGGATTATTTTTCTTGTCAATCCATCAGGTACATCTCTTTTCCATTTCTATACAGAGCTTTCGTGGATCTATGAAAGGCTGTGAATATTATTTGAAACTCAAGCACGTGCAGGGTATTTAAAGCAGGGCAGGCCAAGCTGCAGAAATGTCTGACGAGATTAATGTACTGAATCCTGCAGAGCAAATACTTTCCAGTCTCTTAAGGTTTAGCTATACACAATGACAGATCTCATAACAAAATAATAGCACTGTCTGCCTGGGTGACAAGAGCCTGCGGTGCTTACTATGGAAAATTCTGCAGCTGGTTGTAGCACAAGCCACAAGATCACACCATGCATGCGTAGATTAAAATACAGGTACTTCCAAGTACACAGCCTATTGCCACTCCCATACAGACCACAGACACACTTCACATATACAAACTAAGTATATGAGTTGCACTACTTCCAGAAAGAAGATCACACATCACATAGACAAGCACAGCGGATGACTCATTTCAAACACAATGTAAACACTTTTCGCCAACATGGGAATACAATAGCAAAGGAGGACAATATGCAACTGTGAAAAACAGAACAATACAAGAGACAAAACCCCGGAGTGAACATTCACCCTGAGATGTGTATGTAACAATCAAGTATCTGCAGTAACTAGATACAAAAAGTGAGCGCTTGTCCTACTGCAATCAGCAAAGCAATGATTAAATGAATAAATGAATGCAGCCCAGATTACAGACAAGATCGAGTGACAAGAGGGAAGCTTCTCTTCCCTTCCCAGCAGAAAAGAGAGAGAGAGGTAATGATTTACACCTAGACAACTAGTGAGCTCATGGCTCCCTCCTCCAGCATTACAAATGAACAATGATGTCATCCTCCAGACTTGTTTAAACACCAGGTTGGGACATCATGCCCTCTTTTCTAGAGAGCACAGGAAGTGGAGGGGTGGGCTCTTTACACAAAAGCCAATATAGACTTATAGCTTTACATCATATAAAAAAAACATATTTCAATCTTTTCCACTGCAGCTAAATAAGAGAAATCAGAATGTGGCTGGGTTTATTGTTCATTCCTATGGTGTATACATGGAACACAGAATCTTCTTGGCAGAGCTAGCAGAAGATTCTGCAGACAATACGCACCTAAGGCCTCGTTTACATCGGAGTGCTGTGGGTTTCCCCGGGTCACTTTCCATGTGCATTATCAGCTGCGCTGCCATTAAATTCTATGAGAACATGTATTTTTATTCAAGCACACAATCCTGCATCTTTGCTGCACTGTCATAAAATATACATTCTAACAGAGTTTAATGGCAGCACACCTAAAAATGTACGGAAAATGCACATAGAATGCGATGG
Organism: Lithobates septentrionalis; assembly: GCA_037952835.1. Lineage (NCBI taxonomy): Eukaryota > Metazoa > Chordata > Amphibia > Anura > Ranidae > Lithobates > Lithobates septentrionalis. Next base: position 1,592,094 of record JBBDGP010000848.1, read on the forward strand.
GGAAAAACTGCATCACACAGATGGCAATCCGGCCTGTTAGACACATCCAATTCTTCTAATGGCTTCATGCCCATGTGTATAAGCCCCTACCATAGTAGGTATATGCAAGGACCATCATGTACATACAGCAATGGTGGTCAAGATTTTTTTTTTTGGGGGGGGGGGGGTCTCAAGTGCAGCCCTCAACATGACAAAAGGGTGTCACCTAAAAATCAGTGTGCACGCTGCGCGAGACGGCCAGGGACTGCAGGCACGCTGCGCGAGACGGCCAGGGACTGCAGGCACGCTGCGCGAGACGGCCAGGGACTGCAGGCACGCTGCGCGAGACGGCCAGGGACTGCAGGCACGCTGCGCGAGACGGCCAGGGACTGCAGGCACGCTGCGCGAGACGGCCAGGGACTGCAGGC